>CM057337.1:466722557-467922557 GCA_030015575.1 Agapanthus africanus | reverse complement strand
CCACACGCACACCCTTGCATATTCACTATACTTACACTGTGTTGATGATGATATTGGATGACTTTGGAGATGAGTCGATGATATTGGGCTTGGTGCCGTGAGATCGGTGATTTGATATGATTCGTATTTGGGATACGATATGTGATTCTTAGCGGGCCTTTGGGCATGTGTTTTACCACCGCATTCATAATTATATAGATGGTATCGATTTGTACTAGACTTAGATTCAGTATCCCAGATTCTGTGTTATGATGATAAGAATACCAGGTACTTGATGAGATAATGTGATATTGACCCGTACCCAGCTATTGGGATGCCGTACGACGATTTACCGTACGAGCTTTATATTGATGATAGATCCGCACTCATGACTTGAGAATTGTCATATGATATAATGTATTGTACGCGATACTATTGAGGCGGGATCACCGACTATTATATGTATATATATTTATATCGACTTAGATTTAGGTGGATTCCATACCCCTCCCGTTGACTTGATACTTAGATCTGTGGTTTGCATAATAGATGTTAGACTAGACCCAAGTCATACCTATTACAAAAACCCCGATTTGTCTTATTTCAAATGGCAAGCTGCATTATTATTCATTTACCATTTATTCTACGGCTCGCATTGCATTGCATGCTCATATATTATTGATTCATATTCCTTGTGCATACGCCTTTACATAGTTGCATGCTTATATTAGTGTTCTTGTTGCATGTATTATAATTCATGGATTTCGCACTGTGATATGGTTGCATATGATGATTCTGGATTGTTTTACTCCTGCGTATATATATCAGTGGTATGGGATGCTGAAATATATATGTATACCCATAGAGTATATATATATTAGTGGTATGGGATGCTGATATATATATATATATATATATATATATATACGCATACTTAATATATCATCATGATGATCTATGCAAATTTACATATGCATTGAGAGAGGAGCCTATGTGCTCGGAGCCTATTAGCTCGATGTGAGAGGAGCCTATGTGCTCGGAGCCTATGAGCTCGATGTGAGAGGTGCCTATGTGCTCGGAGCCTAAGAGCTCGATGTGAGAGGAGCCTATGTGCTCGGAGCCTACGAGCTCGATGTGAGAGGAGCCTATGTGCTCGGAGCCTATGAGCTCGATTTGAGAGGAGCCTATGTGCTCGGGGCCTTTACGGTCGATGGCATGTTATATCTCCCCTACCCCACATTTATTGTATATGCATTGCATCACATATTAGTAGTACCTGATAGAATATCTTCATGAATGCTGCATACATATCGGATACATGATATATAGTTTTTGTCGATGCTCGACGTCGATTTTCTGATGATTTCATTCATGATATCTTCTGTTTTCATTTTGCCGCATACATACATCATACTTATGATATATTATTACATGAGGCACTGGCACGAGTACTTGGCACTACACTTATGTTCGGATGTTACATTGCCACTTTACTATGATTCAGACTTATTCATTTGAGGTTTATATTATATCTGATCGTTTGACTTAGGATTATGTCATGCTTTCAATTTCTGCTTGTAGATATTTTCTATTCATGAGTTGGCAACTCACCCCCGTTGTGCCACAGTTCTTGCACGTTTTGCCGTACAGGTTCCATAGCGGCATTTCCGGCACATTGCTTCCTTTGCTGATGATTTGCTTGGTAGGTGGGTTCTTTGCATCAGAACCACCCTTGTATATGTATTATTCTTTGTATCTAGAAATTCCATCAACCAAAACTTATATATTGTTTCAGACTCAGACACTAGTGATGTATTATTTCGACCTTAGAGTCGCGCTTAGTAGTGTTAAGGTTTTCATGTTATTGTGAGTTTCTTTTGAGTTTGAATCTCGCCCTTCGGCGTTGTATATTATATTGCTTGCGTGGGTTGTGCTCTTTGTTTATGCGTAGTAAGTGTTAGATAAAATGCCTCAAGGGATGATAATTTACAAGATATGTTTCTTTACTCTTAAAATGGTTTTAGATTTCTGGGCTTTTGGCTTACTTGGATCAGATGGAGTCCTATAGACTTCATATGGTTCAAGGGCCAGTCACGTGCTCTTTTGGGTCGTGACACTGAGAGATACTACGGTTTTCTCGTTGTTGGTGGGAGCGAGGATTGCATCATGGAAGATGATGACCCGACTAGCTTCGAGCAGGCCATCACGAGTGGTGACTCTGTGAAGTTGCTAGATGCAATGCGATCTGAGATGGAATCCATGTACACCAACAAAGTATGGACTTTGAAAGTTGCTCCTGAAGGAGTAAAACCCATTGGGAGCAAATGGATCTTTAGAAAGAAATTTGGTGTAAATGGAAAAGTTGAGACTTTCAAAGCTAGACTTGTTGCAAACGGTTTTCGTCAATGACCTGGTGTAGATTATGACGAAACCTTTTCTCCAGTGGCTATGCTTAAGTCCATCCGGATCCTACTTGCCTTTGCTGCATACCATAACTACGAAATCTGGCAGATGGATGTTAAGACCGCCTTTCTAAATGGTGATTTAGAAGAGTACGTGTACATGACTCAGCCAGAAGGCTTCGTAGATAGTGGGAGCAGGGGAAGGTGTGCAAGTTGCTTAAATCCATCTACGGGTTAAAGCAAGCATCGCGAAGTTGGAACATATGCTTTGATGTTGTAGTCAAAGAGTTTGACTTCATCAAAAACGTAGATGAACCTTGTATATACAAGATGGTTTCAGAGAGTAAGGTTGTCTTCCTCGTATTGTACGTGGATGACATACTCTTGATAGGAAATGATGTTCCTATGCTGCAATCGGTCATGCTCTTCTTATCACAGAGATTCTCAATAAAAGATCTTGGTGATGCCTCCTGCATACTGGGAATTTTGATCTATAGAGATAGATCTAAACGGCTACTGGGATTGTCCCATTCCAGGTACATTGACACCATACTAAAAAGGTTTAGTATGGAAGAATCCAAGCGTGGGAACCAACCCACGATCTCTGGACTCACTCTCTCCAAAGAGATGTCTCCCAAGACAGATTTGGAAAGAGCTCGCATGCAAGGGATACCCTATGCTTCGGAAGTAGGCTCTATCATGTATGCGATGCTATGTACCAGACCCGATATAGCATACTCACTAAATTTAGTGAGTCGGTATCAAGCCGATCCTGGAGAGAGTCACTGGACAGCTGTGAAGAACATTCTCAAGTACTTGAGAAGGACTAAGGAGATGTTCTTGGTGTATGCTAACGGTGAACTCCAGGTGGAGTCGTTTACCGATTTGAGCTTCCAAAGTGATAAGGACGACTCTTAGTCGCACTCGGGATTTGTCTTTACCCTCAATGGAGGGGCTGTGTGTTGGAAGAGTTCCAAACAGGAAACCGTTGCAGACTAGACGATGGAGGCTGAATACATCGCTGCCAACGATGCTGCCAAATAGGCTGTCTGGATGAAGAAGTTCATCACTGAACTTGGTGTGTTTCCATCCATTGAGCATCCAATACCTTTGTATTGTGATAACAATGGAGCGGTGGCTTTGGCCAAGGAACCCAGGTCCCATCAGAAGTCCAGACATATTCTGAGGCGGTATCACCTGATCCGGGAGATAGTTGATCGCCAGGGGATCGAGGTCAGGAGAGTTGATACGAAGGACAACACTGCGGATCCACTCACGAAGGCCATTCCGCAGACACAGTTTGAGAGACTCTTCGGGATGTTAGGTATGAGATACTACAACAGCTGGCCTTAGTGCAAGTGGGAGATTGTTAGTTATATATATTCCCTAGAGGCCATTGTTGTACATCTGATGTATATTATAGTGGATGTTTGGATATATATAGAGAGGACTTTCTTGCTCGACATGATAGTATGCTATTTGGTTTCACTTTGTCTTAACATGTTGACTTGTATTAGTTTACTGTCTTGGTCTCACATGTTGATAAAGCCCTTAGGATATGTACTCGACTACTGGGACTATGATGAGATCATACTAGTGGGGCTAGGGCAGTCAATGAGTACATCCTATAATTGTTCCTAATCGAGGGTGTATCGAGACAGGGCATCGATGCACTAAAGTAGACTAGCGTATACGCATCTTGACCCATATGATGGGCAATGGATGATCCCATATCCATATGTGTTTGACATCAAAGATGGTATACGGGTGCTCGGTGGAGACTGGGTACACTGAACGGACTCGCCGAGAACTCCTAGATGGATATGTACCTATCGTCAGATAGCAGTTCTCCGGTGACACTGGTACAGGTTAGTCTGTGACTCGAGATCGTCATAGAGTCTTGTGTGATTCCCACTGTGCTTTGATTTCCACCATACCACGTCCAAGAGGGCGTGCAAAATGGTGGCTTTTAGGTACAGCCCCGAATCATATGGAGGCAATGAGCGATAGGAGAGGTTTCGTCTCTCCTGGTATAGGGAGTTGATGTTGTGCTGTGTTCGATTGGCTATAACTGGAAGTCCCTGGCCAGGGCTGATATAGAGTACTGCTGGTAAGTGTTATTAGTAGGTTCTCGACCTGTTATGAGCCTCACATCGACACTACTTATCGGTTACTGGGGTCTGACGTTTACCACCCCTATACTAGATATGCGACATATCAGACAAAGTGACCGGACTGTACGGTAGTGTTACTGATTGGATTCACAGGAGAATGTACAGGCTTGCTTGTTGATCTTCTGATCGATCAATACCTTGGTGGCTGTTACGTTTAGCGGTCCGCTTGCAGCTTGTGGGTATTTGATATGATCATCACCTACTGCCGGCGTATTGACGATTCTTGAGAGTCCTATACAGAAGTTTCCTGGCTCAGGCAAAACGTAGTAGGAGCACATATCTGATATGTGCGGGACCGAGAATAATACGATATGAGATACCGTATTCTATTCTCGCGATATATGATATCGGCCGGGTATATATGATATAGCCGGGTCATCAGATCAATTGTTGATTCGATGAATCGGTACATGTTATATTAGTCGGTTATATGCTATATAGCCGGATTGTCGGATCAAGTGTTGATTCGACAATTTAGTGTATAATTATATATGTGATATATTACATTACGTTAACTATTATAAGCTCTCTTTATTGATTCATTTTTCTCACCAGATAATACATTGATATATATGCGATATACGTTAATTGTATTATTTTCTTTTGTTACAAAAATATATTATATATATGATATATAATATTGTAACAAGTTAGGGTTACAAATGCAACATGATTTGTGGAGATTAAACAAGTTAGGGTTTGATTTGGGTTAGCATTTGGGTTAGCTTTTTAATGAAGCTTCTAGAAGCTTTATTTTGTTTTAAGCTTAGATATTTTGCATTGATATTTTGTGAAGATATTTCTTAACCCAACCCAAACCCTTTACTATGGTTTATTCTCTATAATGGTTAAGCCTTTCATTCTTAACCAAGGGTTGCAACTGTAACCAAAGCAATAATTCATTATTCATGACAAATACGTTTCTTCTTCTTCTTCTTCCTCTTGAAAAGCTTTCTAGCTTTTGGGTTAGTGATGAATAAGTGTGAGAAATTGAAAGAAAAAGAGAGCTAAATTCCCACTTCATCATCCTTATCTATTCAAGCCACTTAGATTAGGGTGTTCACTTCACTAATAGTTGATTAGAGAAGTGAGATCTTGAGTTAAAGATTCTTCATAGTAGATCATCTTCGAAAAGGAAGACTTCAAGCAAGTATGGATCGTTCGGCCTGTGGTGCCTCTCTAGAGTCCGGGAGTTCATTGATCGAGACGAAGGGACTTCTACTCGGAGCTTATGAAACGAAGGAACGGACTACAAAGGTTGTAATCCCTTTCTCTTAGATATAAAGTTGTTTACATGCTTGTTAATCCTAATACTCTTGTTAAGATCTTGGTTAGGATTGTTTAGCACACCAAAATTTTTGAAGTAGCATGTTTGATACTTGCCAAAACCTTCACAAGGTGCTATGCTAACCCTACACTTTGGCGTAGCCCTACTAGTGAGGAGATCACTTAGGAGGCCGAGAGCGAGATGCGGAAGAAATTCTCTCATCTCTTCGAAGGTACGCGTAGTTAAAATTTTAATTCGTGGACCGAATTTGTATAGGGGGAGGTTGTAACGTTTTAGAAATCGTTATGCGAATTTTTCCATTTTAGTGTAAAATTGTCGGTATTTTCCATTTTAACCCGACTGTGATCATGTAGGGTTACTAGGCACTGTCACAAGGGTCTATAAGGCATCAACCATACTCGATTTAAAATTTAGACGTGCTGAACAATCCTAACCAGGATCTTAGACTAGAGATTAGGCGAAACATAGAACAAGTAAACAACTTTACTTCTAAGAGTTAGGGATTACAACCTTTGTAGTCCGTTCCTTCACTTCTAAAGTTCCGTGTTGAGGTCCTTTCGCTGCGATCATCGAGTATCCAGACTCTAGAGAAGCTCCATGAAGAGAAAGATGCAAGCTTGCTTCCGATCTTCGATAACAAAGATGATCTACCTTGAAAAAACTCAAGCCCAAGCTTTTGCTTCACTAATCAAGTATTAGCAAAGCAAACACCCTAATCTAAGTGGCTAGAATAGATGAGGATGATGAAGTAGGAATTTAGCTCACATTTGTTTTCTTTATCTCACTCATTTTCATCACTTTTGGAAAAGCTAGAAAGCTTTTCATCAAAGAGGAAGAAGAAGAAGAAGAAGCAAAACCATTTGTGATGAATAATGAATCAATTAAGGTTAGAAATGCAACCATGGGTTAAGTATGAAGACTTAACCCATATAGAGAATTAACTATGGTTAAAGGGTTTGGTTTGGTTAAAGAAATATCTTTGCAAAATATCATAAAATATCAAGGTCAAAGTCAAAGTTTCAAGAAGCTTCTTGAAAGCTTCATGAAAGTTTAACCCTAATCCAAATCCTAACCATATTTAAACTCCACAAATCATGTTTCATTTATAACCATAACATTTACAATATTATATATCACATATACAATATTTATTGTAACAAAATAAAATAATACAATTAACATATATCACACATATATCAATGTATTACCCGAGTGAGAAAAAGAATCTTTAAGTGAGCTTATATTAGTTAATGTAATATAATATATCAAATATATAATTATACATTAAATTATCGAATCAAAACTTGATCCGATAATCCGACTATTTCATAAATAACCGACTAATATCATCTGTATCAGTTCATCGAATCAACACTTGATCCGATGACCCGGCTATTTCACATATACCCGGCCCATATCACATATCGTGAGAATCTAGTACGGTATCACATACACGTATTGTTCTCGGTCCCGCACATATCACATATGTGCTCTTACTCCGTTTTGCCTGAGCCAGGAAACCTCTGTGTAGGGCTCTAAAGAATCGTCAATACGCCGGCAGTAGGTGATGATCATATCAAACACCCATAAGCTGCAAGCGGTCAGCTAAACATAACAGCCACCCAGGTATTGAGCAATCAGAAGATTAACAAGCAAGCCAGTGCATTCTCCCGTGAATCCAACCAGTAACACTCCCGTACAGTCCGGTCTCTTCGTTTGATATGTCGCATATCTCGCCTAGGGGTGGTAAACGTCAGACCCCAGTAGCTTGATAAGTCGTGTCGATATGAGGTCCATAACAGTTCGAGAAAGTACTGATAACACTTACCAGTATATCTCAGCATCCCTGGCCAGGGATTTCCAGTTATAGCCAATCGAACACAGCGCAACATCAACTCCCTATACCGGGAGAGACGAAACCCCTCCTATCGCTCATTGCCTCCATATGATTCGGGTCTGTACCCAAAAGCCACCTTTTTGCACGCCCTCTTGGACGTGGTATGATGGAAATCAAAGCACAGTGGGAATCACACAAGACACAATGACAATCTCGGGTCTACAGAATAACCTGTACCAGTGTCACCAGAGAACTGCCATCTGACGTGAGGTATAATACCATCTGGGAGTTCTCGGCGAGTCCGTCCAGTGTACCCAGTCTGCACTGAGCACCCGTATACCTTCTCTGATGTTAAACACCAATGGATATGGGATCATCCATCGCCCATCATATGGGTCAAGAAGCGCATACGCTAGTCTACTCTGGAGTATTGATGCCCTATATTAGTACTCCTACGACTAGGAACTTTTGAAGGATGTACTTGGCGACTACACTGTCCCCACTAGTATGATCTGCATCATAGTCCTGGTAGTCAAGTACTCATCCTAAAGGCTTTATCAACATGTGACATAGAGACAATCAGAGTATATGTTAAGATAAAGAGTAACCAGAGAGCATACTGTCATGTCGAGCAAGAAAGTCCTCCCTATATATTTCCAAGCATCCACTACAATATGCAATGTATGTACAGTAATGGCCTCTAGGGTATACATATAACTAACAGATCAACGTCCATATGACTTGTCAGCACCTAGTTTAGCTAAAATAAAGCTAGTGCGCGAGCTTTGGGGGTATTCAGGATTTTTTGGTTCAAAAAGAATTTTTCCCAATTTTACTATTATTTTAATGTGGTATTTACTTTTTGGATTGGAAAAATTTCTCCTAAAATTTTATCAAGCTTGAGTAAAACCAAGCCCTACTTATAATATTTAGATATTCTTGGGAGAAAAGGGATTAATTTTTAAGAAAAGAAAAGAAATGAATGAATGAGGTGGCTTCAAGCATGCATATGCATTTATGAGCATTCATTGCAAGATAAGCTAGAAAACCCTACACAATTTCCTCACCTCCTTCATTTTGGCCGAGCTCCTTCTTCTCTCTTTTCTTTCTCCATTTGCAACAATTTCAAAGCTCATAAATCCCCAAAATTCCCAAAATAAATCACAATTTTACATCAAGTCTTGGTTTTTGCCTTCTTGATCACTTGGAGCTAGGAAAGCTTGGATCATGGGAGCAAGTTTTGTTAGGTATAATCCATAATCTGTTAATTAAGAGTTTTTATGATGGGTAGCTCTTTAGTTATTGTTTAGAACACTTTAAATATCGATTAGTGCAATATCGTGTTTTTTAGTGTCTTTGAATTTCTGGGATCTGCTCTGACCTGGAAATTTTACTCAGTAACCAAACAAAATTGTAGTGATGTACTAGTGACCCTGGATTTCTACCTGAGACCCGAGAACCACCCCACCGGCTTCGGCAGGCGACTCTTTGAAGGAAATCCGGTGACGTCGGCTTTTGAGGAGAGATGGGTGTTGGTTTTTTTGTGGGTAGTTGTCTGCTGTGGTTTAGGGGTGTTTGGTACTGTTTATTTTTTTTTTGTAATTGCAGTATGAAAAATCTGGGATCATTTTCCTACAATATAGTGTTTTGAATCTGCGTGTTACGTTATCCGATACCAGTCATGTTCTGGGGCAGTTGCTGCATTTGAGTTGGTTTCGTATTATCGTCACGCATATTAGCCACTAGATCCACACTTGTGAGTTTGTTTAGTGCTGGTGCGTTGTTTTAAAATGTAGTTTTACGTTATATTAATCGATTTCTGAGATTCGTTGCACTATTAATGTGTTTGTGAAATTATAGCATCGCAAGCGGGGACTTCGGACGCTGCGAACAAGGGGAAGCAGGTGGTCGGATTTTCATAGCTTGAGACCATCGGTGAGTAGATTTAACATCTACGAGGAAATCGCCCGTATGGTGTTAAGCTTCAGGGCTAGATATGATATGATATTAGCCGCATTTGTATATGCTCATATAGAGATGATGCATGCATTTCATTGCTTATAGTTACTTGTTGTGCCTGAACCTGTATTCTTTGTACACTGCACTATTATTGGCAGTCCATGTTGCACGAGCACCAATGATATGCTACACACACACTGTCGGTAATTTCCATGATACGACAACACATTTATTCATTGATATACCTTGCTAGTAGTTAGCGACATAGAGGTAGTTATTCTTGTGTGATAGCGCATATGACACATAGCATACTTGTGTATCTACATGCCAATACATATGCCATACTATACTTACATGCTCGCACATATACTTTGCTATTGTTACATGATCAGCTTTTTATAACATATATATCGGTGGAATGGGACACTGTATATATATGTATTTTTAGATTTGGATTTTAGGAACCGCGAGATATATTTAATGACTTGATGCATTTAAATAGCAGACTTTTCCCGTGATATGCTCATATTGATGTTTTATGTTGCATATGCTATTTTACATGGATTTACGCATTTGAGATATGTTTTCATGCGATATGGGAATTTCAAGTGTCGATGTTAGGCACTTATATTCCGAGAGATATATGGATTTTGAAAGACCGATACGTGGAACACAAGTGTCGAGGTGGGATACTTGGGGTTCGAGGAACATATGGATATCAGAAAGACCGATACGTGGAACACAAGTGTCGAAGTGGGATACTTGGGTTTCGAGATATCAGAAAGACCGATACGTGGAACACAAGTGTCGAAGTGGGATACTTGGGTTTCGAGGAACGTATGGATACGAGTATTTACGTGTCGATGTTAGGCACTGGTTTTCATTATGTTTTAGAGTGTCTATGTTTGACACTCAGGTTCCATGAGACCCCCAGGAATTGAGGGCCGATCCGAGGGCCGATCTGAGTATTTTTGGGATTTAGGGTGTTGTTGATTTACACCGGGCTTTTCCATGCTTATGATTTGTGCATGAGATTATTTATTTCTTGCACTCAGTACTCAGCTAATATGCACTTATTCATGCAGATATAGTACCTGGTGGTGTACCTTGATCATGATAGTGGCATATTCATATTGTCATACTCATGCTACGAGCTTACATGCTATTGATCATTGCTGTTAGTGCATACTTGCGATTTCAGTATGATGTTATTTACTATTCATGAGTTGGCAACTCACCCCGGTTGTGCCACAGTGTTTTGCAGGACTTACCCTCTGAGTAGTCGCGGCAGGGCGTCTTATCATCTCTACTTTTGCGGATACAGCTACGTTTGGCTGTGAGGCCGTTGCTTTTAGGTGGGTTTGTGGTTATCTGTTTGTACATTTTATATCTTTTCGTTGGATCTAGTATTCTCTATCTACCACTGTTTGTATATGATTTAGAGACGAGTTGTGAGGATTCGGTGTTGTATTATTATTTTGGTGGACTTTGGGTGCCGTGCTCGTGGGAGCCGGTTTTGTTGAAAAGTTTACTTCTTTATGCAGTTTTCTTTTATATTTCTTCGCTTCGGCGTCGTATATATATTTGGTGGTTGTCTCCGCCGTTGGGCATGATTTGCTCCCGTTTGGGATGCTTTATATATTATCTATGTTGTACCCGTTTTCGGGGCTAGCTTTTACAAAGGAGGTGCTGCCGAAATTTTCAAGAAAGAAAACTTGAGCTAGAGATTTTACTCGTGATTTCCCGAATGTTTAAAACTATGTTTTTCTTCGTTGATCCAGTTTTGGGTAGTTTAGATTTCTGGGTTTCGGCTTTCTTAAGTTGCGTACGCCAGTAGACGTTACGTAGTTTAAGTGCCGGTTACGGGCCAAATGTTGGGTCGTGACATTAATGGAGTGACTAGATACAATATGAATAATGAATACAAGAGGGGCACGATCCAACAAGTACCACCTACCACAAGCAAAACATCCAAAAGCAAGCTGTGTGCCAGCGATGCCGCTACTGATCCAAGCGGACAACCTGCAAGAACTGTGGCACAACGGGGGTGAGTTGCCAACTCATGAATAGGAAAACATCATCAGGTAGAAATCGAAATAAACAATGATTCCTAGGTCATAAAGATAATACTATGATATCTAGGGTGGCCGTATCTGTATATGTGCCAACAACATAAACAGTGCCTATCAGCAAGTGGATAATATCCAACAATATAATCAATGCATGTAAGCAGGTGGATCTCGTCCAACAATATAATCAATGCATGTATGCAGTGGATCTCGTCCACGTGTCAACCACTGACACAACAACTCCTGCATGTAAATATCATAAAAACATATGCAGGTAAATATGAGGATATAAAACAATGTGTGTCCCTCGCGACACAACAAAATCATGGAATCCTGAGTGTCTAACCTCGACACTCGAAACATCATGAAACCCGTGTCTAGCATCGACACGTAAATCCTCATAACTCAGGCGCCATCACTACGACTGGCCCTGATGTCATGTCCGTACATCACTCCGGTCGGTATCCCCACGATAACCGCCAAGTCCAAATACTATCACCGGTAGGTACCTGCCCAGCCTTCCAGGCTCATCGCCTATCATCTGTGAACTTCTTGCCGAGGGGAACCGTACCGGGCTCCACCATGTACCCGCACATGGCCGACTACACTTCTCGCATCGGGGATATATCATAAATCTCAGAACCGAGAAATCTCATGTTGGACGCAACGAAATATCATATCAAGAGAAACCAGGTTTTCAAACAAATCTTAGTTTCTTGAAATACCCCACGGTTCTCAAATCCATAAATCACATGAAATCCATATCTCAATGCGTAAATCCATGAAAAACTGATATATGCAATATAAAACAGCAATATGAGCATATTAAGGGAAAACAGCTCTTTTAAATGAATCAGTTTTAAAAATGTATCATGCGCTTCCCAAATCCTCCGAAATCAAGTGCAGCATCATTTGAGGTGTACGTGTAACTATAGCAAGATAAGTGTATCTACATTTAAACAGCTATGTATGATGCATCTCATAAGCACAATAGCACAATAAGCAACGTCTTAATATCACATGTCAAAACAAAACCACTTAGGGGTATATGCACCTATAGTAAGATATGTGGGTGTACTTGTCAGTATGCATGAAGTGCATGTAGCTGTAGCAAGGTATGCAACATATAACAGGATGTAAGCATGTCCATATATCTCATGCAACGTGGAACACTGATATGAACATAGCAAATATATCATAACATGATGTAGCAATTCTACTGTGTGGTGACATAGCAATTATCTTTGATGAGGTGTGTGAGCCGGCAATCTGTGTATGTGCAATATACGCATCATCAATAAAGGTGTAGGTGTACTAGCACATGTATATGTAATGTAATGAGAATAACATGAACGTAGCATAAAGTACATCGTCAATTAAGTGCTATAAGGTATATGTGTCTATAATATGTCCGAGTCGGTGAATCCATCAATCGACATCCAGCCTTACAACATCACGTACGGTACAAACCATCGTACGTCATCCTCTAAACAAGGGTATGGATAAATCAACAGGTAAAACTCATCGCGTACGGTAAGCTAACGTACCGCGGTATTAAACAAATAGGGAGTCTATCAACCTATACAATATCGGGGTACGTATCTAAGTCTCGTACGGTATATCACTCAATATGCAAAACATTATCCATATATATATATATATATATACACCTAACTCTCAGGTCACATCCATGTCAATCTCTTATCAGGGGACCTACAAGGGTATCAACAATCACATATCGACTCGAAACCCATATAACGAAATATCACACTAAGTCATCATATCATATCGTATATTCGTTCATCACATTAATATCTCGCAATCACATATACAAACGTCACACTTGTTCTCTTTCAATTTGTAACCATCATGATTTACTTATCATACCATATTCTCATATGTCAATTATATCCATTAGCATCAACTTCTATCCTATTATCATTTGTAAATCCTATAATCATGTCCGTCGCATATTATTTATCAGGATAAAATCATCAAACGATAATCCACATCAATGTTTGCGGGGATGCTATACGCCATCCACCCAACATCCCGCGTAGATATAAATCTACTCACCTGCTAAACTCCTCGCTTAGCCGTATTCGATGCGCTTCATCATCTCGAAATCCACGCGAAGGTACCTACAATCAATATGAATTCGCAAAGCTATTAACATCAAATTACGAAATCCAAATACGGCACGCGGTGCGCTCATAGGTTAGAACCTATAGCCTACGCATGCAAAACAACCAACCAACCCTCGTCATTGACGTACAAACGTCCGACGACCAAATACAATATCTAGTCGCAAAACCAAGAAATCCAAATACCGGAAAACATAGCCAAAACCCTCACTAGGGTCGCTATATATGAAAACTGCCACGCCAAAAACCCAATCGTACCAATACTCATTCACATCACAATAATTATTGTAGATAAAAATATATATATCATCACCATATCGATTAAAACCCACGTCTAATTTTTACCAAAAACCTAGTAAGCAGTTTATATTATTTTAGCCCATTTAACACAAAACTAGAAATTTAATAATTCTAGCAATTTCCAACAACACAAAGTAGCTTAACATAGTGATCCAAACCATTTTCAAAATTTTAATCTTAACCAAAAATGATTTAGAAAAACCTAGTTTGAGATTAAGCCTAAAAGATAATTAGGAAAAAAAACAAATATCATTCTCACAATTTGCTTAACATTTCCAAGTCTACACATATTGCTTAATCACTTAAGCACATTAAAACCCTAACTTTGTTTCGTAATAATTATCATGAATTAACTAAACATGAACATTAAAGCTATAATAACCATTTAAATAGCCAGCTTAAAGAATTAAGCAACAAATTAAAAGATTAGGGTTAGGATTTATACCTCACAAACAAGATCACAAATTAGCAACAACTCTAAATTTTAACCCTCCAAAATGATGCTTTTCTTGAGGATCTAAACTAGTTTAGACTTAAGGAATAATGGGTAATGATTTATTTATGAATTTGTGGGATTATTTGAGGATTTTTTAAGGATTTATCAAGCTTGGAGAGATGAAAATGGGCAAGGAAAAATGAAGGCGCAGCATGAGGGAGGGCTCGGCCAAGATGAAGTGGGGGGGGGTTGTGCAAAGTGTGTGGAAAATTCTAGCTACAATTAGCAATAAATGCTAATAAATGCAAAGTGCCACCTTTTCATTTCTTTTCCTTTTTAAAAAAAACAACTAAATTACCGACAAATATCTAGATATTTATGGATGGTTGGATTAACAAAAATCTAGTGATTAGATTAGCATATATTTACATTAGAAGTAATTAACCCAAACCAAAATTGTAATTACCACTAATTAAGTGCTTAATTAACAATTTAAAACAATACTTTAATTAGGGAAAATTTTCAAAGTGAACCAAAATTTCCAAGTGACCCACAAAACCCGCAAACTAGCTTCATTCTAGTAAAACTATTTGTAAACAAGTCTATACAGAAGTTTGATCACAATCGGGTTAAAACGGAAAATACCGACTATTTTACGCTAAAACGGAAAAATTCATATAACGATTTTAGAAACGTTACAATCTACACCTCTTAAAGAAATTCGGTCCGCGAGTTTAAATTTAAACCCCCAACACTAAAACATTTCAAAATCCAACTCAATCAACAGGGATCCGAAATCACGGAAGCAACAGAAATAACATAGCGCGCCGCATGCGCCTGAAGCCGTGCATGAAACTCAAAACCGAACTCCGTCAAGCGTCACGCAAATCATCGGACTTGCACGTATATCATCGGAGTTACAATGGAGATACAGATCTCAAAATCCACTACCGAAATCCCATATGCACTAAACAAAACTATAATACGTATATAGTACGCATCCTTGAAAAAGCACTTAATACCGAATAAAACATATGCAAAATCTTTTTTGAATTGCCGCGTAATGCGTAACTCACGGCACACGTGGCGGACGCTCATTTGTAAAGTAATAATATACTAGCATATATGTTTTGCTCAAATATATATTCCACCTTTTTGAAATATCCTAAAATGTTTTCCCTTGTAAACGTTCTTGTCACTGCAGACACATAAGAAAAAGTGAGACTATAGCTCCTTTTTGAAAACCTCATGATAACTTTTTATGCAAACAAAGTACACAGGTACTGTCCTCAGATCAGTCCTTCTAGGGTACAACAAATTATAGGGCCACATCATGAAAACAATGTGCTCAAAAGCAATATCGGTCTCAAAAGGCGAATCCAACAATCACGTTCGTTTGGTGCGCACGGAAATCATATCCAAGTACAGGCGCCACAATATGCACAAGTCTTCATACTAAGTGCAATGGGTGTGCACGAAAGCATCTGTCCAATGCAACTGGTGTGCACGACAATAACAACTAGTGCATCAAAAGTGCCCGAAAATCTCATACCAGTGCAACTAACATGCACGAACGAAAACCCCAATCGAGTGCATCAGGTGTGCACAAAATCATATCACGCGCCCAACATGCGCGATTGTCCAAATCAAGTGCATCCATCATGCACGAACGAAATCGAAATCAAGTGCATACCACATCCACGAAAACGAACATCAAGTACACACGCGCACGAAAACACAAATCTGGTAAATGAAGGCTCAAAGACATAAATCGGGTGCAACAAATGCACGGAATACGAATCTGGTGCATCCAGTCCACGAAATATCAAATCCTGTGCATCCACTGCACGAAATATCAAATCCTGTGCATATAGTGCACGAAATATCAATCCTGTGCATCCACTGCACGAAATATCAAATCCTGTGCATATAGTGCACGAAATATCAAATCCTGTGCAACCACTGCACGAAATATCAATCATGTGCATCCACTACACGAAATATTAAATCATGTGCATCCACTGCATGAAATATCAAATCCTGTGCATCCAATGCACGAAATATCATAACCACTGTAGGAAATCCAGGAAATCAGAAACATGTGCAGCTAAGGCACAAAATCGACATCAACACCACGGTGTATAAAATATATCAAGTGCAATAACTATGCACAAAAATGTAAATACCCAGTAGGTGCAGCCAAGGTGCACAAAAACCATATCCTGAAACTCAATCATCAAAACTCAAATCCAAGCGATATAAGCGTGATACTCGGATCACAAACGCAAATCGCAACAAATGACATTGAGATACACTTCCTACAATGTCGAAAAAGTCAGTGCGCCCAAACTGGCAGAGCAAGAACATCTGTTTGCCTCCTGCTCACAGTCTGGCGTCTTCAGTCTCTGGGTCCTCATTTTCTCTGTGTATTACTAATGTCGCACTCTTTCGGATCATCTGCCCGGTAAGGTGTGCTAACGGGAACGATTCCGCTCTGGCACTCCTCGGGTCATCTCTCGGCCAATTAATATGATCACTCATAAAGCATCACGTCACTGTCTTCGTCCTCGAGCCCTCTGAATACACGTGATACAACAGATCCTCGGTGCAATCCCTTCGCAGCAGTGTCCTGGAAGGAACTCTCTCAATGTCTCTTCCGATCTCGCCTATACCGAACTATACGGAGGCTAGTACACTTACAAATCTTTTCTTGCTTCCTGGACATCTGCGTTCTCAGCACAACATTTTCTCGGGAACTGGTCGTATCCCTTGTTGGGGTACGGCGGCGCCCCGGCCGTCTAAACGACGCCAAATGCGGAACAAAAACTTTTTATGAAACCGGCACCACCGCAGCCCAAATTTCCGGATCGTTCCATTAACCGTAAACTAGGAAAAAGTAAAAGGAGTTAAAGAGATATTATACTGATCGATCCGTGTCCTTCGGTCTTTAATCTCCGTACCAAGCTCCCCGCTGCTGCGCCGACGAACTCCGTTCCCCGATCTCGCTCGTCGATATGGCACCACGTTATCGAATCTTTATACGGGCTCCCGCCTCGAACCGAGGCAACTCAGACATGAAGTTTGCTAGCCGACATGTCCAAGAATGAAGTAGAGAAGATGTAGAATATTTTGTTTCAAGAGTGAAGTTACCAATTGGATGGAAATGTGAGCAAGGATTTTGCATGGAGGAAAAAAAAAATTGAGCAGACCAAAATTGGGCTCTCTGTGGAATTAGTGCTCGGCCACTCAAGAATGAAAGCTCTCTGGGGATTTTGCAGAAGTGAAGAGGTGGCCTTGAAAAATTAATCAAGCAACAATATATACTTCTCACAATTCAACAGCAACACCAAGAAAATCAGCCACCACAAAAGGAGCTGCCCAATTTGCAGAGAACCCCTCACTCCCACTCCCTAAAACAAATGAAAAGCATTCCATTTCTCACTCATTTCAAACACCGCAAAAAAGCCCCTGACTTTTCCAACCTGGCGAAATAGCAGGAAACCCCTTTGCTGCATGCTCCAATTTCAGTGCAAATGATGGGCAAAGGATTGGGGCAAAGCTCACATGAATTAAACAAAGTTGGTGGTGATAAAGACTGAAAAAGAAAACTGGCAACTCCCAAAATAATCCCGTAACGAATCACGGGATTACACCTCAACTGTAAATACATACCTGCATTTGTATTCAGACCGAATACAAATGCAAAGAGACAAAAACTATTCCTACAATCTAATAATAGAGTCCAGCTTAACCTAAAGCCCGCTAGTATTATCCGTCCGATCCTGATCCGTGCATAAGTGCACGGATATGATCGGACCCTGCCATAAAACCATACGGCCTCTACAACGTTTCGCCCGAACTTGGAAAACTGTCTGTGGGGGACTCTAATGACTCATCAATACACTGGCACTGGGTATAACCACTAGCACGTCAGAGGTACAAGCTGTACATAACGGTTGCCGATGTATTGATCGGAAGGGAAGCTGACGAGTGAACTCATACAGAAACCCTACTGAGCCCGACAGTGACAATATCCATAAAGTCAGGTCCGTTCGTCTATGAGTATCGCATATAGGGCCTAGGAGGCTGGTAAACGTCAGACCCCCAATAGCGGTATAAGTCGTGTCGGAGAGTAGCCCAGAACACCCTGAGATACTACTGGAATACCTACCAGTAAATCTCGATTACCCTATCCAGGGATTTCATGTAATGGCTTTCCTAAACACAGCGCGATCTCACCCCCAATACCGGGAGAGACGAATCCCTGACAATCCGCTCACTGCCTCCATGTGGCTCGGGACTGTACCCAACTAAAACCTGTTTGCACGACTCCTTTGAGCCGTGGTAGGGTAGTAATCAAAGCACAGTGGGAACTCACACGAGACAAATAACGATCTCAGGTCGACAGACTAACCTGTACACATGTCACCTGGGAACTGCTATCTGACGATATGTATAATTCCAACTAGCATGTTCCCGGCGAGTCATGTCCGGTGTACTCATAAACCAATGAGCACCTGTATACATCTTAGGTGAACGAACTGACACCAATGGTTTGTGAGACCGGCCATCGCCCCTCGTCGCGGTCTCGACTGTATACACTAGTCTACTCTGGAATATCGATGCCCTGTCTCGAAACTCCCACGACTAGGGACACCTTAAGGATGTGCTTATAGACCCTAGCTCCCACGTATATGATCGCCATCATACAGCTGGCAGTCAAGCAGGAATCCTATGGGCTCTATCAACATGCAATAGTGAACTAAAGCATGTATACGACGATAAAGACAGACTAGATAGCATACTATCATCTCGAGCAAGACTGTCCTATCGGTATAGGTCCTGCCTCAATCATTGTAAACACGTACCTGCGATCCAATAATTGACTTTGAGGGCACTATATCAACAATCTCCCACTTTCACTTAAGGCTAATTATTGCGATGTCGCGTACTCACAGCTCGTGTGATACTGAACATCCAACTCCTCTACTAATCAGTTTCACAAATCTCGTTTGTAAAACTATTGTGTTCGAGAAATAGCATCAGTGAGTGAATCCGCCCCGATGTTTCTTTCTCTGTCTCTCATTGTCTCATGTTCGCTGAGAAAACCATCTCCTGAAATGAGCAATACCTGTCTTAGAATATGTCTGGATATCTAATGGGACCCAGTTCACAAATGAACTCCAAATCCAGCAAACTTCTTAGACTGTATCGTCAAGGGAATTTAATCAGTATCATGTACCATGCCTCCCTTAGTATCAGCTTGGACCACTTGTCCAAACTACTGCCCCTCGTCAGAGGGAAAACTATAACTCTGACAGTTAGTTTGTCATTTGGATCACCTTGGAAGCGTGGAATGATAACTGTCTCCCGAAGTAGGCTGTCGTTATCAAATCCCTAAAACAACCATTTATGTTCTAAAACTGCTTCCGAACATTTCTCCAGGATTGGATTAATATCAACTTATTGCATCTAGTGCAAAAACAACATCTGGTGTGGTACTTGATATCTCATGATCAACTCAATTGCCTAAGCAAGTGATCTGCCAATCATGCACATCCCTCTCCCCTTTAGTCTGTAAGACACCTTTAGAGAGGGTAACTCCATCACCTGCAGGTTCACCACCATGCCATGAGTCGTCCATTCTAAAATACCTTTAGAATGCTGTCAAAGTACCCAGATTGGGGAACTACCTAAATCTAGATTTAAAATTATAGATCTAGTAACCAGATATGCCTGATATAATATCCATATCCTATGTGTAGAAACTACTGTGTGACAACTATAGTATGACCGATCATAGTATAGGAATTTTACTTCCTACTCTGTGTATGTCATCCAAGTACCAGGACTTCACACCCTACTACCTTCTTAATAGATCCATCTTCTATTCTGATGAAATCAAAGCCCATGACTGTCACATCAAAAATAGATGATCTTTCTCTGCAATATCTTCTCTAGTCTATAAATAGACATAAGCTACTTGTCCATTACGCTTCCGCTGCTCCCACTGACTTCGACAACCATCTGGCAGAGTCATATACACGTGCACTTCTAACGCTTGTTTAGAACGACGCTATACTCATCCTCCTATCGGGTCTCATAGTCTGGAACAACAGTAGTGTCAAGTCTGGGTAAACAAGAACCTCCCTGTCACCATCCTTGAGGATACCGGAGTGCCTCTCGGGCGCATGAGGTTACCCACCATATCTACGGAGTTGCTAATGGAATGTCAAACCTGATTGAATGTTTAGGTCATATTAAATTTTCAGTAATCGTTTGCGGTTCTGAAATTACTTCCAGTCCTACCATACTCCCACTTTTGTTTTCTGAAAGAGGTTCATTTTTCTAAAACTGTGGTGAGTTAAGAACAATATAAATATTGATCTTCCTAATGGTAGAAAGTGAACCCTCGTCAAAGCCCGGGATAACCCACAAACAACCATTACTGAAACGTGCCCTGAGTTTATCCGGATTCTGGTTTTAAGCATCAGCCGGACGACTCCCTATAGCTTAACATCGTTAAGATATAAATTGATTCTACATATATCTAATATAGAAACAAAGGCACTGATTTAATTGGAACCAGATTCAAATCATGCAGCTGTCTCCAGTACATGTTCGCTAAATGGAGAGAGGCCGATCAGTATTACTCAACTTAGGAGTGCATCCAATTATGAGTAACCTGAAAGTGAAGCAAGTTCTCAAAAACCATTACTATTAACTGAATACCAACCACAAGTATTTACATCTTCGATCACCTTGAAGAATCCTGATACTCGTAACACGTGGTTCTGTACTTTATTCTTTTACCTATAACTTCTCAAAATTAGACCTTGTATTTCTACGAAACACTTGTCTAAAAATTGAGAAGTCACAAGTAAACAGAATATAGAACGAGGACTAACCCCTATATCCTAATGGACACTGGACAATATACAATACTTTGTATAAGTCCGCTGAGTTGAATAATTCAAACTGTGTGCGTCGTATGTTGAAAACTGTACCCAAGCGACTTCCTCAAATATCACCAATTACAACGAATTCTGATATAATGAGGATGATCACCTAATTCCCAATAACTTACTCCCACTCATCATCTGTAAAACCATACAGATGTGAGAATCATACAAGGTAAATACATACCCTGGAGCAAGTGTCTAATTTAAAAATCAGCTTTCAATTAACAATGCACATTAAAACAGAAACATAAAAATGTTTCGAAGGGGTATCCGGGTATTCCTAGTAATGCCTCTTCCATTATCAGATTCATGACTGTAACCGTATATTTCCCTGCCATCTCTCCAATTCCCTTTATTTGTCTTTAGTCGTTACCTTCTGTACACCATCGTTAGGCTTAATGGTTTTCTTCCTTCCCTACCGTTCGGCACCAGCCTATGGTTTGGAAGAAGACTATCCAATAAGCATAATAGGTTTACTCTCCTAATCCTAGGAGCACTCGCAACCTGAGAGAAGGTAAGGTTAAAAGACAGCTGAATAAACATTATTCCTATTTCTCCTGAACCAGAATCCATCCTCGAAAAAGTTCCTTCGAGTTCGTTTATAACCATACGATGGATTTGTTAGTTATATGTATGCCCTAGAGGCCATTACTGTACATATGATGTATATTGTAGTGGATGCTAGGACGTATATAGGGAGGACTTTCTTGCTCGACATGATAGTAGGCTATCTGGTTGAACTTTACCTTAACGTGTATACTGATTGTCTCTCTGTTACATGTTGGTAAAGCCCTTAGGATCTGTACATGACAACCTGGACTATGATGCGGATCATACTAGTGGGGACATGGTAGTCCATAAGTACATCCTTCAAAGTCCCTAGTCGAGGGTGTATCGAGACGGGGCATCGATATACCAGAGTAGACTAGCGTATACCTTCTCGACCCATACAGATGGGTGATGGATGATCCCATATCCATCGGTGTTTGACATCAGAGATGATATACGGGTGCTCAGTAGAGACTGGGTACACTGGACGGACTCACCGAGAACTCCCAGATGGTATTATACCTCACGTCAGATGGCAGTTCTCTGGTGACACTGGTACAGAGTAGTCTGTTGACCCGAGATCGTCATAGAGTCTTATGTGGTTCCCACTGTGCTTTGATTTCCATCTTACCACGTCCAAGAGGGCATGCAAAACGGTGGTTTTTGGGTACAGTCCCGAGTCATATGGAGGCAATGAGCGATAGGAGGGGATTCGTCTCTCCCGGTATAGGGGGTTGATGTTGCGCTGTGTTCGATTGGCTATAACAGGAAATCCCTGGACAGGGTTGCTGAGATTTACTGGTAAGTGTTACCAGTAGTTTCTCGAATAGTTATAGACCTCATATCGACACGACTTATTGAGCTATTGGGGTCTGACGTCTACCACCCCTAGGGGAGATATGCGACATATCAGACGATCAGACCGGACTGTACGGTAGTGTTACTGGTCGGATTCACTGGAGTGTGAGCGGACTTGCTCTTCGATCTTCTGATCGCTCAATACCCGGGTGGCCGTTACGTTTAGCAGACCGCTTGCGGCTTGTGGATGCTTGATATGATCATCATCTGCTGCCGGCGTATTGACGAGTCTTTAGAGTCCTACACAGAGGTTTCCTGGCTCAAGCGAAACGAAATAGGAGCGCATATGAGATATGTGCGGGACCGAGAATAATGCGTGTATGTGATACCGTATTCTATTCTCGCGATAAATATATCGAATGGTTGTATGCGATATAACCTAGTTATCGATTCAAGCGTTGATTCGATAAGCCGATATATTGTATACTAGTCGGTTGTGTGCGACATAACCGGGTCATTGAATCAAGTGTTGATTTAATGATTTAATGCATATTTATATATTTGATATATTACTTTGCATCAACTAGTATCGGTTTACTTAAGATGGATTTTCTCACTCGGATGGGCGCATTGTATATGCGATATACTTTTGTGCACTTGATTGTATCATGTTTGATGATACATGTCATGCTAGGGTTCAAGTGTAAAGATTAAACCTTGGTTAATGAAATGGTTAGGGTTTATTATTTATTATTCATTTATCTTATTTAATTATCCTTTTTATTTTTGATAAATGAATAAAAGAAAAGAGAAAAGAATGGTGGCTAATTTTGTTCTTTAGTTGAAGCTTCATGAAGCTTTGTTCAAGTCAACCATTCTTATCTCATCCTTAACCCTAACCATTCCCACTAACCATGATTCATTCTCTACACTTGACTCTAGTTAAAATTATGATAAGAATTCATTTTCTTTTCTTATTCTTTTAACTTATCATAACTTTGGATAAGCTTTCTTCTTCTTCTTCCTTGACTTCATGAAGAAAAGCTTACCTCATCAATGGTGATTGATATTTTTGAGTGAGAAATCCAATTCTAAAGTTAACCCACTTCCTATTTCTTCATCCTCTACCTCTTGCCAAGTAGTAGAGTGTGTTTACTTCACAAGTTTCTTGACTTGGTGAAGTCGGAGCTTGATTTAGCGATGCCTCGACGTAGATCATCTTCGGCATGGACATCGACGACCTAGCTTGCCCATTCTCCGACGAAGCCGATCCTAGAGCCCGGATTTGACTTGGACAGCGGAGAGGACCTCGTTACGGAGCTATGGAGGTGGAGCACCGGATCTACAAAGGTTGTATTTCCGTTTTCTCATTAGTTAAGTGTTAACTAGTTCTTTGTTCGCCTAGACATCTAGTTATCGATCCGTAGTTTAGGGTTTGTAGGCACCATAATTTTTTAAATTGCCATGGTTGATGGCTTGGGAGACCTCACTAGCGTGCCTAGGAACCCTACAGTGGTATCAGAGCCTAGCTAGAGCCTTAGGCGAAGTCCAGACGGAATTTGAAACCGGAACGAACCCGAAACCAACTCCAAAATGTGCTCTCTGTACTTTTTCTAAAAACAGTGATTTTTCAGTATTAAAAATATATAGAAAAACCAGCAGAGAAATATAAGAATTTCGGCACAAAATTTTTTTGATGAACAGTAAAAGTTTGCGCGGATCCGCGGCATAATATGGGATAGTGCGGCTGGTCAGCGGCAAAATTGTGACGTCATCAAACAATTTTTGCACAGTAATTCAATTTTTCCTGTGCTGACTTCTCTGGTTATTTTTAATATTTATTCAAGTGTTGAATAATCTGGGATGTTTTGGAGTTTTGATGATTCGATCGGGTTTATCAAATTTTGTCTGTGTGGCTTTCCGGATAAATTTTAGAATATGTTAAAAAGTTCGACCGGATATAAATACCCAACTTTTCCCCTGTCGGGAAATTTCCAAGTGTTGGATCTTTCCATAGTTTGACGACGTTCTAAGTAGTGCAAGTAACGCGATGGTCCCTCTAGAAGACACAAACCTTAACTCGATTATGTGACCGTCTTGAACTGCCCTTTGAACCTTCGGGTTTGGGGCAGTACGGCGTGCCACATGTGAGGCGTTGGCTTGACCCTTCTACGGCTGGACCGTCGGTACTGAGGCACGAACTGAATGTTGTTAGACTTATTTCATGTGTTGATCTGTATAGGGAAAACTTGGGTGTTCGATTGTTCGATCGGAAAGTTTAACATTTTCTGTTTATCTGGAATGGGAAACAATAATTGGAATTCACAAGAAGTTATGTGATAACTAAATGAATGTTATAAACACAGCAGTTTAGTCTCACTTGATCGGTTGCCACGGAATTTTGATGTGATCAAAAGTCCGTCGCAATCACGTAGCGTACGCGGATACTCGCCGGGTAAACTTAATAGACAGCCTCACTCCATAGCCCCGACCAAGTGACTGTAGGAGAACCCCGTCGCCGAAAGCATCCGTACGGGTGCTCGCGGTAGCGGTGTTCCGCCTTGGTGCACTTCGTCGACGGTATCAGGGGTGCGGCCGTCTACAGAAGTTTGCGACGAGCATTCGATCAGGATGTCGGGAATCCTGTTGAATTGCCCGACTTGATATTGAAAAGAGTTTTCAATTTTGAGACTAAAATGCGGGGTTTATAATTGTTAGGCATGCGATGTCTAAAGAATTCATTTGGTCAGGCATGCGATGTCTGAGGTGGTTGCGGATTCCAACTGTTGTAGTTTTACACTTTCTTTTCTGTGACCGTAAGTGTAATATGTGATATCACCGGTTTCGTTGCTATATGCCAACGACAATTGGGATGGACATATTTACTTACGTTGATGACATGTGATGTTATGTGTTGCTGGATATGTTATATTGGATCGTCGTGTTTGAATAGCCGGGGTTTTTTATGTGAGATGAGTGTTTTTCATTTTCATTCATGTAAAAACTTGTATGTAATATTCTTTTATTGGGGCGCTTCCAGGTTGCGGAAGTTGTCACCCTTTGTATATTATTTACTTTTCCGCACTAGGATAGACCCAAGGAGGAGGGCACAAGTAACCGGGTTCTGGAGTCCAGTGGGAGACCAACTCGAGGAGTCGAGTCCGGGTCTCCTAACTCTAGAATAGGTAGGGTTGCTTGCCGCTCTCGTAGGGGTCTAGGGGTGTGGGTTTGGCTATTCATCACGACCGTGGAATCCGTGTTTTATACTGGCTCGTATTGAAAACACGGACGTCCTAGTATATCCAATATTTCATATATTTCTTCTGCTGCGATATCTGTGATGAGATCATGTGATGTTTCTGTGATGGATATAGTATATAGTATATATGATATATTATATAGACGTTACTTATGTTTTGCACTCGCGCTAGCCCTGCCCCGCTCTGCCGTTAGTTACCTAACCTAACGGTGCACGAGGGGACATCGAGGCGAATGCGGATGGCATAAGTGTACGTCGTATTTATCTGTGATGTTTAGGTACATAATTGATGGGACTTCATTAATGTGATTAATGAAATAAAAGAAACCTAAGATGTTGTAGAATCGAATTTCAAAATAAAACAGGTAGCTACAGTTCTTGCTTTGCACAGCGGTATATATGATATATCCTGCACCTTATTCGATGAGGAAAAGACCGAGATCCCTTCACCGGGAGTGACTCCTTTAGCAATAACTGGCAGATGCTACACACTCGGTTTGTCTTTTGATTGCTTTTAAGAGTTTTTGCTTTGCACAGTGATATATATGATATATCCCGCACCTCATTCGACGAGGAAAGGACCGACGATCCCCTCACCGGGAGTGACTCCTTTAGCTAAACTAGAAAAGCCTCAAAAGCACTCCATTTTAAAATCATTTGATTCTACAACGATATCAAGTTCATTACGCAATAGGTTTTCAGAAAAACCTGTCGTAGCCCTCCGTCATTTCAGATAAGTAGTAGTTAGTATTCGTGCTACGTTTGTTGGCCTGCGTCAAGGCGTAGTGTGCGGTAGCTAACTGGTGCTTATCTGTATAAGCATATGATGTGATTGGATTAGGGTAGTCGTGCGACTTTGTTGGCCTGCGTCAAGGGTCGTGCGGGTGGGTTTAATTCAATCAGGAAATGACGGGTTGAACTTGACTAGCGGACTATGGTTTGTTGGCCTGCGTCAAGGTCATAGGACGCTAGGGGCAAAATATTATCGGGAATTTCAAGTGTTGAAATTTGCAATGAGATTGCATACCTTCTATGAGATAGTTGGATCCCGATACCCGCTGCGAGTAAGAGTTACTCCTGGGAGAGTTTTATACATTACAATTAGCCGATCAAGTAGGTGTCTAGAAAGGTGTTAACGAGGTTACGCCTCTGGGAAAACGAGGTTTACATTAATTAGGTTCGTGCGAAAGCACGGGGGACCTCCCTCAAAGTACCGACACTGGCCTGGCTGAAAGATTGGCGAACTTATAGTGTGTAATTAATCCCGGCTAGTCTTTCCTTTTAGGGTTTGAAGGAAGATTTGATAAAAAGCAGTGTGAGCCATCCTGATTAGATAAAATAATAACCAATCTATTCTTGACAGAGCGAACGCTGAGTGTTTTCTTCTCTCTCTCTCCTGGTAGCGACCATATCACGCCTTAATCAAGATAATAATACGGATTATTGACCGAACCCGCTTGTTATACTGAGCTGGGGTACGTTGGTCCCGCTCCAACTTATAATTGTTATAAGACAGAGCAGGAAACTGGGGAATACCAGATTTCCCGTGCCGCCCAAACGAAGAGAGTGCATGCTGATGCATCATCTTCGGGTTTGTTCATTATACAGAACTGTTTCTCAGTATCCTTTACGTCCTGGGTATGTGATACCAGATCAGGATCCCAGATATGTAATATGTTACATAGGGCTACAGAAAGGTAGAGAACTGAGAACGGGTGATAAGTTTCATGAGGCAGAAAACGGGGCAAGAGTTGCAGCCAGGTCTGTCGGTCACTGTCACCCTGTATTACCAATACATTGATTCTGAACGAATGTTATTAGATACCGAACCTGATATACCAAATCATATCACTCTCTTTGTTAGAAAAGAAAGGATATAATTTTGTATTGATGGATAATGTTTTGAACATTTCCTATATCAAAAGTTGATCGGTTCAGGCACGTTATCTAAAAGCATTAATGTTCTAAATCAAACTACAGTTCTTAATATACTGAACACACACAAGAGGAAGAGTTCAGAAATGAACGAATCCTTCTTGAGGCATTGTAGACTAGGTCATATCAATGCGACCCGACTAGCTGAAGTTACATGTAGATGCATATTTAAATCAGTTTGAGTTTACATCTTGTGAAACTTGCCAGTCATGTCACAAAGATAAGATGACCATAGCTCCGTTTACTGGAAACAGAGAAAGAGTTAGTAAACTCTTGGGATGATACATGTTGATGTATGTAGGTCCCCTGTCTACACATGCCAAGACCGGTTCTTTATACTTCATTATATTCTCTGATAATCTCTCAAGATTCAGACATATGTTCCTGTTGAAACACAAGTCTGAACCTTTTGAGATATTCACAGAATATATGTTAGAAGTAGAGAACCAATACGGGTATAAGTATTATGTCCTTTGATGAGATCAAGGAGGAGAATACTTGAGCACGGAATTCCTGGACTTTTCTAAAGGAGAATGAGATTCTCTCTCAGCATTACTCCTCCGTATACACCATAGCACGATGGTATATCGGGGCGGAGCAATCTCACCCTATATGATAAGGTGTGCTCTATGATGAGTACTACTGAGTTTCCCATTTCCTTTTTGGGAGTTATGCACTTGAGAAGCTGCATACCTATTGAGTAGAGTTCGAATCAAATCAGTTGCCTACCACTTCATATGTGATATGGAAAGGGAAGAGCCCATATCTTAAGTTAGTTAAGATTTGGGGTTGCCCGGCCTATGTCTAAAAACAAAATCCGGACAAGTTCGAGGCAAGGACTGTAATGTAGAACTGGAAAGGTTCCAGCTATACAAACTACAGCTGATGATTTGATAGAACCAAAGTATTCAGTAGATACCAACGAACCTCAGCCTCTCCGCCGATCTAGTAGGGTTCCTCACCCACCTGAGAGATACTTCAGTTTCTCTATGACAGTGGGAGCGAGGATTGCATCATGAGATGATGACCCAACTAGTTTCGAGCTGGCCATCAGTAGTAAGACTCTGTAAGAATGGCTGGATGCTTATCGATCTGAGATGGAATCCTTATACACCAACAAAGTATGGACTTTGGTTGCTATATCTGAAGGGTTAAATCCCCATCAGGAGCAAGTATATCTTGAGAAGATTACTTGGTGTACATGGAAAAGTTGAGACTTTCAAAGCTAGACTTGTTAAAGCTTTTCGTCATTGACCAGGCGTGGATAATGATGAAACCTTTTTCCAGTACCTATGCTTAAGTCCATCCAGATCCTACTTGTCACGGCTACATCCCATGACTACAATATCTGGCGGTTGGGTGCCATGACTGCTTTTCTAAATGATGTTTTAGAAGAGTGCGTCTATAAGTACACAGCCAGAGGGCCTCGTAAACAGTGGGAGCAGCAGAAACGTGTGCAAGATGTTTTATATGATAAAGCAGGCATCGCGGAGTTGGAACGTCTGTTTTGATGTAGTAGTCAAAGAGTTTGACATCATCAAAATGGTAGATGAACCTTGTATAAACAAAAAGGTAGTAGGGAGTATGGTGACGATCCTCGTAGAGTAGGTGGATGACATACTCTTGATGGGGAAGGAGTTTCCTATGCTACGCTCGATCAATCTCCGGTTATCACTAGGATTCTCCATATAGGAACAATGAGATACCTACTAAATCCTGGATTTTGGATCTATGAGATAGATTTAAATGGATGTTAGGATTCTCACTAGTTGTAGTGAGATGGTATCAATCGATCCTGGGAAGAATCACTGGAAGGGTTCCAGGGTGATAAAGACGACTGAATGTTAGTCACAGGCATTGTCTTTACCCTCAGTAAAGGGACGGTATGTTGGAAGAGTTCCAAGCTAGATACCGTGACAAACTTGACGATAAAGGCAGGATACATCGCTACTTAAGATGTTACCAAAGAGGAAGTCTGGGTGTATATTGGTTCATGAGATGAACTATGTTCCTACCATTGTGAGACAATGGAGTTGTGGCTTATGCCAAGGAACGCCGGTCCCATCAGTGATCCAGACATATTCTAAGGCAGTATCACTTGATCATGGAGATGGTTGATCTCCAGGGTGATCGAGGTTTGGAGAGTAGACTCAGAGGACAACACAGCGGATCCACTCACAAAGGCCTGTTCCCAGAGAGAGACTTTTATTGGATGGTTGAGTATGAGATACTGCAACCACTGCTACAGATGGCCCTAGTGCAAGTGGGAGATTGTTAGTTATATGTATGCCCTAGAGGCTATTACTGTACATATGATGTATATTGTAGTGGATGCTAGGACGTATATAGGGAGGACTTTCTTGCTCGACATGATAGTAGGCTATCTGGTTGAACTTTACCTTAACGTGTATACTGATTATCTCTCTGTTACATGTTGGTAAAGCCCTTAGGATCTATACTTGACTACCTAGACTATGATGCGGATCATACTAGTGGGGACATGGTAGTCCATAAGTACATCCTTCAAAGTCCCTAGTCGAGGGTGTATCGAGACGGGGCATCGATATACCAGAGTAGACTAGCGTATACCTTCTCGACCCATACAGATGGGCGATGGATGATCCCATATCCATCGGTGTTTGACATCAGAGATGATATACGGGTGCTCAGTAGAGACTGGGTACACTGGACGGACTCGCCGAGAACTCCCAGATGGTATTATACCTCACGTCAGATGGCAGTTCTCTGGTGACACTGATACAGAGTAGTCTGTTGACCCGAGATCGTCATAGAGTCTTGTGTGGTTCCCACTGTGCTTTGATTTCCATCTTACCACGTCCAAGAGGGCGTGCAAAACGGTGGTTTTTGGGTACAGTCCCGAGTCACATGGAGGCAATGAGCGATAGGAGGGGATTCGTCTCTCCCGGTATAGGGGTTTGATGTTGCGCTGTGTTCGATTGGCTATAACAGGAAATCCCTGGCCAGGGTTGCTGAGATTTACTGGTAAGTGTTACCAGTAGTTTCTCGAATAGTTATAGACCTCATATCGACACGACTTATTGAGCTATTGGGGTCTGACGTCTACCACCCCTAGGCGAGATATGCGACATATCAGACGATCAGACCGGACTGTACGGTAGTGTTACTGGTCGGATTCACTGGAGTGTGAGCGGGCTTGCTCGTCGATCTTCTGATCGCTCAATACCCGGGTGGCCATTACGTTTAGCAGACCGCTTGCGGCTTGTGGATGCTTGATATGATCATCATCTGCTGCCGGCGTATTGACGAGTCTTTAGAGTCCTACACAGAGGTTTCCTGGCTCAAGCGAAACGAAATAGGAGCGCATATGAGATATGTGCGGGACCGAGAATAATGCGTGTATGTGATACCGTATTCTATTCTCGCGATAAATATATCGAATGGTTGTATGCGATATAACCTAGTTATCGATTCAAGCGTTGATTCGATAAGCCGATATATTGTATACTAGTCGGTTGTGTGCGACATAACCGGGTCATTGAATCAAGTGCTGATTTAATGATTTAATGCATATTTATATATTTGATATATTACTTTGCATCAACTAGTATCGGTTTACTTAAGATGGATTTTCTCACTCGGATGGGCGCATTGTATATGCGATATATTTTTGTGCACTTGATTGTATCATGTTTGATGATACATGTCATGCTAGGGTTCAAGTGTAAAGATTAAACCTTGGTTAATGAAATGGTTAGGGTTTATTATTTATTATTCATTTATCTTATTTAATTATCCTTTTTATTTTTGATAAATGAATAAAAGAAAAGTGAAAAGAATGGTGGCTAATTTTGTTCTTTAGTTGAAGCTTCATGAAGCTTTGTTCAAGTCAACCATTCTTATCTCATCCTTAACCCTAACCATTCCCACTAACCATGATTCATTCTCTACACTTGACTCTAGTTAAAATTATGATAAGAATTCATTTTCTTTTCTTATTCTTTTAACTTATCATAACTTTGGATAAGCTTTCTTCTTCTTCTTCCTTGACTTCATGAAGAAAAGCTTACCTCATCAATGGTGATTGATATTTTTGAGTGAGAAATCCAATTCTAAAGTTAACCCACTTCCTATTTCTTCATCCTCTACCTCTTGCCAAGTAGTAGAGTGTGTTTACTTCACAAGTTTCTTGACTTGGTGAAGTCGGAGCTTGATTTAGCGATGCCTCGACGTAGATCATCTTCGGCATGGACATCGACGACCTAGCTTGCCCATTCTCCGACGAAGCCGATCCTAGAGCCCGGATTTGACTTGGACAGCGGAGAGGACCTCGTTGCGGAGCTATGGAGGTGGAGCACCGGATCTACAAAGGTTGTATTTCCGTTTTCTCATTAGTTAAGTGTTAACTAGTTCTTTGTTCGCCTAGACATCTAGTTATCGATCCGTAGTTTAGGGTTTGTAGGCACCATAATTTTTGAAATTTCCATGGTTGATGGCTTGGGAGACCTCACTAGCGTGCCTAGGAACCCTACAGGATTTATCCAATGGAATTGGATGTTCGTAGTGATACAGGGTGTTCTGGAGAAATACAAAGGTGAATTAGAAGTGGCTATGAAATACGTGATTCGGTCGTGAATGATAGCAGTCGCAATTTACTTTGCCCTCTTTCTAATCCCTTTATTTTGTCTTTACTTATTACCTTCTGTACACCCAACATAGGCTAATTGGTTTTCTTCAGTCCCTACCTTTCTGCACCTGCCTATGGTTTGGAAGAAAACTATCCAATAAGCATAATAGGTGTACCCACTCCTAGTCCTAGGAGCCCTCACAACCTGAGAGAAGGTAAAAGGAAAAGACAACTGAATAGTCCTATTCAATCTCTCCAGAACCAGAATCCATCCTCGAAGAAGTTCCTCTCAGTTCGTATATAACCATACGATGGATTTATCCAATGGAAGTCGATGTTCGTAATAATACGGCGTGTTCTGGAGAAACTCAAAGGGTAATAGAAAGAGTGGCAATGTTGTATGCAACTTAGACAATCCAAAAGCTAGTATTATAAGAAAGTTCGGTTAACTTGGTTATTGAGTTATTATCTAGGGTCGGGTCTTGGTCCCAGTCAAAGAGAGAGAGAAATGAAACACTTTGTGTGCACTCAAACCTAGATCAGAATGGTTAATCATTTTATCTGATCAAGAAACCTACCACTGTATCCTCAAATTCTCCTCCAAACCTGAAAGAAGAATTAGTCGAAATCAACCGAGGAGTAAACAAACTCATCAGTGGGAATCGGGATCCAACTATCGTCGCATGATAATTTGATGGTAGCCACTCACGTCATCACAGTCCAGAAGGTATGCGCATGCCTGGCAAGTTTCCTGTATGTTTGAAACTCCCGATATGATTTTTACCCCCAAGCAGTTTATGACCTTGACAAAGGCCAACAAATCATAAACCACAAGTCAAGTTCAACCCGTCATTATCCTGGATTACTCTAGACCCACCCGTACAAACCCTTGACAAAAGCCAACAAGGTTATACTGTAAGTCCATGCTACCCTTCCCCGGTACTTACAGGGTTGCGGAATTGGTGAAAAACGATTTTCAAGAGGGTGGTAACATGGACTACCAATACGGATCTTTGTTAAACTACTAACTAACAACCTAACAAGAGGTTACCTACTCGGTTAGGGGGCTATACCTTTCTTGAACTCCTTCGTCTTCGACTCCTCCCGGTGTACGGATCGGCCTCACCTCGTCGTCTCCTTGCGCCGAAGATGGATCCACCCGAAAGCTTCTACCTTTGGCTTCTTCTTCGAACTTTGAAGAAACTAGATAACTTGGCTTGCTAGGCCTTTTGAACTAGAATGAGTAGAGGAATGTTCTGGTGTCTTTTTATCTCTAAGGCAATGAGTCTCAACACATGAGAATGGTTTGCCTTGAGGTAGAGAGAGCAAGAGGAAGAGGGAGAGCTTGAGAATGAGAGAGCTCAAAAGAGAGAAAGCAAAATGATAGAATGAGAATGACTTTTCTCTCTTGGCTCTCATAATCCAAAGCCATCATAACAAAAATAGTAATCAAGTATTGTGTAAATGGTTTAAGTCAAAATGGCTATATCATTTCATGCACTCATTTTGCATAAATAAACAAGCAAGCAAAAGTCTTTGCCATGGAATGACAGCCATTGTCATGATGATGGTCAACTAGTCCAACCTAGTCAACCCGTCAACAAAGTCAACAAGTCAACAAAGTCAACCCCTCAACAACCATGTCACTATAATACTTAATTAATATTAATGTTAATCATATATCTTATTCTCATTAGGGTTAAGCAAAAGTCAATGGTCAACAGTCAATAGTCAACAGTCAACAGTCAACAACCCCAATGAGAATACTTTGCCTCTGTCTCTCTGTCAACTGTGCATACACACCAGCATCTGCGTTCCGAGGAACACGAATACAAACGAGATAAAACCAATCCCAAAACGTACACTAGGATCTGGCTTAAACCAAAGCCCGCTAGTGTTAACTGTCCGGACACTGTACGTGCACAAGTGCACGGATGTGACCGAACCCTGTCGCAAAACCATGCGACCTGTCGCAAAACCATGCGATCTCTACTCTTTTGCCTAAAGGCGAATAGCTTTCTGTGTGGGACTCTAAAGACTCGACACTACGCTGGCAGTGGGTTTAACCACAGACCGCAAGCGGCACTAGCTGTGCGTAACGGTCCCCAGGTAGATGCCGACAAGAAGACTGACGAGGTGAAACCCATCTGAACTCCTACTGAGTCTGACTGTGACAGTCTCCGTACAGTCCGGTCTGTTCGTCTGATACATCGCATGGCGGGCCTAGGGGGCGGTAAACGTCAGTCCCCTAATAGCGGTACAAGTCGTGTCGGAGTGAAGCCCAAAACACCCTGAGATAACACTGGAAGCCTACCAGTATATCTCGCTTGCCCTGGCCAGGGACTACACGTGTAATGGCTCTCCTAGACACAGCGCGATGTCAACCCCCAATACCGGGAGAGACGAATCCTGTCTAACCGTCACTGCCTCCAAGTGCTTCGGGACTGCACCCAACTACTACCTGTTTGCACGACTCCTTTGAGCCGTGGTAGGGTAGTAATCAAAGTACAGTAGGAACACACTCGAGGCGAAGTGACAGTGTCAAGTCAGCGGACTAAGCTGTACTCATGTCACCTGGGAACTGATAACTGACGATAGGTATAATACCAACAATTCAGTTCCCGACGAGTCCTGTCCAGTGTACTCGTAACCTAACGAGCACCCGCATACTATCTCAAGTACGACGTACTGACGGCTGTGGGACAGACCGTCTCCCCTGCTGGGATGAGAAGCGCATACGCTAGTCTACTCCGGAGTATCGATGCCCTGTCTCGATAGTCCTGCGACTAGGGACCTGCATAAGGATGTGCTTATAGATTACCCAGCCCCCACTAGTGTGACTGCCATCACAACGCTGGTAATCAAGCAAAGATCCTAAGGGCTCCACTAATGCGTATAGGTGATATAATAAAATAAACACATGTACACATTGAAGTAGAAACAAACCAAGTAGCATACTACTATTTTGAGCAAGATTGTATATACAACTGTGAATATCCCAAGCTTCCATTAAGTAATATACAAACTAGTATGATACAGTAATGGCCTCTAGGGCATATACACTAACATATACGACTATCCTAGATAATCGCAACGCAATGCAACAGACAAGTAATACCCAGCTACCGCACACTACGCCTTGACAATGGCCAACAAACGCAGCACGAATACTAGGTACTATCTGAAAGAAATGACGGAGGGCTACGGCTGGTTTTTGGCGAAAAACCTTTAGCGTAATGAACTTGATATCGTTGAAGGAACCGGATATCTTTTTATAAAAATATAATGGCGAAAACCTTTGCTAAAGAGGTCACTCCCGGTGAAGTGATCTCGGCTCTTTCCCCGTCGAATGAGGTGCAGGATATTCCAACCGAATACCATGATGCAAAGCAAAAAGTAATCGACTATAGTGAAGTTATTACCCTGACGCAAACCTCGGTTCAAGGGGTCACTCCCGATGAAGGGATCTCGACCCTTGCCTCGTCGAATGAGGTGCTCGATATTCATAACCGAATACCACTGTGCAAAACAAAAGAGAACGCCTATGTAATAACAGCATTTTGAAAAATTGGTTCCAACAACATCAAATATAGGTTTGTTTTTCTGGCATTGATAAGAATCAGCGCAGTCCCATCAATTGATCACACCAGAAAAGAACGAAAATATGATGTACGTATATGCCATCCGCATTCGCCACTGGGTCCCGTCATCACTCGTTAGGTTACTTAACTAACGACAGAGCGGGGACTGGGCTAGTACGGGTGCAAAACATATACAGCATCTACTAGTATATATATCAATATATAATAATTGCTCCAGGTATGATAAATGCAACATCAAAGAAAAGTAATAAGCATCACAGAACAATACAGATAATCTGGGAGCCCCGGGTTTCATTGAGCCGCAAGTGAAACCCGACGTTCCTCTGGTCGTGTGGATAGCCAGTGCAATGAAAACCTATACCCCTTACGAGTGTGGCGAATAGCCCGCCAATTCTAGAGTGAAGCCCCCTCCGTCTCAACGCCATGAGATGCGGGCCTGTTGCCCTCTAGAACCCGGCTATCCGTGCACCCTACCGCGGGGTAATCCTAGTACAGAAAATAAAATATACAACGGGTACACCAACCTCATCCCGGCTATGCCCCAAAAGAATAATATACAAACGGTCAGTGACGGCAGTCCACAGATCGGATGCTCTCCCCGCAATATCAAATGTACAAATAAATCCAAACAGTACTAACATTGCACCAAGCTATCCACTACGACAAATCCGCAACAGCACAGCACAACACAGAACATCAACGTGAATGCCACGTTCGTAAAACCCGTCTAAAAGAACTATAGCAATTAGAAAAGTTTTATCGATCGAATGACATTCACGGTCATAGATAGTAATGTAAAGCTCTGTTAACTAACTTGTTTAAATTTTCGATCGACAAAAATTTCCCGAGGTGGGCCCCAAGTACAAATCCAGCACTCAAAATAATCTGGGCCAAAAAAAATATTCCAGAAACCACAATTCCAAGTGAAAGACCTCCAAAAGAAAATTGATGAAATGAAGCTCCAGAACGGCGGCTAAACCGCGGCCAAAACGTGGGTACGGCCACGGTTCCGCGGCGTTCCTGAGGTATCAGCCAAAAAAATTCTCCCAGAGTCTAAGAAAAGCCTGCACGTTTTTATGAAATACCCAAAATAATTTTTCGACGACAAATAAATTTCGACAGAAACTTTAGTATTGAAATTGCGGTTTCGGAAATTTTGTTCGATCGGGGCTCTAAACATGTTAGAACAAGCTAGTAAGTGTTAATGGTGCAGCTCTGATACCATGTTGGGGTACGGCGGCGCCCCGGCCGTCTAAACGACGCCAAATGCGGAACAAAAACTTTTTACGAAACCGGCACCTCCGCAGCCCAAATTTCCGGATCTTTCCATTAACCGTAAAATAGTAAAAAGTAAAAGAAGTTAAAGAGATATTATACCGATCGATCCGTGTCCTTCGGTCTTTAATTCCAGCACCAAGCTCCCCGCTGCTGCGCCGATGAACTCCGTTCCCCGATCTCGCTCGTCGATGTGGCACCACGTCATTGAATCTTTATACGGGCTCCCGCCTCGAACCGAGGCAACTCAGACATGAAGTTTGCTAGCCGACATGACCAAGAATGAAGTAGAGAAGATGTAGAATATTTTGTCTCAAGAGTGAAGTTGCCAATTGGATGGAAATGTGAGCAAAGATTCTGCATGGAGGAAAACAAAAATTGAGCAGACCAAAATTGGGCTCTCTGTGGAATTAGTGCTCGGCCACTCAAGAGTGAAAGCTCTCTGGGGATTTTGCAGAAGTGAAGAGGTGGCCTTGAAAAATTAATCAAGCAACAATATGTACTTCTCACAATTCAACAGCCACACCAAGAAAATCAGCCACCACAAAATGAGCTGCCCAATTTGCAGAGAACCCCCCACTCCCACTCCCACTCCCTAAAACAAATGAAAACCATTCCATTTCTCACTCGTTTCAAACACCACGAAAAAGCCCCTGACTTTTCCAAGCTGGCGAAATTGCAGGAAACCCCTTTGCTGCTAAAATCAGCCCCCCATCCCCATGCTGCCAAAATCGGCCCCCCATCAATCACAGCCCATGACTAATAAATGCAAACCCTGTTCATGCTCCAATTTCAGTGCAAATGATAGGCAAAGGATTGGGTCAAAGCTCACACGAATTAAACAATGATGGTGGTGAAAAAGACGGAAAATGAAAACTGGCAACTCCTAAAATAATCCCGTAACGAATCACGGGATTACACCTCAACTGTAAATACATAACTGCATTTTTATTCCGACCGAATACAAATGCAAAAAGACAAAAAATATTCCTACAATCTAATACTAGAATTCGGCTTTACCTAATGCCCGCTAGTATTATCCGTCCGATACTGATCCGTGCACAAGTGCACGGATATGATCGGACCCTACCATAAAACCACACGGCCTCTACAACGTTTCGTCCGAACTTGGGAAACTGTCTGTGGGGGACTCTAATGACTCATCAATAAACTGGCACTGGGTATAACCACTAGCACGTCAGAGGTACAAGTTGTACGTAACGGTTGCCGATGTATTGATCGGAAGGGAAGCTGACGAGTGAACTCATCCAAAAACCCTACTGAGCCTGACAGTGACAATATCCGTACAGTCCGGTCTGTTCGTATATAAGTATCGCATATAGGGCCTAGGGGGCTGGTAAACGTCAGACCCCCAATAGCGGTATAAGTCGTGTCGGAGAGTAGCCCAGAACACCCTGAGATACTACTGGAATACCTACCAGAAAATCTTGATTACCCTGGCCAGGGATTTCATGTAATGGCTTTCCTAAACACAGCGCGATCTCACCCCCAATACCGGGAGAGACGAATCCCTAACGATCCGCTCACTGCCTCCATGTGGCTCGGGACTGTACCCAACTAAAACCTGTTTGCACGACCCTTTTGAGCCGTGGTAGGGTAGTAATCAAAGAACAGTGGGAACTCACACGAGACAAATGACGATCTTAGGTCGACAAACTAACCTGTACACATGTCACCTCGGAACTACTATCTGACGATATGTATAATACCAACTAGCATGTTCCCGGCGAATCCTATCTGGTGTACTCATAAACCAATGAGCACATGTATACATCTTAGGTGAAGCAACTGACACCAATGGTTTGTGAGACCAGCCATCGCCCCTCGTCGGGGTCTCGACTGTATACACTAGTCTACTCTGGAGTATCGATGCCCTGTCTCGAAACTCCCACGACTAGGGACACTTTAAGGATGTTCTTATAGACCCCAGCTCCCACGTATATGATCGCCATCATACTGCTGGCAGTAAAGCAAGAATCCTATGGGCTCTATCAACATGCAATAGTGAACTAAAGCATGTACACGACGATAAAGACAAACCAGATAGCATACTATCATCTCGAGCAAGACTGTCCTATCGGTATAGGTCCTGCCTCAATCATTGTAATCACGTACCTGCGATCCAATAATTGACTTTGAGGGCACTATATCCAACATCCCAACGCCTCTGCATACATATCAGATCTCTAATTTCGACAGGGAGTAACAACAGCTCGCCAATATCACGCATGAACCTCTTGTTCCACTCGTCCTTATTATCGTCCAATTTGACATCATGTCATGCTATCTGCGTACTGCAAATGTTCTCAGCGACAATCAATCCGGAATCTCTCGCACGGACTCGAAATCACAAACTCGGTATCTTCATCACTCTGTAGAAGATCTTTAGCCGAACACGTCCTCGGGAACTCAGCCCAACCATCTGAGGAGAAGACTCAATGCTCATCCGTTTCTCGATCAACTCACAACACATCTGGGTAAGATCTTTCCATCTGAAACCGGTCAGCTTACCGATCTCACATCGGAACATCCGATGAACAACGTCATCTCTAGATCGATCTACTCTAGATCAGAGTAAGACTCTCCATACTGGAAATCTTCGACTCAACAGAGCCTGCGTCGGCGCATCAAATCTGACGAATCGCCTCCGTCTTTCTACTCAAGATAGACTAGCGCTCTGATACCAACTATGTCAAATCTGATGAATCGTATCAAACCTAAACTCGAACCAAGGTTAAACCTAGCGCTCTGATACCAACTATGTCACGACCCAAAATATTAGCTCGCGACCAGCACTTAAATCACGCGACGTCTACAGGCGTAACGTAATTCAAGTAAGCTGAAACGCATAAATCTAAATCTTTTTAAGAAATAAAGAGGCGAAGCTTTGAAATAAAGGTATAGTAAATCATATTCAGTCTTTTGAAAATTTGGGCAGCACCTCCCTTGTAAAAACTGACCTCGAAAATGGGTACAACACAGAATATAAATAAAGCATCCTAAATGGGAGCAAATCATGCCCAACGGTGGAAACAACCACCACAAGTATAAATAACAAGTATACGACGCCCAACGGCGATGATCCACATAAGGAAATAAAGTAAAGTAAGACATCAACCCCAAAAACGAACATAAAACCCATCGTTCAAGTCTCGCAACTACAAGTCCTCTAAGTCTGCAACATATACAATTACTAGTTTCTGATTTGATGGAGTGACTAGATACAATATGATTAATGAACGAAAGTGGGGCACGATCCAACATATACCACCTACCATAAGCAAAAACCCCCGAAAGCAAGCTCTATGCCAGTGATACCGCTATTGATCCAAGAGGACAACCTGCAAAAACTGTGGCACAACGGGGGTGACTTGCCAACTCATGAATAGAAAAACATCATCAGGTAGAAATCGAAATAAACAACGATTCCTAGGTCGACTATATCATAAAGGTAATATTATGATATCTAGGGTGACCATATCTGCATATGTGCCAACAACATAAACAATGCCTATCGGCAAGTGGATAACATTCAACAATATAATCATTGCATGTATGCAGGTGGATCTCGTCCAACAATATAATCAATGCATGTATGCAGTGGATCTAGTCCACGTGTGAACCACTGACACAAAAACTCCTGCATGTAATTATTATAAAAACATATGCAGGTAAATATGAGGATATAAAACAACGTGTGTCCCTCGCGACACAACAAAATCATGGAAACCTGAGTGTCTAATCTCGACACTTGAAACATCATGAAACCTGTGTCTAGCATCGACACGTAAATCCTCATAACTCAGGCTCCGTCACCACGACTGGCCCTGATGTCATGTCCGTACATCACTCCGGTCGGTATCCCCATGATAACCGCTGAGTCCAAATACTATCACCGGTAGGTACTTGCCCAGCCTTCCAGGCTCATCGCCTATCATCTGCGAACTTCTTGCCGAGGGGAACCGTACCAGGCTCCACCATGTACCCACACACGGCCCACGACACTCCTCGCATCGGGTATATATCACAAATCTCAAACCGAGAAATCTCATGGTGGACGCATCGAAATATCATATCAAGAGAAACAGGGTTTTCAAACAATAATTAGTTTCTTGAAATACCCCCACGGTTCTCAAATCCATAAATCACATGAAATCCATATCTCAATGCGTAAATCCATGAAAAACTGATATATGCAACATAAAACAGCAATATGAGCATCTTAAGGGAAAACCGTTCTTTTAAATGAATCAGTTTTAAAAATGTATCATGCGGTTCCCAAATCCTCCGAAATCAAGTGCAGCATCGTATGAGGTGTAAATGTAACTATAGCAAGATAAGTGTATATACATGTAAGCAGGTATGTATGATGCATCTCATAAGCACAATTGCATAATAAGCAACGTCTCAATATCACATGTCAAGACAATACCACTTAGTGGTATATGCAGCTATAGCAAGATATGTGTGTGTACATGTCGGCATGTATGCATGATGTGTGTGTAGCTGCAGCAAGGTATGCAACAAATAACAGGATGTAATTATGTCCGTATATCTCATACAACGTGGAGCGGTGATATGAACACATCAAATATATCATAACATGATGTAGCAATTCTACTGTGTAGTGACATAGCAATTATCGATGATGAAGTGTGTGAGCCGGCAATCTGTGTATGTGCAACATACGCATCATCGATAAAGGTGTAGGTGTACTAATACAGGTATATGTAATGTATTGAGAATAACATGAACGTAGTATAAAAGACATAGTCAATTAAATGCTATATGGTATACGTGTTTACAATATGTCCGAGTCGGTGAATCCATCAATCGACATCCAGCCTCACAACATCACGTACGGTACAAACCATCGTATGACATCCTCTAAACAATTGTATGGATAAATCAACAAGTAAAACTCATCGCTTACGGTAAGCTAACGTACCGCGGCATTAAACAAATAGGGATTCTATCAACTTATACAACATTGGGGTACGGATCTAAGTCTCGTACGGCATATCACTCAATATGCAAAACATTATCCATATATATATACCTATCTCTCAGGTCACATCCATGTCAATCTCGTATCAGGGGACCTACAAAGGTATCAACAATCTCATATCAACTCGATGTAGGGTTGGCATAGCACCTTGTGAAGGTTTTGGCAAGCATCAATCATGCTACTTTAAAATTTTTGGGGTGCTAAACAAAACCTAACCAAGATCTTAACTAGAGTCTTAGGGTTAACATAGCAAGTAAACAACTTTACATCTAAGAGAGAGGGATTACAACATTTATAGTCCGCTCCTTCGCTTCATATGCTCCGTGTTGAGGTCCCTTCGCTGTGATCATCAAGTACCCAGATTCTAGAGAGGCTCCATGAAGAGAAAGATGCAAGCTTGCTTCAAATCATCAACTACTAACATGATCTACCTTGAAGAATCTCAAACCCAAGATCTTGCTTCACTAATCAAGTATTAGCAAAGCAAACACCCTAATCTAAGTGGCTAGAATAGATGAGGATGATGAAGTAGGAATTTAGCTCTCATTTGTTTTCTTTATCTCACTCAAAATCATCACAAACCCAAAAGCTAGAAAGCTTTTCAAGAGGAAGAAGAAGAAGAAATCTATTTGTGATGAATAATGAATTAATTGTTATTGTTACAAGTCAACCATGAGTCAATCATGAAGGCTTAACCCTTGTAGAGAGTAAATTAGGGTAAAGGGTTTGGGTTGGGTTAATAAATATCAACACAAAATATCAATGATCAAAGTCAAAGCTTCATGAAAGCTCCATCCAAGCTTAACCCTAATCCAAACCCTAACCATGTTTAAACTCCACAAAACATGTTGCATTTGTAACCCTAACATGTTACAATATTATATATCACATATACAATATTTATTGTAACAAAATAAAATAATACAATTAACATATATCATATATATATCAATGTATTAACAAGTGAGAAAAAGAATCTTTAAGTGAGCTTATATTAGTTAATGTAATATAATATATCAAATATATAAATATACAATAAATTATCGAATCAACACTTGACCCGATAATCCGGCTATTTCACAAATAACCGACTAATACAATCTGTATCAGTTCATCGAATCAACACTTGATCCGATGACCCGGCTATATCACACATACCCGTTTGATATCACATATCGGTGGAATCGAATACGGTATCTCATACTCATATTATTCTTAGTCCCGCACATATCACATATGTGCTCCTTTTCCGTTTTACCTGAGCCAGGAAACCTCTGTGTAGGACTCTAAAGAACCGTCAATACGCCGGCAGTAGGTGATGATCATATCAAACACCCACATGCTGCAAGCGGTCAGCTAAACGTAACAGCCACCCAGGTATTGAGCGATCAGAATATCAACAAGCAAGCCTGTACATTCTCCCGCGAATCCTATCAATAACACTACCGTACAGTCCGGTCTCTTCGTCTGATATGTTGCATATCCAGTCTAGGGGTGGTAAACGTTAGACCTCAGTAACCGATAAGTCGTGTCGATATGAGGTCTATAACGGTTTGAGAAAGTACTGATAACACTTACCAGTAAATCTCAGCAACCCTGGCCAGGGATTTCCAGTTATAGCCAATCGAACACAGCGCAACATCAACTCCCTATAATGGGAGAGACGAAACCCCTCCCATTGCTCATTGCCTCCATGTGATTCGGGACTGTACCCAAAAGCCATCGTTTTGCATACCCTCTTGGACGTGGTATGATGGAAATCAAAGCACAGTGGGAATCACACAAGACACAATGACGATCTCGGGTCTACAGACTAACCAGTACCAGTATCACCAGAGAACTGCCATCTGACGTGAGGTATACTACCATCTGGGAGTTCTCGGCGAGTCCGTTCAGTGTACCCAGTCTCCACTGAGCACCCGTATACCTTCTCTGATGTCAAACACCAATGGATATGGGATCATCCATCGCTCATCATATGGGTCAAGAAGCGCATACGCTAGTCTACTCTGGAGTATCGATGCCCTGTCTCGGTACTCCCACGACTAGGAACATTTGAAGGATGTACTTTGCGACTACATTGTCCCCACTAGTATGATCTGCATCATAGTTCTGGTAGTCAAGTACACATCCTAAGAGCTTTATCAACATGTAACAAAGAAACAATCAGAGTACATATTTAGATAAAGGGCAACCAGCTAGCATATTATCATGTCGAGCAAGAAAGTCCTCCCTATATATGTCCAAGCATCCACTACAATATACATCGTATATACAGTAATGGCCTCTAGGGCATACATATAACTAACAGTCTCCCACTTGCACTAGGGCCATCTGTTGTAGTATCTCATACCCAACAATAAGTTGTGGTTGAAGTATCTCATACTCAACCATCCCATAAAAGTCTCTACTGGGAAATAGGTCTTTGTGCGTGGATCCGCGCTGTTGTCTTCTGAGTCTACTCTCCTAACCTCGATCTCCCTGGAGATCAACCATCTCCATGATCAGGTGATACTGCCTAAGAATATGTCTGGATCACAGATGGGATGGGGGTTCCTAGGCCTAAACCACAACTCCATTGTCACACAACAGTAGGAACGAAATTCATCTCATGAACTCATATATATCCAGACTGCCTCTTTGGTAGCATCCTTGGTAAGGATGTATCTTGCCATTAATCGTCTAGTAAGTCACGGTATCTAGCTTGGAACTCTTCCAACATACCGTCCCTCTACTGAGAGTAAAGACAATGCCTGCGACTGACATTCGGTCGTCCTTATCACCCTGGAACCTTTCCAGTGATTCTCCCCAGGATCGATTGATACCATCTCACTACAACTAGTGAGAATCCTAACATCCATTTAGATCTATCTCATAGATCCATAACCCAGGATTTAGGAGGTATCACCTTGATCCTATATGGAGATTCTTTATGATAGGAGGAGAGTGACTGATCGTAGCATAGGAAACTCCTTCCCTATCAAGAGTATATCATCCACGTACTATACGAGGATCACCACCATACTCCCTACTACCTTTTTGTATATACTAGGTTCATCTACTATTTTGATGAAGTCAAACTCTTTGACTACTACATCAAAACAGACGTTCCAACTCCGCGATGCCTGATTTATCACATAAAACATCTTGCACACGTTTCCGCTGCTCCCACTATCTACGAAGCCCTCTGGCTGTGTACTTATAGATGCTCTCTTCTAAATCAATTTTTAGAAAAGCAGTCATGACACCCAACCGCCAGATATCGTACTCATGGTATGTAGCAATTGCAAGTAGGATCTGGATGGACTTAAGTATAGCTTTGAAAGTCTCAACTTTTCCATGTACACCAAGTAATCTTCTCAAGATATACTTGCTTCTGATGGGGATTTAACCCTTCAGATAAAGCAACCAAAGTCCATACTTTGTTGGTGTATATGGATTCCATCTCAGATCACTAAGCATTCAGCCATTCTTACAGAGTTCCCACTCTTGATGGCCTGCTCGAAACTAGTTGGGTCATTATCTCATGATGCAATCCTTGCTCCCACTGTCATAGAGAAACTGAAGTATCTCTCAGGTGGATGAGGAACCCTACTAGATCGGCGGAGAGGCTGAGGTTCGTTAGAAACTATTGAATTCTTCGGGTTTACCAAATCATCAGCTGCAGTTTGTATAGCTGGAACTTTTTCCGGTTCTACCTCATGACCACTAATTTCTTCACAAGAAATTCCTTTTCCAAAAGGTGGCATGCTGAGAAACAAAACACCTTTTGCACCCCAGTTTGGTAGAAGATATTCCCTTGCGAATGCTTGGGATATCCAACAAACTTCCACAGAACTGACCTTGCCTCGAGTTTGTCCGGATTTTGCTTTGGACAACCCCAAATCTTAACATCCTTAAGAGATGGGTTCTTTCCATACTATATCACATATGGAGTGGTAGGCACCTGATTTGGTTGGAACCCTATTTAATAGGTATGCAGCTTCTCAAGTGCATAACCCCCAAAAGGAAATAGGCAACTCAGTAGTACTCATCATAGAGCATACCATATCACATAGGGTGCGATTGCTCCGCCCCGATACACCAACGTGTTGTGGTGTATACGGAGGAGTAATGCTGAGAGAGAATCTCATTCTCCTTTAGAATAGTCTAGGAATTCTGTGCTCAAGTATTCTCCTCCTTGATCTCATCAAAGGACATAATACTTATACCCGTCTTTGGTTCTCTACTTCTAACTTATATTCTGTGAATATCTCAAAAGCTTCGGACTTGTGTTTCAACAGGAACATATGTCTGAATCTTGAGAGATCATTAGTGAATGTAATAAAGTACAAAGAACCGGTCCTGGCATATATAAACAGGGGAATTTCATACATCGGCATGTATTAATCCCAAGAGTTCAGTAACTCTTTCTCTGTTTCTAATAAATGGAGCTATGGTCATCTTATCTTTGTGACATGACCGGCAAGTTTCACAAGATGTAAATTCAAACTGATTTAAATATGCATCTTTATGTAACTTTAGCTAGTCGGGTCGCATCGATATGACCTAGTCTACAATGCCTCAAGAAGGATTCGTTCATTTCTGAACTTTTCCCCTTGTGTGTGTTCTATACGTTAAGAACTGTGGTTTGGTTTAGAACGTCTATGCTTTTAGATAACGTGGCTGAACCGATCAACTCTTGATATAGGAAATGTTCAAAACATTATCCAACAATACAAAATTATATTCTTCTTTACTAATAAGGAGACCGATATGATGTTGTATATCAGGTCCGGTATCTAATAAATTCGTTCCGAATCAATGAATTTGGTAATACAGGGTGATAACTGCCAACAAATTTGGCTACAACACTTGCATCATTTCCAACTCTTGAAACTTATCACCCGTTCTCAGTCCCTTACCTTTCTGTAGCCCATGTAACAGATTACATTTGCGGGATCCTGATCTGGTATTACATACCCAGGACATAAAGGATATTGAGAAACAGTTCTCGGTAATGAACACACCCGAAGAAGTTGCATCAACATGTACTTTCTTCGTTTGGACGGCACGGGAATTCTGGTAATCCCCTATTTCCTGCTCGGTCTTATAACAATTATATGTTGGAGCAGGACCAACGTTCCCTAGCACAGTATAATAAGCGGGTTCGGTCAATACATCCGTATTTTTATCTTGATTAAGGCGTGACATAGTCGCAACAAGGGGAGAGAGAGAAGAAAACACGCAGCGTATGCTCTTGTAAGATTAGATTGGTTATTAATATATCTAATCAGGATGTCTCGCATTGTTTTAGTCAAATCTTCCTTCAAACCCTAAAAGGAAAGACTAGCCGGGATTAATTACACGCTACAAGTTCGCCAATCATTCAGCCAGGCTAGTGCCGATACTTTGAGGGAGGTTCCCCGTGCTTTCGCACGGACCTAATTAAAGTAAAGCTCGAATTCCCAGAGGCTTAACCCCGTTGACACCTTTCTAGACACCTACTTGATCGACTAGTTGTAATGTGTAAAACTCTCCCAGGAGTAACTCTTACTCGCAGCGGGTATCAGGATCCAACTATTTCATAGGAGTTATGCAATCTCATTGCAAATTTCAACACATGAAATTCCCAATAATATTTTACCCCTAGCATCCTTGACGAAAGCCAACAAACCATAGGGTACTAGTCAAGTTCAACCCGTTATTTCCCGACTGAATTAAACCCACCAGCACGACCCTTGACGAAAGCCAACAAAGTCGCACGACTACCCTAACCCAATCGCATCATATGTTTATGCTGATAAGCATAAATAGCTACTGCTCACTACGTCTTGATGAAAGCCAACAAATGCAGCACGAATACTATGAAGTACTTATCTGAAATGAAAGAGGGCTACGATAGGTTTTAAGAAAACCATTTGCGTAATAAACTTGATATCGTTGTAGAATCGAGCAATTTTAAATGGAATGTTTTTGAGGCCTTTTCTAGTTTTGCTAAAGAGGTCACTCCCGGTGAAGGGATCGTCAGCTCTTTCCTTATCAAATAAGGTGCAGGATATTTCACAAATATCACTATGTAAAGCAAAATCTATAAAAAAAAAATCAAAAGACAAACCGAGTTTGTAGCGTGTGCTAGTTTCGCTAAAGAGGTCACTCCCGGTGAAGGGATCTCGGCTCATTGGATATTCTTCCAGGAATACCGCTATGCAAAGCAAAAACTAGAGCTACCGATTTTTTTAAAACAAGTTTCTACAACATGTTTAGGTTCTTTTAGTTTCATTAATCTCATTAATGAAGTCCCATTTTATTATACTTCACAAGCATCACATTTGAAACGAAATCAATAATATTTAATATATATCTCATATATATAATATAAACATTCGTCTCAGGCAGTAATATGATCTCATCACAGAACATTGCATATGAAATATTGGATATACTAGGAGGTCCGTGTTTTCTTGCAAGCCTGAATAAAGCACAGATTCCATGGTCGCGATGAATAGCCAATCCCACAACCCTAGACCCCTACGAGAGCGGTAAGCAACCCTACCAATTCTAAAGTTAGGACATCCAGTCTCGACTCCTCAAGATGGTCTCCTATTGGACCCTAGAACCCGGTTACTTGTGCTCCCCTCTTGGGTCTATCCTAATGCGGAAAAGTAAATAATATACAATGGTGACATCATCCTCAACCCGGAAGTGCCCCAATAAAAGAATATTACATACAAAGAATTTTACATGAATGAAAATAAAATCCCTCCTCTCACATAAAACCCCCGGCTATTCAAAACACGACGATCCAATATAACATATCACAGCAACATATAACATCACATTTCATCAACGTAAGTAAATATGCGTATCCCAATTGTCGTTGATGTATAGCAACGAAACCAGCGATACGCACATATTATACTTACGGTCGCAGAAAAGAAAGTGTAAAACTATAACAGTTGGAATCCGCAACCAGTTTTGACATCTCATGCCTAACCAAATGTATTCCATAGACATCGCATGCCTAACGATTATAAACCCCGCATTTTAGTCTCAATATCGAAAACTCTTTTCAATATCAAGTCGGGAAATTCAACAAGATTCCCGACATCCTGATCGAATGCTCGTCGGAAACTTTAGTAGACGGCCGCACCCCCGTTGTCGTCGACGAAGTGCACTAAGGCGGAACACCGCTGCCGCGAGCACCCGAACGGATGCTTTTGGCGACGAGGTTCTCCTACAGTCACTTGGTCGGGGCTATGGGGGCGTGGCTATCTATTAAGTTTACTCGGCGAATATCCGCGTACGCTACGTGATTGCGACGGACTTTTGATCACATCAAAATCCCGTGGCAACCGATCAAATGAGACTAAAATCTGCTAGATTTATAACATTCAAATTAGTTATCTCATAACTACTTGTGGATTCCAAATATTGTATCACATTCCAGATAAATAGACAATGTTAAACTTTCCGATTGAATAAACCAACACCCAAGATTTCCCAAATAGCTCAACACTTGAGCGGAGTTCCAAAAGTCCCAGAACATGTCACAGCCGCTATGAACCAGCCGTTGAAGGGTCAAACCAACGCCTCACATGTGCCAACGCTAAACTACCACAAACCATATGGTTCAGTGGTGGTTTTGATGGTCACACAATCGAGTTAAGGTTACGTTCTTCTAGAGGGTCCACAGATTCGCTTGCATGATTTTCTGAAAGTTTTAAACTCAGGAAAAATCCAACACTTGAAAGTTTTCCGACAGGGGAAAAAGTGAGTTATTGATATCCGTTCGAACCTTTTAACACGTTCTAAATTACCCGGAAAAACTTAAACGAAATTAAACTTTCCGATCGAATCAACGGGTTCCCAATATTTCCAAGAAAGCTCAACACTTGAGTAGAATTAAAAATTCCCAGAAGCATGAAAAAGTACCCAAGAATAAACCCCTGAAGTATTAGCCCCAAACTCTCAAAGATGGCCGCGGAACAGCCGCCTAACCCATAGTTTAGCCGCGGTTCCGCGGTCTCTTGAGCGAGTTATGGCTTTGTACTTCACAGTAATTCTAAGAATTCTCTGCATGATTTTCAGAGTATTTTTAATATGAAAAATTTCAACTTTTGAAAAAATTTCCAGAGAAAGGGCTTGTTTGGGGTTTCGGGGTTCGATCGAACTTTAAACTTCGCGTAGACAACGCCTAATACTCTAGCTTGGCTCTAATACCATTGTAGGGTTGGCATAGCACCTTGTGAAGGTTTTGGCAAGCATCAATCATGCTACTTTAAAATTTTTGGGGTGCTAAACAAAACCTAACCAAGATCTTAACTAGAGTCTTAAGGTTAACATAGCAAGTAAACAACTTTACATCTAAGAGAGAGGGATTACAACCTTTGTAGTCCGCTCCTTCGCTTCATAAGCTCCGTATTAAGGTCCCTTCGCTGCGATCATCAAGTACCCAGACTCCAGAGAGGCTCCATGAAGAGAAAGATACAAGCTTGCTTCCAATCATCAACTACTAAGATGATCTACCTTGAAGAATCTCAAACCCAAGATCTTGCTTCATTAATCAAGTATTAGCAAAGCAAACACCCTAATCTAAGTGGCTAGAATAGATGAGGATGATGAAGTAGGAATTTAGCTCTCATTTGTTTTCTTTATCTCACTCAAAATCATCACAAACCCAAAAGCTAGAAAGCTTTTCAAGAGGAGGAAGAAGAAGAAATCTATTTGTGATGAATAATGAATTAGTTGTTATTGTTACACGTCAACCATGAGTCAATCATGAAGGCTTAACCCTTGTAGAGAGTAAACTAGGGTAAAGGCTTTGGGTTGGGTTAATAAATATCAACACAAAATATCAATGGTCAAAGTCAAAGCTCCATCCAAGCTTAACCCTAATCCAAACCCTAACCATGTTTAAACTCTACAAAACATGTTTCATTTGTAACCCTAACATATACAATATTATATATCACATATACAATATTTATTGTAACAAAATAAAATAATACAATTAACATATATCACATATATATCAATGTATTATCCAAGTGAGAAAAAGAATCTTTAAGTGGGCTTATATTAGTTAATGTAATATAATATATCAAATATATAAATATAAATTAAATTATCGAATTAACACTTGATCCGATAATCAGGCTATTTCACAAATAACCGGCTAATATAATCTGTATCAGTTCATCGAATCAACACTTGATCCGATGACCCGGCTATATCACATATACCCGGTCGATATCACATACATGTAGAATTGAATACGATATCTCATACTCGTATTATTTTTGGTCCCGCACATATCACATATGTGCTCCTACTCCGTTTTGCCTGAGCCAGGAAACCTCTGTGTAGGACTCTAAAGAATCGTCAATACACCGGCAGTAGGTGATGATCATATCAAACACCCACATGCTGCAAGCGGTCAGCTAAACGTAACAGCCACCCAGGTATTGAGCGATCAGAAGATCAACAAGCAAGCCTGTTCATTCTCCTGGGAATCCTATCAGTAACATTACCGTACAGTCCGGTCTCTTCGTCTGATATGTTGCATATCCAGTATAGTGGTGGTAAACGTCAGACCCCAGTAACCGATAAGTCGTGTCGATATGAGGTCTATAACAGTTTGAGAAACTACTGATAACATTTACCAGTAAATCTCTGCATCCCTAGCCAGGGATTTCCAGTTATAGCCAATCGAACACTGCGCAATATAGACTCCCTATACCGGAAGAGACGAAACCCCTCCTATCGCTCATTGCCTCCATGTAATTCGGGACTGTACCCAAAAGCCAACGTTTTGCACGCCCTTTTGGACGTGGTATGATGGAAATCAAAGCACAGTGGGAATCACACAAGACTCTATGACGATCTCAGGTCTACAGAATAACCTGTACCAGTGTCATCAGAGAACTGCCAACTGACGTGAGGTATACTACCATCTGGGAGTTCTCGGCGAGTCCGTTCAGTGTACTCAGTCTCCACCGAGCACCCGTATACCTTCTCTGATGTCAAACACCAATGAATATGGGATCATCCATCGCCCGTCATATGGGTCAAGAAGCGCATACGCTAGTCTACTCTGGAGTATCGATGCCCTATCTCGGTACTCGCACGACTAGGAACATTTGAAGGATGTACTTAGCGACTATACTGTCCCCACTAGTATGATCTGCATCATAGTCCTGGTAGTCAAGTACTCATCCTAAGGGCTTTATCAACATGTAATATAGAGGCAATCAGAGTATATGTTAAGATAAAGGGCAACCAGATAGCATGTTATCATGTCGAGCAAGAAAGTCCTCCCTATATATGTCCAAGCATCCACTACAATATACATCGTATGTACAGTAATGGCCTCTAGGGCATACATATAACTAACACTCGAAACCCATATAACGACATATCACACTAAGTCATCATATCACATCGTATACTCGCTCATCACATTAATATCTCGCAATCACATATATAAACGTTACACTTGTTCTCTTTCAATTTGTAACCATCATGATTCACTCATCATACCATATTCTCATATGTCAATTATATCCATTAGTATCAACTTCTATCATATTATCGTTTGTTAATCCTACAATCATGTCCGTCGCATATTATTTATCAGGATAAAATCATCAAACGATAATCCGCATCAATGTTTGCGGGGGTGATATATGGCATCCACCCAACTTCCCCTGTAGATATAAATCTACTCACTTGCTAAACTCCTCGTTTAGTCGTAGTGGATGCGCTTCGTCATCTCGAAATCCACGCGAAGTTACCTACAATCAATATGAATTCGCAAAGCTATTAACATCAAATTCTGAAATCCAAATACGGCAAGCGGTGCGCTTATAGGTTAGAACCTATAGCCTACGCATGCAAAACAACCAACCAACCCTCATCGTTGACGTACAAACATCCGACGGCCAAATACAATATCCAGTCGCAAAACCGAGAAATCCAAATACCGGAAAATATAGCCAAAACCCTCACTAGCGTCGCAATATAAGAAAACTACCACGCCAAAAACCCAATTGTACCAATACTCATTCACATCACAATAATTATCGTAGATAAAAATATATACATTATCACCATGTCCATTAAAAACCACGTCTAATTTTTACCAAAAACCTATTAAGCAGTTTATATCATTTTAGCTCATTTTAACACAAACCTACAAATTTAACAATTCTAGCAATTTCCAACAACACAAAGTAGCTTAACTTAGTGATCCAAAGCATTTTCATAATTTTAATTTTACACAAAAATGATTTAGAGAAACCTAGTTTGCGATTAATCTTAAAAGACAATTAGGAAAAATAACAAATATCATTCTCACAATTTTCTTAACTTTTCCAAGTCTACACATCTTGCTTAACCACTTAAACACATCAAAACCCTAATTTGATTTCATAATAATTATCATGAATTAACTAAACATGAACTTTAAAGCTAAAATAACTACATAAATAGCTAGCTTAAAGAATTAAGCAACAAATTAAAAGATTTGGGTTAGGATTTATACCTCACAAACAAGATCATAAATTAGCAACAACTCCAAATTTTAACCCTCCAAAATGATGCTTTTCTTGAAGATCTAAGCAAGTTTAGACATAAGGAATAATGGGTAATGATTTATTTATGAATTTGTAGGATTATTTGAGAATTTTTAACGATTTATTCAAGCTTGGAGAGATGAAAATGGGCAAGGAAAAATGAAGGGGCAGCTTGAGGGAGGGATCGGCCAAGATGAAGTGGGGGGGAGGGTTTGTGCAAAGCGTGTGGAAAATTCTAGCTACAATTAGCAATAAATGCAAAATGCTACCTTTTCATTTCTTTTCCTTTTTAAAAAAAACAACTAAATTACCCACAAATATCTTGATATTTATGGATGGTTGGATTAACAAAAATCTAGTGACTAGATTAGCATAGATTCATATTAGAAGTAATTAACCCAAACCAAAATTGTAATTACCACTAATTAAGTGCTTAATTAACAATTTAAAATAATACTTTAATTAGGGAAAATTTTCAAAGTGAACCAAAACTTCCAAGTGACCCACAAAACCCGCAAACTAGCTTCATTCTAGTAACACTAGTTGCAAACAAGTCTATACAAAAGTTTGATCACAATCGGGTTAAAACGGAAAATACCGACTATTTTACCCTAAAACGGAAAAATTCATATAACGATTTCAGAAACGTTACATTCACCCCCCCCCCCTCTAAAATTGTTTTCAATTGGTATCAGAGCAGGTTACTCTGTTTGTAAGATTAATCTCTTCAGTTTCTGATCCTATGGCAAACCAAATGGAAGGACAAGCCATTAATCGTCATTCTCTTTTCAATGGTACAAACTATTAGTTTTGCAAAACTAAGATTAAAGTTTTCATTCAATGTATAGATCTAGAAGTTCTAGAGATCATTGAAAAACCTTTCGTTTCTCCTACAACAAATCCATTATCTGATACTGACGAGAGATTGACATTGAATGTAAAGGCAATGAATGCACTTCATTGTTCTTTGAATTTTGAAGAATTCAAAAGAATCTCTATGTGTCAAACCGCCAATGAGATTTGGGCTACTTTCCAAACCGCTCATGAAGGAACCGGTCAAATTAAAGAAAGTAAGATCAACCGTCTTATGCATGGATAGGAGACATTCCAAATAAAAGATGATGAATCCATCGACTGTATGTATTCTAGGTTCAACATTGTCATTCTTGAACATTTCAATTTAGGAAAGAAATTCGATGAAAAAGAAAATTTTTATAGCTTACTGAGATCTCTTACGCATCATGGCAACCTAAGATCATTGCCATTGAAGAGGCAAATGACATGACAACGTTGAAAATTGACTCCTTTATAGGAAAATTAAAGACCTACGAAATGTAATTAAGGGATCTTAAGCAAAAACAGGAAAAGGACACTCAAAGGAAAAACATCGCGTTAAAAGCAACCACCAAGTCAAAGCCTAAGGAATCATCAAGTGATGATGACATCGACGATAAAGAAATGATCAATATTGCTAGACACTTCAGAAAGTATCTGAAGTCCAGGAAATTTTCCCAGAAAAATGGTATGTATAAGTCTAATAAGAATTTTAATACTAATAAAACTTTGCGTTGTTTTGAATGCAATAAGAAAGGCCATTTGAAGTCAGAGTGTCCTACTCTCAAAAAGGATAAGTGGAAGTCCAAGAAAAAATCAGAAAAGCATTCAAGTTATTTGGGATGATACGGATTCCAGTGACTCAGAAGTCGAAGAAGTGACTAACGTGTGCTTCATGGCACAAGACGAAGAGGTAATAGACGAAGACTTTAACAATAGAATCTCTTGGTAAAGTAGATTTGATAAGTCTTTGTCATTATCTTAAGGACAATTGTTGGTTAGTTGTGCTCACTTTACAATAGAAGTAGAGAGGCGGAATGCACAAAAATTAAATTTTGAGCCAGCACAACAAACTAAACTCCAAGCGATCAAACCATAACCCTAAACTAGCAACTACTGGGAGTTAATATACTATGAAGAGGGGTTATAACGAAACGATTCATGTCCTTCGAGTCTTCAAAACTCCTTCCTCTTGTGATCCTATGGATCTTTGATCAACCTTGCTTGATGGCTGATTGATGTGAAGAAAAGTGTTTGTAGTAATAACTGCAATCAATAACAGTGTCGCGTGTAGCTAGCTGAGATGAGTACAGGTCGTCTGCAGGGATGCGTGTAATTTCTAATTTTTCTTTAGATGAGTTGAATAAAATAAAAGGATAAAGGGGAATAGATTCTAGATCTATGTTGAACACGGATGTAGAATATTTAAGAATAGGGCTTGTGGGGTTCGTTAAGATTTAGTAATCATATATGACTAATAAAGATGACTCCTTTTATGTTTTGATAGATTTAAAACTAGATTGATAATGATGAATGAGAATTAGGGTTCTTGGAAAAAACTAGGGTTTCCCCACTATTGACCCTTGTCCCTTCATTGATCTCTTTTCATGTCTAGACTTTAACAAAAAAATTGTTAATCTGATCTCAAATCATGGTCGAGACTATCAATAAATTGATAGCGCGCCCGATTAGGATGTTAACGATTCTTTTGCTATAGTTTATAAACTTCATAAGACGTAAAAGAAGTTAAAATATTTTATCATCTATTGTTCTACCATAATCCTATGAACCCTATCAAACGGTGAATTACTCGCGCATGATGGAGATAGAAGAAGAAAGGATAGAGAAGGAAATCATAATGCAGAAATTAAATGCGGAATAATTAATCTAATGATCTACCTTTATTAATCAACTTTACAAGTAGAAATCCTTTGAGTTTAGATTACAAGAAGAAAAAGTTGCTCTCGATCTCTGCCTCGTAAGAAGTAGATATTCTGTCGATACTCACCTTGCTTTCTCACGTCAAATCACGGACCTGTCTTGGATTATTTGTTCTTTGATGGTGATTTGCTTCATGTAAAAGGTGATGATTTCTAATTTTAGCCCTCGGTCCTTTATATAGCCCTGGAAGAAGAAACCATATATCCCATAGGTTAAGATATGTTGATACGATCACCCCCAGAAAATCTCAGATCAAACGGTCATCAGAGAGCCGCGGATCCGCCGTGAATTAGGGTTATTAGCCGCGGAAGTGCCGCATCTTGGAGGAGTTAGGATTTGGGTTTTCTGGAGCTTCTACATGTTGACACATGGAGATCTTCTAGATATCTGGATTTTGGAAATATTTCCTGAGTCTCTTCCAGTATTGATTCTTCAATTTCATTGGAAGAGTTTTTATCGTGACGTCTTAAATATCTTGATCTCCTGACCTGAGCTAAATCTTGCACAATATCTCCATTACTAATGTTAGTAATATTTGTTATAGAGATATAATCTTAATCATTTTATATGGTAATAAATCTTTAAGCAATTTGATTAAGATTATTTGATATGATATGCATAATAAAAATATTATATAAATATATTTTCCTTCATAATGTTAATTATAATATATAAACATATGGTAAATAGTATTTTGCAGATAAACATAAAATATGTTTTATATTTATCATAAATACCTTTAAATATTTAAGAAAAGTAAGGAAAATGTTATATCAAATGTGCAATATTTTCGACTGAACAAATACCCCCAAACTTAATTTTGATCATCCCGAGCAAACTAGTTATTAAAGAGAGGGAGAAAAAGAAAAAGAAAAACCTAGCACACTTTCGTAGGCAACACGATTGCACTGAGCACGTGCAACAAGCCGTTAATCCTCTAGATGTCCCTAGTAGGAGTGTTGTCTTCTGAGGGTTTTCAGCGGATTACACCCACAAAATCCTATTATAAAAGAAATAAAATGAATGTTACGTACAAAGATAAGAATTATGAAAGAAAAAACTTGAAAATTAGAGTTTCCAACTACACTTGCTTTTCGGTTGCCATGAGCCCTATCTTAATGGTCGTGAAAAGATATTAGAAATCACATCATCTCTCGATAAAACATCGCCTTTAGTCTTCCTCCTTACCATTCTTCCAAACATCGATCATATACCCCTACGTGTGTGTAAAGGACATCCCTAACTTTCACGACCCGAAGGTACGGAACGTGATTGGCACTTAAATTACGAAACGTCTCAAAGCGTACGTAATCTAAGTAAGCCAAATCCCAGAAAACTAAACCGTTTAAACAAATAGAGTGAAGGAAAACTTATTTAAAAAAAGCGATTGTGACAAAATAAGTCGCATTAATCATTTTAAAAGAAACATCGAAATTTCCCAAAAATTTCGGCCGAGTCTCCTTTGTAAATACTGGCTCCCAAACGGGTACAACACATAAAAATACATATATATCAAGAATATAGGCATCCCCAAGCGGGAGCTAGCTCTTCGCCCAAGGCGGAATCACAACCACATGCAATATATATTATCGAGTGCGGAAAAGCAAACAGAAGCACAAAAGTATTAAGAGATCCCGTCGGCTCAAGTGAGCATCAACACCAAAAACCACAAATACAAGTCTCACAAGTCTCACCGTCTAGTCCAATATACAAGGGTAGATGGAGTTTACTAGATACAAACTAATATACAAAGTGAAAACATGATATCCTCGCAACCCACATATGAGCAAGCTGCAAGTCCAAGCAAACAAAGCAAAGAACGAAGTACGCCCGCTGCTACTATGCTAACGGGTCGGACCTGCAAGATACTGTAGCACAACGGGGGTGAGTTGCCAACTCGTGAGTAGTAAGTTACATCTAATAAGGCTATCGTAAGCATGCATGCCAATGTGTCATAACCCACGTATCTCAAAATGATACAATGTACTAGCATGAATGTAACATGAATGCATAATTATGCATGAAACCAGAACATGTTTGGTATAACAAAACCTTTATTCTTATCTTAGAAAAGCATCTGTGCAAAAAACTGAGTATCATCAATGAAATCAACAGAAAATCTATGTCAAGCATCGACACAATATATGTAAATCCCAATATCTCAATGTCTTAATATCTCAAAATCTCAATATCTCAATACCTCAATATCTCAAAGTCTCAATATCTCGGGCTCCGTCAGTCCGGATCGGCCCATATCATCAAATCTCATGACCACGTCGATATCCTCCTGATATCCATCATGCCAGACATCACCGGTAGGTAGTCCTCCCCTGCCGGGCTCATCGTCATCCCCACAAAAACACTCTCGCCCCGGGGTACCATACCGGGTCCACCATGTACCCGAAACGGTTCATCCACCCCTCAAATTAGGTATCGAAAACAAACATAAATCAGGAAAACTCATGTTGGGCGACATATACATATCACGAGAAAACCGAAACTTGCATTTTTAAAGCGATAACAGGTTTATTAAATTCTTGCGGTTTCTCTCAAAATCCATAAATCTCTTAAACACGGAAATCTCCAAGAAAATCACAATACATGAACATGTCGGCAATAATGAATGCCTATGGTATCCATAATATGAAATACGATGTGTGACTAGAAAACTGCGCATGAACGATGATGCAATGAGGTATATGCATATGACTAGCAATCCTACATATTCATCCTGATGAATTGAATATACAAGTACAGGTTTACAGATCATATATGGTGCAATTGTTTTAGATTCTGATTTAAGCAAGTTCTATAGTGTTCGTCTCATAGCAATTACCAAGACGTGTGTGTTCGCATGAATAGTGCCCGTGCAGCATTAACCAATGGTAATAGTGCAAGTGTCCTATGAGATAATATCATATATATCTATGATGATGCAATGCAATGAGATAAATCACTAGGAGACTACGTTATAATTACAAGCACTACTAGAAATCCTGACTATCAGGCGCCTCGCGCCATCCAGACGATTCCCCCGTAGATGTGTACATCGACTCACCGGGACGCCTCGACTGATCTGATCCGATTTCAGCTCTGCCATTTCCGTGCCACATCCGATGCCTCTGCACCCGATCCTAGAAACGTACACAAGTAAATAAGAGAATAATATATAATTAGTCGCGGACACAAACAATACAAGTCAACCACACGCACTAACTAAACGCGCACGCACTTGGTGCACAAAACACGTTCGCAACAACGCCACAAACCACAACTAGGGTCGCAATACGAAACAACCACCAAGCCTAGAACCCAATCGCGCATCCATGACACATCAAATATTATATGAAATAGACGGTTAACCAACAAGACCTCAAACTTAATTCAAATCGATTTATTTCAAAAACCTAGTAAGCATTAATTTCCATTTTAGTTCAAAACTTGATGTTTTAACAAAACTAGTGGCCACACCAATCACATAATATCTTAATTAAGCAACACAAACTCAACTAAATTTATCTCACCAATTTATACTAATCCTAAAACCTAGTGTGGAAGAAAATATAATTTGGTCAATTTGAAAGTAACAATTTGCAATTTAACAACTAGACTAGAATTTGCTTGACTTAAGATGTTAAACTACATATTTAAACCATGAGCAAGTAATAAAAACCCTAACTTTAATTTATCCCTTCTCTTGAAAATTTAATCTCAAAATTAAAACCATGATTAAATACCTAATTAAGCTAGATTAAAGCAATAACCAACAAATTAACAGTGGGTTTAGGATTTATACCTCACATTTAAAAATCTTGGCCTCCAAACATGGTTTCTTGCTTCAAGATCCATGCTTGATTGAACAAAGAATCATTGAAATACTTTAAGCCAGGATTGGTGTTAATTTTGGATGGATTTTGAGTGGGTTTTTGTAAGGTTTTCACCATGAGAGAAGAAGAATTTTGAGAAGGGGGCCTGTTTGCAAGCTCAGCTGCAATGATGAGGAGAGGGGGGAGAGAGTGAGGTGAGTGTGTTTGTGTTGAATTTTCCATAAGTCAACAAAACCCATACCTCTTTTTTATTGTTTTCTTTTTAATTTTCTTTTACTTTCATCTTAACTTGGAGGAGAAAATGGGGAAGGGGCTATTGTGGTTCGGCCAACCAAGGGTGTGGGGGGGGGGAGAGGAATTTCTAAATAAAAAACAACCCCATACCACAAGCTAACAAGCCTAAACCTCAATTCTATTTAATTTATTTTCACAATTTAAGCCTTTTTATTTTATATTTTCTAAAACCATCTTGACAATTTCTTTTCATTTCAAAAACAACATGCTATATTTTGGTTTAATATGGCATGATGCACAAGACTTGTATTAACCCATTCTAATTTGTAATTATCACTAATTAAATGTATTAGTGAAAACTTAAAATAATATTAAAAATAATTAATTAAGGAAAATATTTAAGTAAACTAACAAATTTATAAGTGACTAAATAAATATCAATACTAGCTATTACATAGCTAAAATAGGTATATTTAAGTCTATGTTGAAAAATAATTATATCTTGGTTTTTACGGAAAACACCAGTTATTTTACCGATTATTGGAAATTTCACCTAAACGATTTTTCAGAACGTTACACTAACTTAGAGAATTCAATTCAAGCTATCATACTTTTGTCCATTTTCCTTAGTACTTTTTAGTTGATGAATATTATCAGATAGAATTGCTAACATTTCTTCATGTGACCGTTAATATTTCTTAAGGTACTAACCGAATGGTTACCAAATGTGCTTGCAAAATTAGGCTTAATTATTCTCGTCTTACAACACCTAAGTCTTAGCAGTGGCTCCCAAACCAGTTGGTCTAAGGCACTAGATGATGAAGCACCCTCAATAAAAAAAATTTATGCTGCCTTAAGCTATTACAAAATCAGTGTTCATTTTTCTTCACCATTTTTTTCTTTATAATTTTATTTTTCTTCATACCAAGGCTTTTAGACAAGAGCATTTCAAGGTATCCTTTACTATCCCATGTTTCAAGATGTGTGCAAGTGCGTATAGTAGGGTATCAATATTCAAATGTTTGGCCTCAAGAATAGGCACTATTTTTCAGACTTATTTTTACTCGCAGATTAGTAATTTTCTTCATCTTACTAACCTTTGGGACAACGGCTCATAACTACTTATTACTAGTTTCATTTAAGAAAACATCTAACTTTCTTATTTTTCTCAAACTATTCCTATCTTTCATATGTAAATTTTCACTTTCAAATATTCATTCTCAATAAAAAAAATTTGTGCTTATGATAATGCAAAATAATACGTGAATAAGCACAAACCTCCCCCAAACCTGTTTGCAGCAGTGTCCTCACTGATGTCATCTGTTAAGCTTTAAAAAAACTTTAGACTTGGGAGGAAAAGTTAGTAACGGGGACATGAATTAATGACAGTGAAATCTTCCCCCCAACTTATTTTTGGCTCACAATTATGTAAAAATTTATTTTCTTTCAAGAGCCAATAGATCCCCCCCCACTATACTTGAGTAAAATAGTATTAAGCATTTAAAATTACGAGGCGGTTAAAGTTATTGGTCAATATAAAGTTTTACAAAGACCAAAAGTCAACACCAACCATTCAAATATTTTATCAATATAACACCAAGGTTGGTAGAAGATCATGTTATATATAGACAAGAAGAAGTGGGGAGGAGATAAGGGGTGGAATATAACGGGTTTACGTCTCGATTTGTAGAGACGAAACAATCATGATGGATTACTCACATTCTTGTTCCGGATAAGAAGAAGGTGTGGCGGTTCAACTTCTTTGTGTTGGGGTTGATTCATCACAACGCGCATGTCTTCTAAGAATGCGAGTTCTTCAGCGAAGATTTCTTCAAACCTTTCATGGATATCCCGAATAATAATCTCATCGGAAAGAACGGGATGATACTCGGACTCTATAAAAGGTTCATATTTAGCTTTAGATGTTGACCCGGACAGCTCGATAGAAGGGTCCGTATGTGTATAAAAAATAGCAGGGTCAAATAACAACGTACTAGCGGAGTCAAGATCAGTATCGTGAACCTATTCAAGTTCGCTGTTGTTGGAATCCATCGCTTCAACAGAAAATACTTGAGCATAGGGTTCGTAGGGCTCACTTCTCAACTTACAATTGTTAAGCTCAATTGACATCTTCCTGAAGGATAGGGTCCTAGAACCGTTTCGACAATTGATTATTGCGTTGTATGTCGCAAGAAAAGGTCAACCTATAATCACCGGGATTTACTTTCGGAGGTTTGCTACAGGCTGTGCATCAATAACGATAAAGTCCACAGGGAATATAAATTCCTCGAATTTGATTAACACATCTTCTAGCTCACCTCTAAGTTGGGTGATAGACCGATCTGCCATCTGGAGAGTGAAGTGCGCCGGTTTTGAGTCTCCAATCCCTAATTGCTGATAAACAGAATATGGAAACAAGTTAACACTAGAACCTAAATCGAGTATAGCATAATTGATATTTTTACCCCCAATAGAAATAGATATGGTAGGATTCCCGGGGTCCTTTCGCTTTTTGGGTATTTGTTGGGTAAAAGCAGTGCTTACATTACTCGCTAAGAAAACTTTTTTAGGTACTTGAATTTTTTTCTTCCTGGTGCACAAGTCTTTTAGGATTTTCGCATAAGACAGAACTTGTTGAATAGCATCTAAGAGAGAAATATTTATCTTAACTTGCTTAAAAATTTCCACAATCTTCTCCATTTGTGGACTTGGTCTGTTGCCCCTTAACCTGTTTCGATAAGGAGCTTTATCAATAAGGGTTGGGTCCAACATTGGAGAAAATTGTAGGGATGGAATGGATCCCAGAATTGGAGTTGTGATCGTTTTAGGTTAACTCGAGGAAGTGGGTTGAGGGTTCGAGCCTATTGGAAAATGGAGAATAGGTTCGGAAGAAGATGGACTAGACGAAATAGGAGTAGAAGAAGTAGAAGCCGAGGTATCCTTAATATCATCGACATCGACATCATCAACATGTTCACCCACTTGGTTATTCAGCGCTCTTCCCGATCTCAACGTGGTTACGACATACACATTATAACTTTGTGAGTTGCCAGAATTCAGTAGAGGTTGAGATGGATGTTTCCCTTTCTCTCTCGCACTCAACGCGGTATTTAACTGTGCAAGTTGTGCTTCTATCGATTTTATGCTTTCATCGTGGGAAGCGGTGTTCTACATTAACGTTTGGATAGAAGACAATAAAGTATCCGTCGTTCGCATAGAATGTTTAATAAACGTATCCGCGCTTCGTTCGAGTGCGGAGAGTTTTTCGGTACCAGCCGTTTGGAAAGAATCATTAATCGGTGCAAAATTGTTGGATGGATTTTGAAAAGTTTGCGATTGAAAGAGGTGCTGACTCTATGGTGGTGACTGCTGTTACTGGGGAGGAGGTTTTTGATAGTTGCTTGGGAACTGGTTTTGATTTTGAGTTTGGTTTTGGTTCCAAGAAAAATCAGGATGATTCCTCCATCCCTGATTGTATGTGGAAGAATAAGGATCATCTCTAGGTCGTTGCTGAAAAGCAGCATTAATTTGTTTTTGAACTTGAAACGGTGGACTCAAAGGACATTCTTCCGTCAAATGTAATGGGTTGGAACAACAATCACACACGGTTTTGGGGAGCGTAACCTGATTTAGGGAGGCTGAAGAGACTTTGCTTTCTATAGCGTCGATTTTCCTTTGTATCGCTGTCATTTCGGCTTTCACTGCGATGGAATCATCCAGCTGATCGTTACCTTCCCTAGACGATATAGGTATAACGCTTTCCCACTGTAAAGTTTGTTCAGCGAGATCTTTCAGGATTTGCCAAGCTTCCCCTTCATCTTTAGACATGAAAAGGCATTGATAAATCGTTTCAAGCATCTATTTTGTCGCTGGATTAACACCCTCATATATAATGCGGCAAAGTTTCCATTTATCGATTCGATGATGGGTGCATTGTAGAAGAAGATCCTTGAACCGTTCAAAGCATTTCCAGAATGGTTCGTTGGGAAGTTAGGTAAACTGGTTAATCTCGCTTCGAACACGGGCGGTCTTATGATTGGGATAAAATTTATTAAGGAATGCTATAACGAATCCATCCCAATTGGCAACAGAGTGTGCGGCGGTGTTATAAAGCCATTTTTCTGCTAGATCGAACAAGGTAAAAGGGAGAAGAGGTAATCTCATAGCATCCATAGAAAGTTATGACGTGCCCATCATTGCACATACGTTTTCGAATTTGGTTATGAAAATGTATGCGTCTTCAGATGCAAGCCCATGAAATTTGGGCAACAGTTTCATGAAGTAGGGTTTAATTTCAAAATTATCCCCATTGGCTGGTGGAACAGATAGACAAGTAGGAAGGGGATCGCGTATTGGGTAGCATCATTCTTTGAGACAGATGCATGGTGGACTCTGCGCACCTACGGGTGGTGGCAGGGTGGTGGCGGTAAAATCTGATGGAGAACCGTCCATCACGGTCGTGGTGGGTGGAGGGGAAAAAGAAGATGAAGAAATACCGACTTCGGAGTCGATAGCAGAAGCGCGAACAAGACGGGCACTAGAATCCCGTGTCCATCCAAGCATGCACTAAGCGGGTTTAGCGCAAGTGGCAGCGTGTATGAGAACTATTTAAAATGGTTTGTTTTTGAAAAATGTTGGACGTGAGAAAAATCACACAAAAAGTGCACAATCAACCCTAGAACTAAGGTCACCTAGGTTAAGTCACTAGACCGCTCCTAGACTTCCAAAGGACAAGTCGCAGGATCAATCCTCTACCACCTATTTATCGCTCTTGTGGCAAGGTAAGTGTTAGTGATATGTATGCCCTACAGGCCATTACTGTACATATGATGTATATTGTAGTGGATGCTTGGACATATATATGGAGGACTTTCTTGCTCGACATGATAGTATGCTATCAGGTTGCTCTTTATCTTAACATGTACTCTTATTGTCTCTATATTACATGTTGATAAAGCTCTTAGGATGAGTACTTGACTACCAGGACTATAATGCAGATCATACTAGTTGGGACAGTGTAGTCGCTAAGTACATCTTTCAAATGTTCCTAGACGTAGGTGTCTCGAGACAGGGCATCAATATACCAGAGTAGACTAGCGTATAGCTTCTCGAACCATGTAGATGGGCGATGGATGATCCTATATACATTGGTGTCTGACATCAGAGAAAGTATATGGGTGCTCAGTGGAGAGTGGGTACACTGAACGGACTCGCCAAGAACTCCCAGATGGTATTATACCTCACGTCAGATGGCAGTTCTCTGGTGACACTGGTACAGGTTAGTCTGTAGACCCGAGATCGTCAAAGAGTCTTGTGTGATCCCCACTCTGATTTGATTTCCACCTTACCATGTTCAAGAGAACGTGCAATATGGTGGCTTTTGGGTACAGTCCCGAATCGCATGGAAGCAATGAGCGATAGGACGGGTTTCTTCTCTCCCGGTATTGGGAGTTGATGTTACGCTGTGTTCAATTGGCTATAACTAAAAATCCCTGGCCAGGGTAGCTGAGATTTACTGGTAATTATTATCAGTAGTTTCTCGAACCATTATGGACCTCATATCGACATGACTTATCGGTTACTAGGGTCTGACGTTTACCACCCCTAGACTAGATATGCGACATATCAGACGAAGAGACCGGACTGTACCGTAGTGTTACTGATTGGATACACAGGAGAATGCACAGGCTTTCTTGTTGATCTTCTGATCGCTCAATACCTGGGTGCCTGTTACGTTTAGCTGACCTCTTGCAGCGTGTGGGTGTTTGATATGATCATCACCTACTGCCGGCATATTGACGATTCTTTAGAGTCCTATACAGAGCTTTCCTTGCTCAGGAAAAACGGAGGAGGAGCAGATATGTGATATGTGCCGGACTGAGAATAATACGTGTATATGATACTGTATTCGATTCTTGCGATATGTGATATCGGCCGTGTATATGTGATATAGCAGGGTCTTCGAATCAAGTGTTGATTCGATAAACTGATACATTTTATATATAATTGGTTATTTGTGAAATAGCCGGATTATCGGATCAAGTGTTGTTTCGATAATTTAATGTATAATTATATATGTGATATATTACGTTACATTAACTAATATAAGCTCGCTTGGTTGATTCTTTTTCTCACTTGGATAATACATTGATTTATATTGCGATATATGTTAATTGTATTATTTTATTTTTGTTACATTATATATTATATATATGATATATAATATTGTAACATGTTAGGGTTACAAATGCAACAAAGGTTTTGAGATTTAACCATGTTAGGGTTTGGCTTAGGGTTAAGCTTTTGGATTAGGTTTTGGATGAGCTTTGAGGAAGCTTCATGAAGGTTTGACTCTGTCCATTTTCTTTGATATTTTGGAGAGATATTAGTTAACCCAACCCAAAGCTTAACCCACGGTATGCTTAACCCTAGGTTGTATTTCTAACCTCAACAATAATTCATTATTCATCACAAAAAGTTTTCTTCTTCTTCTACCTCTTGAAAAAGCTTTCTTGCTTTTTGTTTGTGGTGATTTAAAAGTGATTAAGAAAACAAAAGAGAGTAAAATTCCTACTTCATCATCCTCATCTATTCTAGCCACTTAGATTAGGGTGTTCATTTCACTAATACTTCATTAGAGAAGAGTAAGTTTGAGTTTGATATTCTTCAAGGAAGATCATCTTTGAAGAAGGAAAACTTCAAGCAAGATGCCTTATTCACCTCATGGAGCCTCTCTAAAGTCCGGGCTCATGATGATCGCAGCAAAGGGACCTCAGCACGGAGCTTATGAAGTGAAGGAACGGAGTACAATGGTTGTAATCCTTAACTCTTAGAAGTAAAGTTGTTTGCTTTGATATTTTGTTTGATTCTCTTGTTAATGATCTAGGTTTAGTGTTATCTATAATGGCACATTTTGAAATTGGCATGTGTGATGCCTCCTGAAACCTTGCTGCCGTTGTAGGTATCCCAACAGTAGTATCAGAGCCTAGCTAGAGAATTAGATGGATAAGTGTAGGATTACGAAACCGAAACAACTCCGAAACACCCGATGCAAAACCCTAGTTTCTGTCGATTTTAAAATGAGCTCTAAAATTTTTTCAAACAGTTGCAGAATATTGTATCAGATACAATATGAACACACACCAAAACCCAAATCCCCTGCTCGGATTTTGGCCGGCCAGAAGGCCAGAAAATCCGGCCTGCTCGGATTTCTGGGGGCTCTGGGGTTTGTGTTTTAGGTGGTATTCTCATCTCTAGCTTTGGTACTTCAGGTGTTGTTTGTTTTTGCTAAAATTGCATATGATGTTAATTTACTGCATTAACTAATTCGGAGTGTTTCATATTCGCAATTCTAGCTTTGTTTCAGTTTGTTTAGACAGTGTTAAAAAGTTCGAACGGATATCAATAACTCACTTTTTCCCATGCCGGAAAATTTCGAAGTGTTGGATTTTTCCTTAATTAAAGAACATTCAAATATCATGCAAGTAACACAGTGGACCCTCTAGAAGAACGAAACCTTTACTCGATTATGTGACCGTCAGAACCGCCTCTAAACCGTAGGGTTTGTGGCAGTTTGGCGTTGCCACATGTGAGGCGTTGGTTTGACCCTTCTATGGTTGGTCCATTGGTACTGTGGCATGTGATGGACGCTTTTAAACTAAGTTCAAGTGTTGAGCATTTAAGGAAATTTTGGATGTTTGTTGATTCGATCGGAATGTTTAACATCATCTAACTTTTTCTGTAATACGATACAATATTTGGAATCCACATGTAGTTTTGAGATAACTAATTTGAATGTTATAGATCTAGCAGTTTAGTCTCGTTTTGATCGATTGCCACGGGATTTTGATGCGATCAAAAGTCCGTCGCAATCACGTAGCGTACAAGGATACTCGCCGGGTAAACTTAATAGATAGCCACACCCCACAGCCCCGACCATGTGACTATAGGAGAACCCCGTCGCCAAAAGCATCCGTTCGGGTGCTCGCGGCAGCGGTGATTCGTCTTAGTGCACTTCGTTGACGGCACTGGGGGTGCGGCCGCCTATTAAAATTTCCGACGAGCATTCGATCAGGATGTCGGGAATCTTATTGAATTACCCGACTAGATATTGAAAAGTGTTTTCGAGACTGAGACTAAAATGCGGGGTTTATAATTGTTAGGCATGCGATGTCTAAGGAATTCATTTGGTTAGGCATGCGATATCTAAAGTGGTTGCGGATTCAAACTGTTGTAGTTTTACACTTTCTTTTCTGCGACCGTAAGTGTAATATATGGTGTATCGTTGGTTTCGTTTCTATACATCAACGACAATTGGGATACGCATATTTACTTAAGTTGATTACATGTGATGTTATGGGTTGCTGTGATATGTTATATTAGATCGTCGTGTTTTGAATAGCCTGTGGTTTTATGTGAGATGAGAGTTTTTATTTTCATTCCTGTAAAATTCATTGTATATAATATTCTTTTATTAAGGCACTTCCAGGTTGGGGATGATGTCATAATTGTATATTATTTACTTTTCCGCATTAGGATAGATCCAAGGCGGGGAGCACAGGTAACTGGGTTCTAGGGTTCAGTAGGAGACCATCTCGAGGTGTCGAGACCGGGTGTCCTAACTCTAGAATTGGTAGGGTTGCTTTCCGCTCTCGTAGGGCTCTAGGGGTGTGGGATTTCCTATTCATCACGACCATGGAATCCGTGTTTTATACACCCTCAAAATAAAACACGAACAACCTAGTATATCCAATATTTCATATGTTTCTTCTGCTGCGATATCTGTGATGTGATCATTTGATATATTGATGAGATAGATACAGGATATAGTATATGTGATATATTATATAGACGTTGCTTATGTTTTACACCGGCGCTAGCACTGCCCCGCTTTGCCGTTAGTTACCTAACCTAACGGTGCATGAGGGGATATCGAGGCAAATGCGGATGGCATAAGCGTACGTTTTATTTATCTGTGATGTTTATGTAAACTTAAATGATGGGACTTCATTAATGAGATTAATGAAATAAAAGAAACCTAAAGATGTCGTGGAATCGAATTTTCAAAAACAGGTAGATCTAGTTGTTGCGGAAAGTCTATGTCGCTCAACCCGCAAGCTATCAAGGAGGCAGAACAAGTAAAAATCAAAACTTTCTTACATAGCAACATAGACTAAAGCTAAAGGATCTTTGCCAAACCATTACTAACGAACTACGGAGCTTTAATCTACTGTGTTGTAGAGATTATACCTCACGATATCTGTCCTTCGGTTCTTTTCTCCACTGTCCTCCTCGTCCGTGCGAGCTCCGAGGATCGATCCGGATCTTGGTCACCTCCGTGGCCTCCTAGAGACGAAGACGATCCACCCGAGAGTCTATAGTCCGAGCTCCACCCCAAGCCGAGGTAACTAGGGCAACAAATTTGCTATGCTTTATGTTCTAGGTGATGTAAGGAAGAAGATGGATTTGTTTGTCTATTTTATTTCTATTTTTCTCAACACATGAGAGCTATAGAAAAATCTAGAGAGAAGGAAGAAGAAGAACCATGGGAGCTTTCTTTTTGATGATAGAGAAAGCAAAAAAGATAATGATCCATATAAAATATATTTAGTAGTCTTTTATCATGATAATTTTGATGGCTACCCTTGATTCGACTATTATCATCTCAAAGATAAATCCAAATGAATAAGAAGGATCTAGTGCTCTCAAAATATCTAAGTCAACAATAGTCAACTAGGTCAAATGGTCAAGCAAGGTCAAATGGTCAAACCAATTATCTATAACACAAATATCATTAAAAAGATTAATAAACATTTTCCCCGCCTCATAATGGTTTTGACCAAGTCAATGGTCGAAACCCTAATGAGGCAACTTCTTATTCGATCCTCACAACCGTGCATACACACCCACATCCGCATTCCGTAGAATACGAATACACAGAAGACAAAACTGATCCTTCTGTACAATACTATGATCCGGCTTAAACCAAAGCCCACTAGTATTGTCAGCCCGAAAATCATACGCGCACAAGTGCACGTAAGTGATCATAGCCCTGCCGTAAAACTATACGGCCTCTACACCTTTTGCCCAGTGCAGTGAAACTCTCTGTGTGGGACTCTAAAGACTAGACACTACGCTGGCATTGGGTTTAACCATAGACAGCAAGCGGCACTAGCTGTACGTAACGGTCACCAGGTAGATGTCGATAAGAAGGCCGATGAGGTAAACCCATCTGAATTCCTACTGAGCCTGAATGTGACAATCTCCGTACAGTCCGGTCTGTTTGTCTAAGAGTATCGCATGTCAGGCCTAAGGGGCGGTAAACGTCAAACCCCTAATAGCGGTACAAGTCGTGCCGGAGTGTAGCCCAGAACACCCTGAGAAATTATTGGAAACACTACCAGTAAATCTCGCTTGCCCTGGCCAGGGACTTTGTGTAATGGCTCTCCTAGACACAGCGCGATATCAACCCCCAAAACCGGGAGAGACGAATCCTATCTAACCGCTACTGCCTCCAAGTGCTTCGGAACTGCACCCAACTACTACCTGTTTGCACGACTCCTTTGAGCCATGGTAGGGTAGTAATCAAAGTACAGTGGGAACACACTCGAGGCGAAATAGCAGTGTCAAGTCGACGGACTGAGCTGTACTCCTGTCATCTGGGAACTGCTATCTGACGATGGTATAGTACCAACAGTTCCCGACGAGTTCTGTCCTGTGTACTCGTAACCTAATGAGCACCCGCATACTATCTCCACTATGACGTACTTATGCCTGTGGGACATACCATCTCCCCTGCTGGAATGAGAAGCGTATACGCTAGTCTACTCCGGATTATCGATGCCATGTCTCGATAATCCTACGACTAGGGACCTGTATAAGGATGTGCTTGTAGATTACACAGCCCCCACAAGTGTGACTGCCATCACAACGCTGTTAATCAAGCAAAGATCCTAAGGGCTCCACTAATATGTATAAGTGATATGCTAAAAGAAACATATGCACATATTGAAGTAGAAACAAACCAAGCAGTATACTACCATTTTGAGCAAGACGGTCAATACAACTGTGAATATCCCAAGCTTCCATTAAGTAATATACAAACTAGTATGATACAGTAATGACCTCTAAGGCATATACACTAACAATCTCCCACTTGCACTAGGGCCATGTACTGGCGTATCAAAGACCTATCATCTCGATCAGCCGCTCGAACTGAGTCTGGGGTATGACCTTCTTGAGTGGATCAGCGGTGTTATTCTCCGAATCTACTCTCCTCACCTCGATCTCCCGGCGATCCACGATCTCCCTGATCAGGAGGTACCGCCTCAAAATGTGTCTAGACTTCTGATGGGACCTGGGTTCCTTCGTTAAAGCTAAAGCGCCATTTTTGTCACAATACAGCGGTATTGGATCAACAATGGTAGGAACCACCTAAAGCTCCGTGCGGAACTTCTTCATCCAGACAACTTCCTTTGCTGCATCGCAAGCAGCTATGTACTCCGCTTCCATCGTTAAGCCAGCAACGGTTTCCTGCTTGGAGCTCTTCCAGCAAACCGCCCCTCCATTGAGGGTAAAGACATAACCCGACATGGACTTGGAGTCATCCTTGTCACTCTGGAAGCTGGAGTCAGCAAAGGCCTTGATTTGGAGGTCTTTTCCACTATATACCAAGACAATCTCCATAGTCCTTCTCAGGTACTTGAGAATGTTCTTTACTGCTATCCAGTGTTTCTCCCCTGTGTCAGACTAATACCGTCTTACAACGCTTAGTGCATATGATACATCTGGTCTGATACACAACATCGCATACATTATAGTGCCTACCGCAGATGCGTAGGGCATAGATGACATGCGAGCCCTTTCCAAATTAGTCTTGGGAGACATCTCTTCAGAGAGGGTGATTCCGTGACAAGCCGGTAGATTACCGTGCTTTGAATCTTCGATAGTGAATCATTTCAATAAGGTGTCGATGTACCTGGACTGGGAAAGTCCCAACATCCTCTTAGATCTATTACGATAGATCTGGATCCCCAGAATGTAGTTGGCATCGCCCAGGTCCTTCATAGAGAACCTCTATGACAAGAATCCTTTGACTGACTGTAGCATAGGAATGTCATTTCCTATTAAGAGAATGTCATCCATGTACAAGATGAGGAATACCACAGTTCTCCCTACAATCTTACTGTAAATGCAAGGTTCATCCGGATTTTTAATAAAGTCAAATTCTTTGACAATATCAATAAAGCAGATGTTCCAACTCCGCGACGCCTGCTTCAGTCCATAAATGGACTTAAGCAACTTGCATAATTAACCGCTGCTCCCACTCTGAATGAAACCCTCCGGCTGATCCATATAGACGCACTCTTCCAAATTTCCATTTAAAAAAGCCTTCTTTACGTCCATCTGCCAGATCTCATAATCATGGAAGGCAGCAATAGCAAGAAGGATTCGAATGGATTTGAGCATAGCCAATGGAGAAAAGGTTTCGTCATAGTCCAAACCAGGTCTTTGACAAAAACCCTTAGCAACAAGTCTAGCTTTATAGGTTTCAACCTGCCCATCTACACCAAACTTCTTTCTGAAGATCCATTTGCAGCCTACGGGTTTTACCCCTTCTGGAGCAATGTCCAAAGTCTAAACTTTGTTTGTGTACATGGACTCCAACTCGGTCCGTATTGCAACGAGCCATTTTACTGAGTCACCGCTCTGAATGGCTTGCTGGAAGCTCGTTGGCTCATCATTTTCAATGATGCAATCTTCTCGATCCCCGTCTATGAGAAAACCGTAGTATCTCTCGTGCGGATCAGATTTCCTACTACTCCTACGGAGTGGTGCTGTGATGTCCGGTTCTCCTGAAAATTCTGGTTCTACCAAGCTTTCAGTAATAACTCGTGGTTCTGAAATTTCTTCCCGTTCTATTGCTCTCCCACTTATCTTATTTTCTAAAAATTTAGTTTCCATGAAGCAGGCATGACGAGAAATAAATACCTTTTGTTCCTCTGCGTAATAGAAGAAATATCCTTTAGAGTTCTTTGGATATCCCACAAACTTGCACTGTACTGAGCGTGCCTCGAGTTTGTCCGTATGCTGCTTTTTGACAAATACTGGACATCCCCATGTCTTAATGTGTTTAAGATAGGGTTTCTTTCCACTCCACATCTGATATGGTGTGGTAGGCACTGACTAAGTAGGAACCCGGTTCAAAAGATATGCTGCTATTTCTAGTGCATAACCCCAGAAAGATCGCGGTAACTCAGCTTTACTCATCATGGAACGAACCATATCTAATAGGGTTCGATTCCGCCTTTCCGATACACCATTGTGTTGTGGTGTGTATGGAGGAGTATGCTGAGAGAGAATTCCATTCTCTTTTAAGTAGCCCAGAAACTCGGCACTCAAGTATTCACCACCTCGATCAGATCTCAGTGTTTGATACTTTTGCCCGTGTTTTTCCACTTCATTCTTGTATTCCCGGAATTTCTCAAAGGCTTCGGATTTATGCTTCATCAGGAAGACATGTCCATACCTAGAGAAATCGTCCGTAGAAGTAATGAAGTATGAATAACCACTTCGTGCATGTGTAGACATTGGACCACACACGTCACTGTGTATGAGTCCCATGAGCTCGCCCGCTCTTACTCCGTGTCCAGTGAACGGAGTCTTTGCCATCCTTCCCATGAGACAAGATTCACAAGTAGCATAAGACTGATACCTGAATGGATTCAAATATACCTCTTTATGTAACTTCGTTAACCGTGTCTCATTGATGTGACCCAGTCTACAATACCATAAGAAAGCCTGATTAGTTTCCGGAGACTTTCTTTTAAGTGTGTTCTGGACACTGAAAACCTGAGTTTGATTTAATACGTATATATTGTTATATAATGCACCTGACCCAATCAGAACTTGATTTAGGTGGATGTGGACCACATTGCTTACAAATGTAAAATCATATCCTTCCTTAGATAGTAAGGATACAGATATGATAATACAAACCAGACTATGTACATAGAAACAGTTACGTAGAATCAATATCTGCCCACTTGTCAATCCCAGGTGATATTCCCCTACGGATTCAGCGTTCACGCTCATTCCGTTCGCAACTCTGAGAGTCATATCACCTACCTTGATAACTCTACGGTTTCTCAAAGCCTGTAATGAATTACAGATATGAGATCCTGATCCGGTATCTTGTACCCAGGAAGTAGAGTTAATTGATATACAGTTTTCTATTACAAACACACCCGAAGCCGAAGCCACAACATTCTTCGAATCCTGGCTACCGGCTTTGCAAGCCCTGCAATCCCTCTGCCAATGTCCTTTCCTGCAACAATAGGGACATCCCTCCTTCGCTATATCCAGTCCCAAAACTTTTGCCCTTCCCTTTCGTTCTACTTCCCTAGTCTCCTTCAGGGTGTAAGTAGAGGACAGAGACTGTAGAACCAAGTCAGTATTTGACCTGTTCTTCAACGTGGTCTTTAGGTCCATAAGCTTATCAAAATAGCTAGTCTTTGTAAGGACGCTGTCCCCTACAGATGACCCGACAGCCAACCTCACTTGAAGCAATTCGTTTGAGGTCTCATATCTTGCGATACGAGATTGCTCTCCATATAAATCTTTGTTATGGTAGAAGACAGAAACTAAGTCCATCTTCTCGTGCTGCCTCTGGTATGTACCATCGACTGTGGCCAACACGAGGTACTTGGCATTCGCACAGTCTTTTTCCGATGTCTTACGAATATCCGTATCCATGACGATGGAAACTGGTCCTGAGACGGCAGGGGTTTGATTAGTGAAGAGGTGTCCCAATTTGTCAAGGGCAATGGACATCTGGAAAGACCTTTTCCAGTCATTACAGTCAGATTCAGTCATTTTATTATCTAGATGTAACCTATGTCTGGTTACTGGGTGGCTGCAATTAAGAGAGAGAGAAGAAAACACTTAGCATGATGCTCTTGCAAGTTTAGATTGGTTTTTAATTTGTCTAAACAGGATGGATCCCACTGTTTCTCGAATCCTTCCACAAACCATAAAAGAAGAATCAGTCGGGATTGATCTCGCCATACAATACTTACTTAACCGTTCAGCCAGGCTGGTGTTGGTACTTCGAGGTAGGTATTACGACGCTTTCGCGAAGTTCCTTAATTAAATAACCTCTTTTCCCTGTGGGCGTAGCCCCGCTAACACCTTTCTAGAGACCTACTTGGTTCATAGCATTGATCGTTAAGTAAGAAAATTTCTCGAGGAGCAGCATATACTCACAGTAGGATCGGGATCCAAATATCATCGTGTGATAAAGCTGAAGGAATCCTACCAAAATCATCACACACTAAATGGTATGCAGCACTAGCAAGTTTCAGTTTCCTTAGAAACTCGCGATGTGGATTTTTGCCCCTTGCTCTTATGACCTTGACTTTGGCCAACAAATCATAAGTCACATGTCAAGTTCCACCCGTCATTTTCCAGATTAATTTAAACCCATCCGTACCTACCCTTGACTTTGGCCAACAAAGCAGTACGACTGTCCTAAACCAACGCATCTATCTATACTACATATGAATATCCAACAGCCACCAATCACTATGCCTTGACTTTGGCCAACAAACATAGCTTGAATACTATTGACTATCCATATGAAATGACGAAAGGCTACGAATGGTTTTGGCGAAACCGTGAACGTAGTGAACTTGATATAATCGAAGGAACGTGATAGCTTTTTAAAAAGAGTGGTTTAAGCTCCGCATTTAAAAGTTTTGCTGTTTTGAAAAAAACCGAGTGGTTTTGAAATTGTTGCAACGATTCAGCTTTGGTTTATTTTCTTTGCATTAATTTAATGCGTCCCATCAATTAATCCTACCATTGAAGAAAACAACGAAAATATGACGTACGCTTATGCCATCAGCATTGGCCACTGGGCCCCATCATCATCCGTTAGGTTACTTAACTAACGACAGAGCAGGGGCTGGACTAGCGCGGATGCAAAACATAAGCAACACCTACTAGATATCATATATAGATATATATACATTTGTCAGATGCAATGATAGCCATTCCAGGTCACAGATGGACACATTGGATATACTAGGAATCCGCGCTTCGTTTAAGCCTGCAACGAAAGACGGATTACACGGTCGCGATGAATAGCCAAACCCCACCCTAGACCCCTACGGGTGAGGCAAACTACCCGCCAAATACCCGAAGTGAAGCAACCTCCCTCAACAACGTGAGTAGGCCACTTGGCACTTCAAAGTACCCGGTAGTTGTGCACCCCACATTGGGTCTATCCCAAGAGCAAAAACAGTAAAAGAAATAATATACAATAGCGGCTACAAACTCAACCCGGATGTGCGACCATACAATAATATTAAATCAAATTAAAAATATTAGATTGAATGAAAAATGAAAACTCTCATCTCACATCCTTGGCTATTCATCACGACAATCCAACAAGTTCATATCCGCAAACCAATATCACAGATCACAGATATGCACAACACATACTAATTGACGTATAGCGATTAGTAGACGTTCAGTACATATATCATTTCACAAACACAGAACATTAAATGACTTTAAATCATGACTTCGAAACACCCGCAGTGCTACAGTGAATAATTTTCAGCAAAGTCAAAATAGGCAAAAATAAACAACTTCTGAAACCAAAGATATAAGTCAAAAAGCCACACTACAAAAATGATGCACTTCCACCTTAGATGAACCGGCCTGGACGGAAATACAGGGTGTGTGGCCGCCCCCTAGTGTGAAACTGCTCCAATTTTGTTCTGTAGCCTTTTTACTGGAAAAATAACACTCTGTACTTGTTTAAAAAATTTTCAGAGGCCAATAAAATTTCGACAGAAACTACAATCTTGGGTCCGTTGTTTTCTAGCTGTTTCGGTTCCATAGTTTTAACTGTCGTTTAAACTGTTAGTGATGGTCTAGCTAGTCTCTAATACCACTGTAAGTTTATGTCGCTCACCCCGCAAGCTAGCGTGGAGGCGGAACAAGTAAAAATCGAAACTTTCTTACATAGCAACATAGATTAAAGCTAAAGGATCTTTGCCAAACAATTACTAACGAACTACGAAGGTTTAATCTACTGTGTTGTAGAGATTATACCACACGAAAACTATCCTTCGGTTCTTTTCTCCACGGTCCTCCTCGTCCGTGCGAGCTCCGAGGATCGATCCGGATCTTGGTTACCTCCGCGGCCTCCTAGAGTCGAAGAAGATCCACCCAAGAGTCTATAGTCCGAGCTCCACCCCAAGCCGAGGTAACTAGGGCAACATGTTTTCTATGCTTGATGTCCTAGGTGATGTAGAGGAAGAAGATGGATTTGTTGGTCTATTTTATTTCAATTTTTCTCAACACATGAGAGCAATAGAAAAATCTAGAGAGGAGGAAGAAGAAGAACCATGAGAGCTTTCTTTTTGATGAGAGAGAAAGCATAAAAGATAATGATCCTTATAAAATATATTTACTAGTCTTTTATCATGATAATTTTGATGGCTACCCTTGATTTGACCATTATCATCTCAAAGATAAATCCAAATGAATAAGAAGGATCTAGTGCTCTCAAAATATCTAAGTCAACAATAGTCAACTAGGTCAAATGGTCAAGCAAAGTCAAATGGTAAAACCAATTATCCATAACACAAATATCGTTAAAAAGATTAATAAACATTTCCCCCACCTCATAATGGTTTTGACCAAGTCAGTGGTCGAAACCCTAATGAGGCAACTTCTTCTTCGCTCCTCACAACCGTGCATACACACCCACATCCGCATTCCGTAGAATACGAATACACAGAAGACAAAACTGATCCATCTGTACAATACTAGGATCTGGTTTAAACCAAAGCCCACTAGTATTGTCTGCCCGAACATCTTACGCGAACAAGTGCACGTAAGTGATCTTAGCCCTGCCGTAAAACCATACGGCCTCAACACCTTTTGCCCAGTGCAGGGAAACTCTCTGTGTGGGACTCTATAAACTCGACACTACGCTGGCTGTGGGTTTAACCACATACCACAAGCGGCACTAGCTGTACGTAACGGTCCCCAGGTAGATGTCGATAAGAAGGCCGATGAGGTAAACCCATCTGAATTCCTACTGAGCCTGAATGTGACAATCTTCGTACAGTCCGGTCTGTTCGTCTAAGAGTATCGCATGTCGGGCCTAGGGGACGGTAAACGTCAGACCCCTAATAGCGGTATAAATCGTGCCGGAGTGTAGCCCAAAACACCCTGAGAAATTACTGGAAACACTACCAGTAAATCTCGCTTGCCCTGGCCAGGGACTTTGTGTAATGGCTCTCCTAGACACAGCGCGATATCAACCCCCAATAGCGGGAGAGACGAATGCTATCTAACTGCTACAGCCTCCAAGTGCTTCGGGACTGCACCGAACTACTACCTGTTTGCACGACTCCTTTGAGCCGTGGTAGGGTAGTAATCAATGTACAGTGGGAACACACTCGAGGCGAAGTAGCAGTGACAAGTTGACGGACTAAGCTGTACTCTTGTCACCTAGGAACTGTTATCTGACGATAAGTATAGTACCGACCAACAGTTCCCGACGTGTCCTGTCCAGTGCACTCGTAACCTAACGAGCACCCGCATACTATCTCCAGTACGACGTACTAATGCCTGTGGGACATACCATCTCCCTTGCTAGGATGAGAAGCGTATACGCTAGTCTACTCCGGAGTATCGATGCCCTGTCTCGATAATCCTACGACTAGGGACCTGTATAAGGATGTGCTTGTAGATTACCCAGCCCACACAAGTGTGACTGCCATCACGACGCTGTTAATCAAGCAAAGATCCTAAGGGCTCCACTAATATGTATAAGTGATATGCTAAAAGTTACATATGCACATATTGAAGTAGAAACAAACCAAGCAGCATACTACCATTTTGAGCAAGACGGTCAATACAACTGTGAATATCCCTATCTTCCATTAAGTAATATACAAACTAGTATGATACAGTAATGGCCTCTAAGACATATACACTAACAGTCTCCCACTTGTACTAGGGCAACGTACTGGTGTATCGAAGACCTATCATCTCGATCAGCTGCTTGAACTGAGTCTGGGGTATGGCCTTCGTGAATGGATCTGCAGTGTTATTCTCCAAATCTACTCTCCTCACCTCGATCTCCCGGCGATCCACGATCCCCCTGATCAGGAGGTACCGCCTCAAAATGTGTCTGGACTTCTGATGGGACCTGGGTTCCTTCGTTAAAGCTATAGCGCCGTTGTTGTCACAATACAGCGGTATTGGATCAACAATGGTAGGAACCACCTGAAGCTTCGTGATGAACTTCTTCATCCAGATAGCTTCCTTTGCTACATCGCAAGCAGCTTTGTACTCTGCTTCCATCGTTAAGTCAGCAACGGTTTCCTGCTTGGATCTCTTCTAGCAAACTGCCCCTCCATTGAGGGTAAAGACATAACCCGACATGGACTTGGAGTCATCCTTGTCACTCTGGAAGCTGGAGTCAGTAAAGGCCTCGATCTGGAGGTCTTTTCCGCCATATACCAAGAACATCTCCTTAGTGCTTCTCAAGTACTTGAGAATGTTCTTTACTGCTATCCAGTATTTCTCACCTGGGTTAGACTGATACCGGCTTACAACGCTCAGTGCGTATGCTACATCTGGTCTGGTACACAACATCACATACATTATAGAGCCTACTATTAGTGTATATGCCCTAGAGGCCATTACTGTATCATACTAGTATGTATATTACATGATGGAAGCTTGGGATATTCACAGCTGTATATACAATCTTGCTCAAAATGGTAGTATGCTACAAGGTTTGTCTCTGCTTTAATATGTGCATGTGTTTCTTTTAGCATATCGCTTATATACATATTAGTAGAGCCCTTAGGATCTTTGCTTGATTACCAGCGTTGTGATGGCGCTCACACTCGTGGGGGCTGGGTAATCCATAAGCACATCCTTATACAGGCCCATAGTCGTTGGACTATCGAGACAGGGCATCGATACTCCGGAGTAGACTAGCGTATGTGCTTCTCATCCCAGCGTGGGAGACGGTCTGTCCCACAGCCGTCAGTACGTCGTACTTGAGATAGTATGCGGGTGCTCGTTAGGTTATGAGTACACTGGACAGGACTCGTCGGGAACTGTTGGTTGGTATTATACCTATCGTCAGTTATCAGTTCCCAGGTGACATGAGTACAGCTTAGTCCATTGACTTGACACTGTCACTTTGCCTCGAGTGTGTTCCCACTGCACTTTGATTACTACCCTACCACGGCTCAAAGGAGTCGTGCAAACAGTTAGTTTTTGGGTGCAGTCCCGAAGCACTTGGAGGCAGTGACGGTTAGACAGGATTCGTCTCTCCCGGTATTGGGGGTTGACATCGCGCTGTGTCTAGGAGAGCCATTACACGAGTAATCCTTGGCCAGGGAAAGCGAGATATACCGGTAGGTTTCCAGTGTTATCTCAGGGTGTTCTGGGCTACACTCCGACACGATTTGTACCGCTATTAGGGGACTGACGTTTACCGCCCCCCTAAGCCCGCCATGCGATATATCAGACGAACAGACCGGACTGTACGGAGACTTTCACATACAGGCTCAGTAGGAGTTCAGATGGGGTCACCTCGTCAGTCTTCTTATCGGCATCTACCTGGGGACCGTTACGTACAGCTAGTGCCGCTTGCGGTCTGTGGTTAAACCCACTGCCAGCGTAGTGTCGAGTCTTTAGAGTCCCACACAGAGAGCTATTCGCCTTTAGGCAAAATGAGTAGAGGTCGCATGGTTTTGCGACAGGGTTCGTTAACATCCGCGCACTTGTGCACGTTTGTTGTCCGGACAGCTTATACTAGCGGGCTTTGGTATAAGCCAGATCCTAGTAAATGATTTAGGATTGGTTTTATCTCTTTGTATTCGTGTTCCTCGGATCACGAATGCGGGTGCGTATGCACAGTTGATTGAGACAGAGGAAATGGACTTTGATTAGGGTTAATGACCATTGTCATTTTATTAACCCTAATGCTTATGTGTGTATTATGGTTAATTGATATTAGTTTAATATAATCGTGCATGGTTATGGTTGTTGACCATTTGACATTCTTGACTTGTTGACCTAGGTTGACACTTTAACCATCATCATTTCATTTGGAAGATGCTCTTTGATCCTTGCAATTTGCATTAAAAATGAAATGATAATGGTCATGTCTTGATTAAGCCATGACAATTATCTCCCTAATTATCAATTCACAATAATTCACACATATATGGGAGAATGTTTCATATTTCTGTCATTCTATCATATACTTTCTCTCTCTTGCTCTTCCTCTTCCTCAAGCTCTCCCCTCTCATGTGTTGAGAAACAATTGACCTTGAGAAAAACCATTCCATAGTAATCTCTACTCTCATCTAGGGTTCTAGGATTAGCACTTCTAGCACCCTAGTTACTTCTAGCTTGAAGTTGAAGCCAAAGGTTGAGGCTTTCGGGTGGATCCTTCTTCGACGTGAGAAGACGACAAAGGTGATCCCTTTCTACTACTCCAAGGAGCAAGGAGAGAAGGACTTAAAGCCCTAGGTATAATCATTCTACCCTTTAGCTAGTTTCCAGTTAGCTTTAGCTAATTTTTGTTTAGCAAAGATCCTCCTTTGTCTAGTCCATGTTGCCTAGCATGATAAAAATCCGATTTTCATTCCATTTTCCGCCTCCCCGCAAGCACCGGGGTGGGCAACGTGGACTTACAGTGGTATCAGAGCCTAACTAAACATAAACTAGCTAGGTAGTAAAGTGTATGGAAGTTCAATCGAAAAAAATCACAAAACTACGACATGCAAAACCCTATGTTTCTGTTAAAATTTTTTCTGCTCTAAAAATAAAAAGTCCTACTCCAAAAATCATCTCAGGGTTTTGTGAAGAAGCCCACCAAAAACGGTCGAGTGATCCCTTCAAAGCGCCGCGGTTCCGTGGCAATGGTTATACTATTGCCGCGGAACCGCCGCCGTTATGACTCGGTTCATGACCGAGTTTGGTGCAGTGTTTTTAGGTTGTGGTTTTGGGGTTTTTAAGATGGTTTATTTCAGCCCAGATTTTCCAGAAAAGAAATTTGTTTTTGGGGGCCTATAAATCCGTATTTTTTGATCGAACTTCACTACACTTTGACTAAAGGGTTATATCTGTGATGTTTATATGTATTGAACGTCCGCTAATCGCTATACGTCGATTAGTAGGGGTTATACATATCTGTGATCTGTGTTTGATGATGGTATGTGTATATGAATGCGTTGGATTGTCGCGGGTGAATAGCCGGGGTGGATGTGAGATGAGTGTTTCTTTTTCTTTCATTCATTGTAATATATAAATTGATGTAATATTATTTGTATGGCCGCACAACCGGGTCGGGGTTGTAGCCGTCATTGTATAATTCTTTTTATTGTTTTTTTCTCCTAGGATAGACCCATGGAGGTGGTGCAGAAACTACCGGGTATCTCAAAGTGCCGAGTGGCCTACTCACGGTGTTGAGGGAGGTTTCTTCGCTTCGGGTACTTGGCGGGTAGTTTGCCGCACCCGTAGGGGTCTTGGGTGCGGTATTTGGCTATTCACCGCGATCGTGTAATCCGCTTTTCGTTGCAGGCTCGAACGGATTGCGGATTCCTAGTATATCCAATATATTCATCTGTGATCTGCAATGTCTATCATTGCTATATATCTATATACTATAACTATTTAGGCGTTGCTTATGTTTTACAGCCGCGCTAGCCCAGCCCCCGCTCTGTCGTTAGTTAAGTAACCTAACGGGTGATGACGGGGCCTCGTGGCGAATGCGAATGGCATAAGCGTACGTCATATTTTGGTTGTTTTCTGCAATGGTAGGATTAAATGATGGGATGCATTAAAAGAACTAATGCAAGAAAATAAACCAAGTAAAAGTCGATTGGAACACTTTGAAAACCACTCGGTTCTTTTCAAAACTAAACTTTTAAACGCGGAGCTTGAACCACTCCTTTTAAAAGCTATCTCGTTCCATCGATTATATCAAGTTCACTACGTTCACGGTTTCGCCAAAACCATTCGTAGCCCTCCGTCATTCCACATGAATGGTCAAAAAGTATTCAAGCTATGTATTTTGGCCAAAGTCAAGGCATAGTGATTGGTAGCTATTGGGTATTCATGTGCAGCATAGATAGATGCGTTGGTTTGGGACAGTCGTGCTGCCATTTTAGCCAAAAGTCAAGGGTAGGTACGGGTGGGTCCAAATTAACCAGGAGAATGACGGGTAGAACTTGACATGTGACTTATGATATTTTGGCCAAAGTCAAGGTCATAAGAGCATGGGGCAAAAATCCACATCGGGAGTTTCATAAGTACCGAAACTTGCTAGCGCTGCATACCATTTGGAGTGTGATGATTCTGGTAAGATTCCTTCGGTTTTATCACGCGATGATATTTGGATCCCGATCCTACTGTGAGTATATGCTACTCCTCGGGAAAACTCTCACTTAACGATCAATGCTATAAACCTAGTAGGTGTCTAGAAAGGTGTTAGCGGGGCTACGCCCACAGGGAAAAGAGGTTACTTAATTAAGGAACTTCGCGAAAGCGTTGGAAAACCTCCCTCGAAGTACCGACACTGGCCTGGCTGAACGGTTAAGCAAGTATTGTACGGTGAGATTGATCCCGACTAATCCTTTCTTTACGGTTTGAGAAGGGATTCGAGAGACAGTGGGAGCCATCCTGTTTAGACAAACTAAAAACCACTCTAAACTTGCAAGAGCATCATGCTAAAGTGTTTCTTTTCTCTCTCCTAATTGCAGCGACCATTCAAGATGACCGGACTTAAGTTATTACTAGATAAAAACATACTGACAGGTCCAAACTACAAAGATTTTCTCAGGAATGTCAAGATGGCAATCACTTACGACAAGTTGGGGTATCTCCTTACCACCAAAGCTCCCCCTGTCCCAGGTCCCAAAACCAGTGTCGCGGATAGGGAAATCAGTAAGACCTAGGATATAGATTGCGCGAAGGCCAAATACCTCGTACTTGCCTCGATGGACAACGAACATCAGAGGAGGCACGAGAATATGGACATAGAGTCCATATTTCTTCATACAAAAGAACTGTATGGAGAGCAGTCTCGTATCGCCAGATACGAAGTGTCGAAGAAGTTGTTTTCGGCAAGGTTGGCCGTCGGATCATCGGTAGCGGAACACGTGCTTAAGATGATTGGCTACATAGAGGAGCTCGCGGAACTTAGGACCACGTTGGAGAATGAGCTCTATACGGACTTGATTCTTCAGTCCCTTCCTTCCACTTACGCCCAGTTCATTCTGAACTTCAACTTACAGGAAAAGGAAGTTGAACTTTCAGAGCTCCTCAACATGCTGAGGAGTGCAGAGGGCACCCTACAGAAAAGTAGGGAGACATCCACTTTGTTTGTAGGAGGATCTTCCTCTTCTACGTCCAGAGCGAAAGCCAAGGGCAAGAAGAAGAAAGCCCCCGCCAAACCAAGAGGCGGTGTCAGTAAAGTGGATACGAAGGGAAAAGTAAAGGCAAAAGCAACAAAGGTAGCGGGGAAGCTTGTGGGGAAAGAAGAGTGCTTTTACTGTCACAAAAGTGGACACTGGAAACAGGATTACAATGCTTGGAAGGCCAGAACCCAGGATCTGAAGCAAGTTGCGGCTTCAGCTTCAGGTGTGTATGTTATTGAAAACTGTCTATCAATAAACTCTACATCCTGGGTATTGGATACCGGATCAGGATCTCATATCTGTATTTCTTTGCAGGCATTGAGAAAGCGTAGAGTTTTGAAGGCAGGTGACATGACCCTCAGAGTTGCAAACGGAGCTAGCATGGATGCTGAGGCCGTGGGGGACTATCACCTGGGATTGTCAGATGGACACTTTTTGGTTTTGCGTAGTTGTTATTTTGTACCAAATGCAACCTGTAATATCATTTCTGTATCTTTATTATCTAAAGAAGGTTATGAATTTTCATTTGCAAGTAATGTAGTGAACATTCACATTAATCAAGTTTTGATTGGGTCAGGTACATTAAACAACGGTATATACGTATTGAACCAACCACAGATTTTCAATGTCCAGAATACACACAAAAGAAAGTCTCCAGAAATCAATAAAACTTTCTTATGGCATTGTAGACTGGGTCACATCAATGAGAGAAGGTTGACTAAGTTACATACAGAAGGATATTTGGATTCGTTCGAATATCAATCGTATGCAACTTGTCAATCCTGTCTCAAAGGAAAGATGACAAAGACTCCGTTCACTGGACACGGAGTAAGAGCGAGCGAGCTCTTGGGACTCGTACACAGCGACGTGTGCGGTCCAATGTCTACGCATGCACGAAGTCGTTATTCTTACTTCATTACTTTTACGGATGACTTTTCAAGGTACGGTTATGTCTTCTTAATGAAATATAAATCCGAGGCTTTTGAAAAATTCCAGGAATATAAGAATGAAGTAGAAAAACAAACAGGCAAAAGTATCAAGGCACTGAGATCTGATCGACGTGGTGAATACTTGAGTGCCGAGTTCCTGGGTTACTTAAAAGAGAATGGAATTCTCTCTCAGCTTACTCCTCCATACACTCCGCAACATAACGGTGTATCGGAGAGACGGAGCCGAACCCTATTGGATATGGTACGGTCCATGATGAGTAACGCTGAGTTGCCGCGATCGTTCTGGGGATATGCGCTAGAATCAGCTGCATACCATTTGAACCGAGTTCCTACTAAGACTGTGCCTACTACACCATATCAGATGTGGTGTGGGAAGAGACCCTATCTTAATCACATTAAGACATGGGGATGTCCAGCTTTTGTCAAAAAGCAGAATGCGGACAAACTCGAGGCACGCTCAGTACAGTGCAAGTTTATCGGATATCCAAAGAACTCCAAGGGATATTTCTTCAATTCCGAAGAGGAACAAAAGGTTTTTGTTTCTCGCCATGCCCACTTTCTAGAACACCAGTTCATAGAAAAAGAAATACGTGGGAGCGCAATAGAACTGGAAGAAATTCCAGAACCACGAGCTATTATTGAAAGCTTAGTAGAACCAGAGGGTTCGAAAGATCAGGACATTCCCACGTCACTCCGTAGAAGTAGTAGGCAGTCTCATCAGCCCAAGAGATACTACGGTTTTCTCATTGACGGGGATAGAGAGGATTGCATCATAGATTGTGATGAGCCTACTAGCTTCTAGCAAGCCATTCAGAGCGTCGACTCGGTAAAATGGCTGGATGCAATGCGGACCGAAATAGAGTCCATGTACACCAACAAAGTATGGACGTTGGACATTGCTCCAGATGGGGCAAAACCCCTAGGATGCAAGTGGATCTTCAAAAGGAAGATTGGTGTAGATGGATAGGTTGAGACCTATAAAGCTAGACTGGTTGCAAAGGGTTTTCGTCAGCGACCTGGTTTGGACTATGACGAAACCTTTTCTCCAGTAGCTATGCTGAAATCCATTCGGATCCTTCTTGCCATTGCTGCCTTCCACGATTATGAAATTTGGCAGATGGACGTAAAGACCGCTTTTCTAAATGGACATTTAGAGGAGTGTGTCTATATGGACCAGCCAGAGGGTTTCATTCAGAGTGGGAGCAACGGAAAAGTGTGCAAGTTGCTTAAGTCCATTTATGGACTAAAGCAGGCATCGCGGAGTTGGAACATCTGTTTTGATGAGACGGTCAAGGAATTTGGCTTTATCAAAATTCCAGATGAACCATGCATCTATTGTAGATTTGTAGCGAGAACTGTAGTATTCCTCATTTTATACGTGGATGACATTCTCATAATAGAAAATGACATTCCTATGCTACAATCTATCAAGGGGTTCTTGTCACACAGGTTCTCCATGAAAGACCTGGGTGATGCCTCATACATTCTGGGGATCCAGATCTACCGTGACAGATCCAAGAGGATTTTAGGACTATCACAGTCCAGGTACATCGACACCATACTGAAAAGATTCAGTATGGAAGATTCGAAGCGCGGTAATCTACCGGCTTGTCACGGGATCACCCTCTCCAAAGAGATGTCTCCCAAGACTGATTTGGAGAGGGATCGCATGACTATTATGTAGGGTTCCTAGGCACTCTAAAGAGGTCTCACAAGGCATCAACCATGCCAATTTCAAATTTTACAGGTGCCGAGAAACCCTAATACGGATCGTTAACTAGAAATTTAGGCGAAAAACGAATCTAGTTAACAACTTAACTAAAGATAAGAAGCTACAACCTTTGTAGATCCGGATATCCACTTCCTTAGCTCCACGTAGGCGTCCTCTCGCTGTCCATCTTGAATCCTGGACTCAATCGTCGGCTTGATCGGAGAAATGAGCGGACTAGGACGTCGGCTTCGTGCCGAAGATGATCTACGTCGAGGCATCACAAGTTCAAGCTCCGAATTCACAAATTTGTGAAACTTGTGAAGAAAACACCCAAAACAACTTGGCAAGAGGTAGAGGGTGAAGAAACAGGAGGTGGGTTCACTTTAGAATTGGATTTCTCACTTTAGATCTCAAGTTGCCATTGATGGCATCAAGCTTTCTATCTTGAAGAAGAAGATGATGAAGCTAGAATTATGATAAGTGTTGAGTTAAAATGAATAAATAAATGAATACTTATCATAAACTAACTTGGGTAGAGTGTAGAGAATAGACCATGGTTACTTGGATGGGTTAGGGTTAAGCATGAAAACAAGAATGGTTAAGAAGTCAAAGCTTCATGAAGCTTCAACTAGAAACAAACTTAGCCACCATTCTTATCTAAATCTTTTCCAAATAAATAAACAAATAAATAAATGAAAAACCAAAACCCTAATCATCTCTTAACCATGGTTTAATCCTTTACACTTAACCACATGATCAAGTATCATCAAACATGATACAAATATGTGCACAAAAGTATATCACATATACTTCTTGCACATCAAGTGAGAAAATCCATTTAAAGTGAACCAATACTAGCTAATGCAAATTAATATATCAAATATGTAATTATACATTAAATCATTAAATCAACACTTGACTTAACGATCCGGTCATATCGCATATAACCGACTAGTATCCTATGTATCGGCTTATCGAATCAATGATTCGATAACTAGGTCATATCGAATATAACCAATCGATACATCCATCGCGAGAATGAAATACGGTATCACATACACGCATTATTCTCGGTCCTGTACATATCTCATATGCGCTCCTATTTCGTTTCGGTTGAGCCAGGAAACCTCTGTGTAGGACTCTAAAGACTCGTCAATACGCCGGTAGCAGATGATGATCATATCAAGCACCCACAAGCCGCAAGCGGTCTGCTAAATGTAACGGCCATCCGGGTATTGATCGATCAGAAGATCGACGAGCTAGCCCGCTCACACTCCTTTGAATCCAACCAGTAACACTTACCGTACAGTCCGGTCTGTTCATCTGATATGTCGCATATTAAGTCTAGGGGTGGTATACGTCAGACCCCAATAACCGATAAGTCGTGCCGATGCGAGGCTCATAACGGGTCGAGAAACTACTGGTAACACTTACCAGCAAATCTCTGATCAGCCCTGGCCAGGGACTTCCCTGTTACGGCCAATCGAGCACAGCGCAACATCAACCCCCAATACCGGGAGAGACGAAACCCCTCCTATCGCTCATTTCCTCCATGTGACTCGGGACTGTACCCAAAGACCACCGTTTTGCACGCCCTCATGGACGTGGTAAGGTGGAGATCAAAGCACAGTGGGAATCACACAAGACTCTATGACGATCTCGGGTCTACAGACTAACCTGTACAAGTGTCACCTGAGAACTGCCATCTGACGTGAGGTATAATACCATCTGGAAGTTCTCGGCGAGTCCGTCCAGTGTACCCAGTCTCCACTGAGCACCCGTATACCATCTCTGATGTCAAACACCAATGGACATGGGATCATCCATCGCCCATCTCATGGGTCGAGAAGCGTATACGCTAGTCTACACTGGTATATCGATGCCCTGTCTCGATACACCCACGACTAGGGACCTTGAAGGATGTACTTATGGACTACCATGTCCCCACTAGTATGATCTGCATCATAGTCCAGGTAGTCAAGTACACATCCTAAGGGCTTTATCAACATGTAACTATAAGACAGTTTAAAGAGACAAGTGTACATGTTAAGATAAAGAGTAACCAGATAGCATACTATCATATCGAGCAAGAAAGTCATCTCTATATATGTCCAAGCATCCAATATAATATACATCATCTGTACAATACTGGCCTCTAGGGCATACATACAACTAACAATCTCCCACTTGCACTAGGGCCAGCTGCTGTAGTATCGCATACCGAGCATCCCGAAGAGTCTCTCAAACTGTATCTGGGGAATGGCCTTCGTGAGTGGATCCGCCGTGTTGTTCTTCGTGTCAACCCTCCTGACCTCGATCTCCCGGCGATCAACTATCTCCCGGATTAGGTGATACCGCCTCAGAATATGCCTGGATCGCTGATGGGACCTGGGTTCCTTGGCCAAAGCCACCGCTCCATTGTTATCGCAATACAAAGGAATTGGATGCTCAATTGATGGAACCACTCCAAGTTCAGTAATGAACTTCTTGATCCAGACAGCCTCTTTGGCAGCATCGTTGGCAGCGATGTATTCAGCCTCCATCGTCGAGTCTGCCACGGTTTCCTGCTTGGAACTCTTCCAGCTAACCGCCCCTCCGTAAAGGGTAAAGACAAATCCCGACTGCGACTTAGAGTCGTCCTTATCACTCTGGAAGCTCGAATCGGTAAAGGACTCCACTTGGAGTTCTCCGTTACCATACACCAAGTTTCTTCTTGATGATCCACTTGCTCCCAATGGGTTTTACCCCTTCAGGAGCAACTTCCAAAGTCCATACTTTGTTGGTGTACATGGATTCCATCTCGGACCGCATAGCATCCAGCCATTTCACTGAGTCCCTACTCGTGATGGCCTGCTCGAAGCTAGTTGGGTCATCATCCTCCATGATGCAATCCTCGCTTCCACCGTCAATGAGAAAACCGTAGTATCTCTCAGGTGGATGAGAAACCCTACTAGATCGGCGGAGAGGATGGGGTTCGTCGAGTTCCACTGAATCCTTTGGTTCTACCAAGTCTTCTGTTATAGTTTGTATTGCTGGAACCTCTTCCAGTTCTACCTCAATGCTACTTGTCTGTTTCATAAGAAAACTCTTTTCTAAGAAAGTGGCATGTCGAGAAACAAACACTTTTTGTTCCTCGGAGTGGTAGAAGATATACCCTCGCGAATGTTTGGGATATCCAACAAACTTACATAGAACAGACCTTGCCTCGAGCTTGTCCGGATTTTGTGTTTTAACATAGGCCGGACAACCCCATATCTGAATAAAATTAAGACATGGTCTCTTACCATTCCATATCTCATATGGAGTGGTAGGCACAGATTTGGTTGGAACTCTATTCAATAGATATGCAGCAGTCTCCAGTGCATATCCCCAGAAGGAAATAGGTAACTCAGCTGCACTCATCATAGAGCGCACCATATCTAATAGGGTGCGATTTCTCCGTTCCGATACACCGTTGTGCTGTGGTGTATAAGGAGGAGTAAGCTGAGAGAGAATCCCATTCTCTTTTAGATAATCTCTGAATTCGTTACTTAAGTATTCACCTCCTCGATCAGATCGAAGGATTTTAATACTTTTTCCGGTTTGGTTCTCGACTTCTTATTTATATTCTCTAAATTTCTCAAAAGCTTCAGACTTGTGTCTTATTAAGTACACATGTCCGTATCTTGAGAGATCGTCAGTGAATGTAATGAAGTACGAAGAACCATCCCTGGCATGTGTAGACATGGGACCGCATACAACACTATGTATTAGTCCTAAGAGTTCGGTAACTCTTTCTCCGTGTCCCGTAAACGGAGTTTTGGTCATCTTGCCTTTGAGACATGACTGGCAAGTGTCATAAGATGAAAATTCAAACGGATTTAAATATCCATCCTTATGCAACTTAGCTAGTCGTGTCGCATTGATGTGACCCATTCTACAATGCCACAAGAAGGATTCGTTCAGTTCAGAACTCTTCCTCTTGTGTGTGTTTTGTAAGTTGAGGACTGTATTTTGATTTAGAATGAATATGCCATTATGTAACGAGCCTGATGCAATCAACTTTTGATCTAGGAATATGTTCATAACATTATCCTTTACTACAAAATTATATCCTTCTTTACTTAATAAAGAAACTGATATAATGTTGCACATCATGTTCGGTATATAATAGCATTCATTGAGAATCAGTGTATCACCACTTGGTAATACTAGGTGATATTCGCCAACTGCTTTGGCTGCAACATTTGCCCCATTCCCTACTTGAACGGAATGATCACCTTTTCCCAGTTCTCTACCTTTCCTCAGCCCATGTAACATCTTACATATGTGGGATCCTGATCCGGTATCTAATACCCAGGACGTAGGGTGAACTGAGAAACAGTTCTCAATGACAAACACACCCGAAGATGATGCATCAACATGCATGTTCTCCTTTTGGGTGGTGTGAGAATCCAGATATTCTCCTGTTTCCTGTTCATTCTTATAACACTTATAAGATAGAACGGGTTCAACGTTCCCCTGCACAGTATAACATGCGGGTTCGGTCAATACATCCATATTATTATCTTGTTTAGGGCATGACATGGTCGCTACCTGGAGAGAGAGAGAAGAAAACACTTTAGCGTAAGCTCGTGCAAGATCAGATTGGTTATTATCTTATCTAATCAGGATGGCTCCCACTGGTTTTTATCAAATCTTCCTTCAAACCCTAAAAGGAAAGACTAGCCGGGATTAATTACACACTACAAGTTCGCCAATCTTTCAGCCAGGCCAGTGTCGGTACTTTGAGGGAGGTCCCCCGTGCTTTCGCACGAACCTAATTAATGTAAACCTCGTTTTCCCAGAGGTGTAACCTCGTTAACACCTTTCTAGACACCTACTTGATCGGCTAATTGTAATGTGTAAAACTCTCCCAGGAGTAACTCTTACTCGCAGTAGGTATCGGGATCCAACTATCTCATAGAAGGTATGCAATCTCATTGCAAATTTCAACACTTGAAATTCCCGATAATATTTTGCCCCTAGCGTCCTATGACCTTGACGGAGGCCAAACAACCCATAGTCCGCTAGTCAAGTTCAACCCGTCATTTCCTGATTGAATTAAACCCACCCGCACGACCCTTGACGGAGGCCAAACAACGCCGTACGAATACCCTAATCCAATCGCATCATATGCTAGCAGATAAGCCCTAGTTAGCTACCGTACACTACGCCTTGACGGAGGCCAAACTACCGTAGCACGAATACTAACTAGTACTTATCGGAAATGACGGAGGGCTACGCAGGTTTTTCTGAAAACCATGAGCGTAATGAACTTGATATCGTCGTAGAATCAAATGAAGTTTTAAAATGGAGTGATTTTGAGGCTTTTCTAGTTTTGCTAAAGGGGTCACTCCCGGTGAAGGGATCGTCGGCCCTTTCCTCGTCGAATGAGGTGCGGGATATATCATATATATCACTGTGCAAAGCAAAACTCAAAAACAATCAAAAGCAAACCGAGTGTGTAGCATCTGCCAGTTATTGCTAAAGGAGTCACTCCCGGTGAAGGGATCTCGGTCCTTTCCTCATCGAATAAGGTGCAGGGTATATCATATATACCGCTATGCAAAGCAAGAACTGTAGCTACCTGTTTTGTTTAAAATTTGATTCTACAACATCTTAGGTTTCTTTTCTTTCATTAATCACATTAATGAAGTCCCATCATTTAAATACCTTAACATCACAGATAAATACGACGTACACTTATGTCATCCGCATTCGCCTCGATGTCCCCTCGTGCACCGTTAGGTTAGGTAACTAACGACAGAGCAGGGCAGGGCTAGTGCGGGTGCAAAACATAAGTAACGTCTATATAATATATCATATATACTATATACTGTATCTATCACAGAACATCACATGATCACATCACAGATATCGCAGCAGAAGAAATATATGAAACATTGGATATACTAGGACGTCCGTGTTTTCAATACGAGCCAGTATAAAACACGGATTCCACGGTCGTGATGAATAGCCAATCCCACACCCCTAGACCCCTACGAGAGCGGCAAGCAACCCTACCAATTATAGGGTTAGGAGACCCGGACTCGACTCCTCGAGATGGTCTCCCACTGAACCCTAGAACCCGGTTACTTGTGCTCCCCTCCTTGGGTCTATCCTAATGCGGAAAAGTAAATAATATACAAAAGGTGACATCTTCCGCAACCTGGAAGTCCTCCAAATAAAAGAATATTACATACAAGTTTTTACATGAATGAAAATGAAAAACACTCATCTCACATAAAAAATCCCCGGCTATTCAAACACGACAATCCAATATAACTTATCCAGCAACACATAACATCATATGTCATCAACGTAAGTAAATATGTGCATCCCAATTGTCGTTGACATATAGCAACGAAACCGGCGATATCACATATTACACTTACGGTCACAGAAAAGAAAGTGTAAAACTACAACAATTGGAATCCGCAACCTCTTTAGACATCGCATGCCTAATCAAAATGAAATACTTAGACATCACATGCCTAACAGTTATAAACCCCGCATTTTAGTCTCATTATCGAAAACTCTTTTCAATATCAAATGAAACTAAACCGCTAGATTTATATCATTCATTCAGTCATCTCATAACTGTTTGTGAATTCCAATTATTGTATCCCATTCCGGATAAATAGAAAATATTAAACTTTCCGATCGAACATTCGAACACCCAAGTTTTCCCGAAACCGATCAACACAAGAAATAAGTTCAAAGACATTCACTTAATGCCTCAGTACCAACGGTCCAGCCGTAGAAGGGTCAAGCCAACGCCTCACATGTGGCACGCCGTACTGCCCCAAACCCGAAGGTTCAAAGGGCAGTTCAAGACGGTCACATAATCGAGTTAAGGTTTGTTGTCTTCTAGAGGGACCATCGCGTTACTTGCACTACTCAGAACGTCCTTAAACCACACAAAAATCCAACACTTGGATATTTTCCTGCAGGGGAAAAGTTGGGTATTTATATCCGGTCGGACTTTTTAACATATTAAAAAAATTATCCGGAAAGCACTTAGACAAAGTTCGATAATCCGATCGAAACGATGAACTCCCAATACAACCCAGAAAACTCAACTCTTGAGTTTAGATTAAAAATTCCCAGGAAAACCAGCACTGGAAACTAGGAATTACTGTGCAGAAATCAACTTAAGAAGGGATTAATTGGCCGCGGAACCGTCGCATTAGCCATGCTAATGCCGCGGTTCCGCCGCGTATTGATGGAATCATGTTGTCGAAATTCACAGTAATTCTTAGATATTCCTGCTTATTTTTCTGCATATTTTTAATCTGGAAAAAACCCAGTTTTTGAAAAATGTACAGAGAGCAATATTGATTTTAGGGTTTCGATTCAATCGGACTTCAAACTCCGTCTGGACTTCGCCTAAGGCTCTAGCTAGGCTCTGATACCACTGTAGGGTTCCTAGGCACTTTAAAGAGGTCTCACAAGGCATCAACCATGCCAATTTCAAATTTTACAGGTGCCGAGAAACCCTAATACGGATCGTTAACTAGAAATTTAGGCGAAAAACGAATCTAGTTAGCAACTTAACTAAAGATAAGAAGCTACAACCTTTGTAGATCCGGATATAAACTTCCTTATCTCCACGTAGGCGTCCTCTCGCTGTCCATCTCGAATCCCGGACTCAAACGTCGGCTTGATCGGAGAAATGGGCGGACTAGGTCGTCAGCTTCGTGCCGAAGATGATCTACGTCGAGGCATCACAAGTTCAAGCTCCGACTTCACAAATTTGTGAAACTTGTGAAGAAAACACCCAAAACAACTTGGGAAGAGGTAGAGGGTGAAGAAATAGGAGGTGGGTTCACTTTAGAATCGGATTTCTCACTTTAGATCTCAAGTTGCCATTGATGGCATCAAGCTTTCTATCTTGAAGAAGAAGATGATGAAGCTAGAATTATGATAAGTGTTGAGTTAAAATGAATAAATAAATGAATACTTATCATAAACTAACTAGGGTAGAGTGTAGAGAATAGACCATGGTTACTTGGATGGGTTAGGGATAAGCATGAAGACAAGAATGGGTAAGAAGTCAAAGCTTCAGGAAGCTACAACTAGAAACAAACTTAGCCACCATTCTTATCTAAATCTTTTCCAAATAAATAAACAAATAAATAAATGAAAAACCAAAACCCTAATCATCTCTTAACCATGGTTTAATCCTTTACACTTAACCACATGATCAAGTATCATCAAACATGATACAAATATGTGCACAAAAGTATATCACATATACTTCTTGCACATCAAGTGAGAAAATCCATTTAAAGTGAACCAATACTAGCTAATGCAAAGTAATATATCAAATATATAATTATACATTAAATCATTAAATCAACACTTGACTTAACGATCCGGTCATATCGCATATAACCGACTAGTATCCTATGTATCGGCTTATCGAATCAATGATTCGATAACTAGGTCATATCGAATATAAACAATCGATACATCCATCGCGAGAATGAAATACGGTATCACATACATGCATTATTCTCGGTCCTGCACATATCTCATATGCGCTCCTATTTCGTTTCGCTTGAGCCAGGAAACCTCTGTGTAGGACTCTAAAGACTCGTCAATATGCCGGTAGCAGATGATGATCATATCAAGCACCCACAAGACGCAAGCGGTCTGCTAAACGTAACGGCCATCCGGGTATTGAGCGATCAGAAGATCGACGAGCTAGCCCGCTCACACTCCTGGGAATCCAACCAGTAACACTTACCGTACAGTCGGGTCTGTTCATCTGATATGTCGCATATTAAGTCTAAGGGTGGTATACGTCAGACCCCAATAACCGATAAGTCGTGCCGATGCGAGGCTCATAACGGGTCGAGAAACTACTGGTAACACTTACCAGCAAATCTCTGATCAGCCCTGGCCAGGGACTTCCCTGTTACGGCCAATCGAGCACAGCGCAACATCAACCCCCAATACCGGGAGAGACGAAACCCCTCCTATCGCTCATTGCCTCCATGTGACTCGGGACTGTACCCAAAGACCACCGTTTTGCACACCCTCATGGACGTGGTAAGGTGGAGATCAAAGAACAGTGGGAATCACACAAGACTCTATGACGATCTCGGGTCTACAGACTAACCTGTACAAGTGTCACCTGAGAACTGCCATCTGACGTGAGGTATAATACCATCTGGGAGTTCTCGGCGAGTCCGTCCAGTGTACCCAGTTTCTACTGAGCACCCGTATACCATCTCTGATGTCAAACACCAATGGACATGGGATCATCCATCGCCCATCTCATGGGTCGAGAAGCGTATACGCTAGTCTACACTGGTATATCGATGCCCTGTCTCGATACACCCACGACTAGGGACCTTGAAGGATGTACTTATGGACTACCATATCCCCACTAGTATGATCTGCATCATAGTCCAGGTAGTCAAGTACACATCCTAAGGGCTTTATCAACATGTAACTATAAGACAGTTTAAAGAGACAAGTGTACATGTTAAGATAAAGAGTAACCAGATAGCATACTATCATATCGAGCAAGAAAGTCATCTCTATATATGTCCAAGCATCCAATATAATATACATCATCTGTACAATACTGGCCTCTAGGGCATACATACAACTAACATATTATACCCTACGCTTCTGCGGTAGGCTCTATAATGTATGCGATGTTGTGTACCAGACCAGATGTGGCTTATGCACTGAGTGTGGTAAGCAGGTATCAGTCAAACCCTGGGGAGAAACATTGGATAGCGGGAAAGAACATTCTCAAGTACCTAAGAAGGACTAAGGAGATGTTCTTGGTGTATGGCGGAAAAGACCTCCAGATTGTGGCCTTTGCTGACTCCAGCTTCCAGAGTGACAAGGATGATTCCAAGTCCATGTCGGGTTTTGTCTTTACCCTCAATGGAGGGGCGGTGTGTTGGAAGAGCTCCAAACAGGAAACCGTTGCTGACTCGACTATGGAAGCGGAATACATCGCTGCATCTGATGCCGCAAAAGAAGCTGTCTGGATGAGGAAGTTCTTGAAAGAACTTCAGGTGGTTCCATCCATTGTTGACCCAATACCTCTGTATTGTGACAACAACGGGGCTATAGCTTTAGCGAAAGAACCTGGGTCCTATCAGAAATCCAGACACATCTTGAGGCGGTATCAACTGATCAGGAAGATCGTGGATCGCCAGGAGATCGAGGTTCGGAGGGTTGCTTCAGAAGATAACACTGCAGATCCATTCACGAAGGCCTTACCGCAAACTCAGTTCGAGCGGCTGATCGAGAGGATAGGTCTTCGATACGCCAGTACATAGCCTTAGTGCAAGTGGGAGATTGTTAGTGTATATGCCCTAGAGGCCATTACTGTATCATACTAGTATGTATATTACTTGATGGAAGCTTGGGATATTCACAGTTGTATATACAATCTTGCTCAAAATGGTAGTATGCTACTTGGTTTGTCTCTGCTTTAATATGTGCATGTGTTTCTTATAGCCTATCGCTTATATACATATTAGTAGAGCCCTTAGGATCTTTGCTTGATTACCAGCGTTGTGATGGCGCTCACTCTCGTGGGGGCTGGGTAATCCATAAGCACATCCTTATACGGGTCCCTAGTCGTTGGACTATCGAGACAGGGCATCGATACTCCGGAGTAGACTAGCGTATGCGCTTCTCATCCCAGCGTGGGAGACAGTCTGTCCCACAGCCGTCAGTACGTCGTACTTGAGATAGTATGCGGGTGCTCGTTAGGTTACGAGTACACTGGACAGGACTCGTCGGGAACTGTTGGTTGGTATTATACCTATCGTCAGTTATCAGTTCCCAGGTGACATGAGTACAGCTTAGTCCGTTGACTTGACACTGTCACTTCGCCTCAAGTGTGTTCCCACTGCACTTTGATTACTACCCTACCACGGCTCAAAGGAGTCGTGCATACAGGTAGTTTTTGGGCGCAGTCCCGAAGCTCTTGGAGGCAGTGACGGTTAGACAGGATTCGTCTCTCCCGGTATTGGGGGTTGACATCGCGTTGTGTCTAGGAGAGCCATTACACGAGTAGTCCCTGGCCAAGGCAAGCGAGATATACTGGTAGGTTTCCAGTGTTATCTCAGGGTGTTCTGGGCTACACTCCGACACGACTTGTATCGCTATTAGGGGACTGATGTTTACCGCCCCCTAGGCCCGCCATGCGATGTATCAGACGAACAGACCGGACTGTACGGAGACTGTCACATACAGGCTATGTAGGAGTTCAGATGGGGTCACCTCGTCAGTCTTCTTATCGGCATCTACCTGGGGACCGTTACGTACAGCTAGTGCCGCTTGCGGTCTGTGGTTAAAGCCACTGCCAGCGTAGTATCGAGTCTTTAGAGTCCCACACAGAGAGCTATTCGCCTTTAGGCAAAATGAGTAGAGGTCGCTTGGTTTTGCGACAGGGTTCGTTCACATCCGCGCACTTGTGCACGTTTGTTGTCTGGACAGCTTATACTAGCGGGCTTTGGTTTAAGCCAGATCCAAGTATATGATTTGGGATTGGTTTTATCTCTTTGTATTCGTGTTCCTCTGATCATGAATGCAGGTGCGTATGCACAGTTGATTGAGACAGAGGAAGAGGACTTTGATTAGGGTTAATGACCATTGTCATTTTATTAACCCTAATGCTTATGTGTGTATTATGGTTAATTGATATTAGTTTAATATAATTGTGCATGGTTATGGTTGTTGACCATTTGACATTCCTGACTTGTTGACCTAGGTTGACACTTTGACTATCATCATTTCATTTGGAAGATGCTCTTTGATCCTTGCAATTTGCATTAAAAATGAAATGATAATGGTCAAGTCTTGACTAAGCCATGACAATTATCTCACTAATTATCAATTCACAATAATTCACACATATATGTGAGAATGCTTCATATTTCTCTCATTCTATCATATACTTTCTCTCTCTTGCTCTTCCTCTTTCTCAAGCTCTCCCCTCTCATGTGTTGAGAAACACTTGAGCTTGAGAAAAACCATTCCATAGTAATCTCTACTCTCATCTAGGGTTCTAGGATTAGCACTTCTAGCACCCTAGTTACTTCTAGCTTGAAGTTGAAGCCAAAGGTTGAGGCTTTCGGGTGGATCCTTCTTCGACGTGAGAAGACGACAAAGGTGATCCCTTTCTACTACTCCAAGGAGCAAGGAGAGAAGGACTTAAAGCCCTAGGTATAATCATTCTACCCTTTAGCTAGTTTCTAGTTAGCTTTAGCTAGTTTTTGTTTAGCAAAGATCCTCCTTTGTCTAGTCCATGTTTCCTAGCATGATAAAAATCCGATTTTTATTCTGTTTTCCGCCTCCCCGCAAGCACCGGGGTGGGCAACGTGGACTTACACCTACCACAGATGCGTAGGGTATAGATGACATGCGAGCCCTTTCCAAATCAGTCTTGGGAGACATCTCTTTAGAGAGGGTGATTCCGTGACAAGCCGGTAGATTACCGCGCTTTGAATCTTCCATACTTCATCGTTTCAATATGGTGTCGATATACCTGGACTGCGAAAGTCCTAACATCCTCTTAGATCTATCACGATAGATCTGGTTCCCCTAAATGTAGTTGTCATCTCCCAGGTCCTTCATGAAGAACCTCTGTGACAAGAATCCTTCGACTGACTGTAGCATAGGAATGTCATTTCCTATTAAGAGAATCTCATCCACGTACAAGACGAGGAATACCACAGTTCACCCTACAATCTTACTGTAAATGAATGGTTCATCCGTATTTTTGATAAAGTCGAATTCTTTGACAGTATCATCAAAGCAGATGTTCCAACTCTGCGATGCCTGGTTCAGTCTATAAATGGACTTAAGAAACTTGCACACTGTACCGCTGCTCCCATTCTGAATGAAACCCTCCGGCTGATCCATATAGACGCACTCTTCCAAATTTTCGTTTAAAAAAGTCGTCTTTAGGTCCATCTGCCAGATCTCATAATTGTGGAAGGCAGCAATGGTAAGAAGAATCCGAATGGATTTGAGCATAGCCACTGATGAAAAGGTTTCGTCATAGTCCAAACCAGGTCTTTGACGAAAACCCTTCGCAACAAGTCAGCTTTATAGGTTTTAACCTGCCCATCTACACCAATCTTCTTTCTGAAGATCCATTTGCAGCCTACGGGTTTTACCTCTTCTGGAGAAATGTCCAAAGTCCAAACTTTGTTGGTGTACATGGACTCCATCTCGGTCCGCATTGCATCCAACCATTTTACTGAGTCACCGCTCTGAATGGCTTGCTGGAAGCTCGTAGGCTCATCATTTTCAATAATGCAATCCTCTCGATCCCCGTCTATGAGAAAACCGTAGTATCTCTCGGACGGATGAGACTGCCTACTACTCCTGCGGAGTGGTGCTGGGATGTCCGGTTCTCCTGAAACTTCTGGTTCTACCAAGCTTCCAGGTTCTGGAATTTCTTCCCGTTCTATTGCGCTCCCACTTATCTGATTTTTAAAAATTCAGTTTTCATGAAGCAGGTATGACGAGAAACAAATACCTTTTGTTCCTCTGCGTAATAGAAGAAATATCCCTTAGAGTTCTTTGGATATCCCACAAACTTGCACTGTACTGAGCGTTCCTCGAGTTTATCCGTATGCTGCTTTTTGACAAAAGCTGGAAATCCCCATGTCTTAAAGTGTTTAAGATAGGGTTTCATCCCACTCCATATCTGATATAGTGTGGTAGGCACTGACTTAGTAGGAACCGGGTTCAAAAGATTTGTTGTTCTTTCTAGTGCATAACCCCAGAAAGATCGCGGTAACTCAGCTTTACTCATCATGGAACGAACCATATCTAATAGGGTTTGATTCAGCCTTTCCGATACACCATTGTGTTGTGGTGTGTATGGAGGAGTAAGCTGAGAGAGAATTCCATTCTCTTTTAAGTAGCCCAGAAACTCGGCACTCAAGTATTCACCACCTCGATCAGATCTCAGTGTCTTGATACTTTTGCCTGTTTGTTTTTCCACTTCATTCTTGTAATCCCGGAATTTCTCAAAGGCCTCGGATTTATGCTTCATCAGGAAGACATGTCCATACCTAGAGAAATCATCCGTAAAAGTAATGAAGTAAGAATAACCACTTCACGCATGTGTAGACATTGGACCGCATACGTCACTGTGTATGAGTCCCAAGAGCTCGCTCGCTCTTACTCCGTGTCCAGCGAACGGAGTCTTTGTCATCTTTCACATGAGACAAGATTCACAATTAGCATAAGACTGATACTCGAACGGATTCAAATATCCTTCTTTATGTAATTTTGTTAACCGTGTCTCATTGATGTGACCCAAGCTACAATGCCATAAAAAAGCCTGATTTGTTTTCGGAGACTTTCTTTTAAATGTGTTCTGGACGATGAAAACCTGAGCTTGATTTAATATGTATATATTGTTATCTAATGTACCTGACACAATCAGAACTTGATTTAGGTGGATGTGGACCACATCGCTTACAAATGTAAAATCATATCGTTCCTTAGATAGTAAGGATATAGATATGATATTACAAACCAGACTAGGTACATAGAAACAGTTACGTAGAATCAATATCTGCCCACTTGTCAATCCCAGGTGATATTCCCCTAAGGATTTAGCATTCACGCTCATTCCGTTCGCAACTCTGAGAATCATATCACCTACCTTGATAACTCTACGGTTTCTCAAAGCCTGTAATGAATTACAGATATGAGATCCTGATCCGGTATCTAGTACCCAGGAAGTAGAGTTAATTGACATACAGTTTTCTATTACAAACACACTCGAAGCAGAAGTCACAACATGCTTCGAATCCTGGCTACCGGCTTTGCAAGCCCTGCAATCCCTCTGCCAATATCCTTTCCTACAACAATTAGTACGTCCCTCCTTCTCTATATCTAGTCCCAAGACTTTTGCCCTTCCCTTTCCTTCTACTTCCCTGGTTTCCTTCAGGGTGTAAATAGATGGCAAAGTCTGTAGAACCAAGTCAGTATTTGACCCGTTCTTCAACGTGGTCTTTAGGTCTGTAAGCTTATCAAAATAACTAGTCTCTATAAGGACGTTGTCCCCTACAGATGACCCGACAGCCAATCTCGCTTGAAGCAATTCGTTCGAGGTCTCATATCTTGTGATACGAGATTGCTCTCCATATAAATTTTTGTTATGGAGGAAGACAGAAACTAAGTCCATCTTCTCGTGCTGCCTCTGGTATGTACCATCGACTGAGGCCAACACGAGGCACTTGGCATTCGACCAGTCTTTTTCCGATGTCTTACGAATATCAGTATCCGTGACGATGGAAACTGGTCCTAAGACGGCAGGGGTTTGATTAGTGAAGTGGTGTCCCAGTTTGTCATGCGCAATGGACATCTGGACAGACCTTTGCCGGTCATTACACTCGGATTTAGTCATTTTATTATCTAGATGTAACCTATGTCTGGTCACTGGGTCGCTGCAATTAAGAGAGAGAGAAGAAAACACTTAGCATGATGCTCTTGCAACTTTAGATTGGTTTTTAATTTGTCTAAACAGGATGGCTTCCACTGTTTCTCGAATCCTTCCTCAAACCATAAAAGAAAAATCAGTCGGGATTGATCTCACCATACAATACTTGCTTAACCGTTCAGCCAGGCTGGTGTTGGTACTTCGAGGGAGGTTTTACGACGCTTTCGCGAAATTCCTTAATTAAATAACCACTTTTCCCTGTGGGCGTATCCCCGCTAACACCTTTCTAGACAACTACTTGGTTCATAGCATTGATCGTTAAGTGAGAAAATTTCCCGAGGAGCAGCATATACTCACAGTAGGATCGGAATCCAAATATCATCGTGTGATAAAAGCTGAAGGAATCCTACCAAAATCATCATACTCCAAATGGTATGCAGCACTAGCAAGTTTCAGTTTCCTTAGAAACTCGTGATGTGGATTTTTGCCCCTTGCTCTTATGACATTGACTTTGGCCAACAAATTATAAGTCACATGTCAAGTTCCACCCGTCATTTTCCAGGTTAATTTGAACCCACCCGTACCTACCCTTGACTTTGGCCAACAAAGTAGTATGACTGTCACAAACCAACGCATCTATCTATACTACATATGAATATCCAACAGCCACCAATCATTATGCCAAGACTTTGGCCAACAAACATAGCTTGAATACTATTGACTATCCATATGAAATGACGGAGGGCTACGAATGGTTTTGGAGAAACCGTGAACTTAGTGAACTTGATATAATCGAAGGAACGTGATAGCTTTTTAAAAGGAGTGGTTTAAGCTCCGCATTTAAAAGTTTTGCTGTTTTGAAAAAAACCGAGTGGTTTTGAAATTGTTCCAACGATTCAGATTTGGTTTGTTTTCTTTGCATTAATTTAATGCGTCCTATCAATTAATCCTACCATTGAAGAAAACAATGAAAATATGACATACGCTTATGCCATCCGCATTCGCCACTGGGCCCCGTCATCACCCGTTAGGTTACTTAACTAACGACAGAGCGGGGGATGGACTAGCGCGGATGGAAAACATAAGCAACGCCTACTAGATATCATATATTGATATATATACATTTGTCAGATGCAATGATATCCATTCCAGGTCACAGATGGACACATTGGATATACTAGGAATCCGCGCTTCGTTTGAGCCTGCAATGAAAGACGGATTACACGGTCGCGATGAATAGCCAAACCCCACCCTAGACCCCTACGGGTGCGACAAACTACGCGCCAAATACCCGAAGTGAAGCAACCTCCCTCAACAACGTAAGTAGGCCACTCGACACTTCAAAGTACCCGGTAGTTGTGCACCCCACCTTGGGTCTATCCTTGGAGCTAAAACAGTAAAAGAAATAATATACAATGGCGGCTGCAACCTCAACCCGGATGTGCGACCATAAAATAATATTACATCATATTACAAATATTAAATTGAATTGAAAATGAAAACTCTCATCTCACATCCCCGGCTATTCATCACGACAATCCAACATGGTCATATCCACAAACAAACATCACAGATCACAGATATGCACAACACCCACTAATCGACGTATAGCGATTAGTAGACGTTCAGTACATATATCATTTCACAAACACTGAACATTAACGACTTTAAATCACAACTTCGAAACACCCGCAGTGCTACAGTGAATAATTTTCAGCAAAGTCAAAATCGGCAAAAATAAACAACTTCTGAAACCCAAGTTATAAGTCAAAAAGCCACACTACAAAAATGATGTACTTCCACCATAGATGAATGGGCCAGGCCGGAAATACAGGGTGTGTGGCTGCACCCCCTAGTGTGAAACTGCTCAATTTTGTTCTGTAGCCTTTTTACTGGAAAAATGTCACTCTGTACTTGTTTAAAAAAATTTCACAGGTCAATAAAATTTCGACAGAAAATACAATCTTGGGTCCATTGTTTTCTGGCTGTTTTGGTTCCTTAGTTTTAACTGTCGTTTAAACCGTTAGTGATGGTTTAGCTAGTTTCTGATACCACTGTAACTCTATGTCGCTCACCCCGCAAGCTAGCGAGGAGGCGGAACAAGTAAAAATCGAAACTTTCTTACATAGCAACGTAGACTAAAGCTAAAGGATCTTTGCCAAACCATTACTAACGAATTACGGAGGTCTAATCTACTGTGTTGTAGAGATTATACCTCACGAAAACTGTCCTTCGGTTCTTTTCTCCGCAGTCCTCCTCGTCCGTGCGAGCTCCGAGGATCGATCCGGATCTTGGTCACCTCCGCGGCCTCCTAGAGTCGAAGACGATCCACCCGAGAGTCTATAGTCCGAGTTCCACCCCAAGCCGAGGTAACTAGGGCAACACGTTTGCTATGCTTGATGTCCTAGATGATGTAGAGGAAGAAGATGGATTTGTTTGTCTATTTTATTTCTATTTTTCTCAACACATGAGAGTTATAGAAAAATCAAGAGAGGAGGAAGAAGAAGTACCATGGGAGCTTTCTTTTTGATGAAAGAGAAAGCAAAAAAGATAATGATCCATATAAAATATATTTAGTAATCTTTTATCATGATAATTTTGATGGCTACCCTTGATTTGACCATTATCGTCTCAAAGATAAATCCAAATGAATAAGAAGGATCTAGTGCACTCAAAATGTCTAAGTCAACAATAGTCAACTAGGTCAAATGGTCAAGCAAGGTCAAATGGTCAAACCAATTATCCATAACACAAATATCATTAAAAAGATTAATAAACATTTTCCCCACCTCATAATAGTTTTGACCAAGTCAATGGTCGAAACCCTAAAGAGGCAACTTCTTCTTCGCTCTTCACAACCATGCATACACACCCACATCCGCATTCCGTAGAATACGAATACACAGAAGACAAAACTGATCCATCTGTACAATACTAGGATCCGGGTTAAACCAAAGCCTACTAGTATTGTCTGCCCGAACATCATATGCGCACAATTGCACGTAAGTGATCTTAACCCTGCCGTAAAACCATACGGCCTCTACACCTTTTGCCCAGTGCTGGTAAACTCTCTGTGTTGGACTCTAAAGACTCCACTCTATGCTGGTAGTGGGTTTAACGACAGACCGCAAGAGGCACAAGCTGTTTGTAACGGTCCCCCGGTAGATGTCGATAACAAGGCCGATGAGGTAAACCCATCCAAACTCCTACTTAGCCTGAATGTGACAATCTCCGTACAGTTTGATCTGTTCGTCTAAGAGTATCACATGTCGGGCCTAGGGGCGGTAAACGTCAGACCCCTAATAGCGGTACAAGTCATGCCGGAGTGTAGCCCAGAACACCCTCAGAAATTGCTGGAAATACTACCGGTAAATCTCGCTTGCCCTGGCCAGAGACTTTGTGTAATGGCTCTCATAGACACAGCGCGATATCAACCCTCAATACCGGGAGAGACGAATCCAATCTAACCGCTACTGCCTCAAAGTGCTTCGGGACTGCACCCAACTACTACCTGTTTGCACGACTCCTTTGAGCCTTGGTGGGGTATTATTCAAAGTACAGTGGGAATACACTCGAGGCGAAGTAGCAGTGTCAAGTTCACAGACTAAGCTGTACTCCTGTCACCTGGGAATTGTTATCTGACGATAGGTATAGTACCAACCAACAGTTCCCGACGAGTCATGTCCAGTGTACTCGTAACCTAACGAGCTCCCGCATACTATCTCCAGTACGACGTACTAATGCCTGTGGGACATACCATCTCCCCCGCTGGGATGAGAAGCGTATACGCTAGTCTACTCCGGAGTATCGATGCCATGTCTCGATAATCCTACGACTTAGGACCTGTATAAGAATGTGCTTGTAGATTACCCAGCCCCCACAAGTTTGACTGCCATAACAATGCTGGTAATCAAGCAAAGATCCTAAGGGCTCCACTAATATGTATAAGTGATATGCTAAAAGAAACATATGCACATATTGTAGTAGAAACAAACCAAGCAGCGTTCAACCATTTTGAGCAAGACGGTCAATACAACTGTGAAAATCCCAAGCTTCCATTAAGTAATTTACAAACTAGTATGATACAGTAATGGCCTCTATGGCATATACAATAACAGTTGCTTTGCATAGCGGTATCCCTTGTAGAATATTCAGCACCTTATTCGATAAGGAAAGAGCCGAGATCCCTTCACCGGGAGTGACCTCTTTATTAATAACTTTCAGATACTCCAACCCTCGGGTTTGTCTTTTGATTGCTTTTTTAGTTTTTCGCTTTGCATAGTGGTATTTGTGAAATACCTTTCACCTTATTCGATAAGGAAAGAGCCGAGATCCCTTCACCGGGAGTGAGCTCTTTAGCAAAACTAGTAAAAGCCTTAAAAACCCTCCATTTAAAATCACTCGATTCTACGACGATATCAAGTTCATTAGGCAAAGGGTTTTCTTAAAAACCTGTCATAGCACTCCGTCATTTCAGATAAGTACTAGTTAGTATTCGTGCTACGTTTGTTGACTATGTTGAGGCGTAGTGTGCAGTAGCTGATTAGTGCTTATCTGTATAAGTATATGATGCAATTGTATTAGGGTAATCATGCGACTTTGTTGACTATGTTATGGGTCGTGCGGGTGGGTTTAATTCAATCGGGAAATGACGGTTGAACTTAACTAGCACTTATGATTTGTTGACTATGTTAAGGTCATACAGCTGCTAGGGGTAAAATATTATCGGGAATTTCAAGCGTTGAAATTTGCAATGAGATTGCATACCTTCTATGAGAAAGTTGGATCCCGATACCCACTGCGAGTAAGAGTTACTCCTCGGAGAGTCTTACACATTACAATTAGCCGATCATGTAGGTGTCTAGAAAGGTGTTAACGGGGTTTTGCCTCTGGGAAAACGAGCATTATTTTAATTAGGTCCGTGCGAAAGCATGGGGAACCTCCTTCAAAGTACCGGCATTGACATGGCTGAATGATTGGCGAACTTGTAGAGTATAATTAATCCCGACCAGTCTTTCCTTTTAGGGTTTGAAGGAAGATTTGACTAAAACAGTGGGAGCCATCCTAATTAGATATATTAATAACTAATCTAATCTCGCAAGAGCATACGCTGAGTGTTTTCTTCTCTCTCTCTCGAGGTAGCGACTATGTCACGCTTTAATGAAGATAATAATACGGATGTGTTGACCGAACCCGCTTGTTATAGTGAGCTAGGAGAACGTTGGTCACGCTCTAACTTATAATTGTTATAAGACCGAGTAGGAAATAAGAGATTACCAGAATTCCTATGGCGCCAAAACGAAGAAAGTACATAATGATGCATGTTCTTCAGGTGTGTTCATTACAGAGAACTGTTTTCTCAGTATCCTTTACGTCCTGGGTATGAAATACCGTATCAGGATCCCGCAAATGTAATCTGTTACATGGGCTACAGATAGGTAGAGAACTGAGAAAGGGTGATATGTTTTAAGGTTGAAAATGGTGCAAGTGTTGCAGCCAAGTCTATTGGCAGTTATCACCCTGTATTACCAAATACAGTGATTCTAAATGAATATTATTAGATACCAAACCTGATATACAAAATCATATCAGTATCTTTATTTAGTAAAGAAGGATATAATTTTGTATTGTTGGATAATGTTTTGAACAATTCCTATAACAAGAGTTGATCCGTTCAGGCATGTTATCTAAAAGCTTATACGTTCTAAATCAAATTACAGTTCTTAATGTATAGAACACACACAAGAGGAAGAGTTCAGAAATGAACGAATCCTTCTTGAGGCATTGTAGACTAAGTCATATCAATGCGATCCGACTAGCTGAAGTTACATAAAGATGTATATTTAAATCAGTTTGAATTTATATCTTGTAAAACTTGCCATTCATGTCACAAAAATTAGATGACCACAGCTCCATTTATTGGAAACAAAGAAAGAGTTAGTGAACTCTTAGGATTGATACATGATGATGTATGTATGTCCCCTGTCTAAAAATGCCAGGACCGGTTGTTTGTACTTCATTACATTCACTGATTATCTCTCAAGATTAGAGCATATGTTCCTGTTGAAACACAAGTCTGAAGCTTTTAAGAAATTCAATGAATATAAGTTAGAAGTAAAGAACCAAAACGGGTATAAGTATTATTTCCTTTGGTGTGATCAAGGAGAAGAATACTTGAGCACAGAATTCCTGGACTATTCTAAAGGGGAATGAGATTCTCTCTCAGCATTACTCCTCCGTATACAGCACAACACGTTGGTGCATCGGGGCGGAGCAATCGCACCCTATGTGATATGGTGTGCTCTATGATGAGTACTACTGAGTTGCCTATTTCCTTTTGGGGATATGCACTTAAGAAGCTGCATACCTATTGAATAGGGTTCCAATCAAATCAGATACCTACCACTCCATATGTGATATGGAATGGGAAGAGCCCATGTCTTAAGCATGTTAAGATTTGGGGTTGTCCGGCCTATGTCAAAAGCAAAATCAGGAAAAACTCGAGGCAAGGTCGGTTCTGTGGAAGTTTGTTGGATATCCCAAGCACTAGCAAGGGAACATCTTTTACTGAACCGAGGAACAAAAGGTGATTTATTTCTCGGCATGCCACCTTTTAGAAAGGGAATTTCTTGTGAAGAAATTAGTGGTCATGAGGTAGAACTGGAAGGAGTTACCGCTATACAAACTACAGCTAATAATTTGGTAGAACCGGAGGATTCAATAGTACCCAACGAACCTCAGCCTCTCCGCCGATCTAGTAGGGTTCCTCATCCACCTGAGAGATACTTCGGTTTCTCTATGACAGTGGGAGCGAGGATTGCATCATGAGATGATGACCCAACTAGTTTCGTGAGGGCCATCAAGAGTGGTGACTCTGTGAGAATGGCTAGATGCTAAGCGATCTGAGATGGAATCCATATACACCAACAAAGTATGGACTTTGCTTGCTTTATCTGAAGGGTTAAATCACCATCAGGAGAAAGTATATCCTGAGAAGATTGTAAGTGTACGGTAGCGCCCCGGCCATCTTTCCGAGGCCAAAATGTGGAAACGAAAACTTTTTCTTAACTAGAAATCGGCGCTATCGTATGCTTAAAACCCGGATCGAACCATTAACCTACAACTAGCTATCTAGAGAAGGGATAGAAAGGCTATACCGATCGATCCGTGTCCTTCGATCTTTGGCCACCAACCCAAGCTCCTCGCGGCAACTCCGCTCTCGATCTCCTCGTCGGAATAGGCACCACATCATCGATTCTTTTTACGGGCTCCCGCTTCATCCGAAGCAACTCGGGCATGAAGTGTGCTAGCCGACGTGTACAAGGTGTTGTAGACAATGTTTGTGATCACATTGTCTCTTGAATCCATGGATTGGGATGGAGGTTAGAGGTATTGCCATTGATGGAGATTTTGAGCTAGAGGAGGAAGAAGAAGAGAAAAGCTTTCCCTCTCTTTTCTTTTTCTTTTGTGATGGAAAATGATAATGAGAGTATGAATGAGATCAAGAATAATACAAGAGCAAACTACAACCATATGGTTGCCTTTCTCTCTCTCCTTATCATTTCAATACAAATCTATCATATAATGTGACACATGCATAAAGAAAGAGACCATGAGTCACCACTTGTGCATGTGTCATAATAAATGCTTCTTATCATGACATATAGCTCACAATTTCCATTTACAAACATTAATCAAAATGTTTGCAACAATAAAAAGATACGGCAACATCTAAAGTAAACTCGTGATGGATCACAAGGATACCCCTCACCTGTATATACATACCTGCATCTGCATTCCGACTGAATGCTCATTCCGACTGAATGCGAATGCGATGAGACTAAAGTAATCTAACAAATCTAATACTAGGATCCGGCTTAAACCAAAGCCCACTAGTATGATCCGCCCGATCAAGATCCGTACACTACTGAACGTATATGATCGGACCCTTCCATATATCATACGGCCTCTACAACGTTTCGCTTGAAACTTGAGAAACTGTCTGTGGGGGACTATAAAGACTCGTCAATACTTTGGCTGTGGATTTAACTACTAGCACGTCAGAGGTATTAGCCGTACGTAACGGGCTACCAATTATTGACCAAAAAGGAGGTCGATGAGCGAACTCATCCTGACACCCTACTGAGCCTGTCGGTGACAATATCCGTATAGTCCGGTCCGTTCGTCTATGATCATCGTATGGCGGGCCTAGGGGGTTGGTAAAAGTCAGACCCCCAAAAGCGGTACAAGTCATGTCGGAGTGTAGCCCAGAACACCCTGAGATACTACTGGAATACCTACCAGTAAATCTCCTGCCTTGGCCAAGAATTTCGTGTAATGGCTCTCCTAGACACAGCGCGACCTCACCACCAATACCGGGAGAGACGAACCCCTGCCGATCCGCTCACTGCCTTTATGTGGCTCGGGACTGTACCCAACTAAAACCAGTTTTCATCACTCCTTTGAGCCGTTGTAGGGTAGTAATCAAAGCACAGTGGGAACTCATACAAGACAAATGACGATCAAAGGTCGATGAACTAACCTGTACACATGTCACCAGGGAACTGCCATCTGACGTCAGGTATAATACCAACTAGCATGTTCCCGGCGAGTCCTGTCCAGTGTACTCATAACCCAATGAGCACCTGTATACATCTTAGGTGAACCAACTGACACCAATGGCTTGTGAGACCGGCTACCATCCCTCGTCGGGGTCTCGACTGTATACACTAGTCTACTAATGGAGTATCGATGCCCAGTCTCGAAACTCCCATGACTAGGGACCATTTTAAGGATGTGCTTATAGACCCCAGCTCCCACATATATGATCGCCATCATACTGCTGGTAGTCAAGAAAGAATCCTAAGGGCTCTATCAACGTGGAATAGTAACCTGTAAGGTCATCTGAAGCAGTACACGATAATAAAGACAAACCATGGTAGCATACTATTCTCTATCAACATGTAATAGTGAACCACAATGTCACCTAAAACATGTACACGATGATAAAGACAAACCAGATAGTATACAATCATCCTGAGTAAGATTGTCCTACCGGCATAGGTCCTCCCTCAATCATTGCAGTCACGTGCCTGCGATCCAATAATTGACTCTGAGGGCACTATATCCAACAATCTCCCACTTGCACTCAAGGCTAATTATTGCGATGTCGCAAACTCACAGCCCGTGTGATACCGAACACCCAACTCCTCTACTGATCAGTCTCACAAAGCCCGTTTGCGAAACTATTGCCTTCAAGAAATAGCCTCAGCTAGTGGATCCGCCCTGATGTTTCTTTCTATGTCTCTCTTTATCTCAAGTTCGCGGAGAAAGCCATCTCCCGAAATGAGCAATACCTGTCTTAGAATATGTCTGGATATCTGATGAGACCTAGTTCATAAATGAACTCCAAATCCAAACTTCTTAGACTGTATCGTCAACTGAAACCAGTCAGTATCCTGCGCCATGCCTCCCTCAGTATCCGCTTGGACCACCTGTCCAAAATACTGCCCCTCGTCATAGGGAAAAATATAACTCTGAGAGCCACTCTGTCATCCAGGTCACCTTGGAAGCCTGGAATGATAACCGTCTCCTAAAAGTGGCGGTTGTTATCATATCCCTAGAACATCCACTTATGTTCTAAAACTGCTTCCGAACGATTCTCCAGGATAGGATTAATATCAATTTACTACATCTCGTGCAAAAACAATATCTGGTGTGGTACTTGACATCTCATGATTGACTCAATTGCCTAAGCAAGTTATCTGCCAATCATGTACATCCCTCTCCCCTTTAGTCTGTAAGACACCTTTAGAGAGGGTGACTCCATCACCTGCAGGTACACCACCGTGCCAGGAGTCGTCTATTCTAAAACACCTTTAGAATGCTCTCTAAGTACACAGATTGGGAAACTACCCAAATCTAGATCTAAAACCATAGATGTAGTAACCAGAATATCTGATATAATATCCATATCTTATGTGGAGAAACCACTGTGTGACAACCAAAGTATAACCGATCGTAGTCTAGGAATTTCACTTCCTACTCTGTGTATGTCATCCAAATACCAGGACATCATACCCTACTAACTTCTTAACAGATCCATCCCTATTCTGATGAAGTCAAACCTATGACTGTCACATCAGAAATAGATGATCTTTCTCCGGTATATCTGCTTTAGTCCATAAATAGACATAAGCTACTTGTCCACTGTGCTTCCGCTGCTCCCACTGACTACGACAACCCTTTGGCAGAGTCATATACACGTACACTTCTAAAGCTAGTTTAGAACGACGCTATACTCATCCTCTTGCCGGGTCTCATAGCTTGGAACAACAGCAATGGCAAGTCTGGGTAAACAAGAACCTCCCTGTCACCGTTCTTGAGGATACCGGAGTACCTCTTGGGTGCCTGAGGTTACCCACCATATCTGCGGAGTGGCTAATGGAGTGTCAAACCAGATTGAATCTTTAGGTTCTTATCAAATTTTCAGTTATCGTTTGCGGTTCTGGAATCACTTCCAGTTCTACCATACTCCCACTACTGTTTTCTGAAAAATACATATTTATTAAAACCGTGGCGAGTCAAGAACAATATCACTATTGATCTTCCAGATGGTAGAAAGTCAACCCTCGTCATAGCCCGGGTCAACCCACAAACAGCCATTATAGAAACGTGCCTTGAGTAGTCCGGAGTCTGGTTTTAAGCATAAGCCGGACAACTCCCCGTACCTTAACATTGTTAAGATATGAACTATTCTATATCCATTATAGGAAAGAGGCACTGATTTAATTGGAACCAGATTCAAATCATGCATCTGTCTCCAGTGCATGTCAACTAAATGGAGAGAGGCTGATCAGCATTACTCGACTTAGGAGTGCTTCCAATTATGAGTAAACTGAAAGAGAAGCAAGTTCTCATAATCATTACTATTAACTGAATACCATACACAAGTATCTACATCTTCGATCACCTTGAAGAATACTGATACTTGCAACGCCTGGTTCTCTACTTTATTCTTATATCTATAACTTCTCAAAACCTGGACCTTGTGTTTCTACGAAACACTTGTCTAAAAACAAGAGAAGTCATAAGTAAACAGAATATAGTACGAGGACCAACCCCTCTGTCCTCATGGACACTGGACAATAAACAATACTCTGTATAAGTCCCCTGAGTCTAATAACTCATTCCCTTGTGTGTCGTAGGTTTAAAACTGTACTTTTGGTTAAGAAGAATTACACCGCTGTTTTAATGCTCCTTACCTAACCATCTATTGATATAGGTAAATTTCATAGACCTAATTTCAAAAAGTTATATCTCACTTTATAAAAATAAACGTACAGATATATCAATTTGAAATTGGTGCATAACAACGGATATTCAAAACCAAATATTTGCTGTCCGGTAAACAACCCAGGCGAATTCCTCAAATATCACCAATTACAACGAATCCCGATATAATGAGGATGATCACCCAATTCCCAATAACTTACTCCCACTCATCATCTGTAAAAGCATACAGATGTGAGAATCAAACCTGGTAAATACATACCCTTGAGGAAGGGCTAATTGGGAAATCAGTTTTCTTTTAACAATACACAGTGAAACTGAAACATGTAAATGTTTAGAAGGGGTATCCGGCTATTCTTAGTAATGTCTCTTCCATTATCAGATTCACAACTGCAACCGTATATTTCTTTGCCATCTCCCTAAATCATTTATATGTCTTTAGTCATTACCTTCTGTACACCCCTTTAGGCCAAATGGTTTTTTTCCTTCCCTACCATTCGGCACCAGCCTATGGTTTGGAAGAAGACTATCCAATAAGCATAATGGGTGTACTGTTCTAATCTTAGGAGCACTCGCAACCCGAGAGAAGGTAAAGATAAAAGACAACTGAATAAAACCTTATTCCTATTTCTCCTGAACCAGAATCCATCCCCGAACTGGAACAAATCCCTTCGAGTTCATATATAACCATACGATGGAGTATCCAAATAACTGTGGATCTTCGTAGTGATACGGAGTGTCCTGGAGAAATACAAAGGTTAAGTAGGAGTGGCGATGAAATACTTAGTTTGGTTGTGAATAGCAGTCGCAGTTTACTTTGCCTTCTTTCTGATCCCTTTATTTGTCTTAACTTATTACCTTCTCTACGCCATCGTTAGGCTAATTGGTTTTCTTCATTCCCTATTGTTTGGCACCTGCCTATGGTTTGGAAGAAGACTATCTAATTAGAGTAATAGGTATACCGTCCTAATCCAAGGAGCACTCACAACCTGAGAGAAGGTAAAAGGAAAAGACAACTGAATAGTCCTATTCATTTTCTCCAGAACCGGAAACCGTCCTCGAATCTGGAAAAAATTCATTCGAGTTCGTATATAACTATATGATGGTTTTATCCAATGGATGTGGACGTTCGTAGTAATACGGGGTGTTCTGGAGAAAAACGTAAAAGTAGGACTGGCAATGAGGTTTGCAACTCAGACAATCCAAAAGCCAGCGTTTTAACGAAATTTGGTTAACTTGGTCACTGAGTCATAGTCAAGGGTTGGGTCATGGTCGCTGCCAGAGAGAGAGAGAGAAAAGAAACACTCAATGTGCACTCTAAACTAGATCAGAATGGTTATCAATTTATCTAATCAGGAAACTCCCACTGTATCGTTAAATTCTCCTCCAAACCTTAAAGAAGAATTAGTCGGGATCACCCGAGGAGTATACCAACTCATCAGTAGGAATTGGGATCCAACTATCATCGCATGATAATGTGATGGAATCCACTCACGTTATCACACTCCAGAAGGTATACGCATATCTGGCAAGTTTCAGTTTCTTTAGAAACTCCCGATGTGTGTTTTTACCCCTAGGACTCAAGTGACCTTGACGGAGCCAACATATCAAAGGATCCTAGCCAAGTTCAACCCGTCATTGTCTTGATTACATTATACCCACCCGCACGAGTCCTTGACTGAGCCAAAATGACCGTACGATTTTCCTGACCAATCACATATCCATAAGACAAAAAAGCATTACAGAGCTACCGCACACTACGCCTCGGCTGAGCACGACATACGTAGCACGAATACTAAGCAATACTAATCTGAAATGATGGAGGGCTACGTTTGGTTTTTTGGCAAAAAACCTTTAACGTAATGAACTTGATATCGTTGAAGGAACCAGATAGCTTTTTATAAAAATATAGTGGTGAAAACCTTTGCTAAAGAGGTCACTCCCGGTGAAGCGATCTCGGCTCTTTCCCCATAGAATGAGGTGCAGAATATTCCAACTGAATACCACGATGCAAAGCAAAAAGTAATCGACTATAGAGAAGTTATTATACTGACGCAAACTTCTGTCCAAGGGGTCACTCCCGGTGAAGGGATCTCGGCCCTTGCCTCGTCGACTGAGGTGCTGGATATTCATAACTGAATACCACTGTGCAAAACAAAAGAGAACGTCCTTACAATAACAGCTTTCTGAAAAATGTTCCAACAACATCAAACAGGTTAGTTTAGCTTGCATTGATCCGAATCAATGCAGTCCCATCAATTGATCACACCACAAAAGAACGAAAATACGATGTACGTATATGCCATCCGAATTCGCCACTGGGTCCCGTCATCACCCGTTAGGTTACTTAACTAACGACAGAGTGGGGACAGGACTAGCGCGGGTGTAAAACATATACAACATCTACTAGTATATATATATCAATATATAATAATCGCTCCAGGCATGATAAAATGCAAAATCACAGAAATGTAATAAGCATCACAGAACAATACAGATAATCTGGGATTCCCGGGTTTCATAGAGCCGCTACTGAAACCCGACGTTCTCCTGGTTGTGTGGATAGCCTGTTCAATGAAATCCTAGACCCCTACAGGCGCGGCAAGTTACCCGCCAAAACCTGAAACGAGACAGCCCCCTTCAACAACGTGAATGGATCTCCTAGCACTTCACGGAATCCGGTAACTTGAGCACCCCTCCTTGGGTCAACCTGTACCCCCTAAGAGTGCGGCAAATAGCCCGCCAATTCTAGAGTAAAGCCCTCTCCGTCTTAAAGCCTTGAGATGCGGGCCTGTTGCCCTGTAGAACCCGGCTATCCGTGCACCCTACCGCGGGGTAATCTTAGTACAGAAAGTAAAATATACAACGGGTACATCGACCTCAGCCCGGTCGTGCCCCAAAAGAATGATATATAAACAGGCAGTGACGGCAGTCCACATGTCGAACGCTCGCCCCGCAATATCAAATGTATAAATAATACCAAACTGTACTACCACTGCATCCAGGCTATCCACCACGACAAATCCGCAACATCACAGCACAACACAGAACATCAACTTGAATGTCACGTTCGCAAATCCGTCTAAAGGAGCTATAGCAATTAGACAGGATTTACCGATCAAATGACATTCACGGTCGCAGATATAATATAAATACTGTGAACTAACATGTTTAAAATTATCGATCGACAAAATTTCCCGAAGTGGGTCCCAAGCACAATACCCAGTACTCAAATAAATCTGGGCCCAAAATAAAATTACCAGAAACCCCTTTTTCAAGTCATAGACCAACTGAAGAAATTTGGTGCAAAGAAGGATCTTTACTGCGGCGGAACCGTGGCCAAAACAAGGGTATGGCTGCGGTTCCGCGGCGTAACAGTACAATCACTTCACCAAATTTTCCCAGATGTCTTAGAAAAGACTACACATATTTCTGCAATACACAAAATAATTTTTTGACAACAAAAAAAATTCGACAGAAACTGCACTTTTTGAAATCGCGGTTTTGGAAAATTCGGCCGATCGAAGTTTTAAACACGTTAGAGCAAGCTAGTAAAGGGTAATGGCGTGGCTCTGATACCAAGTAAGTGTACAGTAGCGCCCCGGCCGTCTTTCCGAGGCCAAAATGCGGAAATGAAAACTTTTTCTTAACTAGAAACCGGCGCTATCGTATGCTTAAAACCCGGATCGAACCATTAACCTACAACTAGCTATCTAGAGAAGGGATAGAAAGGCCATACTGATCGATCTTTGTCCTTCGGTCTTTGGCCACCATCCCAAGCTCCTCGCGGCATCTCCGGTCTCGATCTCCTCGTCGGAAAGGGCACCACATCATCGATTCTTTTTACGGGCTCCCGCTTAATCCGAAGCAACTTGGGCACGAAGTGTGCCAGCCGACGTGTCTAAGATGTTGTAGAGAATGTTTGTGATCACTTTGTCTCTTGCATCCATGGATTTGGATGGAGGTTAGAGGTGCTGCCATTGATGGAGATTTTGATCTAGAGGAGGAAGAAGAAGAGAAGAGCTTTCTCTCTCTTTTCTTTTTCTTTTGTTATGGAAAATGATAATGAGAGTATGAATGAGATGAAGAATAATACAAGAGGAAACTACAACCATATGGTTTCCTTTCTCTCTCTCCTTATCATTTCAATACAAATCTATCACATTATATGACACATGCACAAAGAAAGTGACTATTAGTCACCACTTGTGCATGTGTCACAATAAATGCTTCTTATCATGACATATATCTTACAATTTCCATTTACAAACATTAATCCAAATGTTTGCAACAATAAAAAGATACGGCAACATCTAAAGTAAACTCGTGATGGATCACAAGGATACCCCTCACCTGTATATACATACCTGCATCCGCATTCCGACTGAATGCGAATGCGATGAGACTAAAGTAATCTAACAAATCTAATACTAGGATCCGGCTTAAACCAAAGCCCACTAGTATGATCCGCCCGATCATGATCCGTGCACTACTGCACGTATATGATCGGACCCAGCCATATATCATACGGCCTCTACAACATTTCGCCCGAAACTTGAGATACTGTCTGTGGGGGACTCTAAAGACTCGTCAATATTTTGGCTGTGGTTTGAACCACTAGCACGTCAGAGGTATTAGCCATACGTAACGGGCTACCAGGTATTGACCAAAAGGGAGGTCGATGAGCGAACTCATCCTGACACCCTACTGAGCCTGTCAGTGACAATATCCGTATAGTCCGGTCCGTTCGTCTATGAGCATCGCATGGCGGGCCTAGGGGGTTGGTAAAAGTCAGACCCTCAAAAGCGGTACAAGTCGTGTCGGAGTGTAGCCCAGGACACCCTGAGATACTAGTGGAATATCTACCAGTAAATCTCCTGCCTTGGCCAAGGACTTCGTGTAATGGCTCTCCTAGACACAGTGTGACCTCACCCCCAATACCGGGTGAGAAGAACCACTTCCGATCCGCTCACTGCCTCGATGTGGCTCGGGACTGTACCCAACTAAAACCGGTTTGCACGACTCCTTTGAGCCGTGGTAGGGTAGTAATCAAAGCACAGTGGGAACTCACACGAGACAAATGACGATCTCAGGTCGATGAACTAACCTGTACACATGTCACCAGGGAACCGCCATCTGACGTCGGGTATAATACCAACTAGCATGTTCCCGGCGAGTCCTGTCCGGTGTACTCATAACCTAATGAGCACCTGTATATATCTTAGGTGAACCAACTAACACCAATCGCTTGTGAGATCGGCCACCGCCCCTCGTCGGGGTCTCGACTGTATACACTAGTCTACTAATGGAGTATCGATGCCCAGTCTCGAAACTCCCATGACTAGGGACCACTTTATGGATGTGCTTATAGACCCCAGCTCCCACGTATATGATCGCCATCATACTGCTGGTAGTCAAGCAAGAATCCTAAGGGCTCTATCAACGTGCAATAGTGACCTGTAAGGTCACCTGAAGCAGTACACGATGGTAAAGACAAACCATGGTAGCATACTATTCTCTATCAATGTGTAATAGTGAACAACAATGTCACCTAAAACATGTACACGATGATAAAGACAAACCAGATAGTATACAATCAACCTGAGTAAGATTGTCCTACCGGCATAGGTCCTCCCTCAATAATTGCAATCACGTGCCTGCTATCCAATAATTGACTCTGAGGGCACTATATCCAACAAAGATTACTTGGTGTATATGGAAAAGTTGAGACTTTCAAAGCTATGCTTAAGTCCATCCAGATCATCCTTGCCACTGCTACAAACCATGACTACGATATCTGGTGGTTGGGTGTCAGGACTGCTTTTCTAAATAGTTATTTAGAAGAGAGCATCTATAAGTACACAGCCGGAGGGTTTCGTAGACAGTTGGAGCAGCGGAAACGTGTGCAAGTTGTTTTATGGGATAAATCAGTCATCGTGTAGTTGGAACGTCTGTTTTGATGTGGTAGTCAAAGAGTTTGATTTTATCAAAATGGTAGATGAACCTAGTATATACAAAAAGGTGGTAGGGAGTATGCTGGGGATCCTCGTATAGTACGTGGATGACATACTCTTGATAGGGAAGGAATTTCCTATACTACGCTCAGTCAATCTCCTCTTATCACAAAGATTCTCCATATAGGATAAAGTTGATACCTCCTAAATCCTAGGTTTTGGACCTATGAGATAGATCTAATTGGATGTTAGGATTCTAACTAGGTGTAGTGAGATGGTATCAATCGATCCTGGGGAGAATCACTGGATAGCTTCTAGGGTGGTAAGGTCGACTGAATATCAGTCACAGGCATTGTCTTTACCCTCAGTGGAGGGATGGTATGTAAGAAGAATTCCAAGTTAGATACCGTGACAGACTAGATGATTAAAGGCAAGATACATCGTTACCATGGATGCTACCAAAGAGGTAGTCTGGATATATATAAGTTCATGAGATGAACTTTATTCCTACCATTGTATGACAATGGAGTTGTGGCTTATGCCTAGGAACCCCAGTCCCATCAATGATCCATAGATATTCTTAGGAAGTATCACCTGATCATGGAGATGGTTGATCTCCAGGGAGATCAAGGATAGGAGAGTAGATACAGAGGACAACAGCGCGGATTCACTCACAAAGCCCTATTTCCCAGTAGAGAATTTTATGGGATGGCTGCGTATGAGATACTTCAACCACAGCTGATTGTTGGGTATGAGATAATACAACAGATGGCCCTAGTGCAAGTGGGAGATTGTTAGTGATATGTATGCCCTAGAGTCCATTACTGTACATACGATGTATATTGTACTCTGATTGTCTCTATGTTACATGTTGATAATGCCCTTAGGATGAGTACTTGACTACCAGGACAATGATGCAGATCATACTAGTGGGGACAGTGTAGTCGCTAAAAACATTCTTCAAATGTTCCTGGTCGTTGGTGTATCAAGACAGGGCATCGATATACCAGAGTAGACTAGCGTATAGCTTCTCGACCCATGTAGATGGGCGATGGATGATCCCATATCCATTGGTGTTTGACATCAGAGAAAGTATATGGGTGCTCAGTGGAGACTGGCTACACTGGACGGACTCGCCGAGAACTCCCAGATGGTATTATACCTCACGTTAGATAGCAGTTCTCTGGTGACACTGGTAAAGGTTGTTCTGTAGACCCGAGATAGTCATAGAGTCTTGTGTGATTCCCACTGTGCTTTGATTTCCACCTTACCACCTTCAAGAGAACGTGCAAAACGGTGGCTTTTGGGTATAGTCCCAAATCACATGGAGGCAATGAACGATAGGAGGGGTTTCGTCTCTCCCGGTATTGGGAGTTGATGTTGCGCTGTGTTCGATTGGCTATAACTGAAAATCCCTGGCCAGGGTTGCTAAGATTTACTAGTAAGTGTTATCAATAGTTTCTCGAACCGATATGGACCTCATATCGGCACGACTTATGGGTTACTGGGGTCTGACGTTTACCACCCATAGACTTGATATTCGACATATCAAACGAAGAGACCGGACTGTACGGGAGTGTTACTGATTGGATACATAGGAGAATGTACAGGCTTGCTTGTTGATCTTCTGATCGCTCAATACCTGGGTGGCTGTTATGTTTAGCTGACCGCTTGCAGCTTGTGGGTGTTTGATATGATCATCACCTACTGCCGGCATATTGACGATTCTTTAGAGTCCTACACAGAGGTTTCCTGGCTCAGGCAAAACGGAGTAGGAGCACATATGTGATATGTACGGGGCTGAGAATAATACGTGTATGTGATACCGTATTCGATTCTCGCAATATGTGATATCGGCCGGGTATATGTGATATAGCCCGGTCATCGGATCAAGTGTTGATTCGATGAACTGATACATTTTATATTAGTCGGTTATTTGTGAAATAGTCGGATTATCGGATCAAGTATTGATTCGATAATTTAATGTATAATTATATATGTGATAAATTACGTTATATTAACTAATATAAGCTCGCTTTATTGATTCTTTTTCGAACTTGGATAATATATTGATGTATATGCGATATACGTTAATTGTATTATTTTATTTTTGTTACATTATATATTATACATGTGATATATAATATTGTAACATGTTAGGGTTACAAATGCAACAATGGTTTTGAGATTTAACCATGTTAGGGTTTGGATTAGGGTTAAGCTTTTCGATTAGGTTGTGGATGAGGTTTGAGGAAGCTTCATAAGGGTTTGACTTTGTCCATTTTCTTTGATATTTTGGAGAGATATTTGTTAACCCAACCCAAACCTTAACCCATGGTAAAGTCTCTACAAGGGTTAAGCATGTCATGCTTAACCCTAGATTGCATTTCTAACCTCAACAATAATTCATTATTCATCACAAAAGGTTTTCTTCTCCTTCTTCCTCTTGAATAAGCTTTCTAGCTTTTTGTTTGTGGTGATTTAAAAGTGAGATCAAGAAAACAAAAGAGAGCAAAATTCCTACTTCATCATCCTCATCTATTCTACCCACTTAGATTAGGGTGTTCACTTCACTAATACTTCATTAGAGAAGTGTAAGCTTGGGTTTGAGATTCTTCAAGGTAGATCATCTTTGAAAAAGGAAGACTTCAAGCAAGATTCCTCATTCACCTGATGGAGCCTCTCTAGAGTCCGGGTTCATGATGATCGCAGCTAAGAGACCTCACCACGGAGCTTATGAAACGAAGGAACGGACTACAAAGGTTGTAATCCCTAACTCTTAGAAGTAAAGTTGTTTGCTTCGATGTTTTGTTTGATTCTCTTGTTAATGACCTAGGTTTAGGTTTATCTATGATGGCAAATTTTGAAATTGGCATGTGTGATGCCACTCGAAACCTTGATGTCGTTGTAGGTATCCCAGCAGTAAGTGCCAAGTAAGTGGGAGGTATCCGCTATACGAATCACTGAAAATAGCGAGCCTAATTAAGTAACCACTTGCCTCAGTCACACTTGCCTAGACACCATAAAAGAAATGCGGATAAGCGATAGATTACCTATGACCTTCCTCTGTCCTAATTGAGCGTGACGGTCCTTAGAGTCTTGGTCTAGATATTTTTTAATTAATATAGGGTTATGCGGATGCTTGTTTTGTGATTTGTGGGGCCTAGGAAGGGTGATGAAATCCCTACCTAATCTGAATTTTGGTTTTGCCCCTTAAAGTCCGTATTAAAATATGCACAAACAAATGACTTTCAAAATACGCAAAAGAATTTTTTTTGAGCTGCTAAATTTGCAAAGAATCTTGCAGAAAAATATATTATTGGATTTCCAGAAGAGCGAGAAAGAGTTGTAGAAGTTACCAGAGGATTTTGGCTATGCAAGTCCACCAAATGGCCGCGGTTCCGCGGCTAAATGAACAATATTGCGGCGGTTCCACCGCACTATGGTGCTTCTTCTGATGATTTTTCTTCAGTAGCCTTCTAAGTTTCTCCGGGTCTTAATGAATGTCTCTGAATCTTTATCCCTCGCTACAGTGACTCCAGATTCCTTTGCAAAAATTCGTACACTAATTATTAAATAAATGATATGTAGTTTTGGTTCTCTTTTATAGTATTTTTATGGATCGGATAAGAAATCAACCCGAATAGCAAGAATTTTTTTACGCACGTATCCCTGGCAACGGCGCCATTTGATTGATGTGAAGAAAAGTGTTTGTAGTAATAAGCGCATTCAAAAACGGTGTCACGTGTAGCTAGCCGAGATGAGTACGGGTCGTCCGCAGGGATACGCAGAATTTCTAATCTTTCTTTAGACGAGTTGAATAAAATAAAAGAAGAAAGGAGAATAGATTCTAGATCTATATTGAACACAGATGTAGAATATATAAGAAGAGGGATTGTAAAGTTCGTTAGGATTTAGTTGTCATGGATGACAAATAAAGATGACTCCTTTTATCGTTTGATAGATTTAAAACTAGATTGATAGTGATGAATGAGGATTTGGATTCTTGGAAGAAACTAGGGTTTCCCTACTACTGACCCTTGTCCCTTCATTGATCACTATTCATGTCTAGCCCTTAACAAAATAATTGTTAATCCGATCTCAAATCGCGGTCGGGACTATCAATAAATTGATAGCGCACCCGATTAGGATGTTAACGATTCTTTTGCTAAATTTTATAAATTTCATAAGACTTAAAAGAAGTTAAAATATTTTCTCATCCATTGTTCTACTCTAATCCTACGAACCCTATCGAGCGGTGAATTACTTGCGCATGATCGAGATAGAAAAAGAAATGATAGAGAAGGAAATCATAATGCAGAACTTAAATGCGAAATAATTAATCTAATGATCTACCTTTATTAATCAGCTTTACAAATTACAAATCCTAAAAGTTTAGATTACAAGAAGAAGAAGTTGCTCTCGATCTCTACTTCGTAGGAAGTAAATATTCCGTCGATACTCACGTCGCTTTATCATGTCGAATCGCGGACCTGTCGTGGATCACTTGTTCTTTGACGGTGATTTGCTTCGTGTAAAAAGTGATGATTTCTAACTTTAGCCCTTAGTCCTTTATATAGCCCAGGAAGCAGAAACCCTAGATCTTATAGGTTAAGATATGTTGATACGATCACCCCCAGAAAATTTCAGATCCAACGGCCATCAGAGGATCGTGGATCCGCCGTGAATTGGGGCTATTAGCCGCAGAAGCGCCGCATCTAGGAGGAGTTAGGGTTTTGGTTTTCTGGAGCCTCTACATGTTGACACATGGAGATCTTCTAGATATCCGGATTTTCGAAATATTTTCTGAGTCTCTGCCAGTATTGATTCTTCGATTTTATTGGAAGATTTTTTATCCCGACGTCTTGAATATCTTGATCTCCTGACCTGAGCTAAATCTTGCACAATATCTCCATGACTAATGTTAGTAATATTTGTTATAGAGATATAATCTTAATCATTTTATATGGTAATAAATATTTAAGCAATTTAATTAAGATTATTTGATATGATATGCATATATTTTCCTTCATAATGTTAATTATAATATATAAACATATGGTAAATAGTTTTTTGCAGATGAACCCAAAATATATTCTATATTTATAATAAAAACCTTTAAATATTTAAGGAAAGTAAGGAAAATGTTATATAAAATGTGTGATATTTTTGACTAAACAATGGCCTTCGTGATCCTAGATGATCCACCCGAGAGAGTAAGGCTCAAACTTGCACCTCAAAATGAATTAACTAAACAAACTAGTTTGCTAATCTAGTTTGCTTAGATGATGTAAAGATGTTTAGTAGTTTTTTTCTATCTCTAAACCCTATGTTTCTAAACACATGAGAGTGTTAGGGTTTGAGGAAGAAGATGAACTCAAGAGAAGAGCGTGAATGGCAAAGCTAGAAACGAGTGAAGAAAATGGCTAAGGAAAAAATATCAAGTATATCATTTTTCAATAAGGAATATCAACCTTGCTTGAATAGTTTTCTCAAATGAATAAATAAAACCAATAGCCATGCTTCTCACCATGCTTGAAGCCACATCACCTCTCCACTTCATTTTCTATTTCTAATAAATAGAAAAATACATTATGAGGTGTCATCTTCTAGAAAGTACTTTGTATAAATACAAAATAATTTCTACCGTATATACATATTTGTATTCGTACTAAAATACGAATACCCTAGTGATAGAATAATACTACCGATATAATATTAGCATTAAATCAATATCTGATTAACAAACTAGCTTAATCCTAAACCCACTAGTATTATAATACGTCGATTAAATTTCGCGCAACTAATGCACGTAAATAATTGGAATCCTGCATGTATAATCATACGACCTCTACATCGTTTCGCCTGAACCAGGGAAACCCTCTTTGTGGGACTTTAAAGACTCGACACTATGTTGGCAGTGGCTTTAACCATAAGCACGTCAGCAGCACTAGTTGTACATAACGGCTACCTATGTACCTGTCGAAAAGTAGGCTGGCGAGCAAGCTCACCCGAACCTCTACTGAGCCTATCCGTGACAATCTTCGTACAGTCCGGTCTTTTTGTGTAAGAGTATCATATACCGGGTCTAGTGGATAGTAAAACGTCATACCTCTACTGACCCGATAAGGCGTGTCGATGTGGTTCAGGACCAATTCGAGAAACTATTGATCTAACCATCAGTAAATCTCAACTGCCTTGGCTAGGGTCTTATGGTTCTTGCCAACCGGACACAGTGCGATATCGACTCCCAATACAGGAAGAGACGAATCCCTGACAATCGCTCACTGCCTCCATATGGCTCGGGACTGTACCCAACCAAAACTTGTTTGCACGACTCAGTAGAGCCGTGGTAGGGTAGTGATCTAAGTACATTGGGAACTCATACGAGACAAATGATGATCTCAGTTCTAAAGACTAACCTGTACTCATGTCACCTGAGAACTGCTATCTGAAGATAAGTATAATACCATCTAGTGGATCTCGGCGAGTCTGTCCAGTATACTCATCCCTAGCGAGCACCTGTATACAATCTTAAGTTATCATACCAATGGCTATGGGACCAACCACCGCCCTTCGTCGGGGTCTACAAACGTATACACAAGTCTACTTTATAATATCGATGCCCGGTCTCAATACTCCTATGACTTGGGACATTTAAGGATGTGCTTATAAACTACTCAGCCCCTACAAGTATGGTCACCATAATATCACTAGTAGTCAAGAAAAAATCGTACGGGCTTTATCAACACGTATCATCCATATGCGATATCGAGTATAACATATGCATATATTAAGATAAAGACAAAACAAAATAGTATACTACTGTTACAAGTCTTTATCAACATAAGAAATATAAAGCAGCAAGAAAAATAAATACACATGGTCAGATAAAGACAACTCAAATAGTATACTATACAACTGAGCAGGATTTTCCTGTACATACATATCCCTAGCATCCTGTACATTACAGGCCTTTAGGGCATACATATCCAACAATCTCCTACTTGCACTAAGGCCTGTAATTGGCGTACTGAATAACCAATGTCTGCACTATGGTTAGTTGTTAGCGCATCGCATACCCAACATCTCAAAAAGTCGCTCGAACTGTGCTTAAGGGAGGGCCTTGGTAAATGTATCTGCAGTGTTGTCTTTTGTATCTACTCTCTCTGGACTTCGATCTCCCGGCGATCTGCGATCTCCTGATCAGGTGATACCACCTCAAGATGTGTCTGGATTTCTGATGTGACCATGGTTCCTTCGCTAAAGCCATAGCCCTATTGTTATCGCAATACAAGAGTATTGGATTAAAAATGGACAGAACCACCTTAAGTTCGGTAACGAACTTCTTCATCTAGACCGCTTCTTTTGTGGCATCATTGGCAGCAATATATTCAGCCTCCATCGTTAAGTCTATGACAGTGTCATGTTTAGAGCTCTTCCAACAGATCGCCCCTCCGTTGAGGGTAAACACAAAACCCGAGAGAAACTTGTTGTGATCCTTGTCACTTTGCAAGCTTGAGTTAGTAAAGGACTCGATCTGGAGGTCTCCATTACCATAGACCAAGAACATCTTATTAGTCCTTCTCAGGTACTTGTGAATGTTCTTTACGGCTGTCCAATGATTCTCTCCTGGGTTCGACTGATACCGGCTCACCACGCTAAGCGCGTATGCTACATCTGGTCTCGTACATAGCATCATATATATTATAGATCCCACCGTCGAAGCCTAGGGTATAATGCTCATGCGAGCCCTATCTTCATCATTTTTGGGAGATATCTCTTTGAAGAGGGTGATTCCGTGCAAAGTGGGCATATTACCGCGCTTGGAATCTTCTATACTAAATCTCTTAAGTATAGTCTCTATATATCTGGACTATGAAAGTCCCAACAATCTCTTGGATCTATCTCTGTAGATCTTAATCCTCAGTCCTCGGAATGTAGGAGCCATCACTCAGGTCTTTCATGGAGAACTTTTGTGACATGAACATCTTGACCGATTGTAGTATAGGAATGTCATTTCCTATCAATAGAATGTCGTCCACGTATAAGACTAGGAATACGACAGTTCTTCCTACAATTTTCTTGTAGATACATGGCTCATCCTTATTTTTGATGAAGCCAAATTCCTTGATTGATTCATCAAAACAGATGTTCCAGCTCCGCGATGCCTGCTTTAATCCATAAATGGATTTAAGCAACTTGCATACCTTCCCGTTGCTCCCACTGTCTACGAATCCCTCCGCCTGATCCATATATACACACTCTTCTAAACATCCATTTAGAAAAGTCGTTTTTACGTCCATCTACCAGATATCATAGTCATAGAAGGCAGCAATGGCAAGTAGGATCTGAATGGATTTCAGCATAGCGACTGGAGAAAAAGTTTCGTCATAGTCCACTCATGGTCTTTGACGAAAACCTTTTGCAACAAGTTTAGCCTTATAGGTTTCCATCTGTCCATTTACAAAAATCACCTTTTTTAAGATCCACTTGCATCCAACGGGTTTTACCCCAGGAGGAGCAACATCCAAAGTCCAAAACTTTGTTGGTGTACATGGACTCCATTTCGGATCGCATAGCATCCGGCCATTTTATAAAGTCTCTACTAGTAATGGCTTGCTCAAAATTAGTATGATCATTTTCTTCTAAGATGCTATCCACTCGATCCCCGTCTATGAGAAAACCGTAGTATCTTTCGGGCGGATGAGAAATCCTATTAGATCTGCGGAGTGGCTCAGGTTCGTCGGGTTCTATTGAATTCTCTAGTTCTTGCAGTTTGTTCTTCTGGAATTTTTTCCAGTTCTACTGTGCTCCCACTAATTTCTTTTGTAAGAAATTCTTTTTCTAAGAAAACGGCGTGCTGAGCAACAAACACCTTCTCTTTTTCGGTTTGGTAGAATAGATATCCTAGAGAATTCTTAGGATATCCTACAAATTTACAAAGAACTGATCATGCCTCAAGTTTGTCCGGTTTTTGCGTTTTCACATAGGCCGAACAACCCCATATCTTCAACCACTTAAGATATGAATTCCTTCCCCTCTATATTTCATATAGAGTGTTAGGCACAGATTTGGATGGAACATAATTCAGTTGGTATGCTACTGTCCGAAGTGCATAACCCCAGAATGAAAGAGGCAATTCAACACTACTCATCATGGAGCGAACCATATCTTAGAGGGTACGATTCCTCCACTCCGATACACCGTTGTGCAGTGGTGTATACGGAGGAGTAAGCTGAGAGAGAATTCTATTATTTTTTAGGTAGTCGAGGAATTCCGTGCTTAAGTACTCCCCTTCTCTATCAGATCGGGGATCTTAATACTTTTGCCTGTCTGGTTCTCTACTTCGTTTCTGTATTTCATGAATTTCTCAAAAATTTCAGATTTGTGTTTCAAAAGATACACATATCCGAACCTAGAGAGTTCGTCATTGAATGTGATGAAGTATGAAAACCCACCCTTTATATGTATGGATATTGGACCACACACATCACTATGTATGAGTCCCAGGAGCTCTGTAGCTTTTTCTCCCTATCCCGTAAATGGAGTTTTGGTCATCTTTCCTTTGAGAAAGGAATGGTAAGTTTTATAAGATGAAAATTTGAACGAATTCATAAATCCATCCTTATGCAACTTGGATAGTCTTTTTTCATTGACATGACCAAGTCTACAATGCCACAGGTAGGTTTCGTTCGTTTCTGAACTCTTCCTCTTGTGCATGTTTTGTATATTGAAAGCTGTGTTTTGATTAAGAACATAGATACCATTACAAAGCGTACCTTCTGCAACCAATACCTGATTAAGCTAAATGTTCACGATATTTCTATATAGAACAAAGTTATATCCATCTTTATCAAGTAAAGAGACCGATATGATGTTGTAAAGCATGGAAGGTAGATAGTAACAATTGTTCAAAATCATAAGATTTCCACTTGGCAATACTTTATGATATTGATCGATGGAAGCAACGTCAACTTGTGCTCCATTCCCTACTCTAAGAGGAATATCATCCGGACCAACCATTCTACTTTTTCATAGTCCTTATAATAAATTACATATATGAGATCCTGATCCGGTATCTTTTACCACGGAGATAGGGTTGACCAAAAACAGTTTTTAAAAACAAATATACCCCAAAAAAGATGCATTAGAATGCTTCTCCTTCACTAGGGTCATATGGAATTCCTAATAGTACTCCTTCCTTTGCTCACACTCGTGACAGTTGTCATAATTTAGAGTTGAACCGATGTTCCCTAGTCCAGTGTAATAAGCTGGTTCAGTCTAGTCAAACATTTTATTATCTTGATTAGGGCATGACATGGTCGCTACCTAGAGAGAGAGAAAAGAAACACTCAGCGTGCTCTCTTGTAAGATTAGAATGGTTATTAGTTTATCTAATCAGGATGGCTCCGACTGTTTCCTCGAATTTTCCTTCAAATCTTAAAAGGAAAACTAGTTGGGATCATTTGCACCTTACAAGTTCGCTAACCGTTCAGCTATGTAGGTGTTGTGAAAGTGTACGTTAGCACTACAACTGGGTTTTAGTAGAATCAAGCATGCCATTTTTTTAAAATTTGGGGTGCTAATTAACACGAAGCAAGATCTTTAACTAGATGACTAGGGTGTAAACTAGATATAAAAAAATACTATACTAAGAAAACGATGCTGCAACCTTTATAGATCGTATCCTTCTCTTCAAATGCTCCGGGTTGTAGTCCACGCGAATCCACTAGGCTCCACTTGAAGATGGTACAAGCTCCCTTCCTGATCTTCGTGCCGAATACGATCCACCAGAAGTCCACTAGCCCAAGATACCTCTTCACAAAACTCTTTAGTGAAGTAAACACACCAGTTTAAATTGCTAATTCAAACTAGGATGGTGAAGTAGGGGTGTAGTTTGCTCACTAGGGTTCTCACAAGCTCAAGGGTTCACAACTCATGTGAGGGATTGAGCTTGGAGGTGAGGTGAGAAAAAAGGAGAGAGCTAGAGAGCAAGAGCTCATGAAAATGGCTAAGGCAAATGAGCTCAACTCAAGAATGAGTTGTAGAATGGCAACCCCAAGCTCACACATTATTGAAGCATGGAATAAAATGAAATACAAATAATGTACCATGCTTCAATATGCAAACAAAAGAATAAACAAATATAAAAATCCATGCCCTGAACCATGCTCTCAAAAGTCTCCCCATTTTTCTTTTCATTTTCTATTTTCTTAAAATAGAAAATCCATGCCAAGCTTCATTTTAATATATATATCATATATATATAAATATATATATATATATATATCATATATATATTAATATATATATATATATATCATATATATATTAATATATATATATATATATATTATGAAGAATAATTAGAGAGCTAATAATATTAGTTAATATATAATTATATCAAATATAATATATATATCAAATTATCAAATTAACACTTGATTTATTGATCCGGTTATAACACATATAACCGACTAATATCATTTTGTCATGACCCGAATGTGTGGAACGCGACTGGCACTTAAATCAGATAACGTCTTAAGGTGTAACGTAATCTAAGTAAGCCAAACCCTAGAAATCTAAACTGTTTAATAGAATAGAGTGAAGAAATACTTGTTTTTAAAAAGTGATTTTAATAAAATAAAGTTACATTAAACATTTTAAAAGCATCAAGTTTTCCCGAAAATTTCGGCAGAGTTTCCTTTGTAAAAACTGGCCCCAAACGGGTACAAAACATGAATATGTATAAATAATGAAATAAGGCATCCCCAAGCGGGAGCTAGCTCTTCGCCGAATGCCGAAACACAACCACATGCAAGATACATCATAATAGTGTAAAATAAGCATATAAAAGCAAGAAATAAGAAAGCACCAAGTCGGCTCACATGAGCTCGACACCAGAGAACAAAATATAGAAATCTTATTGCCCAGTCTTCAGGTCATATATACACATGGTCGATGGAGTGTACTAGATACAAAATAAATATACATGGTGGGAACAAAAGAATATCCTCTCAAAAAACCCACCTATACGCAAATTCCTCGAGTCGAAGCAAAAAGTAACAGAAGAAGAAGTATCCCCACCGCTACTATGCTGACGGGTCAGTCCTGCAAGATACTGTGGTACAACGGGGGTGAATTGCCTACTCGTGAGTAGTAAGTAGCATCTAAAAAGGGTATCGCAGGCATGTGCGCAAATGAGTCACAACCTACATATACAATTATGTTGCGATGCACTAGTATGAATGCGACATGAATGAATAAAGAAACATGAAATCGGGTTATATATCTTGTATGAGAAAAATCTGTGTTCATAACTTAGTAAAACTTTTGCATAACAAAACTAGGGAATCATCAAATGAAATTGATAGAAAACCGTGTCAAATATCGACACCATATATATATATGTCAAATCTCGGTAGTCGTCTCTCAGATTGGCCCTAAAATATGTCAAATCACACGACTTCGTTCGGTATCTTCCGGATGACCGCCGGGTCAAGAATCACCGGTAGGTAGTGCTCCCCTGCCAGGTTCAACGTCTCACTATACGACCCACTTGCCCCGGGGTACCTTACCGGATCCACCATGTACCCGTAGACGGCGTCTCTCTCCTCGAATCGGGTATATGTACATATGTAGCTCAAGAACCGAGAAATATCATGGTGGAAGCCACACACATTATATCACAAGAAAACCGCACTTTATATTTGAAATCTTTATAAGTTTATGAAATTCCTTTGCGGTTTTCCCCAAATCTAGAAATCTCATGAATACGGAAATCTCCAAGAAAATCACAATATATGAATATGTGGGTAACTATAAATGTCTATGATATCAACATGATGCAATGCGTTGTATGACTAGAAGACTGTATACAAATGATGATGCAATGAAGCATATGACTAGAAAACTACATATCATACATGATGCAAATGCACAGATACCGATTATTAAGCAAGTTCTAAGGTGTATCGTGACATAGCAATTACCAATGGCGTGTGTGTTTGCATAAAATAGTGCTTGTGCGGCATAAACCATTGGTAATAGCGCAAGTGCCCTAGATTATAATATCAATGTACATGATGGTGCAAATGTGTCACGTCCCGAAAGTACGGAATATGACCGGCACTTAAACTACGAAACGTCTCAAGGCGTACGTAATCTAAGTAAGCCGAAAACCCAAAAAACCAAAACAAGAAAAGTAGTAGAGTGAAGGAAAAACCAATTTAAATAAATTAGTTTTAATAGCATAAGCCGAATCATGCGTTTTTAAAACATCAAATATTTCCTGAAAATTTCGGCAGAGTCTCCTTTGTAAATACTGGGCCCTAAACGGGATACAACATGAATAGTATACGAAATGAATAAAAAGGCATCACCAAACGGGAGCTAGCTCTTCGTCACTCGACGGTCACAACCACACAAGCAATATGATATACAACGCCAAGGGCGATGTCACGTCCCGAAAGTACGGAACATGACCGGCACTTAAACTACGAAACGTCTCGAGGCGTACGTAATCTAAGTAAACCGAAAACCCAGAAATCCAAACCAAGAAAAGAAGTAGAGTGAAGGAAAACCAATTTAAAACAAGAAGTTTTAATAGCATAAGCCGAATTATGCGGTTTTTAAGAACATCAAAATTTACTGAAAATTTCGGCAGAGTCTCCTTTGTAAATACTGGCCCCCAAATGGGATACAACATGAATAGTATACGAAATCAATAAAAAGGCATCCCCAAGCGGGAGCTAGCTCTTCGTCAATCGACGGTCACAACCACACAAGCAATATAATATACAACGCCAACGGCGAGGATCAAAAACTCAAAAGGAAACTCAAAAACCACAAGAAATCCGCAGAAATATAACGCGCGACTCTAAGGTCGAAAGAATAACATCACTGGTCTCTATCTCAAAAATAAATACATGTTTGGTTGATGGAACTTCTAGATACAACAGAATAATGATATACAAGATATATAATGGGGGTACGATACAAGTAAACCCACCTACTAGCAAATCACCCGAAGGAAACTATGCCCGCAAAGCCGTAATGAAACCTGTACGGCAAACCTGCGAGAAACTGGGGCACAACGGGGGTGAGTTGCCAACTCGTGAATAGAAAAACATCAACAAAAAGAAATCGCATAAATAATGCAATCCTAGGTCAAACGATCAATAAATATAATCCTCAAATATATGCATAACATGCCGCCTATAACAATGACTAGGGTAAATATCTAACCCGAGTGTAATCTCATGTGCCCGTGTCAGTGCCTCAGGTAGCAATATATCATATGAATGAGGTATGAATGCATGAAAACAGAATACATGTAAATGAAGACTGTTTTCATAATTTAGTGAGATTTCCTTTGTATTTTTAAAATGAGGTATCATAATGAAATAAGCATAAAACAGTGCCTAGCATCGGCACAAAACATAGTCCCAATATCTCGATATCTCTGTATCACAGTCTCTGTACCTCAATATCTCGAAATCTCAATGTCTCAATCACAATATCTAGGGCGCCGTCAGTCCAGACCGGCCCCTACCATCCATCTCAAGGCCACGACGGTATCCTCCGGATATCCGACGCGTCGGGTAAAATCACCGGTAGGTAGTGCTCCCCTGCCAGGCTCACATCGTCATCATCACGCGCTTCTTGCCCCGGGGTACCTTACCGGGTCCACCATGTACCCGAAACGGTTGATCCGTCTCCTCGAATCGGGTCTCGAAATCCATCAGCAAACTCATGGTGGACGACTCATACATCATGGGAAAAACCGCACTTTTTATTTTAAAAGAGAGAAAAGGTTTACTTATGTTTTTGCGGTTTTCCTCCAAATCCAGAAAATCTCATGGAAATCCGAATCCAAAACCTCAATAACACGTAAAATAGTGAATATACGCATGAGAATCCATGAATGCGGCATAACAATGAATAACAGTATGCATGAAGTAGCAGGTAATAACTACAATGTCTAAACTAACATATAAGGCAAGTACGCAATGTCAAGCAATAATATTTTCTAAGGTGTACGTGACATGGCAATTACCGATGAAGATGTGTGTGAGCCGGCAAGTAAGTGTACGTGGTACATACGCATCATCGGTAATGGTGCTGGTGTCCTAACAATATGATATCAACAATGGAGTATGAAACATAATATAAGCATGCGATGCGAAGCGAACCACAAAAATGAGCCGGAGCTGAATACTAGACGCAACTATAACTAATCTGCATTAATCTAATGTAAGTCCTACAAATGGTGCCTTTTGAAATAACACGAATCATGGGGTTTTGGAAATAGGGGCTACGGTGTTTTTATGAAAAGATACGTCTTTTGAAATATCCGTAGGATCCCTTGGGCTGTCTTTTAAAATACCCATGATTCGTTAGTTTTTGAAATAGGTAAGAATCGAATCTAATCTAACAACTAAACTAAAGGGCTAAGCTAACAAGCTGGACTACAGTTAAGGAAACCGCCTAACATCCGAGTCGATACATATACATATCTGTATATATATTAGTCGGTGATCCCGCCTCAATAATATCATATCCGATACCATATCTATAATCAGACATCCCAAGTCAAGAGTGCGGATCAATCATCAAAATATAGCTCGTACGTAAATCCGTCGTACGGCATCCCCAAATCTGGGTACGGGTCAATATCACATTCATCATACTATTCACCTGGTATCCTCTTTATCAAATATCATGATCGGGGTACTGATCTACGTCTAGTACAATACTGATACCGCCTAAGTATGCATGCACGTGTGTGAAACACTACGTCAAGGACCTGCTACAACGTCATGTCGTATCTCAAATATGAACCCTGTTATATCACCGATCTCACGGCCTCAAATCAAATCTCATCGACTCATCATAAATCCCAAGTACTATCCTCACTATCCATGCATGCGTATATGAATGTACATATGCATAGTCCCATACCCAGGCATATATACATATATACACATCCCAATCTACGCACAAGAAAATAAAGTATGCAAGTATGGGTGGTTGTGTGCATGTGTGGTGCGACCACTACTCTAGGGTTTCGCGATACTAAACCATCCATATTTATCATCAATAAACTCAAAACAAAATATAATCAATAAATGTGTGTATACGTATTCGTATACATCACCACGAACTGCGGGGGTGCTATACGCCATCCACCCGACTTCTCCCCGTAGATATAAATCTACTCACCTGGTCCTCGCTCGCCGGTGCCGACGTCGCCACGCGGTTGCTTGTCGTCTCGAAATCCACATGGGGGTACCTACATATCACCACGTATCGTATCGCATAAAAACCAAATCCGAAATCGATACGGTATATGAAAACCAATTCGGCACGCGTATCACGCAGAGGTCAAAAGCTATCGGCTACGCATGCAAGAATAGCTAAAGCAACCCTCGATGTCGATCTACAAATGTCAAACCATCAAGAAAAACCCAAACACACCCATTTTCACATTCACAATCACTAAACATACATATGAAATAGGGTGAAATCATCAAAATCAATAAATTGATTAAATCGGTTTATTTCCAAAAATTCTAGTAAAGGGGGTCGTTAACCGTTTAACTACAAGTCTTGATGTTTTAGCAAACTAGAGTTCACAATACTCACTAATTATCTTAATTAGGCCACATAAGCATTTACTAGATTTTTAATCTTGCCAAATTATATTAAACCAAAAACTAGTTTGCAATTTTTCCAATTTCAACCATTTTAAAGCAACAATACATAATTCAACAAGTAGGCTATGTTTTGCACAAGCTAAGGTATTAAACTACCCATTATAATTTCAATGATGTGATGAAACCCTTACCATATTTTAATTCTCAATTTTTTCATAATATTTAAAAAAAACTAGTAAGCATAAAATTCCAAATTCGGTGCAAGCATCTTAGATTTGCGATCTAAAGATCAAAATCACAAGTAAATATCCAAACTAAACAAACTAGATAACAACTACACATAGCTAATCTATTTGTGATGCTTAAAACCCTAATTCAAAACCAAACCCTCTTCTTTAAAAACCTAGAATGAAATTAGCACTAAAATTTAACACTAAAACAATTTAATTAAAGGAATTAACCATAAGTGTTAGTTGGGTAAAGATTATACCTCAATATATAGAGATCTAGCATGAAGATTTGCTTCCAAAAACACCTCCTTTCTCCATGTTTTAAACCAATTTGGGTTAGAGAAGAGGTAGAATAGGGTTTTGTGTTGAATTTGTAAAGAAATTTGTGGATTTTTGTAGAATTTTGATGGAATTTAAAACAAAAGAATTGGGGATAAAATGAGGGGCTGCAGCAGGGAATGATTCGGCCAAGGGAAGATGGGAGAGAGTGTGAGGAAATGGTGTGAAAAAAATCCAAGTCAAAGCCCCCCCAAATTACCGTAATACCCCCATCCAAAATAATATAATAAAAACCTATATTTAAATCATTTGAATGAGTCAAAGAAGCAAGGAATGGAGGGGGAAGTTGCTGATCCAGCAGTGGTGGGGCCGGCCAAAGTAGTGAGGAATGAGTGAGAGAGATTTTACAAAGAAATTCTATGCAAAAAGACCCCCCACAATGCCATAATTGCAAGTTTAAACTTAAATTCAATAGATTTCATTTTCTATAATAAAAATTAGTTAAAACTTAAAATAAAATACTAAAAATTTATGTTACAACTAGATTTTAATTAACATGATTTTAAAGCTTAAATTTAGCCCATTTAAATTTGTATTTATCGCTAATTTAATGTATTTTCTTACCGGCTTAAAATAATATTAAAAATTCAAAAATTAAGGAAATTTTTTAAACGACCAGAATTTTATAAGTAACTCATTAGATACTAAAAACTAGCAATTACCTATCCAAATTAGGTATAATTAGGCCTAAACTGCAAAATAACAAAAAGGACGATTTACGGAAAAATACCAAATTTTCACCGATTTTCGGGAAAACACCAAAACGACTTTTCTAGGCGTTACAATCTTCCCCCCTTAAAAAAATCCGGTCCCCGAATTTAAATTAAAACTTCCCCCAAATACTAAAACATCCAAGCAAAACCATGAAGTCGTCGGGGCTCCGAAATCATAAGTACATAAACCAAATAGTAGCGCAGCGCATGCGCATGAAAAATGAGCATATAACTCAAAATCAAAACTCCGTCAAGCATCCTGCAATCATCGGAGTCAAGATGAAGACACGAATGCCAAATCCAAAGTAAAACCGATATGCTATAATTCGGAACTATACATGTAAATATCTGAAGAAAATGCGTGCAAAACACACTCAGGTACTGTCCTCTGACTAGCCCTTCTTAGTACGAAACAAATCACAAAATCATGAAAATGTACTGCTCCATAAGAATCAATCCCAAAAGTGCATATGAAAACCCTGTGTGTCCGGTGCGCACGGAAATCAAAATCCATGAATGTGCCATACATATGCACAGAAACAACATCAAGGTGCAACGGGTGTGCACACAACATCGGTCAAAGGCAACGTGTATGCCTGACAGCAAAATCAGGTGCATCTGACATGCACGAAAAATCTCGATTTAGTGTATCTAGTGTGCACCAAAATCACATCTCATAACATGCGCCCGACATGCGCTAAAAATCCAAATCCGGTGCATTCATCATGTACGAAATCATGAAATCCAATATCAAGCGTCGAACACGCGAAAAATCCAATCAGGTGCATCAAATGCACAAAACAAATATCGAGCATAACCCTCGAAATCGAAGTCCAGTGCATCCAAGTGCACAAAATACCAATCACTGCACTGCAGCATACGTGAACTATACCGAGTGCAAAAACCAAATCGTGTGCGTGCATACGCACGGAATCAACTCAACCGTATGAAACCCATAAAATCATAAACATGAGAAACCATGGCACGAAAGCGATATTAAGTGAAACAACTGTGCAAAATCGTAATTACTCAATAGGTGCAACCATGGTCCATGAAAACAAATACCACGAAACTCAATCATCAAAATCAGTCATGTGAATAGGTCACCCAAAACATCGAAATCAATAATGGCGGCATAGTACCGCTCAAGCGCATCCTCTAAGAATCTCGGGCCAACTTTCGCGGTCACTAATGGGACGACTCATCGATGATCATGAACTCTGGCCTGCTGGTGTGCGTAACAATGACCACTCCTGGGTCAAGGTCTTCACTGGGAATTACCAATCTCTCGGTCCATCAGCTCATCGGCCTTGTCAGGTGTGCTAACGGGGATGATCCCGTTCTGACACGCCTCTTGTCATCTCCCGGTCAATCATCGCGACCACTCGTAAGACAGCATATCACTGGCGTCGGCCTCTGGCTCTCTGAATGTACGTGACACATCTGATCCTGGGTGCAAGTATCATTGCAGCAGTGTCCTGGAAGGAATCCTGCTCACGGTCTCTTCCATGTCTCGTCTCTGCCAATTGTCCGGAAGTCATCGTCCTTTCCTATATCTACATCTTGCTCCGGAACGGCTGCTTACCCATCGCGACTCCTTCTGGAAGGTATATCCAGTACTCTGCCTCGGCATGCGTATCGCATCTCTGATGTCGGCGGAGTGGAACGTCGTCTTATCCAGATCTTGTACGGACCTCTTTACTCCACTTTCTCTAATGTCGACTGCTTCGGAATCGTCTCATCGTGGCTACATGGACTGAGCTCCAACGGCTATCCTCGTATCGGGAGTCTCCCAAGAAATGCATCTCACCACCTAGCATCCGAATTAAGTCGAGCCATCCGATCGAGTCGTCAAAACCTCATAATCCCCCAAGAGCTCAACCTCTTGGGCACAGTTTAATAGTATCGAGTACATACCACAGCATTAGTGGTCCAGCCGTAGAAGGGCAAACCGAAGCCTCACTAATGGCGCCGTAGAACTGCCGTAAACCCGAAGGTTCAAAGGCTTTCACACGGTCATTAAGTCGAGTTAGGGTTTAATTCTTCTAGAGGGACCATAGAATTGCCTGCATGTCTTTCCGACTACTTTAAACTTGGAACAATAGGTTTCTGACATTCGATCGTCTCTGTCGACTCCCAACGTCTCCGCGTGAAGTCGTCTCTAGCTGGAATCAATCTATCTGATGACCTCGCATCGGGGTAGGCAAACGATCCACATGTCCTAGTCATTCATCCTCGATGACTAGCGACCTTCTATCATCTCTTAGTACAACTCGTTCTGCACTAATTCCAGCATCTGGGGCAATAACTCGTCGTTCACAGCAATAACTGGCTCGCTCGTCTGCACGCTGAACAGTGCCTCGATCATCATGAATAAGCAACACACCAACGGTCATCAAGATCTGGCTGGCCTCTATTATTGGGTCAATCCTCTAGTGTCGATTAGCACATCCGAGTAACCTCATAAAGGCGATCCGCCAAACGCTCGTGGCCCGGAAACACAGTAAAAAGACACATCTCTGCAATCGTGTGTTGCCGAAATTTTGCCCTGGTCAGTCCTCGTTCGTGACGAGCTCGTGCTGACCGCAACTCTAGCTGTAGCTCTCCCTGCCCGTAATCGTGGCAGCAAAACCATAACTGATACTGATGAGGCTAGATCGGAATGAATATAATACTGAGAAAAGAAATGTACATCCTAAGGCATCTTAAGTGGAGTAGCATATCGTAAATATGCCGCGGAACATACCTACGGTACGTCACTCTACTTTAGTCACCTATTCCATCAACCAAGGGTCATCCTACGCTCCGAAGGTAAAACCTAACGCTCTGATACCAACTTTGTCACGTCCCGAAAGTACGGAACATGACCGGCACTTAAACTACGAAACGTCTCGAGGCGTACGTAATCTAAGTAAACCGAAAACCCAGAAATCCAAACCAAGAAAAGAAGTAGAGTGAAGGAAAACCAATTTAAAACAAGTAGTTTTAATAGCATAAGCCGAATTATGCGGTTTTTAAGAACATCAAAATTTACTGAAAATTTCGGCAGAGTCTCCTTTGTAAATACTGGCTCCCAAACGGGATACAATAAGAATAGTATACGAAATCAATAAAAAGGCATCCCCAAGCGGGAGATAGCTCTTCGTCAATCGACGGTCACAACCACACAAGCAATATAATATACAACACCAACAGCGAGGATCAAAAACTCAAAAGGAAACTCAAAAACCATAAGAAATCCGCAGAAATATAACGCGCGACTCTAAGGTCGAAAGAATAACATCACTGGTCTCTATCTCAAAAATAAATACATGTTTGGTTGATGGAACTTCTAGATACAACAGAATAATGATATACAAGATATATAATGGGGGTACGATACAAGTAAACCCACCTACTAGCAAATCACCCGAAAGAAACTATGCCCGCAAAGCCGTAATGAAACCTGTACGGCAAACCTGCGAGAAACTGGGGCACAACGCGGGTGAGTTTCCAACTCGTGAATAGAAAAACATCAACGAAAAGAAATCGCATAAATAACGCAATTCTAGGTCAAACGATCAATAAATATAATCCTCAAATATATGAATAACATGCCGCCTATAACAATGACTAGGGTAAATATCTAACCCGAGTGTAATCTCATATGCCCGTGTCAGTGGCAATATATCATATGAATGAGGTATGAATGCATGTAAACAGAATACATGTAAATGAAGTACTGTTTTCATAATTTAGTGAGATTTCCTTTGTATTTTTAAAATGAGGTATCATAATGAAATCAGCATAAAACAGTGCCTAGCATCGGCACAAAACATAGTCCCAATATCTCGATATCTCTGTATCATAGTCTCTGTACCTCAATATCTCGAAATCTCAATGTCTCAATCACAATATCTAGGGCACCGTAAGTCCAGACCGGCCCCTACCATCCATTTCAAGACCACGACGGTATCCTCCGGATATCCGACACGTCGGGTAAAATCACCGGTAGGTAGTGCTCCCCTGCCAGGCTCACATCGTCATCATCACGCGCTTCTTGCCTCGGGGTACCTTACCGGGTCCACCATGTACCCGAAACGGTTCATCCGTCTCCTCGAATCGGGTCTCGAAATCCATCAGCAAACTCATGGTGGATGACTCATACATCATGGGAAAAACCGCACTTTTTATTTTAAAAGAGAGAAAAGATTTATTTATGTTTTTGCGGTTTTCCTCCAAATCCAGAAAATCTCATGGAAATCCGAATCCAAAACCTCAATAACACGTAAAATAGTGAATATATGCATGAGAATCCATGAATGCGGCATAACAATGAATAACAGTATGCATGAAGTAGCAGGTAATAACTACAATGTCTAAACTAACATATAAGGCAAGTACGCTATGCCAAGCAATAATATTTTCTAAGGTGTACGTGACATGGCAATTACCGATGAAGATGTGTGTGAGCCGGCAAGTAAGTGTACGTGGTACATACGCATCATCGGTAATGGTGCTGGTGTCCTAACAATATGATATCAACAATGGAGTATGAAACATAATATAAGCATGCGATGCGAAGCGAACCACAAAAATGAGCCGGAGCTGAATACTAGACGCAACTATAACTAATCTGCATTAATCGAATATAAGTCCTACAAATGGTGCCTTTTGAAATAACACGAATTATGGGGTTTTGGAAATAGGGGCTACGGTGTTTTTATGAAAAGATACGTCTTTTGAAATATCCGTAGGATCCCTTGGGCTGTCTTTTAAAATACCCATAATTCGTTAGTTTTTGAAATAGGTAAGAATCGAATCTAATCTAACAACTAAACTAAACTAAAGGGCTAAGCTAACAAGCTGGACTACAGGTAAGGAAACCGCCTAACATCCGAGTCGATACATATACATATCTTTATATATATTAGTCGGTGATCCCGCCTCAATAATATCATATCCGATACCATATCTATAATCAGACATCCCAAGTCAAGAGTGCGGATCAATCATCAAAATATAGCTCGTACGTAAATCCGTCGTACGGCATCCCCAAATCTGGGTACGGGTAAATATCACATTCATCATACTATTCACCTGGTATCCTCTTTATCAAATATCATGATCGGGGTACTGATCTACGTCTAGTACAATACTGATACCGCCTAAGTATGCATGCACGTGTGTGAAACACTACGTCAAGGACCCGCTACAACGTCATGTCGTATCTCAAATACGAACCCTGCTATATCACCGATCTCACGGCCTCAAATCAAATCTCATCGACTCATCATAAATCCCAAGTACTATCCTCACTATCCATGCATGCGTATATGAATGTACATATGCATAGTCCCATACCCACGCATATATACATATATACACATCCCAATCTACGCACAAGAAAGTAAAGTATGCAAGTATGGGTGGTTGTGTGCATGTGTGGTGCGACCACTACTCTAGGGTTTCGCGATACTAAACCATCCATATTTATCATCAATAAAATCAAAACAAAATATAATCAATAAATGTGTGTATACGTATTCGTATACATCACCACGAACTGCGGGGGTGCTATACACCATCCACCCGACTTCTCCCCGTAGATATAAATCTACTCACCTGGTCCTCGCTCGCCGGTGCCGACGTCGCCACGCGGTTGCTTGTCGTCTCGAAGTCCACATGGGGGTACCTACATATCACCACGTATCGTATCGCATAAAAACCAAATCCGAAATCGATACGGTATATGAAAACCAATTCGGCACACGTATCACGCAGAGGTCAAAACCTATCGGCTACGCATGCAAGAATAGCTAAAGCAACCCTCGATGTCGATCTACAAATGTCAAACCATCGAGAAAAACCAAAACACACCCATTTTCACATTCACAAACACTAAACATACATATGAAATAGGGTGAAATCATCAAAATCAATAAATTGATTAAATCGGTTTATTTCCAAAAATTCTAGTAAAGGGGGTCGTTAACCGTTTTACTACAAGTCTTGATGTTTTAGCAAACTAGAGTTCACAATACTCACTAATTATCTTAATTAGGCCACATAAGCATTTACTAGATTTTTAATCTTGCCAAATTATATTAAACCAAAAACTAGTTTGCAATTTTTCCAATTTCAACCATTTTAAAGCAACAATACATAATTCAACAAGTAGGCTAGGTTTTGCACAAGCTAAGGTATTAAACTACCCATTATAATTTCAATGATGTGATGAAAACCTTACCATATTTTAATTCTCAATTTTTTCATAATATTTAAAAAAAAACTAGTAAGCATAAAATTCCAAATTCGGTGCAAGCATCTTAGATTTGCGATCTAAAGAACAAAATCACAAGTAAATATCCAAACTAAACAAACTAGATAACAACTACACATAGCTAATCTAGTTGTGATGCTTAAAACCCTAATTCAAAACCAAACCCTCTTCTTTGAAAACCTAGAATGAAATTAGCACTAAAATTTAACACTAAAACAATTTAATTAAAGGAATTAACCATAAGTGTTAGTTGGATAAAGATTATACCTCAATATATAGAGATCTAGCATGAAGATTTGCTTCCAAAAACACCTCCTTTCTCCATGTTTTAAACCAATTTGGGTTAGAGAAGAGGTAGAATAGGGATTTGTGTTGAATTTGTAAAGAAATTTGTGGATTTTTGTAGAATTTTGATGGAATTTAAAGCAAAAGAATTGGGGATAAAATGAGGGGCTGCAGTAGGGAATGATTCGGCCAAGGGAAGATGGGAGAGAGTATGAGGAAATGGTGTGAAAAAAATCCAAGTCAAAGCCCCCCCAAATTACCGTAATACCCCCATCCAAAATAATATAATAAAAACCCATATTTAAATCATTTGAATGAGTCAAAGAAGCAAGGAATGAGGGGGAAGTTGCTGATCCAGCAGTGGTGGGGCCGGCCAAAGTAGTGAGGAATGAGTGAGAGAGATTTTACAAAGAAATTCTATGCAAAAAGACCCCCCACAATGCCATAATTGCAAGTTTAAGCTTAAATTCAATAGATTTCATTTTCTGTAATAAAAATTAGTTAAAACTTAAAATAAAATACTAAAAATTTATGTTACAACTAGATTTTAATTAACATGATTTTAAAGCTTAAATTTAGCCTATTTAAATTTGTATTTATCGCTAATTTAATGTATTTTCTTACCGGTTTAAAATAATATTAAAAATTGAAAAATTAGGGTAAATTTTTAAACGACCAGAATTTTATAAGTAACTCATTAGATACTAAAAACTAGCAATTACCTATCCATATTTGGTATAATTAGGCCTAAACTGCAAAATAACAAAAAGGACGATTTACGGAAAAATACCAAATTTTCACCGATTTTCGGGAAAACACCAAAACGACTTTTCTAATCGTTACAGGCGAGGATCAAAATTCAAAAGGAAACTCAAAACAACAAGAAATCCACTGAAATATAACGCGCGACTCTAAGGTCGAAAGAATAACATCACTGGTCTCTATCTCAAAAATAAATACATGTTTGGTTGATGGAGTTTACTAAATACAACTGAATAAAATTATACAAAGTAATATGATGGGTACGATACCAATAAACCCACCTACTAGCAAGTCACCCGAAAGAAAGCAGTGCCAGCAAAGTCGTAATTAAACCTGTATGGCAAAACCTGCAAGAAACTGTGGCACAACGGGGATGAGTTGCCAACTCGTGAGTAGAAAAACATCTACGAACAGAAATCGCATGAACAACGCAATCCTAGGTCATAAGATCATAATATATCCTCAAATATATAACATGCAGCCTATAACAAAGGTTAGGGTAAATATCTAACCCGAGTGTAATCCCATGTGCCCGTGTCAGTGTCTCAGGTAACAATATATCATATGGATGATGTATGAATGCATGAAACAGAATGCATGTACTGAAGAAAACTGCTTTCATAAATTAGTGAGATTTCTGTATCTTTTTAAAAAAACGAGGTATCATAAATGAAATCAGCATAAACAGTGCCTAGCATCGACACAAAACAAATATCCAAATATCTCGATATCTCTGTGTCGCAATCTCTGCACCTCAATATCTCAAATATCTCTGTATGTCTCAATCTCACTATCTAGGGCGCCGTCAGTCCAGACCGGCCCCTACCATCAATCTCAAGACCACGATGGTATCCTCCGGATATCCGACGAATCAGATAATATCACCGATAGGTAGTGCTACCCTGCCAGGCTCAACGCCATCATCTGCGATCTTTTTACCCCGGGGTACCACACCGGGTCCACCACGTACCCGAAACGATTCATCCAACTCCTCGGATCGGGTCTCGAAATCCATCAGCAAACTCATGGTGGACGACTCATACATCATGGGAAAACCGCACTTTTTATTTAAAAAAGAGAGAAAAGGTTTATTTATGTTTTTGCGGGTTTCCTCCAAATCCAAGAAATCTCATGAAATCCGAATCCAAATCATCAATAGCATGTAAACAGTGAATATAGGCATGAACATCCATGAATGCGGTACAACAGTGAATAATAATATGCATGAAGTAGCAGGCAATAACTACAATGTCTAAACTAGCATATAAGGTAAGTACACTAATATTATGTCTAAACTATTAACTAACAACCTATGTCAATGAAATAGTATTTCTAAAGTGTTCGTGACATGGCAATTACCGATGAAGATGTGTGTGAGCCGGCAAGTAAGTGTACATGGTACATACGCGTCATCGGTAATGGTGCTGGTGTCCTAACAGCATGATATCAATAATAGAATATGAATCATAATACAAGCATGCGATGCGGAGCGAACAACAATAATGAGCGGGAGCTAAATACTAGACACAATGATAACCAATCTGCATTTAATGTAATATGAGACATACAGCTACACTAAACTATATGGCTGAGCTAACAGGCTAACTGAAGGTAAGGAAACCGCCTAACATCTGAGTCGATACATACAAACATACATACATACATACATACATATATACATATATATATATATGTGTGTGTGTATATATATATATATTAGTCGGTGATCCCGCCTTGATAATATCACATCCGATACCATATCTATAATCAGTTATTCCCAAGTCAAGAGTGCGGATCAAACATCAATATATAGCTCGTACGTAAAACCGTCGTACGGCATCCCCAAATCTGGGTACGGGTCAATATCGCATTCATCAAATTATTCATCTGGTATCCTCTTTATCCAAGATCATAATCTGGGTACTGATCTACGTCTAGTACGATACTAATATCATCAATATAGTTATGATCTGACTGCTGATCTACAGCCTCATACAAACCGATATCCTCATCATATATCATCATAAAGAGGTATACATCGCTTAATGCGACCTATTATGAATATCTTAACATATCTTATCTCATATCACGATCACATGTCAATCATTCAATGTATAACACTATTCACATGTATCGTCGTCCCAAGATCCGCTATAACATCAGGACGTATCTCAAATACGAATCCTGCTATATCACCGATCTCACGGTCTCAAATCAATCTTATCGACTCACCTCAAATCCCAAACACTATCCTCAAATCCAGTATGTGAACACATAGTCCCATACCCATGTGAACACATAACAATATAACACCATGTAAGCACATATGAAAGAAGAATGTATGCAAGTATGGGTGTGTGCGTGTAAATGTGGTGCAACCTCTACTCTAGGGTCTCGCAACACTAAACTAATCCGATCACACCCAAAATCCATATATGTCATCAATACTCGGAAACAATATATATAATCAATATATGTGTGTATACGTATTCGTATACATCACCACGAACTGCGGGGGTGCTATACGCCATCCACCCGACTTCTCCCCATAGATATAAATCTACTCACCTGGTCCTTGTTCGCCGGTGCCGATGTCTCCATACGTTTTCTTGTCGTCTCGAAGTCCACATGGGGTACCTACACATCATAACGCACCGTATCACATTAAAATCCGACTCATGACCAAAACGACACACGAATCCCACATAGGTCAAAACCTATGGACGCTCTCACAAATCAACCAAAAAACCCTCGACGTCGGCGTACAAATACCAAACCATCGAGAAAAACCCAAACACACCAATCGTGATTTCAAGACTCGCTAAGTATAATATTAAGTAGATCGCAACTCATCAAAACCCCAAAATAAATCAAATCTATTTATTTTTGAAAACCTACAAAACACTAAATTTTCGTTTTAATTCGAAACTTGATGTTTTAACAAAACTAATGGCCATAATATCCACTAAATATCATAATTATGTCATATAAACCATTTTCACACTTTAATCTTATCGATTTTTATAAAACTAAAAATTCTAGTTTTACAATTTTATCAAATTTTAACAAACACAAGTAGAAATGCACAAAACAACAACTAAGTTTGGTTTTGCATGAACCAAAGGTATTAAACCACTCATGGAAACCTTAATGATGCACTAAAAACCCTAATTAGATTTTAATCCCATATTTTAATTAAATTTCTAAAACATAGTTAGCAATATAGCTTAATTATAACAATATCAACCTAACAATTTGCAAACTAGCAATTAGATTAGGTTTTACAGTTCCTCAAGATGATAATCTACACTTGATTATCCTAATAGTGATGGTTAAACCCAAATTAGCTTCAAACCATATTCTTGAATTTTCAAAGTAGCAAAAAGAACCAAATTAACACTTAATTATGTTAGATTAAGCAATATAAACAACAAATTCTATATAGGGTCAAGTTTTATACGTCCCAATTTTAGAGATCTAGCTTGGAAATTAGCCTCCAAAACACCAACTTTCCTCCAAGATCTAACTTAGAATAGGTCATGGGAAAATGGGTAGAGATTGGATTTGGAATTAGCCTTGATTTTGTAGGGATTTTGAGGCATTTTTGTGGATTTTTTGATGCAAAAAGTGAGGGGATTTGGGGGAGGGCTGCTGCTGTTGAGGGGGGAGGGATTCTCGGCCAGGATATGAGGGGGGTGAGGAGAGAGAGGGAGGTGAAGAAAGTGGGGAGAAAAGACAAGTCCACACCCCTTTTGACTTTCTTTCTTTATTCATTCTTTTCTTTATCTTTTCTTTTACCAAAGAAGTGGGAAAATGTTTGGGGGAGGGCTGCTGATTTCAGCAGAAAAGAGGAAGGCAAATGGGGGTGTGTGAGTGTGTGTGTGTGTGTGGGGTGAGGGTAAAGGATAACTACTATACTCCAAACAACCATTTACACTAAATTCACTAATTAAGTCTTTTTTCCTTCAATAATTTCTAACACTGTTTGGCAGATTCATTTTGTTTCAAAAAGCACATGCTAAAATTTTGTTTAATTTGTTATGATGCACAAAATTTATTTCAACCCATTCCAAGTTGTAATTTTCCCTAATTAAATGTATTAGTGACAGCTTAAAATAATATTAAAATAATTAATTTCGGAAAAAATTTCAGAAAATTTAAAATTTCACCAGTGGCTCAATAAACACTAAATACTAGTAATTACATAGCTAGAATATGTATATTTAATTTTATAATAAAGATGTTTGTATTTTGACTTTTCACAAAAAACCCACCTTATTTTACCGATTTTCCGAAATTTCACCGAAACGATTTTCAAAACGTTACAATCTTCTCCCCTTAAAGAAATTCGGTCCCTGAATTTAAATTAAAACTCCCCCCAAAACCTAAAACATCTAAGCAAAACCAGCAAGTCGTCGGGGCTCCGAAATCATAAATACACAAAACAAATCGTAGCGCAGCGAATGCGCATGAAAAATGAGCATATAGCTCAAAATCAAAACTCCGTAAAGCATCCCGCAATCATCGGAGTTATGGTAAAGACACAAATGTCAAATCCAATACAAAACCAATATAATATAACTCGAAACTGTACACGTAAATATCAAATCTATATATGTAAATATCTGAAGGAAATGCATGCCAAATCTCTTAAAATCGCTGTGCAATGCACATAACACCGCACAGTGGCGGACATCTATCATAAGAAAATAACCATAAACATATATACCTTTTGTTTAAAATGTACGTTCCGCCGTTTTAGGAAACAATTTAGAAGGGTTTCCTTGTTTTAAACGTTTCGTGTCATATCAGACAAGTCGGTAAATACTGAGACTATAGCACCTTTTTGGAATTCCCTTTGATAGCTATCAATGCATGCAAAATACATTCAGGTACTGTCCTCTGACTAGTCCTGCTCAGTACGAAAACACATAACAAATATCATAAAAACGTACTGCTCTATAAGAAATCAATCCCAAAATATGCATATGAATACTACGTGCGTCTGGTGCGCACGGAAATCAAAATCCATATATGTGCCATACATGCGCACAGAAACAACATCTATGTCCATCGGGTTTGCACACAACATCTGTCAAGGGCAACAGGTGTGCCTGACAGCGAAACAGGCGCATCTGACATGCACAAAGATTCTTGATTTAGTGCATCCGGTGTGCACTAAAATCGTATCTCAAAACATGCGCTCAACATACGCGAAAATCCAAATCAGGTGCATCCATCATGCACTAAATCATGAAATCCAATATCAAGCGCCGAACATACGCAAAATCAATTCAGGTGCACAAAACAAACATCGAGTATCACAATCGAAATCGAAGACCAGTGCATCTAAATGCACAAAATGCGTATCACTGCACTGCAAGCATATGTGAATCATACCGAGTGCAAAAACCAAATCGTGTGCGTATATGCGCACAAAATCAACTCCACTGTATGAAACCCAGAAAATCATAAACGTAAGAAACCAAGGCACAAAAATGATATCAAGTGCAACAACTATGCAAAAATCGCAAATACTCAGCAGGTGTAACCATGGTCCATGAAAACGAATATCATGAAACTCAATCATCAAAATCAATCATGCGAATAGATCCCCCAAAATACCCAAAATCAAGTATGGCAGGATAGTCCAGCTCAAGCACATCCTCCAAGAATCTCTGGCCAACTGTCGTGGTCACTCATAGCATGTCTCGTCGACGATCCTGAATTCTGGCCTGCCGGTGTGCGTAACATGACCACTTCTGGGTCCAAGTCTTCTCGTACTTCATCCCAGAAAGGTCCTGTCGAGATCTCTCCCAAATCTCGTCTCTGCCGAACTGTCCGGAAGTCATCGTCCTTTACGAAGCAATTTCTTGTTCCGGAACAGCTGCATACTCATCGCGACTTCTTCTGTAAGGTATATCCAAGTATAATACCTCAGCATGCGTATCGCATCTCTGATGTCGGCGGAGTGGAACGTCGTCTCATCAAGATCTCATACGAACCTCTTACTCCACTTTCTCTAATGTCGACTGCTTCGAACTCGTCTCGTCGTGGCTGCATGGACTGAGCTCCAACGGCTATCCTCGTATCTGGAGTCTCCCAAGAAATGCATCTCACCACCTGGCATCCGAATGAAGTCGAACCATTTGATCGATTCGTCAAAACCTCATAATCCCCCAAGAGTTCAACCTCTTGGGTATACTTTAATAGTATCGAGTACGTACCACAGCATCAATGGTCCAGCCGTAGAAGGGCAAACCCAAGCCTCACTAATGGTGCCGCGGAACTGCCGCAAACCCTAAGGTTCAAAGGCTTTCACATGGTCATTAAGTCGAGTTAGGGTTTCATTCTTCTAGAGGGTCCATAGAATTGCCTGCATGCTCTTCCGAATACTTTAAACTTGGAATAATAGGTTTCTGACATTCGATCGTCTCTGTCGACTCTCAACATCTCTGCATGAAGTCGTCTTTAGCTGGAATCAATCTATCTGATGACCTCGCATCGGGGTAGGCGTACGAACCACATGTCCTAGTCATTCATCCTCGGTGGCTAGCGACATTCTATCATCTCTTAGTATAACTCGTACTGCAATAGCTCTAACATCTGGGGCGATATCTCGTCATTCGCAGCAATAACTGGCTCGCTCGACTGCACGCTGAACAGTGCCTCAATTATCATGAATAAGCAAAACGCCAACGATCATCAAAATCAGGTTGGCCTCTATCATTAGCTCAATCCTCTGGTGCCGATCAGCACATCCGAGTAACCTCATACAGCGATCCATCCCACACTCGTGGCGCAAAAACACAATAAAAAGACACATCTCTGCAGTCGTGTGTCGTCGGAATCACGTCCTGGTCAGTCATCGTTCATGACGAGCTCGTGCTGACCGCAACACTAGCCGTAGCTCTCCCTGCCCGAAATCGTGGCAACAAAACCATAACTGGTACCGATGAGGCAAGATCAGGAATGAATATAACACTGAACAAGGAAATGTACATCCTAAAGCTTCTTAAGTGGAGTAGCGTATCGTACGTATGCCGCGGAACATACCCACGGTACGTCACTCTACTTTAGTCACCTATTCCATCAACCAAGGGTCATCCTACGCTCCAAAGGTAAAACCTAATGCTCTGATACCAACTTTGTCACGTCCCGAAAGTACGGAATATGACCGGCACTTAAACTACGAAACGTCTCGAGGCGTACGTAATCTAAGTAAGCCGAAAACCCAGAAAACCAAAACAAGAAAAGTAATAGAGTGAAGGAAAACCAATTTAAATCAAGTAGTTTTAATAGCATAAGCCGAATCATGCGTTTTTAAAACATCAAATATTTCCTGAAAATTTCGGCAGAGTCTCCTTTGTAAATACTGGCGCCCAAACGGGATACAACATGAACAGTATACGAAATAAATAAAAAGGCATCCCCAAGCGAGAGCCAGCTCTTCGTCACTCGACGGTCATAACCACACAAGCAATATAATATACAACGCCAAGGCGAGGATCAAAACTCAAAAGGAAACTCAAAACAACAAGAAATCCACTGAAATATAACGCGCGACTTTAAGGTCGAAAGAATAACATCACTGGTCTCTATCTCAAAAATAAATACATGTTTGGTTGATGGAATTTACTAGATACAACTGAATAATATTATACAAAGTAATATGATGGGTACGATACCAATAAACCCACCTACTAGCAAGTCAACCGAAAGAAAGCAGTGCCAACAAAGCCGTAATGAAACCTGTACGGCAAAATCTGCAAGAAACTGTGGCACAACGGGGGTGAATTGCCAACTCGTGAGTACAAAAACATCTACGAACAGAAATCGCATGAACAACGCAATCCTAGGTCATAAGATCATAATATATCCTTAACTATATAACATGCAGCCTATAACAAAGGCTAGGGTAAATATCTAACCTGAGTGTAATCCCATGTGCCCGTGTCAGTGCCTCAGGTAGCAATATATCATATGGATGATGTATGAATGCATGAAACAGAATGCATGCACTGAAGAAAACTGCTTTCATAAATTAGTGAGATTTCTGTATCTTTTAAAAAAAACGAGGTATCATAAATGAAATCAGCATAAACAGTGCCTAGCATCGACAAAAAAAAAATATCCAAATATCTCGATATCTCTGTGTCGCAATCTCTGCACCTCAATATCTCAAATATCTCTGTATGTCTCAATCTCACTATTTAGGGCGCCGTCAGTCCAGACCGGCCCCTACCATCAATCTCAAGACCACGACAGTATCCTCCGGATATCCGACGCGTCGGGTAATATCACCGATAGGTAGTGCTCCCCTGCCAGGCTCAACGCCATCATCTGCGATCTTCTTACCCCGGGGTACCACACCGGGTCCACCATGTACCCGAAACGGTTCATCCAACTCCTCGAATCGGGTCTCGAAATCCATCAGTAAACTCATGGTGGACGACACATACATCGTGGGAAAACCGCACTTTTTATTTAAAAAACAGAGAAAAGGTTTATTTATGTTTTTGCGGGTTTCCTCCAAATCCAAGAAATCTCATGAAATCCGAATCCAAATCATCAATAGCATGTAAACAGTGAATATAGGCATGAACATCCATGAATGCGGTACAACAGTGAATACTAACATACATGAAGTAGCAGGCAATAACTACAATGTCTAAACTAGCATATAAGGTAAGTCCACTAATATTATGTCTAAACTATTAGCTAACAACCTATGTCAATGAAATAGTATTTCTAAAGTGTTCGTGACATGGCAATTACCGATGAAGATGTGTGTGAGCCGGCAAGTAAGTGTACGTGGTACATACGCGTCATCGGTAATGGTGCTGGTGTCCTAACAGCATGATATCAACAATAGAATATGAATCATAATACAAGCATGCGATGCGGAGCGAACAGCAATAATGAGCACGAGCTAAATACTAGACACAATGATAACCAATCTGCATTTAATGTAATATGAGTCATACAGCTACACTAAACTATAGGGCTGAGCTAACAGGCTAACTGAAGGTAAGAAAATCGCCTAACATCTGAGTCGATACATACATATATATATATATACATATATATATATATATATATATATATATATATTAGTCGGTGATCCCGCCTCGATAATATCACATCCGATACCATATCTATAATCAGTTATTCCCCAGTCAAGAATGCAGATCAAACATCAAAATATAGCTCGTACGTAAATCCGTCGTACGACATCCGCAAATCTGGGTACGGGTCAATATCTCATTCATCAAATTATTCATCTGGTATCCTCTTTATCCAAGATCATAATCTGGGTACTGATCTACGTCTAGTACGATACTAATATCATCAATATAGTCATGATCTGACTGCTGATATACAGCCTCATACAAACCGATATCCTCATCATATATCGTCATAAAGTGGTATACATCGCTTAATGCGACCTATTATGAATATCTTAACATATCTTATCTCATATCAAGATCACATGTCAACCATTCAATGTATAACACTATTCGCATGTATCGTCGTCCCAAGATCCGCTATAACATCAGGACGTATCTCAAATACGAATCCAGCTATATCACCGATCTCAGGTCTCAAATCAATCTTATTGACTCACTTCAAATCCCAAACACTATCCTCAAATCCAGTACGTGAACACATAGTCCCATACCCATGTGAACACATAACAATATAACCCCATATAAGCATATATGAAAGAAGAATGTATGCAAGTATGGGTGTGTGCGTGTAAATGTGGTGCAACCTCTACTCCAGGGTCTCGCAACACTAAACTAATCCGATCACACCTAAAATCCATCTGTCATCAATATTCTCAAATAATATATATAATCAATATATGTGTGTATACGTATTCGTATACATCACCACGAACTGCGGGGGTGCTATACGCCATCCACCCGACTTCTCTCCGTAGATATAAATCTACTCACCGTGCTCACCGGTGTCGACGTCGCCACGCGCTTGCTTGTCGTCTCGAAGTCCACATGGGGTACCTATATATCATAACACACCATATCGCATTAAAATCCGACTCATGACCAAAACGACACACGAATCCCACATAGGTCAAAACCTGTTGTTGCTTTCACAAATCAACCCAAAAACCCTCGATGTCGGCGTACAAACGTCAAACCATCGAGAAAAACCCAAACACACCAATCGTGATTTCAAGACTCACTAATTATAATATTAAGTAGATCGCAAGTCATCAAAACCCCAAAATAAATCAAATCTATTTATTTTCGAAAACCTAGAAAGTACTAAATTTTCGTTTTAATTCGAAACATGATGTTTTAACAAAAATAATGGCCATAATATCCACTAAATATCATAATTATGTCATATAAACCATTTTTACACTTTAATCTCATCAATTTTTATAAAACTAAAAATTCTAGTTTCGCAATTTTATCAAATTTTAACAATTCCAAGTAGAAATGCACAAAACAACAACTAAGTTTGGTTTTGCATGAACCAAAGGTATTAAACCACTCATGGAAACCTTAATGATGCGCTAAAAACCCTAATTAGATTTTAATCCCATATTTTAATTAAATTTCTAAAACCTAGTTAGCAATATAGCTTAATTATAACAATATCAACCTAACAATTTGCAAACTAGCAATTAGATTAGGTTTTACAATTCCTCAAGATGATAATCTACACTTGATTATCTTAATAGTGATGGTTAAACCCAAATTAGCTTCAAACCATATTCTTGAATTTTCAATGTAGCAACAAGAACCAAACTAACACTTAATTATGTTAAATTAAGCAATATAAACAACAAATTCTATATAGGGTCAAGATTTATACCTCCCAATTTTAGAGATCTAGCTTGGAAATTAGCCTCCAAAACACCAACTTTCCTCTAAGATCGAACTTAGAATAGGTCATGGGAAAATGGGTAGAGATTGGATTTGGAATTAGCCTTGATTTTGTAGGGATTTTGAGGCATTTTTGTGGATTTTTTGATGCAAAAAGGGAAGGGATTTGGGGGAGGGCTGCTGCTGTTGAGGGGGGAAGGATTCTCGGCCAGGATATAAGGGGAGTGAGGAGAGAGAGGGAGGTGAAGAAAGTGGGGAGAAAAGACAAGTCCACGCCCCTTTTGACTTTCTTTCTTTATTCATTCTTTTCTTTATCTTTTCTTTTACCAAAGAAGTGGGGAAATGTTTGGGGGAGGGCTGCTGATTTTAGAAGAAAAGAGGAAGGGAAATAGGGGTGTGTGAGTGTGGGTGTGTGTGTGGGGTGAGGGCAAATGATAACTACTATACCCCAAACAACCATTTACATTAAATTCACTAATTAAGCCTTTTTTCTTCAATAATTTCTAACACCGTTTGGCAGTTTCATTTTGTTTCAAAAAGCACATGCTAAAATTTTGTTTAATTTGTTATGATGCACAAAATTTGTTTCAACCCATTCCAATTTGTAATTTTCCCTAATTAAATGTATTAGTGACGGCTTAAAATAATATTAAAATAATTAATTTCGGAAAGAAATTTAGAAAATTTGAAATTTCACCAGTGGCTCAATAAACACCAAATACTAGTAATTACAAAGCTAGAATATGTATATTTTATTTTAGAATAAAGATATTTGTATTTTGACTTTTCACAGAAAACCCTCCTTATTTTACCGATTTTCCGAAATTTCACCGAAACGATTTTCAAAACATTACAAAATGCTACATGAAAATGGCATATGGATATGAACACAAGAATTACAACTAAGTCCTTACTATCGGGCTCTTTACGCCATCCAAGTGATTTTCCCATAGATATGTACATCTATTCACCGGAACTCCTCGACTAATCGAATCTGATCACCGCCTAGCCTTTCCTTGCCGCGTCCGACGTCTGTTGCTATAGTGCCCTCAAGTCAATTATTGAATCGCAGGCACGTGATTGCAATGATTGATGGAGGACATATACTAGTAGGACAGTCTTACTCGAGATGACAGTATGCTTTCTGGTTTGTCTTTATCATCGTGTACATGCTTCAGGTGACATTACAGATCACTATTACATGTTGATAGAACCCATAGGATTCTTTCTTGACTACCAGCAGTATGATGGCGATCATATACGTGAGAGCTGGGTGGTCTATAAGCACATCCTTAAAATGTCCCAAGTCATGGGAGTTTCGAGACTCAGCATCGATACTCCGAGAGTAGACTAGTGTATACGGATCGAGACCCCGATGAGAGGCGGTGGCCAGTCTCATAAGCCATTGGTGTTAGTTGGTTCAACTAAGATGTATACAGGTGCTTATTGGATTATGAGTACACCGGACGGACTCGCCGGGAACATGCTAGTTGGTATTATACCTAATGTCGGATAACAGTTCCCTGGTGACATGTATACATGTTAGTCTATCGACCTGAGATCGTCATTTGTCTCATGTGAGTTCCTACTGTGCTTTAATTACTACCCTACGACGGCTCAAAAGAGTCGTGCAAACAGATTTTAGTTGGGTACAGTCCCGAGCCACATGGAGGCAGTGAGCGGATCGTCAGGGGATTCGTCTCTCCCGGTACTAGAGGTTGACGTCGCGGAGTGCACGGGTGGCCATCACCAGAAATCCTTGGCCAAGGTAGTCGAGAATTACTGATTCGGATCGGTAGTTTCTCAGGTGGTGATAGGCTTCATACCGACACTAAATGTCGCGTTATTATGGGTCTAACTTTATCCGCCCCCCTTGACTCGATATGCGATACTCATAGTCGAACGGACTAGAAGTTGATGCCATGCACCCCACGTGTTCACGGGGAGGAAGAGTTTGTAAAAAATGATTTCTATAAGCTTCGTAACATCGACTAAACTCCAGGATCGATACTAAACCCTAACTAATAATCTAGCAAAGAGGTTTAACTACTATGTGTGAGTGTTATACCTCAAATTCTCTGTAATGTTTTAGAAATAATTAAATAAATAAATAAATAAATAAAATCCTTTAGGTGAATTTTCTGATGATCGGTAAAATAAATCGTATTTTCCGAAAAATTTAACTACAATTATTTTTTTCAATATAGATTTAAATACGCCTATTTAAACTATGTAATTACTGGTAATTGATATTTATTTAGCCACATATAAATTGCTAGTTTACTAAAATATTTTCCGTAATTAATTATTTTAAATAATATTTTAAGCTTTCATTTATAAATTAAATTAGTGATAATTACAATTTGGAATGGGTTAATCATTCATTAGTGAAACATGACAACACAAAATTTAGTTTATAACATGCTCTTTTCTTCACTAATTACCTCCATGTTTATGGAGTTTTCTAGGGTAAAGATTAATTATAAAATAAACTAATTAACATGTGAACTAATAAATGAGCTTGAAGGGTTGTATTATCCTAGAAATTTCTACACACATATACCTCACATTCTCTCTCTCCCTCACTTGTGGCCGAGCCTAGGTGGCAGCCCCCCTCTCTCTTCACAAATTTCTCATCTCACTTTCACTTCTAAAATTAATAGAATAGGAAAATTAATTAATTAATGTAATAAGTTAAAAGGTGTAACATTTGAGATGCTTCTACACTCACCCACTCACACCATACTCTCTCTCTCACCTATAATTTTTCCAGCCGAAATTCCCTAGCTGCTGGCCCAAATTTTCCCACTACATTCCTACATAAAAATCCATTAAAAATCAATACAAGTTTCACTAATTCTTCAATTATCCTCTACCCATTATTCGTTGGCCAAATTTAGCTTGGAACCTTGAAGCAAGAGAGCCATTTGGGAGGCTATGCTAGCATGCTAGATCTCATGTTGTGAGATATAAATCTTAACCTATAGCTTAATTGTTGGATAATTATTTTAATCTAAGCTAGTTAGGTGTTTAATTTTGGTTTTAATTTCAAAACTTAAATTTTCAAGAGAAGGGTTTGAATGCAAGTTAGGGTTTTTATTATATCATTAAGGTTGCCATGAGTGGTTTAACATTTTAAGATACGCAAAATCTAGTTTAGTTGTTAATTTGTAAAGTGTTACTTTAAAATTTGTTAAAATTAGAAAATTTTGTAAACTAGATTTTTGAAATTGATGTAAATTGGTGAGATAAAATTCTAATAAAGGTTTGTGTAAGCTAATTAAGTTATTAAGTGAATATTGTGGCCACTAGTTTTGTTAAAATATGAAATTTTGAAATAAAATGGAAATTTATGCTTACTAGGTTTTCGGAATGAATCGAACTGAATTATGTTCGAGGTTTTGATGGTTTTCCACCTAACTCATATAATATTTAGAGCGTTATGGGTGCGCGACGGGTAAGATTGGGTTTTAGGCTTGGTGGTTTACACGAATAGCGACCCTAGTTAGAGTTTGTGGTGTTGTCGCGAGCGCGTTTTGTGCACCAAGTGTGTGCACATCTTGTTGTGCGCATAGTTTGACTTGTGTTGTTTATGTCCGTGGCTAATCGTTTAATTATCTTCTTATTTGCTTGTGTGCAATTCTATGATCGGGTGCAGAGGCGTCGGACGTGGCGCGGAAAGAAAGGGCGGATATCGGATCAGATTAGCCAAGGCATCACGGTGAGTAGATGGATACATCTATGGGAGGATCGTCTGGATGGCGCGAGGCGCCCGATGGTTTAGTATTACTTATAGTATTTGCATTATATGCGTAGTTTCCTAATTAGTGATCTCATTGCATCGTATTGTTATATGTATAAATATATATATGTGATATCATCTTGTAGGACACCAGCACCATTACCGATGAAGTGCATGTTTCACGTACACTTGCTTGCCGGCTCACACACATCATCATCGGTAATTTCCATGTAACGTAAACTTTAGAAAACATTACTTTATTGATATCACTTGCTAGCTAGTAGTTTCGATATATTGTTAGTATGTTTGCCCTCATATGCTAGTTTAGACATTGCGTTCCTCACTTAGATACTTCACTCATTTATACATTCATTCTGTTATGCAATATTATGGGGCTTTATGCCGGTATTCACTGCTTCTTGTCTCTTGATTCTGGGATTTCGGATTTTCTATGAGATTTCTGGATTTGGGAGAAAACCACAAGACTTTTATAAACTCATTATTTTTTAAAAATACAAGTTGTGGTTTTCTCGTGATGTATGTGTCGTCCACCATGAGTTTTCCTGATTTCCGTTGGATTTCGAGACCCGATTAGAGGAGTAGAGGAACCGTTTCGGGTATATGGTGGGCCCGGTATGGTACGCTGGGGTGAGATAGAGATTTCGTTGGGATGACGATGAGCCATACAGGGGCACGGACTACCTACCGGTGATATCTGGCGCGGCGGATATCCGGAGGATACCAACCGTAGTCATGAGATTTAATAATATGGGCCGATCCGGACTGACGGAGCCCTAAATATTGAGATATTGTGACATTAAGATGTCGAGATATTGAGACATTGAGACATTGAGATATATATATTTTGTGTCGATACTTGACACGGATTTCTATGGATTTCATTAATGATACTTCGGTTATTTCACAGGATTTTTACTAAGATGAGATTACAGATTTTTCTCGTACCAAACATATTCAGTTTTTGTGTTGATTATGCATTCATATCGCATACATATTGGTGCATCGCATCATATTAGTATATGTAGGTTTGCGACGCATTTGTGTGCATGCTTACGATAGCCTTATTAGATATTACTTACTACTCACGAGTTGGCAACTCACCACCGTTGTGCCACAGTATCTTATAGGTCTGTCCCGTTGGCACAGTAGCGGGGTGTACTTTCTATTCCACTTCGTTTCCACCGACTTACAGCTTGCTCATAGGTGGGTTTTGGAGGATTTGCTTTTGCTCCAACAATGTATTTTTATTTTGTATTTAGTAAACTCCATCTACCCTTGTATATTGGACTAGACGGTGAGACTAGAGACTTGTATTTGTGGATTAGTGTCGATGCTCACTTGAGCCGACGTAGTGTTTCTTATTTCTTGCTTTCAGATACTTATTTTCATGCTTTTGATACATATTGCATGTGATTGTGACTCCGCCTTGGGCGAAGAGTTAGCTCCCGCTTGGGAATGCCTTATTCATAATATATATGTATTTCTCTTGTTTGTACCCGTTTCGGGGCCAGTATTTACAAAGGAGACTCTGCCGAAATTTTTGGGAAAATTTTTTCTTTAATAAAATATTTAATGCGACTTATTAATTTTAAAATTTCTGTCTTTAAAACAAGTTTTCCTTCACTCTACTTCTAATTTGGTTTAGATTTCTGGGTTTTGGCTTACTTAGATTACGTTACGCCTTTAGACGTTTCGTAATTTAAATGCCAGTCACGTTCCGTACCTTCGGGTCATGACAAAATTGGTATCAGAGCGATAAGTTTTACCTTTCTGAGTGTAGGATGACCCTTGGTAGATGGAGTAGGTGACTTAAGCAGAGTAGCATAGCGTGTGTATGTTCCGCGGCATACTTACGATACGGTGCTCCGCCTAAGTGACCTTAGGGTATATATATTTGCTTGTATTTCCTACCTTGATTCCGGAAATCCTTTGATTCGATCGCAATGTTCCTATCAATCCTGTTTATTATTCTATCACTATGCCATCGGTGACTACGAGGGCCAGGCTGCCGCCGGGGATGAGATTAGAGTAGGCTCGTTTGAGACGAGGGCCGATCAGGGCGGTACGTTTACCCCTCAAGGACAGATTGGTCCGCCTTTTCTAGGGTGGCTAAGCTGGAGTCGAGTATTCAGGACTTGTGACAGATGGATGGATTGTAAGTTGAAGCTGGCCGAGCTCCGAGAGCCGATGAAGTCCCTCCTATTTCAGGGATTGTGTCTATACATGCTTCACACGCAGCTGTTTCTGTTATTACAAAGTTTATTTCCGTATCCTTATAGGCGTTTTGAGGCTGAGACCTCCAGTTTGTTTTTACCGGCACAGATGCAGCGAAGGATACGTAGACAATCCTCGACAGAATGGCTAGAATTGTCGTTCACAGAGATGTTCTGACAAGATATCGGTTGAGCTTGTGAGTTTTCGTCTAAAGAGGTCTTGCTCAGATGTAGTGCGAGTCAATTGAGAGAGGCCGAGCTGCAGACCTACTACCTATGACTTGGGATGGGTTCACAGATGTAATTCTTGCTCGTTTCCTTCTGGAGAGCATTCGAAATGCAGAGCTCGTAGTTTCGAGCCTTTGTGTAAGACTTCAGGGATGGCAGTGTCCGAGTTCAACATTCAGATTTCTTGGCGGTTCGATATGCTCCTTACCTGGAGGACACTGAAGAGAAATGGATAAAGAAGTTCGTGTGGAGATTGGACATGCAGTTATGTCTTGCTATTGGTGCCCAGCCTTTTGCACTTACGTCACTGCTATGGACGCGGCCTTACTGTTGGAGGAGCACAATTCTGAGATTTCAGTCGTTTCTAGACCAAAGCGGAATTGTATCAGTATGCCAGCTCAGAGGCGGTTAGATAGACGCCGTTGTCACAGGCTAATATTTTGGTTGCTAGATATGTTGTTCGTTCATGATTCGTTTGCATCGGAGATAAGGATTCTTTTGTCGATTTGATTCTTTCCGATATGTTTGACTCCAAAGTTCTTCTGAGCATGGAGTGGTTAGCCACGTGTTATGCATCCATGGACTGTCGTGAGGAGGCAGTCAGATTTAGTTGTCTGAGTGAGACAACTTTTATTATGCAGGGAGACTGTAGCGCCACCCTTCCCGATTTGATTTCTTCTCTTCGCGCTACACCTTTCTTGAGGAAAGGATGTTAGGGATTCTTAGCATATGTTTGTGATGTTAGAGCTACAGAGGTCCCGTTGGACCAGGTCCCGATTGCGAGGGAATTTCAAGATATCTTCCTGATAAGTTGATTGGTTGTCGCCAGAGTGCGATATGGAGTTCTATTTTGACTTGATTCACGGCACGGAGTCTTCTTCTATACCACCATATTGGATGGAACCGGCAGAGTTTAAGGAACTAAAGAATCGGTTGTAAGATTGTTTGATAAAAGGCTTGTTTGTCTGAGTGCGTCACCTTGGGGAGCTCCTGTCCTGTTCGTCAGAAGGGAAGACGGCAGTTGTGTTGATACATTGAGTATTGTCAGTTGAATTGGGTTACTATGTGGGACATTTCTCGAAGATTGACTTGCGGTATGGCTATTACTAGTCATGGGTTAGAGAAGATGATATTCCGAAGAGTATTTTTCACACAAGTTATGGGCGTTATGAGTTTTGGTGATGTCGTCCGAGCTCACCAATGCCCCAGCAGCGTTTATGGATTGGATGAACTGAATATCCAGGACGATCTTGATCAGTTTATCATCGTGTTCATGGAGGACGTCTTAGTATACTTTTGGAGCCGAGTGGAGCCTGGGCAGTAATTGAGGAATTCGTTGCAGACCTTGAGGAGCTCCAGTTATTCGTTAAATTATCCAAGTGTGCTTTCTAGCAGGATAGTGTTGAATTCTTGGGTCACGTAGTTACGAGAGATGGTACGTATGGAACCGAGAAGGATCGAGGCCGTTCAGCCCTGGCCCAGACCTGTATTAGTAATGGAAGCTCGCAACATTTTGGGGGTGTGGATGGATGCTATTGACATTTCGTATAGGATTTTCCACAGATAGCTGCAACGTTGACCAGGTTAACCCGGATGGGAGTTTCTTTTCGTTGGACTGAGGTATCCGAGTGGAGCTTTTAATAGTTGAAGACTCGTTTGATTGCGGCACTAATATTATTTTGTCTTCATGATCGGGCGTTTTTGTTGGTTGTTGTAATGCTTCTCGGCAGTTGAAGAAGTATGAGCAGAACTATTTCATGCATGATTTAGAGATAGCCGCAGTGAGTTTTACACTTAAGATTCGGAGACACTACTTACGGCGAGTCGTGCTAGATAATTACGGACCACAAGAAGCTTAAAGTACATTTTTCAGCAGTGAGATCTAAATCTAAGACAACACCGATGAATGGAGCTAGGGAAAGACTAAGACTGCGAGATTCGTTATCGTCCGGGCGAGGCGAATGTTGTGGCAGATACTTTGAGTCGGAAGCCGGAGTTATCTTTTGTTGTTTGATCACGGTTCAGAGATAGTCGGAGGCAGATTAGCAGATTCTTCGTGACAGCCGACACTGTTTTAGAGTTCTGGCTTTAAATTTTTTTCAATATTCCAGGATCTGGGTTTTTGAGTTTCAGGTGTTGCTTTTTTTTTCTAAGTTAGCATGTGATGTGATCTTACAATATAGGCAATTCGGAGTGTTTCATATTCGTAATTTTAGCATTGTTTTGGGTTTTCGCGTGTTGTCAAGTCGAAGTTAAAAAGTTCGAACGGAATATCAAAAACCCATTTTTCCAAGTTTAAGGTTTTCGGAACATCATGCAAGTAATTCTGTGGACCCTCTAGAAGAATGAAACCCTAACTCGACTTAATGACCATGGAACCGCTTTCGAACCTTATGGCTTGCGGCAGTTCCGCGGTGCCATTAATGAGGCTTGGGTCTGCACTTCTACGGTTGGTCCATACGTACTGTGGCATGTTCTAGGTATTTTTAAACTGTGCTCAAGTGTTGAGCTCTTGGGGAATTATGGGACTTTGATGAATCGATCGAAAAGTTTAACGTCGTCCGGATATCATATGAAGGGATGAAGAGGGACGTCACAGACTTAGTTTCAGTATGCGGATTTGTCAGCAAGTCAAGGCTGAGCATCAGGGGTCAGCAGGAGAATTACAACCTTTACCCACTCCGGGATAGAATTAGGAGCAGATTTCTATGGAATTTATTATAGGTCGATTGACGGAAGCAGCTCACTTCTGCCAGTTAGGACCATTTTTGGGTTCGTTCACTATGCTCAGATATATTGAAGAGATTGTGCGACTTCATGGCGTTCCGACATGTTTTATGTCCGACAGAGGCACCCAGTCCACCAGCCAACTATGGTGGAATCTTCAGGAGGCTTTGGATACCATTTATGTTTCAGTGTGGTTTTCTATCCGCGGACCGACGGTCAATCAGAGAGGACCATTCAGATTCTTAAGAACTTGCTCCGGGCTTGCGTTCTAGTTTTCGGTGGCGGTTGGGATCGCCACTTGGCCTTGATAGAGTTTTCCTATAAGTACAGCCTCCAGGAGGAGATTTAGATGGCACCCTTTAAGGCGTTCTATGGGGAGAGATGCTGATCACCCGTAAGTTGGACAGAGCTCAGTGAGAGCAGTATTTTAGGGGCCACGGATTGTGCAGGAGATGACCAAAAGATTCGGTGATTCAGGATATGTGGAGAGCGGCCGATAGTCATTCCTGATCGGCAGGTGAAGAAACCGAGGTCCAAGAACGTACCGTCCGTAATTGTTCTTTGGCGTGGCCCGATTAGCGAAAAGGGACACGTGAGAAGCCAAGGACGAAATGTGGAAGGAATATCCCCATCTCTTCGAGGGTACGTGTAGTTAGATTTTAAATTCGGGGACCGAATTTCTTTAAGGTGGTAACGTTTTAGAAATAATTAAATAAATAAATAAAATCCTTTAAGTGAATTTTCTGATAATCGGTAAAATTAATCGTATTTTCCGAAAAATTTAACTATAATTATCTTTTTCAACCTAGATTTAAATACGCCTATTTTAACAATGTAATTACTGGTAATTGGTATTTATTTAGCCACTAATAAATTGCTGGTTTATTAAAATATTTTCCGTAATTAATTATTTTAAATAATATTTTAAGCTTTAATTTAAACATTAAACTAGTGATAATTACAATTTGGAATGGGTTAATCATTTATTAGTGAAACATGACAACACAAAATTTAGTTTGTAACATGCTCTTTTCTTCACTAATTATCTCCATGTTTCTAGAGTTTTTTAGGGTAAAGATTAATTATAAAATAAACTGAGTAACATGTGAACTAATAAATGGGCTTGAAGGGTTGTATTATCCTTGAAATTTCAACACACATATACTTCACATTCTCTTTCTCCCTTACTTGTGGCCGAGCCTAGGTGGCAACCCCCCTCTCTCTTCACAAATTTCTCATCTCACTTTCAGTTCTAAAATTAATAGATTAGGAAAATTAATTAATTAATGTAATAAGTTAAAAGGTGTAACATTTGAGATGCTTCTACACTCACCCACTCACACCATACTCTCTCTCTCCCCTCAAACTTTTCCAGCTGAAATTCCCTAGCTGCTGCCCCAAATTTTCATGCTACATTTCCACATCAAAAATCCATTAAAAATCAGTCAAAAATCAATACAAGTTTCTCTAATTCTTCAATTAACCTCTACCCATTATTCCTTGGCTAAATTTATCTTGTAATCTTGAAGCAAGAGAGCCATTTGGGAGGCTATGTTTGCATGCTAGATCTCATGTTGTGAGGTATAAATCTTGACCTATTGCTTAATTGTTGGATAACTATTTTAATCTAAGTTAATTAGGTGTTTAATTATGGTTCTAATTTCAAAATTTCAATTTTCAAGAGAAGGGTTTGAATGCAAGTTAGGGTTTTTATTATATCATTAAAGTTTCCATGAGTGGTATAACTTTTTAAGATATACAAAATCTAGTTTAGTTGTTAATTTGTAAAATGTTACTTTAAAATTGTTAAAATTATAAAATTTTGCAAACTAGATTTTTGAAATTGATGTAAATTGGTGAGATAAAATTCTAATAAAGGTTTGTGTGACCTAATTAAGTTATTAAATGAATATTGTGGCCACTAGTTCTGTTAAAATGTTATGTTTTGAACTAAAATGGAAATTTATGCTTATTAGGTTTTCGGAATGAATCGAACTGAATTAAGTTCGAGGTTTTGATGGTTTGCCACATAATTCATATAATATTTAGAGTTTTATGAGTGCGCGACGGGTACGATTGGATTTTAAGCTTAGTGGTTTACATGAATAGCGACCCTAGTTAGAGTTTGTGGTCTTGTCGCGAGTGCGTTTTGTGCACCAAGTGTGTGTGCATCTTGTTGTGCACATAGTTTGACTTGTTTTGTTTGTGTCCATGGCTAATCGTATAATTATCCTCTTATTTGCTTGTGTGCAATTCTAGGATCGGGTGCAGAGGCATCAAACGTGGCGCGGAAAGACAGGGCGGATATCGGATCAGATTAGCCGAGGCGTCCCGGTGAGTAGATGTATACATCTATGAGGGGATCGTCTGGATGGAGCTAGGCACCCGATGGTTTAGTATTACTTATAGTATTTGCATTATATGCGTATTTTCCTAGTTAGGCATCTCGTTGCATCGTATTGTTATATGTATAAATATATATATATGTGTGTGTGTGTGTGTATGTGTGTGTGTGTGTGTGTGTGTGTGTGTGTGATACCATCTTGTAGGACACCAGCACCATTACCGATGATGCGCATGTTTCACGCACACTTGCTTGCCGGCTCACACACATCATCAGTGGTGATTTCCAAGTCACGTACACTTTAGAAAACATTACTTTATTGATATCATTTGCTATCTAGTAGTTTCGACATATTGTTAGTATGTTTGCCCTCATATGCTAGTTTAGACATTGCGTTCCTTACTTAGATATTTCACGCATTCATACATTCATTCTGTTATGCAATATTATGGGGCTTTATGCCGGTATTCACTGCTTCTTGTCTCTTGATTTCTGGGATTTTGGATTTTCTATGAGATTTCTGGATTTGGGAGAAAACCGCAAGACTTTTGTTTTGAGAAGGTCGTGTCTCGAAATAAATACGCTAAGCGTCTATAAGCAACATAAAGCAACAAGAACAAACAAAAAAATGAAACCCAACTCTGATTTATTACATTCATAATTCACAATTGACAAAATATCTGAATACAAGATATTTAAAGTGATAAGCCTTAACAAGGAACCATACATAAATAAGGTGAAATGAAATGAAAATCTGAATGAAATTATACGTCTGTTTGTGATGTGAACTGGTTGTATTTCTTTTCGACCACTTCTATCTTCTCTGTCTCAATGTCACCTGACGTACATTCCAAGAATAGAAAGAAGTGGGTGGAATGCCCGTCAGCGAACTAACGCTCGGTAAATCCCTAAAAGGATGGTATGATGTATATAAATGAAATGAATGGTGTAATATGATATATGGTATAACATGGATATAAATTATGAACATGTAAACAAGTATAGTAGCGTACATGGTAATGTGTATGTCAACTATATCGGCATGGAAATGTAACATGAGTATAGTAAACAAGTATAGCATGGCCGTGGAGTGTAGGTATAGTGAACATGAAGTGAATGTAAGTGTCCTAAAAGGTCTCTAAAAGTGTAAAATTAACTAACGTGAGTTCAAGTGTGAATGTCAATCAATCACACGAGTATTCTCGAACCCAAGGCTATCGTCCAGGGGCAATGAATCACGGGCCCAAAATAGCGGGACTTCAATTATTATTGAAGTATTCCAAACCCAACAGGCTATCATCCAGGGGCTTGGAAACACGGACCTCATTCGTTAATTCGTGATTTGTACCGTTTCAGCCCGGTACCACAGCAACATGATTTGTACCGTTTCAGCTCGGCACCACAGCAATATGATTTGTATTAATGGGACTCATGAGATTCCGTTGGATTCATACTCAAACTACCCCAACACCCCATGTATATTAGTCTATGATTAAAGTTACAAGTCATGCCTAAATCCATGAATACATAAGAGAGTCCAATTCAAGTATCAAGTCGAGTTCAAGTATTTAAGTCAATTGTTCATGTATTCATGTCAAGTGTTCATGACAAGTCATTAGGTATTCATGGTTCGGGTCAAGTCGAGTCAAGTGCACCTATTGGGTTCAGATATTCATGATTGAGTCATGTCAAGATCAAGTCAATTCTAGTATGTAATGGTTTAATTACAAGTTATATAGATAAAAATAGATAAGCAATCATAGAACATGATATGAGATAAGTATACAAGAAACGTCCAAAAACAATGTTGTAAATATGTGATATGTACGGTTAGTTAATCAAGTTGATGGAGGTCCTTTTCGGGTCTCCGTCAGATGTTGTCTTCCGTCGATCTCTCGGTGGATTTTGGAGGTGATCTCCTGTTGCATGTGGGTCTCAATGGGTTTTGAGGAGATTGGTGGTTTGAGGAGTTTGCACCGAGTACCTGCAAGGAAGTCCCGAGGTGGTTTCTACCACCGAGGACCCTCCAATGATCAAGTTAGCACAAGATTCGAGCAGAGTGACGGCTAAGTGGGGTGAAAAAAGTTTACTTGACCCCTCTGTGATGGGGGATTATATAGTGGCGGTAGCACGCAGCAGCAGGCGCAAGAATCTCGCCGGCAGTTACGCTCCTGACATCACGCCCACGTAACGTGCGGATCGCCCGTTAATGGGGATCGTGATGGAATGGAACGTGGGATGTTGCCGGAGGAGAATCTGCGCATGGCGAGATTTGCGGAGCGGCGCTTACTTCTGTGAGTGGTGGAGTTGGTCGGTCAGAGGGACCGAGGAAGATGGCCTCGGCAGAGGAGCTCGGGAACGAGCAGAAGGGCCGAGGAGTCTTGGTCCTGTGGCAGCTCCGGGAGAGCTGAGAGGCCGAGGAGGCCAATTCGCATGGGGTCCTGAGGAGAGCCAGCTTGTGCTTGCAGGTCGGGTAAAGGGGTGGCCTGGTCGGCCCCTGTGGGCCCTTTCTTTTTTGTTCTGGGACACGTCATCTGCCACGTGTCCTGACCTGGAAGATCGCCAATATAGAGCATCATCATTAGCCCCCCACTCTTGTCCTGACCAGATGGCGGGTCGGGTCAAGAGTGGACTGCCAGGCCGCCTGGGGTGAGCTCCCTCTCAAGATTTCGACGAGACGCGTCCCCGGGCTGTCAGTTGTCGTTTCTGCCAGCGAATCAGGGCGAGCTCTCTGCACTTAAGGAAGGTGCGTCGATTGGGCATCATGTCACTAAAGCGACGGTCCGCGTGTCAAGCGTTGGTTGGCCGATGCGATGTGTGCAGACCTGCGGCATCTGATGGGATGCGGCCTAGTGTGGGAACGACAAGTGAGCGATCGGGGCCGTTGGACGTGAGGAGGTGTTTTGGCGGGTGATGAAGGGCGCCGTTGGATGAGGACGATTGCAGTGATAAATAGGGGTGGGGCCTACTCTAGGGCTCCTACTCCTTCATATTTCCTCGCTCTAAGTCCTGGTTGCTCGGCGCTTGTCTTCTTTCTTTTGCTTTCGTATCCCGAGGATCTCTCTTCTTCAGGTTAGATGTCTTCTTTCGTAGAATCTGTAGATGCCGTAGGAGTAGGTTCTAGGGACCCTCTAGTTGAGCCTCAGTCTTCCCGGGGAGCATGGGTCAGATCCTCTTCCCGGGATCGCGTGGCGAGGGCAGCCCCCAGGGAGGAGGCGGTAGACGCTACCCCCGGCGCATCGTGTTGGGTGAGGTATGAGGACGAGCTTTCCAATGCTCGGGCTCGCTTCCACATCCCCTCACGTTATACGCTTCGTCTGGCCAAGGAGGGAGAGAGGGCAGACCAAGTACGGGGTAGGGAGATCGCCCTGTATTTGGAAGCTTTTTGAGGGTGGAATGCGCCCGCGCTTCTCTTCCGAGGTCGTCGGAGCGCTGAACTTCTTTGGGTTAGCCCATGGCCAGCTAGTGCTGAACTCATGGAGGATTCTTTTCGGGTTCCTGATCCGCCTGAAGCTTCAGGCGGTTCCCTTCAGCCTCTCCATCCTTGATTCCTCCCTTTTTTTCAAAAATCATCCTGGGGGCCGAGCGGGTGACCCGAGGTGGGCCTACCTCTCTTTTAGAAAGCGGCATGGGGGCGCCGCCGGGACAGGGGTTGTAGCCCTGCCTTCTTCCATTCATGACTGGAATAAGAAGTTTTTCTTCGTCGTGCCACCCGAGGGCGTGGATTGGCCCGTGCCCACCAAGTGGTCGAGGGAAAAATGCTTGCCAGGGAACCAGTCTAATGACCCCGCCGCGGTGAGGGTGGCGTCGTGGGAGCCCGTCCCTCGATTTGAAGTGCTGCTTTCTGAGAGGGTCCTGAGTTGGGCCGGGCTCAGCCCCGTCGAGTTCGTCGGTAAGTTAGGCTTGCTTTTTGGGTCTGTATATTGCATGTGTCGTTGACTTCTTTGCATTCGGTTTTGTGCAGGACCCATGGATATGGATGAACTCCAAGCCTCCAGGTGCTAGCCGAGGAAGGTCACGAAGGCTGGCGGCGCCAGCTCTTCCCATTTGAAGCCTGCCCCGGCTCCCTCGGCCTCCGTCCCGGTGCCTCCGGTGGCAGCGTCCTTTCAGCGTTCGAGGGCGGATCCCGCCCCATGTCCTAGCAGAGTGCCTGGCCGGAAGCGGGCTTGAATTCTGTAGGACCCGGTCTCGAAGGAGGAAACCGGCTCTCTATCGGAGCCATTCAAGAGGGGTTCCCGGAGGTCTCATCAGGGCCCGCCCTCGCCCATCATGGTGGAGGATGGGGGCCTCTTATTCGCGGAGCCCTCGGGGCTATCTGTCGTGGATAGCCAGCTGCACGAAATAAAGTGGTCGGCAGGGGGTAGGGTCCCCGAGGGGACCTTCAGGACCCAGATGACGTCCATTGCCCAAGAGTGCGTGCAGGTAAGTGCTCGGTTGCTTGTGAGATTTGATGCCTCCTTTGCTTCCTGACCTTTTACTTATTTTTTTTCTTTTTTCTTTTACTTTTTTTTGGTCCTCCAGCACGTCGCCCTTTCCTTACGCATGGAGGCCGAGGTGATAGCCCCAACGATGATGGACGTGGACCAGCTAGCCTCGCTGGAAGAGAGCTCCAAGCGGGAGCTGGAGGCGGCTATGGCGAGGGTTGCCGCCCTGGAGAGCGAGGTGGAGGCCGGGAAACGGGAGGTTTCCCTGCACCACGAGGCCGCCATTGCTGCCGAGGTCAAGCATGAGGACGCTCAGGCGCTCGTCGACAACCTGAAAAAGACGGTGAGGACCCTCCGGAAGGAGATGGGGGCGGCGAAGCGGGACGACCTCTCGGTGGCGAAGGCGGTGGAGGGCTACAAGAAGTCGAAGGACTTCTACAATGACTTAGTCATGGCCACCACCCGCATCTGGCATAAGGCCCTCGACGCCGTTAAGGCCCGGATGCAGGAGTTCACCGATGAAGAGCTCCGGGCCGAATAACCCCTCTCGGACGCCGATGAGCAGGGGGAAGAGATTCCTGACGAGGAGTTGGCCGAGGAACCAGCTCGGCTCATGATAGATATCGAGGACCCCGAGTTCGTGCCTAGCCCCGAGGCGTAAAGCCCCCTTCTTCCTCTTCCTTTTATTTTGTAAGCCTCCGAGTAGTCTCTAAGGCTGGGGAGCCCAAAATACTCTTTGTAAAGACTTCGCTTTTGGTAGTAAAACTTTTTTTATTTCATCAATTTGCACTTTATCTTTTGTTTATGAAGAATGCTCGTAAAATAACTTTGCTTGCACTGTTGGGCTTCCATGTCAGGTCGGCTATTTGTCTAGCAATCGTTCGTCGAGTTGATCGATCACTTGCCAAGTGTGCCAAGCGCTGCCGAGAAAGAGACATCTCCATGGCCCTGAAGTCAAGGGGGATCTCTCAGACTTGGATATACCTGATGTCCCTTGTTGGGGCCTCGGATCCGCTGCATGTGATGGCCAGAGGGATGTCCGCCGTAGTTGTGCCGAGCATGAATGGGCTCGACTACCTCTGGGAGGACTTTTTGATCCCTAGCATTGCAAGTAGGGAAGCTACCGGCCAGGGATAGCTGAGCAGGGTAGCTGCTGAGCCGCCTCTATGGAGGACTTTAATCCTTAGCATTGGAGGGGCCGTAGGACGCCTGCTAAGGATAACCGGGTAGTGAAGCTGCGCGGTTGCCTCTTGGCTAGGGCTTTGATCCATGGTGTTGCGAGTAGGAAAGCTACCGGCCGGGGATAGCAGAGCAGGGAAGCCGCTCGGCTGCCTCTAAGGAGGACTTTGATCCGTAGCGTTGGTGGGGCTGTAAGAAGCCTACTAAGAATGACCGGGCAATGAAGCTGCGCGGTTGCCTCTTAGCGAGGGCTTTGATCTCTGTCGTCATGGGTAGGAAACTACTAGCCGGGGATGACCGAGCGGGGTAGCCGTTCGGATGCCTCTTGCGAGGGCTTTGATCAATGGCGTCATTGATAGGGAGCTACCGGATGGAGATGACCGAGCAAGGGTTAGGCTCGGTTGCCTCTTGCGAGGGCTTTTGATCCTTCAGGATGGGGACTGAGCAGGGTTATTGTCCAGTGCATCTTGGCGAGGACTTTGATCCCTGTCGGTTGTGGTAGGAAGAGCCGAGGATAGCCGAGCAAGGGTCGGGCTCGACTGCCTTAAAGGAAGACTTTGGTCCTTAGCGCGGGAGGGGCTGTAAGAAGCCTACCAAGGACCCTTGGCCGAGCAGGGTTACTGCCCGGTGCCCCTTGGCGAGGGCTTTTGTTCTGAAGGATAGCCGAGCGAGGGTCGGGCTCGACTGCCTCTGGGAGGGTTTTTTATCCCTGTCGGTTGTGGTAGGAAGCTACCAGCTGGGGATAGCCGAGCACGATAGCTGCTGAGCTTCCTCTAAGGAGGACTTTGATCCTTAGCATTGGAGGGGCCGTAGGAGGCCTGCTAAGGATAACCGGGCAGTGAAGCCGCGTGGTTGCCTCTTGGCGAGGGCTTTGATCCCTGGCGTTGCGAGTAGGGAACCTACCGGCCAGGGATAGCTGAGCATGGAAGCCGCTCGGCTGCTTCTACGGAGGACATTGATCCTTAGCATTGGAGGGGCCGTAGGAGACCTGCTAAGGATAACCGTGCAGTCAAGATTCGCGGTTTCCTCTTAGCGAGGGCTTTGATCCCTGGCGTTGCGAGTAGGGAAGCTACCGGACGAGGATAGCCGAGCAGGGAAGCCGCTCGGCTGCCTCTACGGAAGACTTTGATCCTTAGCGTTAGAGGGGTCGTAGTAGGCCTGCTAAGGATAACCGGGCAGTGAAGCTGCGCGGTTTCCACTCGGCAAGGGCTTTGATCCCCGGCGTTGCGTGTAGGGAAGCTACCGGCCAGGGATGGCTGAGCATGGTAGATGCTTGGCCGATTCTTCATAAGGTTTCGCCCGACCATCTCGTAGCAGGTATGGGGAACAGGAACGGTCACGGCGAACGTGCGCGTAGCATGCGCATTGAATGCGCGGGGAGGCGAAGCGCCAGAGTCGCGTCGTTTCGATTTTGCCAGAGAAGGCTCAATGATCCCCGCGTGGTAGCGACTTTGCGGGCGAAAACAGGCGACTGTTGGGTTCTGTTGGGGTGCAGTGGGCTATATATGGCTGAGGGAGCACAGGTCCTTCCTTTCTTCGTAAACAGATCGTTGAGAATGGAAGACTTCCCCTTTACCATCCCCAATATCATCCACTTCGAATACGTATACCTCTATGACCAGAACTGCACCGAGGACATGGTGCAGTTGGCCTATGGGAGCATCGAAGACCACTTCAGCCGGCTCCTCCCCTAGCACTCCCCCATGCTGCAGTTGCTGATGTACTCCATCTGGAGGACATCGCCGGGGCTTTACAACCACTTGTCCGAGCAGCTCTATGACGAGGCCGTGGGTAAGCTGCAGTCACTGAGGTGCTTCGGCCTGATCTCCGCGAGTCGGCTGGCTCGCTCGGTGGCACTCGTCTGTGAGTGCTACGAACTGAGGCTCGAGGTCAACGCGCGCGAAGGGAATCGAGGGCTGAGGTTGGATCTCACGAGGCCTCGGTTGGCGGAGATCATTACTGAGTACCATGAGCAGTGCTCTCTGCACCCCCTTCCACCGCTGCTGTAACTTTCTTTTTCTTTTTGTATGTATGGCTGAGGAGCCCATAATACCTTTTTGAATAAATGAGACCTTTCCTTCTTTTTCGCAATGTTCCATTGATCTTTATTAAATTTACAACAGACCTTAGGAATAGTTTACATTGCCACAAAAAAAGTACATGCTAATAGATGACCTTATTAGCATGGCCCGAGCTCCCCGGAGGCTTGTTGGTCTCCGTGCTTGGCACCGGGTACGGGGCTTCCTGGGCTCCGGACTGGTCATCTGCCGAAACGAGCATGATATGGCCGATGGTCAGCTCGGCGGGAAGGGGATGCTGCTCCTGCTCGTGGTCGCCCTACCGCTTATCCCTCAAGTAGGCGGGGAGGTGCCCCGATCGGATGAGCTCCTCGATGTAGTCCCAGAGTTGCTTACAATCCTCCGTGGCGTGGCCCAGCTTCCTGTGGAAGGTGCAGTAGGGGCCCCAGGTTCTCTTCGAGGCCTGACGCGGGATTGGAGGGAACTTGAAGAACCCCTCGCCCTGGGCCTCCCCTAGTAACACTACGAGGGAAACATTGAGCGGGGTGTATTCCTGGAACTTTGGGTGATAGGGCTGCTGACGCTCTGGTTTCTCTTCCCGAGCCCTCTTCTTCTGGTCGGACCGTTCTGCTCGAGGGACGTTCGCGTTCACCTCGGACTCGAGCTGGATCTCGCGCTCGGTCCACGCCTTGACCTCGGCCATGGTCTTAGGCTGCGCCAACTCAAAGGAGCGCAATCACGACTTATGCCTAAGACTAGATCTGAGCACCGTGATGACGGTCTTGTCCCGGTGCTCGGGGAGCTCGAGGAGGGCGTTGTAGAAGCGGGTAAGCTTTGAACGTCTCCTTGTCCCCGCTCTTAATTGTGAAGAAGTAGTCGACCGTGCGCTTCTGCCGACGGTTCCTGACGAAGTGGCCAAGGAACTCAGTAGCCAGCTCATCAAAGGTCGAGATTGAACGAGGCTCGAGTCCTCGGAAGCAGTCCTAACCAGAGTGGATGAGGGTGGCTGGGAAGGCCCTGCACTGGGCGGCGTCAGAATGGTCCTGGAAGCTCATACCCGCAGTGAAAGCATCCAAATGGTCTTTCGGGTCGTTTTTCCCATCGAACAGAGAGTCCTTCGGGGGATTGTTGCGCGAGGAGACATGGACAACGAGCATTCCCTCGGTAAACGGCTTGGTGAGCGAGTCGGCGGCGTACTCAGCCCCGTCGTCCGAGAGATGACCTTCCTGGCGCATACCCTAGATCTTCTTTTTGAGGGCGTTGAGTCGGCCGTGGTACCCCGAGGATTCGGCGGCTTTTGATCCCTAGCCTCTGCTGTGGGAGATCTGCGTCTGGGCGTGGCCCCGGTTCCTCTCGATGAGGTTCCTTAGATCCCCGGGCGAGGTGGTCCTCGAGCCGTCATGGCGAGCCCCTTCTGTGCGACCCCGTCGAAGGAGGGGGTGTCAATCATCCCTGGGGACAGGCGAGGTGACTGACATCTCCTCATGGGGGTAAGGGTCTCGAGGAGGCTCGAGGCGAGGCGCTCTGGCAGCGGATCTTGGTGTGGAGCTGTGGGGCGCCCAGCGGGCCTCAGGGAGTATCGGCCCCTGAGATTTATGGCCATGGGTCATAGCCTGCCGGTGGTCAGCCGTGCCGACGAGGGCAGATCCTTCTAGAGGCGAAGGAGCGGCGATCTGGGGCCCTGGCCAGGCCGTTTGGACGCGGACGAGCGCCTCCACGAGGGGCTGTAGCCGATCTATTCGACCGGCGATGGCGTTGATGACGGTCGCCGGAGGAGGTTCATCCGCGCCTCCGGTGAGGGGGGCGGCGGCTCGTACCTGGATCTTCAGGGTGATCGCTTGCCAAGTGGATGGAGATCGGAAGGCCAACTTTGTTTTTTGTGGAGTTTAGTTTCCCACAGGCGGCACCAACTGATGGAGGTCCTTTTCGGGTCTCCGTCAGATGTTTTCTTCCGTCGATCTCCCTGTGCATTTTGGAGGTGATCTCCTATTGCGTGTGGGTCTCAATGGGTTTTGAGGAGATTGTTCGTTTGAGGAGTTTGCGCCGAGTACCTGCAAGGAAATCCCGGGGTGGTTTGGTACCACCGAGGACCCTTTGACGATCATGTTAGCACAGGATCCGAGCAGAGTAACGGCTAAGTGGGGTGAAAAAAGCTTACCTGACCCCTCTGTGATGGGGGTTTATATAATGGAGGCAGCACGCAGCAGCAGACGCGAGAATCTCGCCGGTTGTTACGCTCCCGACGTCACGCCCGCGTAACGAGCGGATCGCCCGTTAATGGGGATCATGATGGCATGGAACATGGGATATTTCCAGCGGAGAATCTGCGCATGGAGAGATTTGCGGAGCGGCGGTTACGCCTGTGAGTGGTGGAGTTGGTCGGTCGGAGGGACCAAGGAAGATGGCCTCGGCAGGGGAGCTCGGGAACGAGCGGGAGCCCCGAAGAGTCTTGGTCCTGTGGCAGCTCGGGGCAGCTGAGAGGCCGAGGAGGCCAATTCGCAAGGGTTCTTAAGGAGAGCCAGCTTGTGCTTGCAGGTCGGGCACAGTGGTGTCCCGGTCGGCCCCTGTGGGCCCTTTCTTCTGTGTTCTGGGACACGTCATCTGCCACGTGTCCTGATCTGGGAGATCGCCAATATAGAGCATCATCAAAAGTCATTTAAAGTCGAAATATAAACAAAAACATAGCTTTAAGTGTTATGCACATGTGAGTTCCAGTCTCTCCTAAATACGACTATCGGTTTGGGAGATATACATGTTTTCGTATCGTCGCGCAAAGCAGATTAGAATCTGTTCAGTACCGTCACACATTTTTAAAACGCAGTTTGAGTTAATTTCCATCGTATTTCAGATGACAAAAATTATCAGAAAATTGAATTTCTTTTGATGTACATGTCCAAAACACCAAGATTCAAATGATTTAGATTTCTGAAGCTCTAGTTATGATCGTTTTAACATCAGCGTTTAAAATAGAAATTCAGATTTCTGAACAGCAACTATATGTTATATTGCAAAGTCTGTATCAAGTTCTTTCATTCGTATATAAGTAATCTAATATACATAAATTATAGTTCTATAAATTGTGCATCTATACATCTAAAGTTTGTTACAAACGGACATCGGGTGTTCGAGTTATGTCCTATTTAAAAACAATGTGCGAATCAGGACAGATTCTGTCAAGATCCGTCACTTAATATTGTAACGCAGTTTTCTTTATCTTACGTCGGTTTTAAGTAAAAATATAAAACTAAGAAAATATATACCAATAGATGTAGATATCCCAAATACCTGAGTTTTCTCAATTTGGACATCGGTATACCAATTTATGTGTCCTAAAATTTGATCGATAATTGCAGTTTTCTATTTTACGAACAGTGAATAAAAACGATGTAATTCCTAAACCGGTAAGCGATTCGGTCTAAATTTTTTTACAGCATGTACAAAAAAATATATTCTATCCAAGGAAGTTTTTTTGAAATTTCCAAAAGTAAAAAGTAATTTCTAAAAATTATTTTAAAAGTAAAGGTATTGATGTGTCATATGCGAGAAATGAGAAAACCACGGTATTTATTCGTAACTTCATTTTTTTTACAAACTTTAAATAAATTAATTTAAAATTTAAAATATAACAACAAATGATACAATCCTAATTGGTCACTATGAAATCTTAATATATGGATTGAGAGTAATGAAAAAGACTTTACGAACTATATATGTGTGTCTTCATTATTTATATATGTATCCATTTAGTTAATTATTTAGGAACTATGATATGATAAGAGAAGTTTTTCATAGCAAGATAAAAAAGAGAAAGATAAATAAAAAGAGATGGAGGGAGGGAAAGAGAGAAAGGACTTATATACACAAGCCGGTATTGTCACTGGGCTTGTCTATTCGCCGATAGCCTCGCGTTTCTAGCGAGACTTCCTTGAGAATTTCATCATGTTCTTCTTCGGGGAATTTTGATGAAGAAGGATATGTGAAATGAAAGAAACGTGTGATAATGAAAAAAAAGAGTGAGATATAAAAAAAAGTTTATGGCCACCATAATTTTAATAAATCATGGCTCATAACCATTCTAATTATTTTGGGAGTTAAACAAAGAAGAAATGAAAGGTCACATTTGTAATTTATGAGATGACTAAAAATTGATAAAAAAAATAATTGCAGGAATGGAGATTTGAACATGTGACTTATAAAATAACAATGCAAGGACTTAACCAATGTGCTACAAGGTAATTCATGCATATATTTAATTAGAATTAAATATATGTTGTTGCTTGAAAAGATAGTGGGCTTTTAGGCTTATAGTTTTATAAAAGAAAATGAAAATGAGATTGGATTTGGGTTATGGGTTGGGTTAGGTATTGCGTTTTATTTGGAATAGGTTAAGATTTAGTTTAAAGAAATGGGTTTAGGAAAAATAGATAGAATAATAAAATAATATATTTAATAGAAAACAAAATATACGGAAAAATAATAAGAATAAATAAATACAATATTTTACTAAAGAAAGAAAACACGATGGTATAGTAATATTGGGGTCGTTACACTTTGCTAAAGCAATAGCCCTGTTGTTGTCACAATACAGAGGTATTGGATCAACAATGGACGGAACCACCTGAAGTTCTGTTAAGAAATTTCTCATCCAGACTGCTTCTTTTGCGGCATCTGAAGCTGCGATATACTCCGCTTCCATCGTCGAGTCAGCAACGGTGTCATGCTTTGAACACTTCGAACAGACCGCCCCTCCATTGAGGGTAAAGACATAACCTGAAATAGACTTGGAGTCATCCTTGTCACTCTAGAAGCTGGAGTCAGCAATGTCCTCGATCTGGAGGTCTTTTCCGCCGTAAACCAAGAACAGTTCCTTAGTCCTTCTCAGGTACTTGAGAATGTTCTTTACTGCTATCCAGTGCTTCTCCTCAGGGTTTGACTAATACTGGCATACCACGCTCAGTGCATAAGCTATATCTGGTCTGATACACAACGTCGTATACATTATAGAGCCTGCCGCAGAAGCGTAGGGTATAATAGACATGCAATCCCTTTCCAAATCAGTCTTGGGAGACATCTCTTTGGAGAGGGTGATTCCTTGACAAGCCGGTAAATTACCGCGCTTTGAATCTTCCATACTGAATCTTTTCAGTATGGTGTCGGTGTACCTAGACTGTGAAAGTCCCAACATCCTCTTAGATCTATCACGATAGATCTGGATCCCCAGAATGTAAGAGGCATCACCCAGGTCTTTCATGGAGAACCTTTGTACAAGAACCCTTTGACAGATTGCAGCATAGGAATGTCGTTTCCTATAAAGAGAATGTCACCCACGGATAAGATGAGGAATACAACAGTTCGTGGTACAATATTACTATAGATGCATGGCTCATCTGGATTTTTGATAAAGTCAAATTCTTTAACCGACTCATCAAAACAGATGTTCCAACTCCGCGATGCCTGCTTTAGTCCATAGATGGACTTAAGCAACTTGCACACTTTCCCGGTGCTCCCACTCTGATTGAAACCCTCTGGCTGGTCCATACAGACGCACTCTTCCAATTTTCCGTTTAGAAAAGAGGTTTTTACGTCCATCTGCCACATCTCATAATCATGGAAGGCAGCAATGGTAAGAAGGATCCAAATGGATTTGAACATAACCACTGGAGAAATGATTTCATCATAGTCCAAACCAGGTTTTCGACGAAATCCTTTTGCAACAAGTCTAGCCTTATAGGTTTCAACCTGTCCATCTACACCAATCATCTTTTGAAGATCCATTTGCAGACTACGGGTTTTACCCCTTCCGGAGCAATGTCCAAAGTCCATACTTTGTTGGTGTACATAGACTCCATTTTGGTCCGCATTGCATCCAGCCATTATACCGAGTCAGTGCTCTGAATGGCTTGTTGGAAGTTTGTCGGTTCATCATTATGAATGATGCAATCTTCTCAATCCTCGTCTATGAGAAAACCGTAGTAGCTCTCAGGCGGATGAGGTAGCCTACTACTCCTGTGGAGTGCCACGGAAATGTCCTATTCTTTTGAAACTTCTTGTTCCACCAAGCTTTCAGTAATAGCTTGTGGTTCTGGAATTTCTTCCAGTTCTATTGTGCTCCCACTAGTTTCTTTTTCTAAAAATTGATGTTCCAAAATGTGGGCATAACGAGAAACAAAAACCTTTTGTTCCTCTACGTAATAGAAAAGATACCCCCTGGAGTTCCTTGGGTATCCCACAAACTTACACAGTTCTTAGTGTGCCTCGAGCTTGTCCGCATGCTGCTTTTTAACAAAAGATGGACATCCCCATATCTTCAGATTTTGAAGATAGGGTTTCTTCCCAGTACACATCTGATATGGTGTGGTAGGCACAGTCTTGGTAGGAACTTTGTTCAAAAGATATGCAGCTGATTCTAATGCATAACCCCAGAATGATCGCGGTAACTCAGCGTTACTCATCATGGAACGTACCATATCCAATAGGGTTCGGTTCCGTCTCTCCGATACACCGTCGTGTTATGGTGTGTATGGAGGAGTAAACTGAGAGAGAATTCCATTCTCTTTTAGATAATCCAGGAACTCGGCACTCAAGTATTCACCACCTCGATCAGATCTCAGTGTCTTGATACTTTTGCCGAGTTTTTTTCAACTTCATTCTTATATTCTCGGAATTTCTCAAAGGCCTCGGATTAATGTTTCATCAAGAAAATATGTCCATACCTAGAGAAATCATCCGTAAAAGTAATGAAATAGGAATAACCACTTCTTCCATGTGTAGACATTGGACCACACACGTCGTTGTGTATGAGTCCCAAGAGCTCGCTCGCTCTTACTCCGCGTCCAGTGAACGGAGTCTTTGTCATCTTTCCTTTGAGACATTATTGACAAGTTGCATAAGATTGATATTCAAACGGATCCAAATATCCTTCTTTATGAACTTGGTCAACCTTGTTTCGTTGATGTGACCTAGTCTACAATGACATAAGAAAGCATGATTTATTTCTGGTGTCTTTCTTTTATGTGTGTTCTGGACATTGAAAATTTATACGTGGTTTAATACGTATATACCGTTGTTTAGAGTACCTGACCCAATCAGACCATGATTAAGGTGGATGTTTACGACATCGCTTACAAATGGAAAATCATAATCTTCTTTAGATAACAAAGATACATAAGTGATATTAAAAGTCAAACTAGGTACACAAAAACAGATGCGCAAAACCAAAATATGTCCAATCGTCAATCCAAGGTAATATTCCCCTACGGACATAGTATCCATGCTCGCTCCGTCAGCAACCCTGAGGGTCATATCACTGGTCATCAGAACCCTATGGATTCTTAGTGTTTGCAAAGAATTATAGATATGAGATCCTGATCCGGTATCCTATACCCAAAACGTAGATTTGATTGACAGACAGTTTTAAATTACAAACACACCTGAACCCGAAGCCACAACTTGCTTCGGGTCCTGGTTCATGGCCTTCCAAGCCTTGCAATCTTTCTTCCATTAGCCCTTCTTAAGACAGTAGAATCATTCTTCCTTTCTTACTGTCGGCCCCGCTATTCTTGCCTTACCCTTTGCTTCAACCTTACCAACATCGCCTCTCGGCTTGGTGGGGGCCTTCTTCTTCTTTCCTTTGGCTTTCTCCGTGGATCTAGAAGAGGAAGCTACACCAACAAAAAGAGTGTGTTTCCCTGGCTTTCTGCAGGGTGCCCTCAGCACTCCTCAACGTGTTGAGGAGTTCCGGAAGTTCAACTTGTTTACCTTGAATAATAAAATTCAAGATAAACTGGGCGTAGGTGGGAGGGAGAGACTGCAGAATTAAGTCTATATACAGCTCATTCTCTAACGTGGTCCCGAGGTCCGCGAGCTCCTCAATGTAGCTAATCATCTTAAGGACGTGTTCCCCTTCAGATGATCCGATGGCCAACCTCGCCAGAAATAGATTCTTCGAGGTCTTGTATCTTGCGATACGAGATTGCTCTCCATATAATTCCTTAGTGTTGAGGAATATGGATTCAAGATCCATATTCTCATGCCGCCTCTGGTGCTCATTGTCCATAGAGGCTATGTAACATTTCAAAAAATATAAAATACTATTTTTGGAATTTAATATTAAAATAATATATTTCTTGAAAACTACCCGATTTGCGAAATTGGGGTTTTCGTAAAATAGTATAAATATATACCACTAATTATGAAATAATTGGAGATTAAAATGATTTATTCACTTAAAAATATATTTATCGGATCTGGAATTTTTATAATTTATTATATGCAGTTTGGATAAAAATTGATTAGTGCACTACTAATCGCTATTAAGCCAAATCCGTGTTCCTACATTTTTATCATAGCTTGTGCACCATGATATGTTGCATTTCGGTAACATATTGTGTTCTTGTGTTGTTTTTGGGGTATTATGTTGTTTGGGTTTTAAAAAGAAAAGAAAAGAAGAAAAGGGTAAAAAAGAGAATGATTGGAGAGAGAGGGGGAGAGTGAGAAATGAGTTGAGAGAGGGTGAGAATAAGAAAGAGAGAAGGGGGCTGCCTATTATTTCCTCCCCATTATTTTCTTCATCTTCTTCCTCCTCATCTCTCTCCACCTTCACCCCCAAGATCCATCTCCAAATCTTCATCAAAACCCTATACTCCCTTCACAAAAGTTGATCCCCACTTCATCCTCAACACATTGGACCAATCAAAGTTGGATTTTGAAGACATTGGAGAGCTACGGTTTTTATTGAGTTGCCCAAGTGAGGTATATTTTCTGCCATTTAGTTTAGTTTGAGTTTTCTACTATTCTAGTTTAGTTTAGAATGTGATTTGGTTAGAGTATGTGATGTTTAGAAATTTCAAGAGAAAGGGTTGGGTGATGGTGTGGATTTGGTGATGTTACAAGACCTTAGTGGTGTTTTTACTGGCTTAGAATAGAGAGTATGGACTTAGGAATCATCCCATGTCTATTTTGTGAAGTTTGGTGTCCCTACAGGGAATCTGGAGCAACCTGGGTTAATTCTGGGAAAAATAAACAATACCATTGACCCAGGCTGAACATTAGGAGACCACCCTGTCGAAACGAACCCCAACAAAGACTACTTGGCTGAGGTAGCCGGATTTTGAGGCATTGTGGCCGGCCCCTTGGTGGTGTTTGGGGCTGGAATTGGTCCAGTAGCTCACACACTCCATATACTACCCCATGGTACTGTTTGTTTATCCCCATTTTACCTGAGAGAGAATCTGGGAGCTATTGTGAGAGGTTTTGGTTATGTTTTTATTTATTTTGGAATGCTTAGTTTAGGTATTTGGTATTGTATTTGGTTGTTTGGCATTTGTACGTCAACAACAAGGGTTGTTTGATTGTTTCGCATGCGTAGGCTACAGGTTCTAACCTATGAGCTCACCGTGTACCGTATTGGTTTTCCGAACACGATTTTAATAGCATTTTTGATTTCTTTTGATTGTAGGTACCTTCGCGTGGATTCCGAGATGATGGAGTATGGCGTCATCGACTTCGGCAAGCAAGAATCAAGGTGAGTAGATCTATATCTACGGGGATAGTCGGGTGGATGGCGTATAGCACCCCCGCAAATTATAAATAGAAACCGATCTATAGGATACAGTCGTAGAAACCTAGATTAGAAAACTAGGGATATGGTTAAAAAGATAGTTAGAGATGATATGAGTGATTGAATATATATATTATGAGATGAGATGAAATCTTTAGGGATATGAAAACTGAATGTGAATCACGACTTATAGGTATATAGTTGCGCTAGAATAGGTATGAGTTTTAGAGTAGCAGGTCATTTGATGTATAAGCTAGAATGTATATATAAAATTGACTTGATGTAAGATGACTTAATGTGATAAAAAGAATATACGATGTGATATGATAACTTGATTGATATGTCGGTATACGGATGTGAGTCGATAAAAGAGGATTGATACCTTTGCCGGTCCCCTGATATGAGATTGTATGGATATAACCTGGGATATAGGCATATAGAGATATAAAATGTTGTGAATCATGAGTGATAAGCCGTACGAGACATTAGGTCTGTACCTCATTGTCATATAGGTTGATAGGGTCCCTAATTGTTAATGCCTCCGTACGATTATTTACCGTACGTGATGAGTTTTATGATGATTGAACCATACCCTTGACTAGAGTATGCCATACGATCGATTATACCGTACGTGATGTTGTGAGGCTGGATGCTGATTGATAGATTCACCGACTCGGTCATGTTAGATACGTATACCTTATAGCTTTTAGCTGACGATGTACTTATGCCGCGTTCATGTCATTCTCACTGCATTACATATACCTGTGCCAGTACACCTACACCATTATCGATGATGCGTATGTTACACTTACACAGATTGGCCGGCTCACACACTTCATCATCGATAATTGCTATGTCACTTGTAAGTCAACATTACATACCCCACAAGATGCGGGTAGGCGGAATAGGTAAAACAATCATTTTATTCAAAGTAATATCGACTATCAAACAGATCTTTGCTCAAACCTAACTAACAAACTATCTAGAAGTAGTTAACTACTATGATAGATGATTATACCTCAAGATACTAGTCCTTCTTGTTCTTGTTGTTCACCGCCTCGTCGGCCTCCTCGATGTAATAGAAGATCCACCCGGGAGTTCCTTCTTCAAGCTTTAACCTCTAACTTGAGGTAACTAAGTGGTTAGGATTGCTAATCCAAGTGACCTAGAGGATATAGAGATAGATTAAGGATCTATTAGTATTGCTAACCCTAGGGTTCTTAACACATGAGAGGATTAGGGTTAGGATGAAGAAGATGAGAGCTTGAAGAGAGAGAATGTGTATGTGTAGATGAAATAAATCTTGAGTCTCTTAGGTAATTATGAAGCATGAAAAATATCTAAACAATAATAAATATATTCAACAACCATGCTTCATTAATTACCTTGAGGTGAAACACCTCATGACTCATGGTGTAATTAATAAAAATTACACATCACCTCTCCACCTCATTAAGTTTAATTCACAAATGAATTAAAACTAAATGAGTCACCCTTCTTCTAGAAGCTTCTCGACTAATTACGAGGATGCCCATCCCATCCGTATTTATGAAAAACACGGATATACTGAGAATGCATAGATCCAATAATCCAATACTAGAATCTAGCTTAATCTAAAGCCTGCTAGTATAATCTGTCCGAACATCATACGTGCACAAGTACACGCATATGTCCGAACCCTGTCGTAAAACCATACGACCTCTATATCGTTTCGCCTGAAGCAGGGAAACCCTCTGTGTGGGACTCTAAAGACTCGACACTATGCTGGCAGTGGGTTTAACCGCAGGCCGCAAGCGGTACTAGCTGTACGTAACGGTCCCCAGGTAGATGCCGATAAGAAGGCCGATGAGGAAACCTATTCGAACTCCTACTGAGCCTGATGTGACAATCTCCGTACAGTCCGGTCTGTTCGTCTAAGACTATTGCATATCGGGCCTAGGGGGTGGCAAGCGTCAGTCCCCTAAAAGCGGCATAAGTCATGTCGGAGTGAAGCCCATCATACTTTGAGAAGATACTGGAAAACCTACCAATAAATCTCGCTTGCCCTGGCCAGGGACCTTGCATAATGGCTCTCCAAACACAGCGTGATATCAACCCCCAATACCGAGAGAGACGAATCCTATCTAACCGCCACTTCCTCCATATGCTTCGGGACAGCACCCAACTGCTACCAGTTTGCACGACTCAGTCGAGCCGTAGTAGGGTAGCAATCTAAGAACAGTGGGAACACACTCGAGGCGAAGCAGCAGTGTCAAGTCTACGGACTATGCTGTACTCATGTCACCTGGGAACTGTTAACTGACGACGGGTGTAATACCAACCAACAGTTCCTTGCGAGTCCTTCCCGGTGTACCCATAACCCAACGAGCACCTACATACTATCTCCATTACAACGTACTAATGGCTGTGGGACAGACCATCTCCCATGCTGGGACAAGAAGCGTATACACTAGTCTACTCCGGAGTATTGATGCCCTGTCTCGATAATCCTACGACTAGGGACCTGAAAAAGGATGTGCTTGTAGACTACCCAGCCCCCACTAGTGTGACTGCCATCACAACGCTGGTAGTCAAGCAAGATCCTATGGGCTCTATCAATATGTATTTGTGATATGCTAAAAGAAACATATACACATATTAAGATAGATATAAACCAAGTAGCATACTACTATGTTGAGCAAGACTGTTAATACAATTGTGAATATCCCATGCTTCCATTAAGTAATATATAAGCTAGTATGATACAATAATGGCCCTTAGGGCATATACACTAACAATCTCCCACTTGCACTAGGGCCATGTACTGGCATATCGAAGACCTATCATCTCGAATAGCCTCTCGAACTGTGTCTGAGGTAAGGCCTTTGTCAATGGATCTGCAGTGTTCTCCTCTGTAGCAACTCTCCGAACCTCGATCTCCTGGCGATCTATGATCTCCCTGATCAGGTGATACCGCCTCAAGATGTGTCTGCACTTTTGATAGGACCGGGGTTCCTTCGCTAAAGCTATAGCCCCGTTGTTGTCACAATACAGAGGTATTGGATCTTGATATACTCCGCTCACATCGTCGAGTCAGCAACGGTGTCCTGCTTGGAACTCTTCCAACACACCGACCATCCATTGAGGGTAAAGACATAACCTGACATGGACTTGAAGTCATCCTTGTCACTCTGGAAGCTGGAGTCAGCAAAAGTCTCGATCTGGAGGTCTTTTCCGCCGTAAACCAAGAACATATCCTTAGTCCTTCTCAGGTACTTGAGAATGTTCTTTACTGCTATCCAGTGCTTCTCCCCTGGGTCTGACTGATACTGGCTTACCACGCATAGTGCGTAAGCTACATGTGGTCTAGTGCACAATATTGCATTCATTATAAAGCCTACCGCAGAAGCGTAGGGTATAATTGACATGCGATCCCTTTCCAAATCAGTCTTGGGAGACATCTTTTGGGAGAGGGTGATTCCGTGACATGTCGGTAAATTACAGCGCTTAGAATCTTCCATACTGAATCTTTTCAGTATAGTGTTGATATACCTTGACTGTGAAAGTTCCAACATCCTCTTAGATCAATCACGATAGATCTAGATCCCCATAATGTAAGAGGCATCACCCAGGTCTTTCATGAAGAACCTGTGTGACAAGAATCCTTTGACAGATTGTAGCATAGGAATGTCATTTCATATCAAGAGAATGTCATCCACGTATAAGACGAGGAATACGACAGTTCGTGCTACAATCTTACTATATATACATGGCTCATCTGGATTTTTGATAAAGTCATATTCTTTGACTGTTTCATCAAAACAGATGTTCCAACTCCGTGATCCCTGCTTTAGTCCATAAATAGGCTTAAGCAACCTGAACACTTTCCCGCTGCTCCCACTCTGATTGAAACCTTCTGGCTGATCCATATAGACGCACTCGTCCAAATTTCCATTTAGAAAAGCCGTTTTTACGTCCATCTGCCAGATCTCATAATCATGGAAGGCAGCAATGGCAAGAAGGATCTGAATGGATTTTAGCATAGCCACTGGAGAAACAGTTTCGTCATAGTCCAAACCAGGCCTTTGACGAAAACCCTTTGCAACAAGTATAGCTTTATAGGTTTCCACTTGTCCATCTACACCAATCTTCTTTCTGAAGATCCACTTGCATCCTATGGCTTTTACCCTATCTGGAGCAAAGTTCAAAGTCCATACTTTGTTGGTGTACATGGACTCCATCTCGGTCCGCATTGCATCAAGCCATCTTACTGAGGCGCCGCTCTGGATGGCCTGCTGGAAGCTAGGAGGTTCATCATTATCAATGACGCAATCCTCTCTATCCCCATCTATGAGAAAACCGTAGTATCTCTCAGGTGGATGAGACGGCCTACTACTCCTACGGAGGGGTACGGGAATGTTCTGTTCTTCTGGAACTTCTGGTTCTACCAAGCTTTCAGTATTAGATTGTGGTTCTGGAATTTCTTCCAGTTCTATTGCACTCCCACTTGTTTCCTTTTCTAAAAACTGTTGTTCTAGAAAATGGGCATTGCGAGAAACAAAAACCTTTTGTTCCTCTGCGTAATAGAAAAAATACCCCTTGGAGTTCTTTGGATATCCCACAAACTTACACTGTACTAAGCGTGCCTCGAGTTTGTCCACATGCTGCTTTTTAACAAAAGATGGACATCCCCATATCTTGAGATACTGAAGATAGGGTTTCTTCCCACTCTACATCTGGTATGGTGTGGTAGGCACAGTCTTGGTAGGAGCTCTGTTCAAAAGATATGCAGCTTACTCTAGTGCATAACCCCAGAAAGATAACGGTAACTCAGCATTACTCATCATGGAACACACCATATCCAATAGGATTCGGTTCCGTCTCTCCGATACACCGTTGTGTTGTGGAGTGTATGGAGGAGTAAGCTGAGAGAGAATTTCTTTCTCTTTTAGATAACCAAGGAACTCGGCACTTAAGTATTCACCACCTCGATCAAATCTCAGTGTCTTGATACTTTTGCCGGTTTGGTTTTCTACTTCATTCTTATATTCTCAGAATTTCTCAAAGGCCTCGGATTTATGTTTCATGAAGAAAATAAATCCATACCTGGAGAAATCATCCATAAAAGTAATGAAATATGATAAACCGCTTCTTGCATGTGTAGACATTGGACCACATACATCGCTGTGTATGAGTCCTAAGAGCTCGCTCGCTCTTACTCCATGTCCAGTGAATGGAGTCTTTGTCATCTTTCCTTTGAGACATGATTGACAAGTGGCATAAGATTGATATTCGAACAGATCCAAGTATCCTTCTTTATGTAACTTAGTTAACCTTGTCTCATTGATGTGACCTAATCTACAATGCAATAAGAAAGCCTGATTTATATCTGGAGACATTCTTTTTAGTATGTTCCGGACATTGAAAATCGGCAATTGGTTTAACACGTATATACCGTTATCTAGTGTACCGGACCTAATCAAACCATGATTAAGGTGGATGTTAACAACATCGCTTATAAACGTGAAATCATAACCTTCTTTTGATAACAACGATACTGATATGATATTACACGTTAAACAAGGTACACAAAAACAGTTGTGCAAAACCAAAATATGTCCACTCGCCAATCCAAGGTGATAATCCCCTACGGACACAGCATCCACGTGTTAGTTATATGTATGCCCTAGAGGCCATTACTATACATAGGATGTATATTGTAGTGGATGCTTGGACATATATAGGGAGGACTTTCTTGCTCGACATGATAGTATGCTATCTGGTTGCTCTTTACCTTAACGTGTACAGTGATTGTCTCTCTGTTACATGTTGGTAAAGCCCTTAGGATGTGTACTTGACTACCTGGACTATGATGCGGATCATACTAGTGGGGACATGGTAGTCCATAAGTACATCCTTCAAGGTCCCTAGTCGTGGGTGTATCGAGACAGGGCATCGATATACCAGTGTAGACAAGCGTATACCTTCTCGACCCATACAGATGGGCGATGGATGATCCCATATCCATTGGTGTTTGACATCAGAGATGATATACGGGTGCTCAGTGGAGACTGGGTACACTGGACGGACTAGCCGAGAACTCCCAGATGGTATTATACCTTACGTCAGATGGCAGTTTTCTGGTGACACTGGTACAGGTTAGTCTGTAGACCCTAGATCGTCATAGAGTCTTGTGTGATTCCCACTGTGCTTTGATTTCCACCTTACCATGTCCAAGAGGGCGTGCAAAACGGTGGTTTTTGGGTACAGTCCCGAATCACATGGAGGCAATGAGCGATAGGAGGGGATTCGTCTCTCCCGGTATAGGGAGTTGATGTTGCACTGTGTTCGATTGGCTATAACCGGAAATCCCTGGCCAAGGTTGCTGAGATTTACTGGTAAGTGTTACCAGTAGTTTCTCAAACTGTTATAGACCTCATATCGACACGACTTATCGAGCTATTGGGGTCTGACGTTTACCATCCCTCGGCAAGATATGCGACATATCAGACGACGAGACCTGACTGTACGGTAAGTGTTACTGGTTGGATTCACAGGAGTGTGAGCGGGCTTGCTCGTTGATCTTCTAATCGCTCAATACCCGGGTGGCCGTTACGTTTAGCAGACCGCTTATGGCTTGTGGTTGTTTGATATGATCATCACCTACTGCCGGCGTATTGATGAGTCTTTAGAGTCCTACACAGAGGTTTCCTGGCTCAAGCGAAACGAAATAGGAGCGCAAATGAGATATGTGCGGGACCGAGAATAATGCGTGTATGTGATACCGTGTTCTATTCTCGCGATGAATGTATCGATTGGTTGTATGCGATATAACCTAGTTATCGAATCGAGGATTGATTCGATAAGTCGATACATTGGATATTAGTCGGTCATATGCGATGTGACCGGATCGTTAAATCAAGTGTTGATTTAATGATTTAATGTATAATTATATATTTGATATATTACTTTACATTAACTAGTATTAGTTCACGTAAGATGGATTTTCTCACTTGATGTGCACATTGTATATATATGCTTGTGCACTAGTTTGTATCATGTTTGATGATTCATGCAAACTTGGGTGTGTGTATGCTTTGAACCATGTTTAGGTTAATGGTTAAGGTTTTAAATTATTCACTTATTCATTTTATTTATTTTTGGGCAAGAAATAAAATGGTGGCTTCTTTTGGTTTTTAGTTGAAGCATCTTGAAGCTTTGAAAAGCTTTGACCATTTTCTTTCTTTCCTTAACCTAACCATTCACCTAAACCCTAGTTTAGTCTCTACACTTGTTACACTAACTCATGGTTGTATTATGATAAGATCACTTGATTTATTATTATTCATTAATTGATTTTATTATTCTTATCATATTCTTTCTTCTTCTTCTTCTTCTTCAAGAAGAAGAAAACTTAGTACCTTCGATGGTGCCATGAGAAAAAGAGTGAGAAATCCAAATCCAAAGTGAACCCAATTCCTATTTCTTCATCCTCTACCACTTGCCATGTTGTAGAGTGTGTTATCTTCACAAGTTCTATGACCAAGTGAAGATGGAGCTTGATCTTGAGTTGCCTCGACGTAGATCATCTTTGACATCGAACTCGACGACCTAGCCCGCCCATTTCTCCGATGAAACCGACGCTAGAGTCCGGGATCCGATGATCGCAGCGAAGGGACATCGTCACGGAGCTAAGGAAGTGGAGGACCGGATCTACAAAGGTTGTAGCCCCTTTCACTTAGCACTAAAGCAGTTTAGTAGCTTGTAGTTTCACCTAATTTCTAGTTAACGATCTATATTAGGGTTTCTCGGCACCTAAATTCTAGAATTTGGCATGGTTGATGCCTTGTGGAACCTCATTAGTGTGCCTAGGAACCCTACAGTGGTATCAGAGCCTAGCTAGAGCCTTAGGCGAAGAGTAGACGATGTTAGAAGTCCGATCGAACCCGAAACCCTAATCCATTAACCCTCTCTGTACATTTTTCAAATCTGTGGAATTTTGTGAATTAAAAATATGCAGAAAAATCAGCAGGGAATTCTATGAGTTACTGTGCAACACGTGCGCCTGAATCGATCAAAGCGCCGCGGAAACGCGGCACGAGCATGGCTCGTGCGGCGGTTCCGCGGCCGTATTGTCACCTTGTTCATTTCAATTTGCATAGTAATGTCACTATCTGTCTGCTGTGTTTTCTGGGTATTTTTATTTAATACTCAACAGTTGAGTTTTCTGGGTTGTATTGGGAGTTCGTAGATTCGATCGGAATGTCTAATTTTGTCTATGTGTTTTTCCGGGTATTTTAGAACATGTTAAAAAGTTTGACCGGATATAAATACCCACTTTTTCCCCTGTCGGGAAATTTCCAAGTGTTGGATTTTTCCATAGTTTAAAGACGTTCTAAGTAGTGCAAGTAACGCGATGGACCCTCTAGAAGATAACAAACCTTAACTCGATTATGTGACCGTCTTGAACTGCCCTTTGAACCTTAGGGTTTGGGGCAGTACGGCGTGCCACATGTGAGGCGTTGGCTTGACCCTTCTACGGCTGGACCGTTGGTATTGTGGCATGAAGTTAATGTTTTTAAACTTGTTTCAAGTGTTGAGCTGTTTCGGGAAAACTTGGGTGTTTGACTGTTCGATCGGAAAGTTTAACATTTTCTATTTATCTGGAATGTGATACAATAATTGGAATCAACAACATTTGAATGTTATAAACGTAGCAGTTTAGTCTCGATTGATCGGTTGCCACGGAATTTTGATGCGATCAAAAGTCCGTCGCAATAACGTAGCGTACGCGGATACTCGACGGGTAAACTTAATAGACAGCCATGCCCCATAGCCCCGACCAAGTGACTGTAGGAGAACCCCATAGCCAAAAGCATCCGTTTGGGTGCTCGCGGCAGCGGAGTTCCGCCTTAGTGCACTTCGTCGACGGCATCCGGGGGTGCGGCCGTCTACTAAAGTTTGCGACGAGCATTCGATCAGTATATCGGGAATCTTGTTGAATTGCCCGACTAGATATTGAAAAGTGTTTTCAATATAGAGACTAAAATGCGGGTTTATAATTGTTAGGCATGCGATGTCTAAGGAATTCATTTGATTAGGCATGCGATGTCTAAAGAGTTTGCGGATTCCAACTGTTGTAGTTTTACACTTTCTTTTCTATGACCGTAAGTGTAATATGTGATATCGCCGGTTTCGTTGCTATATGTCAACGACAATTGGGATGGGCATATTTACTTACGTTGATGACATGTGATGTTATGTGTTGCTGGATATGTTATATTGGATCGTCGTGTTTGAATAGACGGGGGGGGGGGGGTTTATGTGAGATGAGTGTTTTTCATTTTCATTCATGTAAAAACTTGTATGTAATATTCTTTTATTGGGGCACTTCCAGGTTGCGGAAGATGTCACGTTGTATATTATTTACTTTTCCGCATTAGGATAGACCCAAGGAGGGGAGCACAAGTAACCGGGTTCTACGGTCCAGTGGGAGAACATCTAGAGGAGTCGAGTCTGGGTCTCCTAACCCTAGAATTGATAGGGTTGCTTGCCGCTCTCGTAGGGGTCTAGGGGTGTGGGATTGGCTATTCATCACGACCGTGGAATCCGTGTTTTATACTGGCTCGTATTGAAAACACGGACGTCCTAGTATATCCAATATTTCATATATGTTTCTTCTGCTGCGATATCTGTGATGTGATCATTTGATATGTTGTGATGGATACTATATATAGTATATACGATATATTATATAGACGTTACTTATGTTCTACACCAGCGCTAGCCCTGTCCCGCTCTGTCGTTAGTTACCTAACCTAACGGTGCACGAGGGGACATCAAGGCGAATGCGGATGGCATAAGTGTACGTCGTATTTATAAGTGATGTTTAGGTGACTTAAATGATGGGACTTCATTAATTTGATTAATGAAAGAAAAAGAAACCTAAAAGATGTTGTGGAATCGAATTTTCAAAAAAAAAAGGTAACTACAGTTCTTGCTTTGCATCGCGGTGTTCCTTGTAGAACATCCTGCACCTTATTCCATAAGGAAAGGACCGAGATCCCTTCACCGGGAGTGACTCCTTTGGCAATAACTGGCAGATGCTACAACCCTCGGTTTGTCTTTTGATTGCCTCTCTAGTTCTTGCTTTGCACAGCGGTATATATGATATATCCTGCACCTTATTCGATGAGGAAAGGGACGACGATCCCTTCACCGGGAGTGACCCCTTTAGCAAAACTAGAAAAGCCTAAAAAACACTCCATTTCAAAATTCATTCGATCCTACAACGATATCAAGTTCGTTACGCAATAGGTTTTCAGAAAAACCTGTCGTAGCCCTCCGTCATTTCAGATAAGTCTTACTTTGTATTCGTGCTACGTTTGTTGGCCTGCGTCAAGGCGTAGTGTGCGGTAGCTAACTTGTATTTATCTGTTTATGCATATGATGCAGATTGGATTAGGGTAGTCGTGCGACTTTGTTGGCCTGTGTCAAGGGTCGTGCGGGTGGGTTTAATTCAATCAAGAAATGACGGGTTGGACTTGACTAACGCACTATAGTTTGTTGGCCTGCGTCAAGGTCATAGGACGCTAGGGGCAAAATTATCGGGAATTTCAAGTGTTGAAATTTGCAATGAGATTGCATACCTTCTATGAGATAGTTGGATCCCGATACCCACTGGAAGTAATTGTTACTCCTGGGAGAGTTTTACACATTACAATTAGTCGATCAAGTAGGTGTCTAGAAAGGTGTCAACGGGGTTACGCCTCGGGGAAAACGAGGTTTACTGTAATTAGGTCCGTGCGAAAGAACGTGGAACCTCCCTCAAAGTACCGACACTGGCCTGGCTGAAAGATTGGCGAACTTGTAGCGTGTAATCAATCACGGCTAGTTTTTCCTTTTAGGGTTTGAAGGAAGATTTGATAAAAACAGTGGAAGCCATCCTGATTAGATAAAATAATAACCAATCTGATCTTACAAGAGCAAACGCTGAGTGTTTTCTTCTCTCTCTCTCCAGGTAGCGACCATATCACGCATTAATCAAGATAATAATACGGATGTATTGACCGAACCCGCTTGTTATACTAAGCTGGGGAACGTTGGTCCCGCTCCAACTTATAATTGTTATAAGACAGAGCAGGAAATAGAGGAATAACAGAATTCCTATGCCGCCCAAACGAAGAAAGTGTATACGATGCATCTCCTTCGGGTGTGTTCATTACAAAGAACAGTTTCTCTGTATCCTCTACGTCCTGGGTATTTGATACCGGATCAGGATCCCAGATATGTAATCTGTTACATAGGGCTATAGAAAGGTAGAGAACTGAGAACGGGTGATAAGTTTCATGAGACAGAAAACGGTGCAAGTGTTGCAGCCAAGTCTGTTGGTCATTGTCACCCTGTATTCCAAATACATTGATTCTGAACGAATGTTAATAGATACCGAACCTGATATACAAAATCATATCAGTCTCTTTATTAGTAAAGAAATGATAAAATTTTGTATTGTTGGATAATGTTTTGAACATTTTCTATATCAAAACTTGATCGGTTCAGGCACGTTATCTAAAAGCATTGATGTTTTAAATCAAACTACAGTTCTTAGTATACGGAACACACATAAGAGGAAGAGTTCAGAATTGAACGATTCCTTCTTGAGGTATTGTAGACTAGGTCATATCAATGTGACCCGACTAGCTTAAGTTACATTTTAGATGCATATTTAAATTAGTTTGAATTTACATCTTGTAAAACTTGCCAGTCATGTCACAAAGATAAGATGACCATAGCTCCGTTTACTGGAAACAGATAAAGAGTTAGTGAACTCTTGGGTTGATACATGTTGATGTATGTAGGTCCCCTGTCTACACATGCCAAGACCGGTTCTTTGTATTTCATTACATTCTCTGATAATCTCTCAAGATTCAGACATATGTTCCTGTTAAAACACAAGTCCGAACCTTTTGAGATATTCACAGAATATAAGTTGGAAATAGAGAACCAAAATAAGGGTATAAGTATTATGTCCTTTGATGAGATCAAGGAGGAGAATACTTGTGCATAGAATTCCTGGACTATTCTAAAGGAGAATGAGATTCTCTCTCAGCATTAATCCTCCGTATACACCATAGCACGATGGCATATTGGGGCGGAACAATTGCACCCTATTCGATATGGTGCGCTCTATGATGAGTACTACTGAGTTACCTGTTTCCTTTTAGGGGTTATGCACTTGAGAAGCTGCATACCTATTGAATTAAGTTCGAATCAGATTACAGCCTACCACTCCATATGAGATATGGTATGGGAAGAGCCCATGTCTTAAACTAGTTAAGATTTGGGGTTGACCGACCTATGACTAAAAGCAAAAATCCGGACAAGATCGAGGCAAGGTCTGTTATGTAGAATTGGAAAGGTTCCAGCTGTACAAACTACAGCAGATGATTTGGTAGAACCAAGGGATTCAGTAGATTCCAACGAACCTCAGCCTCTCCGCCGATCTAGTAGGGTTCCTCATCCGCCTGAGAGATACTTCGGTTTCTCGATGACAGTGGGAGCGAGGATTGCATCATGAGATGATGACCCAACTAGTTTCGAGTAGGCCATCGAGAGTAGGGACTCTGTAAGAATGGTTGGATGCTTAGCGATCTGAGATGGAATCCATGTACACCAACAAAGTATGGACTTTGGTTGCTTTATCTGTGTAACATTTCAAAAAATAAAATAAAATATTATTTTTGGGAATTTTCATAATTTAATATTAAGTTTTAATGAATATTTTAATAGTTGGTATAATTAAATACCGATAAACGATGAAAATTCCGGAGAAAGTTATGGAAATTCTAAATTTGGGCATTTTGTGGAAAGATTACAGTTTTTATGATGGATTATATGCTATTTCAATGTTAAAACACGATTAAAAATCGCTAATTGGATTTTTGGCTTTTGTGCAAAAAATGTGCACATGACATTTCCTACACTTGTTACGCTTGTTTCATGTTTTGGTCATGGTAGCCTAGGGTTAACCTTGTCTAATTGGGCTTGATGGTTTAAACCTTTTGGTTATGTTAATTAGCTTAATTAAGGGTTTTAGCTTGTTAAGGGTGATTAGGATAGGGGTTGACTAGTAGGTAGGAGAGAGAGAGAGAGAGCCATGATGGTTTTGGGCATGCTAACATCTAATGGAAAGATAAGGGTGAGGGGGGTTAACTTGAGGTTGTGCCTTAATCCATTGTTTCCTTCACACTCCTTCTCATTGATCACATCTCTCCCTCTCACTCACACTCACATCTCTCACAACCTCAGCCTAAAACAAAACAAATCAGCCCCAGTAGTAGCAACTGCTGCACCCACACACAAAAGGAAAACAAAAGAGAAAAACATCAGCAACTACATTAACTACAGCCACTGATACACCATATCAGCCCCCATGCCCTCACATCAACAGCTACCTCATCCCCCAATAGATGCAGCCACTAGCCCCTAGCACTTCAGCACACATTTCAGCCCCAATCTCATCACATCAGCCACCCCAACAGCAGTAGCCATATCAACAGCAGCACCATCATTTTGTAAGTGCACGGCGGCGCCCCGGCCGTCAATCCGACGGCCAAATGCGGAAGCGGTGATAAACTTTAATTTTTCATGAACTGGCAAACCGCCGCGCACTAATACCCGGATCGAACCATTAATTAGTCCTAGCTAACTACAAGATGGGGAAGAGAGATATACCGACAGATCCGAGTCCTCCGGTCTTCTCGTCGTCGTCCCGATCTCCTGCGGAAGCTCCGGTCTCCATCTCGTCGCCGGAAGTGCACCACATCGCCTACTTCTTTTACGGGCTCCCACCTCAATGCCGAGGCAACTCGGGCACGAAGCTGGCTAGTCGACGTGCCCAAGATTTGCTGTAGAATGGTGTGTAGAACTTGTGTCTCATTTTGGGGTCGTAGGAATTGCCGTATGGTGGAGGAATTGATACAAGCTTTTGGAGGAGGAGCTAATATGATTTTTGCCAAGCCAAAAGAGTGTAAATCCCTACACTAGAATTTTGGACAGCCCCATCAAAAGCAAGGCCGGCCATGCATGTGAGGGAGAGTGAGAAATGAGGAGGTTGTATCAAAAATGGGAGAGGCCAAACTCATGTCATGCAAGAGAGAGAGGAATGGCTATCATAAACAACCATGATCACAAAACTATGCCAACACTCCACACTACCATCATCTCATGCATGATGGCTCCAAAAAGGTCAAGCCATCATGAGCATAGAAAGTCAAGTGATGGTGCACATCATGAAAACCATCATGATACAAATAATATGCAAAGGACCCCCTTCCAAATACTTATTTGCAACAATGCAAATAACCCCTCCTCCACCAAACTTCGGCCAATGAACGATACAAAGGAAATTGGCCGAAACGGAAAGCAAACTGGCAACTCCAGAAAACTGGTCCCGTAATAAATTACAGGAAAACCCCGAAACTGTGCATACACACCCGCATTTGTATTCCGACCGAAATACAAATGCAATGAGACAAAATCTCCACTGTACTATACTAGAATCCGGCTTATACCAAAACCGGCTAGTAATATCTGTTCGATCCTGATCCGTGCAATGCCGCACGTATCTGATCGAACCCTGCCATATAACCATACGGCCTATAGTACAAACTGTCCGATCCTGATCCGTGCAATACCGCACGTGTATGATCGGACCTTGCCATATCTCCATACGGCCTCTACAACCTTTCACCCGAAAGCTGAGTAACAGAATGTGGGGGACTCTAAAGACTCGTCAACACCTTGGTTGTGGATTTAACCACTAGCACGTCAGAGGTATAAGCCAATACGTAACGGGCTACCAGGTATTGACTAAAAGGGACGTCTGTGAGTGAACTCAGCCTGACACCCTACTGAGCCGGTCAGTGACAATATCCATACAGTCCGGTCCGTTCGTCTATGAGTATCGCATGGCGGGCCTAGAGGGTTGGTAAAAGTCAGACCCCCAAAAGCGGTACAAGTCGTGTCGGAGTGTAGCCCAGAACACCCTGAGATAATACTGGAATACCTACCAGTAAATCTCCTTGCCTCGGCCGAGGGCTTCGTGTAATGGCTCTCCTAGACACAGCGCGACCTCACCCCCAATACCGGGAGAGACGAACCCCTGAAGATACGCTCACTGCCTCCATGTGGCTCGGGACTGTACCCAACTAAAACCTGTTTGCACGACTCCTTTGAGCCGTGGTAGGGTAATAATCAAAGTACAGTGGGAACTCACACGAGACAAATGACGATCCCCAGGTCGATGAACTAACCTGCATACATGTCACCAGGGAACTGCCATCTGACGTCTGGTATATGACCAACTAGCATGTTCCCGGCGAGTCCTGTCCGGTGTACTCATAACCCAATGAGCACCTGTATACATCTTAGGTGATCCAACTGACACCAGTGGCTTGTGAGACCGGCCACCGCCCCTCGTCGTGGTCTCGACTGTATACACTAGTCTACTCTGGAGTATCGATGCCCTGTCTCGAAACTCACACGACTAGGGACCATTTAAGGATATGCTTATAGACTGCCAGCTCCCCCGTATATGATCGCCCTCATACTGCTGGTGGTCAAGCAAGAATCCTAGGGGCTTTACCAACGTGTAATAGCGACTTGTCAGGTCACTTAAAGCAGTACACGATGATAAAGGTAAACCAGATAGCATACTATCATCTCGAGTAAGACTGTCCTACCGGGATAGGTCCTCCATCAATCATTGCAATCACGTACCTGTGACCTAATAATTGACTCTGAGGGCACTATCTCCAACAATCTCCCACTTGCACTCAAGGCTAATTATTGCGATGTCGCATACTCACAGCCCGTGTGATACCGAACACCCAACTCCTGTACTAGTCAGTCTCACAAAGCTCGTTTACGAAACTATTGCGTTCGAGGAATAGCCTTAGTGAGTGGATCCGCTTTGTTGTATCTTTCTATGTCTCTCTATATCTCAAGTTCGCGGAGAAAGCCATCTCCCGAAAAGAGTAATACCTGTCTTAGAATGTCTGGATGTCTGATGGGACCTAGCTCATAAATGAACTCCAAATCATAAATGAACTCCAAATCCAAACTTCTTAGACTGTATCGTCAACTGAACTTAATCAGTATCCTGCGCCATGCCTCCCTCAGTATTGCCTTGGACCACCTGTCCAAAATACTTCCCCTCATCAGAAGGAAAAACTATAACTCTGACAACCTCCTTGTTGTCCAGGTCACCTTGGAAGCCTGGAATGATAACTGTCTCCGAATGAGGCTGTCGTTATCATATCCCTAGAGCATCCACTTATGTTCTAAAACTGCTTCCGACTGTTTCTCCAGGATTAGATCAATATCAACTTATTGCATCTAGTGCAAGAAGAACATCTGGTGTGGTACTTGACATATCACGATTGACTCAATTGCCTGAGCAAGTGATCTGCCAATCATGCACATCCCTCTCCAATTTAGTCTGTAAGACCCCTTTAGAGAGGGTGACTCCATTACCTGCAGGTACACTACCGTGCCAGGAGTCGTCCATCCTAAATGCTCTTAGAATGCTGTCAAGTACCCCGATTGGGAAACCACCCAAATCTAGATCTAAAACCATAGATCTAGTAACCAGTATGTCTGATATAAAATCCATTTCCTTTGTGGAGAAACCACTGTGTGACGACCAAAGTATAACCGACTGTAGTATAGGAGTTTCTTTTCCTACTCTGTGTATGTCATCCAAATCTCAGGATATCACACCCTACTACCTTCTCAACAGATCCATCCCCTATTCTGATGAAGTCAAACCCATGACTGTCACGTCAGAAATAGATGATCTATCTCAGCTACATCTGCTTTAGTCTATAAATAGACATAAGCTACCTGTCCACCAATGCTTCCGCTGCTCCCAGTGACTACGACAACCCTCTGGCAGAGTCATATAGACATACACTTCTAAAACTAGTTTAGAACGACGCTATACTCATCCTCCCGCCGGGTCTCGCAGCCTGGAACAACAGCAATGGTAATTGTGGGTAAACAAGAACTTCCCTGTCACCGTCCTTGAGGCTACCTTAGTACCTCTCGGGTGCCTGAAGTTACCCACCGTATCTGCGGAGTGGCCAATGGAATGTCAATCCAGATTGAATCTTTAGGTTCCTTATCAAATCTTCAGTAATCGTTTGTGGTTCTGGAATCACTTCCAGTTCTACCATACTCCTACTACTGTTTTCTGAAAAAATCCATTTTTATTAAAACTGTGGCGAGTCTAGAACAATATCGCTATTGTTCATCCAGATGGTAGAAAGTCAACCCTCGTCATAGCCTGGGTCAACCCACAAACAGCCATTACAGAAACGTGCCTTGAGTTGTCCAGTGTCTGGTTTTAATCATAAACCGGACAACTCCCCGTACCTTAACATCGTTAAGATATGAACTGTTCTATATCCAATATAGAACCAGAGGCACTGATTTAATTGAACCAGATCCAAATCATGCAACTGTCTCCAGTGCATGTTAACTAAATGGAAGGAGGCCTATCAGCGTTACTCAACTTTGGAATGCTTCCAATTATGAGTAACCTGAAAGAGAAGCAAGATCTCTTTATCATCACTATCAACTGAATACCATTGACAAGTATCTACATCTTCGATCACTTTGAAGAATCCCGATACTTGCTACATCTGGTTCTCTACTCTATTCAAATACCTATAACTTCTCCAAATTCGGACCCTGTGTTTCCACGAAACACTTGTCTAAAAACTAGAGAAGTCATAAGTAAACCGAATAAAGTACGAGGACCAACCCCTCTGTCCTGATGGACCCTGGACAACATACAATACTCTGTATAAGTCCCTTGAGTCTGATAACTCATTCACTGTGTGTCGTAGGTTGAAAAATGTACTTATGGTTAAGAAGAATTACACCGATGTTTAATGCTCCTTACCTAACCATCCACTGATATAGGTAAATGTCATCGACATAATTTCAAAAAGGTATATCTCACTCTATGAAAATAGACGTACAGATAAATCAATTTGAAATTGGTGCATAACAGCGGATATTCAAAACCAAATATTTGCCGACCGGCAAACAGTCCAGGTGATTTCCTCAAATATCACCGATTACAACGAATCCCGATATAATGAGGATGATCACCCAATTCCCAATAACTTACTCCCACTCATCATCTGTAAAACCATACAGATGTGAGAATCGTACCTGGTAAATACATACCCTGGAGTAAAGACTAATTGGGAAATCAGTTTTCCTTTAACAGTACACGGTGAAACTGAAACATTGAAATGTTTCGATGGGGTATCCTGGTATTCCTAGTAATGCCTCTACCATTGTCCAGATTCACAACTATAACCGTATAATTCTTTGCCACCTCTCCGAATCCCTTTATATGTTTTTAGTCATTACCTTCTGTACACCCCTTTAGGCCAATTGGTTTTCTTCCTTCCCTACCGTTCGGCACCAGCCTATGGTTTGGAAGAAGACTATCCAATAAGCATAATGGGTGTACTGTCCCAATCCTAGGAACACTCGCAATGCGAGAGGAGGTGAGGATAAAAGACAACCGAATAAATCTTATTCCTATTTCTCCTGAACCAGAATCCATCCCCGAACTAGAACAAGTTCCTTTCGAGTTCGTATATAACCATACGATGGAGTATCCAAATAAACTGTGGATCTTCGTAGTGATACGGAGTGTCCTGGAGAAATACAAAGGTGATTTAGGATTGGCGAAGGAATACTTGGTTTGGTCGTGAATATCAGTCGCAATTTACTTTGCCCTCTTACTAATCCCTTGCTTTGTCTGAACTTAATACCTTCTGTACACCATCGTTTGGCTAATTGGTTTTCTTCATTCCCTACCGGTCGGCACCAGCCTAAGGTTTGGAAGAAGACTATCCAATTTGCGTAATAGGTGTACTATCTCCTAAACCAAGGAGTACTCGCAACCTGAGAGAAGGTAAAAGGAAAAGACAACTGAATAATCCTATCCGTTTTCTCCAGAACCGGAAACCATCCTCGAATAAATTCTTTCGAGTTCGTATCTAACCATACGATGGTTTTGTCCAATTGAAGTGGATGTTCGTAGTAAAACGGGGTGTCCTGGAGAAAAGGGTAAAAGTAGGAGTGGCAATGAGGTTTGCAACTCTGACAATCCAAAAGCCAGTGTTAAGAAGGTTCGGTTAATTTGGTCACTGAGTCATAGTCTTAAGGTCTGGTCAATGGTTGCTGCCAAAGAGAGAGAGAAAAGAAACACTCAGCGTGCACTCTAACCTAGATCAGAATGGTTACCAATTTATCTAATCTGGAAACCTCCCACTGTACCGTCAAATTCTCCTCCAAACCTGAAAGAAGAATTAGTCGGGATCACCCGAGGAGTAAACTAACTCATCAGTGGGAATCGGGATCCAACTATCATCGCATGATAACGTGACGGAATCCGCTCACGGTGTCACACTCCAGAAGGTATGCGCATATCTGGCAAGTTTCAGTTCTTTTGAAACTCCCGATGAGATTTCTGCCCCATGCTCTTATGACATTGACTTTGGCCAACATATCATAAGTCACATGTCAAGTTCTACCCGTCATTCTCCAGGTTAATTTGAATCCACCCGTACCTACCCTTGACTTTGGCCAAAATGGCAGTACGACTGTCCTAAACCAACGCATCTATCTATGCTGCATATGAATACCCCAATAGCTACCAATCACTGTGCCTTGACTTTGGCCAACATACACAGCTTGAATACTATTGACCATCCATATGAAACGACGGAGGGCTACGAATGGTTTCTGGCGAAAACCTTTAACGTAATGAACTTGATATCGTTGAAGGAACGGATAGCTTTTAAAAATATAGTGACGAAAACCATTGCTAAAGAGGTCACTCCCGGTGAAGGGATCTCGGCTCTTTCCCCGTAGAATGAGGTGCAGAATATTCCAACTGAATACCACGGTGCAAAGCAAAAGTAATCGGCTATAGTGAAGTTAATGCCCTGACGCAAACTTTTGTCCAAGGGGTCACTCCCGGTGAAGGGATCTCGGCCCTTGCCGCGTCGACTGAGGAGCAGGATATTCCAACTGAATACCACGATGCAAAACAAAAGTAAACGTCCTTGCAATAACAGCTTTTTGAAAAGTGTTCCAACAACATCAGATTAGGTTTGTTTTTAACTTGCATTGATCCGAATCAACGCAGTCCCATCAATTGATCACACCAAAAAGAACGAAAATATACTGATGTACGTATATGCCATCCGCATTCGCCACTGGGTCCCGTCATTACCCGTTAGGTTAGCTAACTAACGACAGAGCGGGGACTGGACTAGCGCGGATGCAAAATATATACAACATCTACTAATATATATACCAATATATTATATTCGCTCAAGGCGTGATAAGAAATGCAACATCACAGAAAATGTACAGCATCACAGAAACAATACAGATATCTGGGATCCCCGGGTTTCACAGAGCCACTACTGAAACCCGACGTTCCCCTGGTCGTGTGGATAGCCTGTGCAATGAAATCCTAGACCCCTACGGGCGCGGCAAGTTACCCGCCAAAACCTGAAGCGAGGCAGCCCCCTTCAGCTCCGTGAATGGACCACCCAGCACTTCACGGAATCCGGTAACTTGGGCACCCCTCCTGGGTCAACCTGTACCCCCTACGAGTGCGGCGAATAGCCCGCCACTCCTAGAGCGAAGCCCCCTCCGTCCTAATGCCATGAGATGCGGGCTTGTTGCCCTCTAGAACCCGGCTATCCGTGCACCCCTCCGCGGGGTAAGCCTAGTACAGAAAGTAAAATATACATACAACGGGTACATCGACCGCAACCTGGCCGTGCCCCAAAATAATAATACAAACAGGCAGTGACGGCAGTCCACACGTGGGACGCTCGCCCCGCAATATCAAATGTACATAATACAACAAAACTGTACTAGCATTGCATCCAGGCTATCCCCCACGACCGATCCGCAACATCACAGCAAAAACAGAACATCAACGTGAAAGTCACGTTCGCAAATCCGTCTAACCGGGCTATAGCAGTTAGACCGGATTTACCGATCAAGTGACATTCACGGTCGCAGATATAATGTAAATACTGTGAAATAATGTGTTTAAAATATCCGATCGATCAAACTTTAACAAGTGGGCCCCCAAGTACTACTGTAGCACATCAAGAAATTCTGGGCCCAAAATTAATATTCCAAAACCCATATTTTAAGCCCACAAAGACACTGTAGAAATTTGGTGCAGGGATCTCCACAGTGCGCGGCGGAACCGCGGCGAGAAGGGGGTGTTTGCGGCGGTTCCGCGCTCCAACAGTGGAATCACTTCATCGAATTTTTACAGAGCTCTTATAATCTCCAGTACATCAATTTTATACAACCTGAAAAATTTTTGGAGACCAAAAAATTTCAACAGAAAACCGTCGCTTTGAAAAACTCGGTTTTGGAACTTTTGATCGATCGGAAATGCAAACACATAACACAAAGCTAGACTAAGTTAATGGCGAGTCTCTGATACCACTGTAAGTGCACGGCGGCGCCCCGGCCGTCAATCCGACGGCCAAATACGGAAGCGGTGATAAACTTTAATTTTTCATGAACTGGCAAACCGCCGCGCACTAATACCCGGATCGAACCAATAATTAGTCCTAGCTAACTACAAGATGGGGAAGAGAGATATACCGACAGATCCGAGTCCTCCGGTCTTCTCGTCGTCGTCCCGATCTCCTGCGGAAGCTCCGGTCTCCACCTCGTCGCCGGAAGTGCACCACATCGCCTACTTCTTTTACGGGCTCCCACCTCAATGCCGAGGCAACTCGGGCACGAAGCTGGCTAGTCGACGTGCCCAAGATTTGCTGTAGAATGGTGGGTAGAACTTGTGTCTCATTTTAGGGTCATAGGAATTGCCGTATGGTGGAGGAATTGATACAAGCTTTTGGAGGAGGAGCTAATATGATTTTTGCCAAGCCAAAAGAGTGTAAATCCCTACACTAGAATTTTGGACAGCCCCATCAAGAGCAAGGCCGGCCATGCATGTGAGGGAGAGTGAGAAATGAGGAGGTTGTGTCAAAAATGGGAGAGGCCAAACTCATGTCATGCAAGAGAGAGAGGAATGGCTATCATAAACAACCATGATCACAAAACTATGCCAACACTCCACACTACCATCATCTCATGCATGATGGCTCCAAAAAGGTCAAGCCATCATGAGCATAGAAAGTCAAGTGATGGTGCACATCATGAAAACCATCATGATACAAATAATATGCAAAGGACCCCCTTCCAAATACTTATTTGCAACAATGCAAATAACCCCTCCTCCACCAAACTTCGGCCAATGAACGATACAAAGGAAATTGGCCGAAACGGAAAGCAAACTGGCAACTCCAGAAAACTGGTCCCGTAATAAATTACAGGAAAACCCCGAAACTGTGCATACACACCCGCATTTGTATTCCGACCGAAATACAAATGCAATGAGACAAAATCTCCACTGTACTATACTAGAATCCGGCTTATACCAAAACCGGCTAGTAATATCTGTTCGATCCTGATCCGTGCAATGCCGCACGTATCTGATCGAACCCTGCCATATAACCATACGGCCTATAGTACAAACTGTCCGATCCTGATCCGTGCAATACCGCACGTGTATGATCGGACCTTGCCATATCTCCATACGGCCTCTACAACCTTTCGTCCGAAAGCTGAGTAACAGAATGTGGGGGACTCTAAAGACTCGTCAACACCTTGGTTGTGGATTTAACCACTAGCACGTCAGAGGTATAAGCCAATACGTAACGGGCTACCAGGTATTGACTAAAAGGGACGTTTGTGAGCGAACTTAGCCTGACACCCTACTGAGCCTGTCAGTGACAATATCCATACAGTCCGGTCCGTTCGTCTATGAGTATCGCATGGCGGGCCTAGGGGGTTGGTAAAAGTCAGACCCCCAAAAGCGGTACAAGTCGTGTCGGAGTGTAGCCCAGAACACCCTGAGATACTACTGGAATACCTACCAGTAAATCTCCTTGCCTCGGCCGAGGGCTTCGTATAATGGCTCTCCTAGACACAGCGCGACCTCACCCCCAATACCGGGAGAGACGAACCCCTAAAGATACGCTCACTGCCTCCATGTGGCTCGGGACTGTACCCAACTAAAACCTGTTTGCACGACTCCTTTGAGCCGTGGTAGGGTAGTAATCAAAGTACAGTGGGAACTCACACGAGACAAATGACGATCCCCAGGTCGATGAACTAACCTGCACACATGTCACCAGGGAACTGCCATCTGACGTCTGGTATATGACCAACTAGCATGTTCCCGGCGAGTCCTGTCCGGTGTACTCATAACCCAATGAGCACCTGTATACATCTTAGGTGATCCAACTGACACCAGTGGCTTGTGAGACCGGCCACCGCCCCTCGTCGGGGTCTCGACTGTATACACTAGTCTACTCTGGAGTATCGATGCCCTGTCTCGAAACTCACACGACTAGGGACCATTTAAGGATATGCTTATAGACCCCAGCTCCCACTTATATGATCGCCCTCATACTGCTGGTGGTCAAGCAAGAATCCTAGGGGCTCTATCAACGTGTAATAGCGACTTGTCAGGTCACTTAAAGCAGTACACGATGATAAAGGTAAACCAGATAGCATACTATCATCTCGAGTAAGACTGTCCTACCGGGATAGGTCCTCCATCAATCATTGCAATCACGTACCTGTGACCTAATAATTGACTCTGAGGGCACTATCTCCAACACATTTGACTCAGCCCAATCTTTGCCCAATTTTCTGCCAGCAGCAGCCCCATCATAGAGACACACACACCAGCCTCAACCCCATATCACACTTCACCACAAATACATCAAACCCCTTCCTTAACTACTGCTGCAACACTCATACACAAAATATAGCCAAAACAACAGAAGCAGTTTCAGCCAAAACAACATCAGCTCAGCACACTTCAGCCCCCATATACACCATCGGCCCATATCAAACCTCAACAACATCATATACAACAACCCCACACCCTCATCACACCACACTTATCACCAAAGCAGCCACAGCAAAATATAAGCCACTGTAGTTGCTGCTGCAACAGCAACAACAAAAAGGGAAATAGCAAGCAGCAGCAGCAGCCAGATGCATCAACAGCCACAAGCAGGAGCTCAGCAGCAGCAAACCCACTTCCCCACCTCCTTCTCTTTCCCTTCTCCTTCATTCCAGGACTCCCTTGAGGTATAATCTCACAACCCAACTTCTATTTTTCCAAGTTTTGGTTATATAGCTGAAACTTAGTGTTATTTTAGAAGATTAGTGCTAGTTTGGATAAATTTGAGTGAGATGTGGCCAAGTGATGGTTTTGATTGCTAGGGTGACCTTATTAGGTGAATTTGAGACCATTGTAACCAAGAAACCCCAGATTTCTAGTTAGTTACCAGAGTTGTTCGACTTGGTGTAAATTAGCGTTTTTGTCGGTTTTGTGACCTTTCTGAGACCTGCTTTCGCCCGGGATCTCCTAGAGTAAAATTGACTTGGCAGTGAGCTGTGCAGGCACCCTGGAACCACTACCTAAAACCCTAGCCACCATCTCAAAGTCCCGGCCGCAAATTTAATCCCCCGGGCCGCAATTTGCGGCCAGAGCACTAGGGAACCTCCTCGTTTTGCGTGCACGGCCCTATTTCATGTAAACTTGACCCCCTGTATGTCTAGTTTTGACTGGTTCTAGTTTGGATAGAATCTGAGTTGATTTTCATGAGTTGGTGTATGATTTACGACTCGTTTCGTATGGATTTTGACATTCGATGATTCGTATCTGTCGGGTGGCGTTTGGACGTCAACGACAGTGGTGATTGGCTGTGTTTGCACACAAGGTCACAGGTTTTTACCTATGGGCGCAGTGTGCACCATTTTGGTTTCCGACATGGTTTTCATGAGTTTTAGCGTGTTATATCCTTGTAGGTACCCCACGTGGCGTCGAGGCGTTGGAGATGCAAACGGCGACATCGGCACCGGCACACATAACTAGGTGAGTAGATTTATATCTACGGGGAGAAGTCGGGTGGATGGCGTATAGCACCCCCGCAGTCCGTGGTGATGTATACGGATGCGTATACACACCAACAATTTATTATATGTTGTTGGGATTTATTATTGATGATTTAAGATGGATATTGGTGTTGGATTGGTGCATGGTTACGAAACCTTAGGTAGTGGGTCCACTACACTTACATATACACACATACATACTTGCATACATCCTTATTTCATATGTGGTTATGGGATTCTATATAGATATGTGTTCACATGGGTTTGGGAGTATGTGTTCACATACGGATTTGAGGATGACATGGGATTGATATGAGTCGATGAGTTTGATCTGAGATTATGATATCGGTGATTGGCAGGATTCGTACTTGATATACGTCCTGATATGATAGCGGGTCTTGGATGGCGATGCCATATGCATAGTGATACATATGTTTTAGATGATTGACATGTGATTATGATACGAGATAGGTATGATATGACATGACAAGATATTTATGATAGGCCGCCTTGGGCGTTGTTTACCCCCTTGAGATGATTTGGGCTGATGATATCGTTTTTGCTAGAGGCTGTAAATCAGAAGCTGGATTATGATTATATTAATGATATATGATGATGATATTGATTTATACGAGACTGTCGATCAGTGATCAGATCTTGATTATAGTGATGATATTAGTGTTGTACTAGACGTAGGTCAGTACCCAGATTATAATATTTGATAAGGAGAATACCTGATGAATGATATGATGAATATGATATTGACCCGTACCCAGATTTGGGGATGCCGTACGACAGGTTTACGTACGAGCTATAAATGGATGTTTGACCCGCACTCTTTATTTGGGAATAACTGATTATAGAGATGTGTTATCGGATGTGATATTATTGAGGCGGATCACCGACTATATATGTATATATGTATTGACTCAGAGGTTAGGCGGTTTACCTTACCTGCAGTTAGCCTTTTAGTTCAGCCCTTTAGTTGGTGTAGCTATATGACTCGTATGACATTAGATGCAGTTTAGCTATCTTGGTGTTTAGCATTCAGCTCCCGCATATTATCATTGTTGCTCTGCATCGCATACTGTTGTGATTCATATTTTATTATTGATATCCTGCTGTTAGGACACCAGCACCATTACCGATGATGCGTATGTACCACGTACACTTATTTGCCTGCTCACACACATCTTCATCGGTAATTGCCATGTCACGAACACTTAGAAAATATTATTGCTTGATTTAGCTTGTTAGCTAGTAGTGACATAATATTAGTATGCTTCCCTTATATGCCAGCTTGACATTGTAGTTATTACCTGTCACTTCATGCATACTGTTATTCATTATATGCTGCATTCATAGATTCTCATGCTTATATTCATGATTTCACATGCTATTGATGCATTGGATTCGGGTTTCCATGAGATTTTCTGGATTTGGAGGAAAACCGCAAAACATACATATAAACTGCTTTCTCTTTTTAATAAAATGCGGTTTTCCCATGATGTATGAGTCGTCCACCATGAGTTTTGCTGATGGATTTCGAGACCCGATTCGAGGAGGCGGATGAACCGTTTCAGGTATATGGTGGGCCCGTTGCGGTACCCCGGGGCAAGAAGATCGCAGGAGATAGCGTTGAACCTGGCAGGGGAGCACGACCGACCGGTGATTTTACCCGACACGTCGGATATCCGGAGGATACCGTCGTAGTCATGAGATGGATGGTAGGGGCCGATCTGGACTGACGGCGCCCTGGATATTATGATTGAGACATTGAGATTTGAGATACTGAGGTACAGAGATTGTGATACAGAGATATCGAGATATTGAGATTTATGTTTTGTGCCGATGCTAGGCACTGTTTTATGCTGATTTCATTATGATACCTCATTTTAAAAATACAGAAATCTCATAAAGTTACAAAAGTAGTTTTCTTCAGTACATGCATTCATACATCATTCATATGATATATCGCCACCTGATGCACTGACACAGGCACATGGGTTTACACTTGGGTTAGATATTTACCCTAGACATGGTTAGAGATTGCTGGTTATATATTTGAGGATTATATATTATGATCGTATGACCTAGGATTGCGTCATACATGCGATTTTCTGTTCGTAAATCTTTTTCTACTCACGAGTTGGCAACTCACCCCCATTGTGCCCCAGTTTCTTGCAGGTTTGCCTTACAGGTTTCATTACGGCTTTGCGGGCACTGTACCTTTCGGGTGACTTGCTAGTAGGTTGGTTTATTGTATCTTACCCATCATTATACCTTGTATATTATATTTCAGTTGTATCTAGAAGTTCCATCAACCAAACATGTACTTATTTGAGATAGAGACCAGTGATGTTTATTCTTTCGACCTTAGAGTCGCACGTTATATTTATGTGGATTTCTTGTTGTTGGAGTTTCCTCTCTGTTGTGATCCTCGCCTTTAGGCGTTGTATATTATGTTGCATACAGGTTGATTTGCTATGGTTCTTCCTATACTCTACTACTTTCTTGGTTTGGATTTCTGGGCTCGGCTTACATAGAACACGTACGCCTTGAGACGTTCGTAGCCTAAGTGCCGGTCATGTTCCGTACTTTCGGGACATGACAATCTAAAGGGTTAAATCCCCATAAGGAGCAAGTATATCTTGAGAAGATTACTTGGTGTAGATGGAAAAGTTGAGACTTTCAAAGCTAGACATGTTAAAGGTTTTCATCATCGACCAGGCGTGGATAATGATGAAACCTTTTTCAGTGGCTATGCTTAAGTCCATCCAGATCCTACTTGCCATGGCTACATACCATGACTACGATATCTGGCGGTTGGGTGTCATGACTGCTTTTCTAAAATGATGTTTTAGAAGAGAGCGTCTGTAAGTACACAGCCAGAGGGCTTCGTAGACAGTGGGAGCAGCGGAAACGTGTACAAGATGCTTTATAAGATTAAAGCAGGCATCACGGAGTTGGAACATCTGTTTTGATGAGATAGTCAAAGAGTTTGACATCATCAAAATGGTAGATGAACCTTCTATATACAAAAAGGTAGTAGGGAGTATGGTGATGATCCTCGTAGAGTACGTGGATGACATACTCTTGATAGGGAAGGATTTTCCTATGCTACGCTCAGTCAATCTCCGCTTATCACAAGGATTATCCATATAGGATCAATGTGATACCTACTAAATCCTATATTTTGGATCTATGAGATAGATCTAATTGGATGTTAGGATACTCACTAGATATAGTGAAATGGTGTCAATTGATCCTGGGGAGAATCGCAGGAAGTGTTCCAGGGTGATAAGGACGACTGAATGTCAGTCACAGGCATTGTCTTTACCCTTAGTAAAGGGACAGTATGTTGGAAGAGTTCCAAGCTAGATACCGTGGCTAACAAGACGATAAAGGCTGGATACATCGCTACTTATGCTACCAAAGAGGCTGTCTGGGTTTATATTAGTTCATGAGATGAACTTAGTTCCTCTCATTGTGTGACAATGGAGTTGTGGCTTATGCCAAGGAACGTCCGTCCCATCAGTGATCCAGACATATTCTAAGGCAGTGTCACCTGATCATGGAGATGGTTGATCTCCAGGGTGATCGAGGTAAGGAGAGTAGACTCAGAGGACAACACGGCGGATCCACACACAAAGGCCTTTTCCTAGAGAGAGGCTTTTATAGGATGGTTGAATAAGAGATACTACAACCACTGCTATCAGATGGCCCTAGTGCAAGTGGGAGATTGTTAATTATATGTATGCCCTAGAGGCCATTACTATACATAGGATGTATATTGTAGTGGATGCTTGGACATATATAGGGTGGACTTTCTTGCTCGACATGATAGTATGCTATCTGGTTGCTCTTTACCTTAACGTGTACACTGATTGTCTCTCTATTACATGTTGGTAAAGCCCTTAGGATGTGTACTTGACTACCTGGACTATGATGCGGATCATACTAGTGGGGACATGGTAGTCCATAAGTACATCCTTCAAGGTCCCTAGTCGTGGGTGTATCGAGACAGGGCATCGATATACCAGTTTAGACTAGCGTATACCTTCTCCACCCATACAGATGGGCGATGGGTGATCCCATATCCATTGGTGTTTGACATCAGAGATGATATACGGGTGCTCAGTGGAGACTGGGTACACTGGACGGACTCGCCGAGAACTCCTAGATGGTATTATACCTTACGTCAGATGGCAGTTCTCTGGTGACACTGGTACAGGTTAGTCTGTAGACCGGAGATCGTAATAGAGTCTTGTGTGATTCCCACTGTTCTTTGATTTCCACCTTACCACGTCCAAGAGGGCGTGCAAAACGGTGGTTTTTAGGTACAGTCCCGAATCACATGGAGGCAATGAGCGATAGGAGGGGATTCGTCTCTCCCGGTATAGGGAGTTAATGTTGCGCTGTGTTCGATTGGCTATAACCGGAAATCCCTGGCCAGCGTTGCTGAGATTTACTGGTAAGTGTTACCAGTAGTTTCTCGAACTGTTATAGACCTCACATCTACACGACTTATGGAGCTATTGGGGTCTGACGTTTACCACCCCTAGGAAAGATATGGGACATATCAGACGACGAGACCGGACTGTACGGTTAATGTTACTGGTTGGATTCACAGGAGTGTGAGCGGGCTTGCTCGTTGATCTTCTAATCGCTCGATACCCGGGTGGCCGTTACGTTTAGCAGACCGCTTGCGGCTTGTGGGTGTTTGATATGATCATCACCTACTGCCGGCGTATTGACGAGTCTTTAGAGTCCTACACAGAGGTTTCCTGGCTCAAGCGAAACGAAATAGGAGCGCATATGAGATATGTGCGGGACCGAGAATAATGCATGTATGTGATACCGTATTCTATTCTCGCGATGAATGTATCGATTGGTTGTATGCGATATAACCTAGTTATCGAATCGAGGATTGATTCGATAAGTCGATACATTGGATATTAGTCGGTCATATGCGATGTGACCGGATCGTTAAATCAAGTGTTGATTTAACGATTTAATGTATAATTATATATTTGATATATTACTTTACATTAACTAGTATTTGTTCACTTAAGATGGATGTTCTCACTTGATGTGCACATTGTATATATATGTTTGTGCACTAGTTTGTATCATGTTTGATGATACATCCAAACTTGGGTGTGTATATGCTTTGAACCATGTTTAGGTTAATGGTTAGGGTTTTAAATTATTCACTTATTCATTTTATTTATTTTTGGGCAAGAAATAAAATGGTGGCTTCGTTTGGTTTTTAGTTGAAGCTTCTTGAAGCTTTGAAAAGCTTTGACCATTTTGTTTCTTTCCTTAACCTAACCATTCACCTAAACCCTAGTTTAGTCTCTACACTTGTTACACTAACCCATGGTTGCATTATGATAAGATCACTTGATTTATTATTATTCATTAATTGATTTTATTATTCTTATCATATTCTTTCTTCTTCTTCTTCTTCTTCTTCAAGAAGAAGAAACCTTGCTACCTTCAATGGTGCCATGAGAAAAACTGTGAGAAATCCAAATCCAAAGTGAACCCACTTCCTATTTTCTTCATCCTATACCACTTGTCATGTAGTAGAGTGTGTTATCTTCACAAGTTCTATGATCAAGTGAAGATGGAGCTTGATCTTAAGTTGCCTCGACGTAGATCATCTTCGGCATCGAAGTCGACGACCTAGCCCGCCCATTTCTCCGATGAAACCGACGCTAGAGTCCGGGATCTGATGATCGCAGCAAAGGGACATCGTCACGGAGCTAAGGAATTGGAGGACCGGATCTACGAAGGTTGTATCCCCTTTCACTTAGCACTAAAGCAGTTTAGTAGCTTGTAGTTTCGCCTAATTTCTAGTTAACGATCTATATTAGGGTTTCTCGGCACCTAAATTCTAGAATTTGGCATGGTTGATGCCTTGTGGAACCTTATTAGTGTGCCTAGGAACCCTACACCACGCTCGCTCCGTTCGCAACTTTTAGGGTCATATCAGCAGTCTTCAGCACTCTACGGCTTCTCAGTGCCTGCAATGAATTGCATATATGAGATCCTGATCCGGTATCAAATACCCAGGAAGTAGAGTTGATTGACAGACAATTTTCAATTACAAACACACCTGAAGCCGAAGCCACAACTTACCTCGGGTCCTGGTTCTTGGCAATCCAAGCTTTGCAATCATTCTTCCAATGGCCTTTCCTATGACAGTGGAAGCACTCATCCTTTGCTACTACCGGCACCGCAACCTTTGCCTATCGCTTGACTCCCACCTTACCAACACTAGCTCTCGGTTTGGTAGCGGTCTTCTTCATCCTTCCTTTGGCCCTTGCCTTGGACCTGGAAGAGGAAGCACCACGAACAAACATAGAGGGTGTTTCCCTTGCTTTCTGCAAGGTGCCCTTTGCACTCCTCAACATGTTAAGGAGTTTTGGAAGTTCAACTTCTTTACCTTGAATATTGAAATTCAAGATAAACTGGGCATAGGTGGAAGGAAGGGACTGGAGAACCAAGTCTGTATATAGCTTGTTCTCTAATGTTGTCCCGAGGTCTGTAAGCTCCTCAATATAGCAAATAACCTTAAGGACTTGTTCCTTTACAGATGATCCGACAGCCAGCCTCGACTGAAATAAGTTTTTCGAGGTCTCGTATCTAGCTATTCGAGATTGCTCTCTATACAGTTCCATGGTGTGGAGAAATATGGATTCAAGATCCATATTCTCATGCCTCCTCTGAAGTTCATTATCCATAGAGGTAAGCACAATGCATTTGGCCTTCGCGCAGTCAATCTACCAGGTCTTACAGATTTCCTTATATGCGACACTGGATTCTGGGCCTGGGACGGCAGGGGCTTTAGTAGTAAGGACATACCCCAATTTGTCATAGGTTATTTCCATCTAGACATTCCGGAACCAATCTTTATAGGTTGGCCCTGTCAAAATATTTTTATCTAATAATAACTTAATGCCCGTCATGTTCTGGTTGCTGTAATCAGGAGAGAGAAGAAACAATTTAGCATGATGCTCTTGCATGTTTAGAGTGGTTTTTTGTTTATCTAAACAGGATGGCTCCGACTGTTTATCGAGTCCTTCCTCAAACTATAAAAGAAGAACTGGTCAGGACTACTCTCACCGTACAATACGTGCTTAACCGTTCAGCCAGGCCAGTGTCGGTACTTCGAGGGAGGTTTTACGAAGCTTTCGTGAAGTTCCTTAATTAAATAACCTCTTTTCCCTGGGGGCGAGCCCCGCTGATACCTTTCTCGACACCTACTTGGTTTATAGCATTGATCGTTAAGTGAAAGAACCTCCCGATGAGTAGCATATACTCACAGTAGGATCGGGATCAAAATATCATCGTGTGATAAAGCTGAAGGAATCCTACCAAAATTATCACATACCAAATGGTATGAAACTCTGGCAAGTTTCAGTTTCTTTAGAAAATCCCGATATGGATTTTTGCCCCATGCTCTTATGACCTTGACGTTGCCCAAAATATCATAAGTCACATATCAAGTTCTACCCATCATTATCTTGTGAATTTGAACCCACCCGTACATACCCCTAACGTTCGCCAAATGGCAGCATGACTGTCCCAAACCAACTCATTTATTTATGCAACAGATGAATACCCAGCAGCTACCAAACACTATGCCTTGGCGTTGGTCAAAATACATAGTTTGAATACTACTGAATACCGAAATGAAATGACAGAGGGCTACGAATCGTTTTGGAGAAACCTTGAATGCAGTGAACATGATATGATCAAAGGAACCTGATAACTTTTAAAAGGAGTGGTTTAAGCTCCGCAATTAAAAAATCTTCTGTTTTAAAATAACCGAGTGGTTTCTTTTAAACTGTTCCAATGATTCAAATTTGGTTTATTTTCTTTGCATTAATATAATGCGTCCCATCAATTAACCTATCATTGCAGAAAACAACGAAAATACAACGTCCTTTTATGCCATCAGCATTTGCCACTGGGCCCCGTCATTCACCCGTTAGGTTACTTAACTAACGACAGAGCGGGGGCTGGGCTAGCATAGATGAAAAACATAAGCAACGCCTACTAGATATCATATATAGATATTGTACATTCGTCAGACGCCAAAATAGGCATTCCAGATCACAGATGAACATATTGGATATTCTAGGAATCCGCATTTCCTTTGAGCCTGCAATGAAAGACGGATAGTCGTGATGAATAGCTAACCCCACCCTAGACCTTTACGGGTACGGTAAACTACCCGTCAACTACCCCAAGTGAAGCGGTCTCCCTCAACGACGTGAGTAGGCTACTAAGCACTTCAAAGTACCAGGTAGTTTGTGTACCCCACCTTGGGTCTATCCTAGGAGCAGAAAACAGTAAATGAAATAATACAACGGTGGCTACAAGTTCAACCCGGATGTACCCCGCAAAAGAAAATTACAACAAATTACAATTTACATTTGAATGAAAGAAACACTCGTCTCACATCCCCGGCTATCCATTCAAGACAATCCAACAAGTTCATATCCACGAGCATAAAGTAACCATTACAGAAATGTGCAACCCCCTGCTAACCGACATACTAGCAATTATGGGAGGTTTACAAACCCATTAATCACAACACAGATATAATCTAGTTAGCCAAAGTTCTTAGAATTTCGATCAAGCACCACATATGAATCTACTCCGAATAATTCTCTGTGCACTTAAAACCTGAGCAGAAACAAAATATCCCAAAAAACCCAACATCAACACAGAAGAATAACTGAGCAAATTTTGGTTGACTCGGTGTCAACTCGGACGCAGATCCGCGGCAGATCGCTTGGATCGGCCGCGGTTCTGCGGAGGTTTGGACGAGGAACGATCCCAAATTTCTTCACAATTCTTAAAAAACCCTTCTTGTATTTTTAAGGGTCCCTGAAAAATTTTTACACCCCAATTTAAAATCGGCAGAAACTTGGTGAAAACATCATTTTTTCGGGATTAAATCGCGATCGAATTTCTAAAGACTTTGCTAACATGTTAGTTATGATTTATCTAGGCTCTGATACTACTGTAAGTCAACATTACACACCCCACAAGATGCGGGGAGGCGGAATAGGTAAAACAATCATTTTGTTCAAAATAACATCGACTATCAAATGGATCATTGCTAAAACCTAACTAACAAACTATCTAGAAGTAGTTAAATACTATGATAGATGATTATACCTCAAGATACTAGTCCTTCTTGTTCTTGTTGTTCACCTCCTCGTCGGCCTCCTCGATGTAACAGAAGATCCTCTCGAGAGTTCTTCTTCAAGCTTTAACCTCTAACTTGAGGTAACTAAGTGGCTAGGATTGCTAATCCAAATGACCTAGAGAATATAGAGATAGATTTAGGATCTATTAGTCTTGCTAACCCTAGGATTCTCAACACATGAGAGGATTAGGGTTAGAATGAAGAAGATCAGAGCTTGAGGAGAGAGAGTGTGTATGTGATGATGAAATAAATCTTGAGTCTCTTAGATAATTATGAAGCATGAAAAATATCCAAACAATAATAAATATATTCAAGAGCCATGCTTCATTAAATACCTTGAGGTGAATCACCTCATAACTCATGGTGTAATTAATGAAAATTACACATCACCTCTCCACCTCATTAAGTTTAATTCACAAATGAATTAAAACTAAATGAGTCACCTTTCTTCTAGAAGCTTCTCGACTAATTACGAGAATGCCCCTCGCATCCGTATTTATGAAAAACACGGATATACTGAGGCCGCATAGATCCAATAATCCAATACTAGAATCTGGCTTAAACCAAAGCCTGCTAGTATAATCTGTCCAAACATCATACGTGCACAAGTACACGCATATGTCCAAACCCTGTAGTAAAACCATTCGACCTCTATATCATTTCGCCTGAAGCAAGAAAACCCTCTGTGTGGGACTCTAAAGACTCGACATTACGCTGGCAGTGGGTTTCACTACAGGCCGCAAGCGGTACTAGCTGTATGTAATGGTCCCCAGGTAGATATCGATAAGAAGGTCGATGAGGAAACCCATCCGAACTCCTACTGAGCCTGATGTGACAATCTCATTACAGTTCGGTCTGTTCGTCTAAGAATATCACATATCGGTCCTAGGGGGGAAAGCGTCAGTCCCCTAAAAGCGGTATAAGTCGTGTTGGAGAGAAGCCCATCACATCTTGAGAAGCTACTGGAAAACCTACCAGTAAATCTCGCTTGCCCTGGCCAGGGACCTTGCGTAATGGCTCTCCAAACATAGTGCGATATCAACCCCCAATACCGGGAGAGATGAATCCTATCTAACCGCCACTGCCACCAAGTGCTTCGGGACTGCACCCAACTGCTACCTGTTTGCACGACTCAGTCGAGCCGTGATAGGGTAGCAATCTAAGAACAATGGGAACACACTCGAGGCGAAGTAGTAGTGTCAAGTCTACGGACTATGCTGTACTCATGTCACCTGGGAACTGTTAACTGACGACTGGTATAATACCAACCAACGGTTCCTTGCGAGTCCTGTCCAGTGTACTCGTAACCCAACGAGCACCTGCATACTATCTCCAATACAACATACTAATGGCTGTGGGACAGACCATCTCCCCTGCTGGGACGAGAAACGTATACATTAGTCTACTCCGGAGTATCGATACCCTGTCTCGATAATCATACGACTAGGGAGCTGAAAAAGGATGTGCTTATAGACTACCCAACACCCATTAGTGTGACTTCCATCACAACGCTGGTAGTCAAGCAAGATCCTATGGGCTCTATCAATATGTATTCGTGATATGCTAAAAGAAACATATACACATATTAAGATAGATATAAAAAAAGTAGCATACTACTATGTTGAACAAGCCTGTTAATAAAACTGTGAATATTCCAAGATTCCATTAAGTAATATATAAGCTAGTATGATACAATAATGGTACCTAGGGTATATACACTAACATCACTCACACAGTAGAATTGCGACATCATATTATTATATTGCTATGCTCACATTATGATGATATGCCCATGCTCACATCACTGTTCCATGTTGCATGATATACATATATGCTTACATTCTATTATATGTCGCATACATCATGCTTTACGATTATACGCATTGAGATATGATGTTTTCATGAGATTTCTGGATTTGAGAATCGTGGTTATTTCAAAAGAAAGTATGTATTGTTTTAAAAACCCTGTTTCTCTTGATATGATATTTCAGTGCGTCAACCATGCGTTTTCTTGATTCTGAAGCGTGTGATATGTGAAACCCGATTCGAGGAGTTGGATGATCCGTTTGCCGGTTCATTGTGAACCCGGTATGGTACCTCGGGGCAAGAAAGGTATGACGATGGATTTGCCGATGAGCCTTGCAGAGGGGACACTACATACCGGTGATTGGTTGGACCTGGCGGTTATCCGGAGGATACCGATCGGTGTCGAGAGGTGGATATGGGCCGACCCGTTCTACCGAAGCCCGAGGGCCGATCCCACAGACGGAGCCTATGGGCCGATCCGGACTGACGGAGCCCGAGATATATGAGGATTTACGTGACGATGTTGGACACGGGTTTCATGATGTTTCGAATGTCGATGCAGGACGCTCGGGTTCCATGATTTTGTTGTGTCGCGAGGGACACACGTTGATTTATATCCTCATACTTTCATGCATATGCTTTTATGATATTTGCATGCATGACGTTGTTGTGTCATTGATGGACACGTGGATGAGATCCACATGCATACAAGCATTGATTATATGGTTGGATGATATCCACATGCAGATAGGCATTAAGTATATTGTTGGCACATATGCAGATACGGTCACCCTAGATATCATGGTATTACCTTTATAATATAGTTGACCTAGGAAATTGTTATTTTATTCAATTTCTACCTGATGATATTTTATACTCACGAGTTGGCAACTCACCCCCATTGTGCCACAGTTCTTGCAGCTTGACCGCATGGATCAGTAGCGGCATCGCTGTCACATAGCTGCATTCGGGTGTTTTTCTTTGGTAGGTGGTACATGTTGGATCGTACCCCTCTTGTATTTATTATTCTTGTTGTATCTAGTTAACTCCATAAAATCAGAAACTAGTATTTGTATAAGTAGTAAGACTTAGCAAGACTTGTAGTTGCGAGTCTTGAGCGATGGGTTTTAGGTTCGCTCATTGGGTTGATGTCTTGCTTTATTCTTTATCTTTTGGGTTGATCTTCGCTATTGGGCATCGTACACATATATTTCTGTCTTTCGTGGTTGTGAATCCGCCGATTGGCGAAGAGCTAGATCCCGCTTGGGGATACCTTTTATATTATTATGTATTTGTGGTTTTGGATCAAAATATACAAAGGAGGTGCTGCCCAAATTTTTAAAAAGGCGATTCATGTTTTTCAACTAGTAAATCCATTTGCATTTTTCATGTTCCTTTATCTATGCATTTAAGAAAACATTTGATTTCATTATACCTTAATTTAAAAACTTCACCTCTTCTATTTTCTTAAAAAGGTTTAGATTTTTGGGCTTCGGCTTACTTGAATTACGTTACGCCGTTAGACGTGACGTGGTTTAAGTGCCGGTCACGAACAATATTTTCGGGTCGTGACAATGTTGGTATCAGAGTGCTAGGTTTAATCTTGGTTCGAGTCTATATTTGACCATGCAGAGTCTAGGGCGTATATATATTTCGGAACCTAGGCTTTACTTTATGGAACTTATACTTGAACAGGGGGGCATTAGACCCGAACTTTCATTTCATAGGCCGACCCTGATTGATGGAGTAGGTAGCTTGAGTACAGTGACGTACCGTACGTATGTTCCGCGGCATATTTACGATACGATACTCCACTTAAGAAACCATAAGATGTGCATATTTTGAGATCCGTGATTCTCTTCGTCCCCATGATTATACATCCATTTAAGATCCTTGATTCTATTCGTTTCCATGATCATACTTTCGTTGATTCCGTTCCTTCTTATGATCATGTATTCATTCTGAATCTATTGATTCTTTTCATCCCTTTAATCTATTCTCGTTGATACTTGATTGAGGTTCCTGTCACCATGGTTTGAGCGCAAATTGAGCTGCTGCTAGTGATACGGTTAGGGCGAGCTTGTTATGGACGAGGACTGACCATCGTGCTTTTGTGGTGACATGGGACCATCTCGAGTTAGTGTTGGTGTTGTGACCTCTAGTGTGAGGTGAGTGTTTGGTCTTGCACCGTATAATCGGGCCATTGTTAGCGGCTTCCAGTTGTGAGAGGACTGTTGATGTACCGCCTACCTCAGAGTTTGTGATGTCGTCTACTGTGTGGACAGATGACCCAGATGTTGCTGAGATTGATGGGATGTCGCTTCCAGAGCTTATGAGCTGAGATCGCTGGAGCTTCCAGGCAGAGATGCGACAGATGATAGCTAGTCTATCTTAAGTGAGAGATGAAGGTGATTCGTCAGATTTGATGCGCCGACGCAGGCCTAATTGAGTTGAAGATTTCCAGTGTGGAGAATCTTATTCTAGAGTAAATCAATCTAGAGATGACATTGTTCGTTGGATGATCCGATAGGAGATCGGCAGGTTGACCAGCTTCGGATAGAGGACCTCACCCAGACGCGTTGTGAGTTGATCGAGAATGGATAAATAAGGTATAATCTTACGATGGTTGGGACGAGTTCCCGAAGACGTGTTCGGCTAAATATCTTCTACAGAGTGATGAAGATACTGAGTTCGTAATTTCGAGTCCTCGTTAGAGACTCCGGATCGACTGTAGCCGAGAACAATTGCAGTACGCTGATAGCATGACGTAGCGTCGAAGCGGATGATAATAAAGACGAGTGGAATAAGAGGTTCGTTCGAGAGATTAACGAGTTGTTGTTACTCCCCATTGAGATTAGAGATCTGATATGTATACAGAGGCGTAAGATACGACCAGTTCCCGAAGAAAAGCTGTGCTGAGAACGCAGATGTCCAGAAAGCGAGAAAAGATTATGCAAGAGTACCAGCCTCCCTATAGTTCGGCTTAGGCGAGATCGGAAGAAACCTTGAGAAGATTCTGTTAGTTATATGTATGCCCTAGAGGCCACTACTAGGCATTGGATGTCGACCTATGGGGGGTTCTTGACTTTGTGACCATTTTGTCTCATGCTTAACCCTAACCATTCCACTTGACCCTAATTAATTCTCTACACCTAACTATGGTTAGCTTATGATAAGAATTCCTTTTCTTTTCTTTTTGATAAATTCTTATCATAACATTCTTCTTCTTCTTCTTCATTTCTTCATGGAAGAAAGCTTGCTCCATTAATGGCAAGTGATGATAAAGAGTGAGAAATCCAATTCTAAAGTGAACCCACTTTCTATTTCTTCATCCTCTACCTATTGCCAAGTAGTATAGGGTGTTTCCTTCACAAGTTTTCATGGCTTGGTGAAGGTGGAGCTTGATCTAGCGATGCCTCGACGTAGATCGTCTTCGGCATGGACATCGACGACCTAGCTCGCCATTTCTCCGACGAAGCCGATGCTAGAGCCCGGGAATTCATTTGGACAGCGAGGGGACTTCGTTGCGGAGCTATGGAGGTGGAGCACCGGATCTACAAAGGTTGTATTTCCGTTTAAACTTTAGTTAAGTTGTTAACTAGTTTCATTTTCGCCTAGATTTCTAGCCAACGATCCGTATTAGGGTTTCTCAGCACCTAGATTTTTTGAAATTGGCATGGTTGATACCTTGTGAGACCTCCTTGGAGTGCCTAGGAACCCTACAGTAGTATCAGAGCCTAGCTAGAGCCTTAGGCGATTCGTAGACGGAGTTTGAAACCCGATCGAACCGAATCCCCGATTCCAAAATGCTCTCTGGACTTTTTCCAAAAACTGGGATTTTTGTGAATTAAAAATTGCTAAAAAATTCAGTAGGAAAAACCAAGAATTACGGTGCAAAAATTATCACATGATTCCATAAAAGTGCGGCGGAACCGCGGCATTAGAGTGCTAATGCGGCGGTCCCGCGGCCCTTTTGTCTTATCTGTCATTAATTCTTGCACAGTAACTCCTATATTTTAGTGCTGGATTTTATGGGAATTTTTAATTTGAATTCAAGAGTTGAATTTTATGGGGTGTTTTGGAGCGTACATGATTCGATCGGATTATCAGACTTTGTCTATGTGGCTTTCCGGATATTTTAGAATATGTTAAAAAGTTCGATCGGACATAAATACCCACTTTTTCCCCTGTCGGGAAATTTCCAAGTGTTGGATTTTTCCGTGGTTTAAAGACGTTCGAAGTAGTGCAAGTAACGCGATGGTCCCTCTAGAAGACAACAAACCTTAACTCGATTATGTGACCGTCTTGAACTGCCCTTTGAACCTTCGGGTTTGGGGCAGTACGGCGTGCCACATGTGAGGCGTTGGCTTGACCCTTCTACGGCTGGACCGTTGGTACTGAGGCATGAACTGAATGTTTTAAAACCTTTTTCATGCGTTGATCGGTTTTGGGAAAACTTGGGTGTTCAATTGTTCGATCGGAAAGTTTAACATTTTCTATTTTATTCGGAATGTGATACAATAATTGGAATTCACAATAAGTTATGAGATAACTGAATGAATGTTATAAACATAGCAGTTTAGTCTCACTTGATCGGTTGCCATGGAATTTTGATGTGATCAAAAGTCCGTCACAATCACGTAGCGTACGCGGATACTCACCGGGTAAACTTAATAGACAGCCTCACTCCATAGCCTCGACCAAGTGACTGTAGGAGAACCCCGACGCAGAAAGCATCCGTTCGGGTGCTCGCGGCAACGGTGTTCCGCCTTGGTGCACTTAGTCGACGGCGTCGGGGGTGCAGCTGCCTACTAAAGTTTGCGACGAGCATTCGATCAGGATGTCGGGAATCTTGTTGAATTACCCGACTTGATATTGAAAAGTGTTTTCGATAATGAGACTAAAATGCGGGGTTTATAATTGTTAGGCATGGGATGTCTAAGGTATTCATTTGTTTAGGCATGTGATGTCTAAAGAAGTTGCGGATTCCAACTGTTGTAGTTTTACACTTTCTTTTCTGTGACCGTAAGTGTAGTATGTAGTGGTATTGCCGATTTTCGTTGCTATATGTCGACGGCAATCGGTGTATGCATACTTACTTACGTTGATGACATGTGATGTTATGTGTTGCTGGATATATTATATTGGATCGTCGTGTTTGAATAGCCGGGGGTTTTTATGTGAGATGAGTGTTTTTCATTTTCATTCATGTAAAAACTTGTATGTAATATTCTTTTATTTGGGGCACTTCCAGGTTGCGGAAGATGTCACCGTTTGTATATTATTTAATTTTCTGCACTAGGATAGACCCAAGGAGGGGAGCACAAGTAACCGGGTTCTAGGGTCCAGTGGGAGACCATCTCGAGGAGTCGAGTCCGGGTCTCCTAACCCTAGAATTGGTAGGGTTGCTTGCCGCTCTCGTAGGGGTCTAGGGGTGTGGGTTTGGCTATTCATCACGACCGTGGAATCCGTGTTTTATACTGGCTCGTATTGAAAACACGGACGTCCTAGAATATCCAATATTTCATATGTTTCTTCTGCTGCGATATCTGTGATGTGATCATGTGATGTTCTGTGATAGATACAGTATATAGTATATATGATATATTATATAGACGTTGCTTATGTTTTACACCCGCGCTAGCCCTGCCTCGCTCTGGCGTTAGTTACCTAACCTAACGTAGCAGACGGGACATCGAGGCGAATGCGGATGGCATAAGCGTACGTCGTATTTATCTGTGATGTTTAGGTATTTAAATGATGGGACTTCATTAATGTGATTAATGAAATAAAAGAAACCAATGATGTTGTAGAATCGAATTTCAAAAATAAAACAGGTAGCTACAGTTCTTGCTTTGCACAGCGGTATATATGATATATCCTGCACCTTATTCGATGAGGAAAGGACCGACGATCCTTTCACCGGGAGTGACTCCTTTAGCAAAACTAGAAAAGCCTCAAAAGCACTCCATATTTAAAATCATTTGATTCTACAACGATATCAAGTTCATTACGCAATAGGTTTTCAGAAAAACCTGTCATAGCCCTCCGTCATTTCAGATAAGTAGTAGTTAGTATTCGTGCTACGTTTGTTAGCCTGCGTCAAGGCGTAGTGTGCGGTAGCTAACTGGTATTTATCTGCTTATGCATATGATGCAGATTGGATTAGGGTAGTCGTGCGACTTTGTTGGCCTGCGTCAAGGATCGTGCGGGTGGGTTTAATTCAATCAGGAAATGACGGGTTGAACTTGACTAGCGCACTATGGTTTGTTGGCCTGCGTCAAGGTCATAGGACGCTAAGGGCAAAATTATCGGGAATTTCAAGTGTTGAAATTTGCAATGAGATTGCATACCTTCTATGAGATAGTTGGATCCCGATACCCGCTGCGAGTAAGAGTTACTCCTGGGAGAGTTTTACACATTACAATTAGCCAATCAAGTAGGTGTCTAGAAAGGTGTCAACGAGGTTACGCTTCTGGGAAAACGAGGTTTACATTAATTAGGTTCGTGCGAAAGCACGGGGGACCTCCCTCAAAGTACCGACACTGGCCTGGCTGAAAGATTGGCGAACTTGTAGTGTGTAATTAATCCCGGCTAGTCTTTCCTTTTAGGGTTTGAAGGAAGATTTGATAAAAAGCAGTGGGAGCCATCCTGATTAGATAAAATAATAACCAATCTATTCTTGCAAGAGCGCACGCTGAGTGTTTTCTTCTCTCTCTCTCCTGGTAGCGACCATATCACGCCTTAATCAAGATAATAATACGGAATATTGACCGAACCCGCTTGTTATACTGAGCTGGGGAACGTTGGTCCCGCTCCAACTTATAATTGTTATAAGACAGAGCAGGAAATTGGGGATTACCAGAATTCCCGTGCCGCCCAAACGAAGACAGTGCATGTTGATGCATCATCTTCGGGTGTGTTCATTATAAAGAACTGTTTCTCAGTATCCTCTGCATCCCGGGTATTTGATACCGGATCAAGATCCCAGATATGTAATCTGTTACATAGGGCTACAAAAAGGTAGAAAACTGAGAACGGGTGATAAGTTTCATGAGACAGAAAACGGGGCAAGTGTTGCAGCCAAGTCTGTTGGTCACTGTCACCCTGTATTACCAATACATTGATTCTGAACAAATGCTATTAGATACCGAACCTGATATACAAAATCATATCAGTCTCTTTATCAGTAAAGAAATGATAAAATTTTGTATTGTTGGATAATGTTTTGAACATTTCCTATATCAAAAGTTGATCGGTTCAGGCACGTTATCTAAAAACATTGATGTTCTAAATCAAACTACAGTTCTTAGTATAGGAACACACACAAGAGGAAGAGTTCAGAAATGAACGAATCCTACTTGAGGCATTGTAGACTAGGTCATATTAATGCGACCCGACTAGATAAAGTTACATGAAGATGCATATTTAAATCAGTTTGAATCTACATCTTGTGAAACTTGCCAGTCATGTCACAGAGATAAGATGACCATAGCTCCGTTTACTGGAAACAGAGAAAGAGTTAGTGAACTCTTAGGATTGATACATGTGGATGTATGTAAGGTCCCCTGTCTACACATGCCAGGACCGGTTCTTTATACTTTGTTACATTATCTGATAATCTCTCAAGATTCAGACATATGTTCCTATTGAAACACAAGTCCGAACCTTTTGAGATATTCACAGAATATGATTTAGAAGTAGAGAACCAAAATACGGGTATAAGTATTATGTCCTTTGATGTGATCAAGGAGGAGAATACTTGAGCACAGAAATCCTGGATTATTCTAAAGGAGAATGAGATTCTCTCTCAGCATTACTCCCTCGTATACACCAAAGCACGATGGTATATCGGGGTGGAGCAGATACACCCTATTTGATAAGGTGTGCTCTATGATGAGTATTACTGAGTTGCCTTTTTCCTTTGGGGAGTTATGCACTTGAGAAGATGCATACCTATTGAATAGGGTTCGAATCAAATCAGTTGCCTACCACTTCATATGTGATATGATAAGGGAAGAGCCCATATCTTAAGATGGTTAAGATTTGGGGTTGTCCGGCCTATGTCTAAAAGCAAAATCCGGACAAGCTCGAGGCAAGGACTGTTATGTAGAACTGGAAATGTTCCAGCTATACAAACTGCAGCTGATGATTTGAAAGAACCAAAGGATTCAATAGTTACCAACGAACCTCAGCCTCTCCGCCGATCTAGTAAGGTTCCTCACCCACCTGAGAGATACTTTAGTTTCTCTATGACAGTGGGAGCGAGGATTGCATCATGAGATGATGACCCAACTAGTTTCGAGCTGGCCATCAGGAGTAAGACTCTGTAAGAATGGCTGGATGCTTAGTGATCTGAGATGGAATCCATGTACACCAACAAAGTATGGACTTTGGGTGCTATATCTAAAGGGTTAAATCCCCATCAGGAGCAAGTATATCTTGAGAAGATTACTTGGTGTAGATGGAAAAGTTGAGACTTTCAAAGCTAGACTTGTTAAAGGTTTTTGTCATCAACCAGGCGTGGATAATGATGAAACCTTTTCAGTGCCTATGCTTAAGTCCATCCAGATCCTACTTGCCACGGCTACATACCATGACTACGATATCTGGTGGTTGGGTGTCATGACAGCTTTTCTAAATGATGTTTTAGAAGAGAGCGTCTATAAGTACACAGCCAGAGGGCCTCGTAGACAGTGGGAGCAGCGGAAACGTGTGCAAGATGCTTTATAGGATAAAGCAGGCATCGCGGAGTTGGAACATCTGTTTTGATGAAGTAGTCAAAGAGTTTGACATCATCAAAATGGTAGATGAACCTTGTATATACAAAAAGGTAGTAGGGAGTATGGTGGTGATCCTCGTAGAGTACGTGGATGACATACTCTTGATAGGGAAGGAGTTTCCTATGCTACGCTCGATCAATCTCCGCTTATCCCAATGATTCTCCACATAGGATCAAAGTGATACCTGCTAAATCCTTGGTTATGGATCTATGAGATAGATCTAATTGGATGTTAGGTATCTCACTAGTAGTAGTGAGATGGTATCAATCGATCCTGGGGAGAATCACTGGAAGTGTTCCAGGGTGATAAAGACGACTGAATGTCAGTCACAGGAATTGTCTTAATCCTCAGTAAAGGGACGGTATGTTGGAAGTCTTCCAAACTAGATACCGTGACATACTAGACGATAAAGGCAGGATACATCGCTACTTAAAATGCTACCAAAGAGGCTGTTTGGGTGTATATTGGTTCATGAGATGAACTATGTTCCTCCCATTGTGAGACAATGGAGTTGTGGCTTATGCCAAGGAACGAAGGTCCCATCAGTGATCCAGACATATTCTAAGGCAGTATCACCTGATCATGGAGATAGTTGATCTCCAGGGTGATCGAGGTTAGGAGAGTAGACTCTGAGGACAACACGGCGGATCCACTCACGAAGGCCTATTACCAGAGAGAGACTTTTATGGGATGGTTGAGTATGAGATACTACAACCACTGCTACAGATGGCCCTAGTGCAAGTGGGAGATTGTTAGTTATATGTATGCCCTAGAGGCCATTACTGTACATTGGATGTATATTGTAGTGGATGCTGGGACATATATAGGGAGGACTTTCTTGCTCGACATGATAGTATGCTATCTGGTTGCTCTTTACCTTAACGTGTACATTGATTGTCTCTCTGATACATGTTGGTAAAGCCCTTAGGATGTGTACTTGACTACCTGGACTATGATGCGGTTCATACTAGTGGAGACATGGTAGTCCATAAGTACATCCTTCAAAGTCCCTAGTCGTGGGTGTATCGAGACGGGGCATCGATATACCAGAGTAGACTAGCGTATACCTTCTCGACCCATACAGATGGGCGATGGATGATCCCATATCCATCGGTGTTTGACATCAAAGATGATATACGGGTGCTCATTAGAGACTGGGTACACTGGACGGACTCGCCGAGAACTCCCAGATGGTATTATACCTTACGTCAGATGGAAGTTCTCTGGTGACACTGGTACAGAGTAGTTTGTTGACCCGAGATCGTCATAGAGTCTTGTGTGGTTCCCACTGTGCTTTGATTTCCACCTTACCACGTCCAAGAGGGCGTGCAAAACGGTGGTTTTTGGGTACAGTCCCGAATCACATGGAGGCAATGAGCAATAGGAGGGGATTCGTCTCTCCCGGTATAGGGAGTTGATGTTGCGCTGTGTTCGATTGGCTATAACAGGAAATCCCTGGCCAGGGTTGCTAAGATTTACTGGTAAGTGTTACCAGTAGTTTCTCGAATTGTTATAGACCTCATATCGACACGACTTATCAAGCTATTGGGGTCTGACGTTTACCACCCCTAGGCGAGATATGCGACATATCAGACGATCAGACCGGACTGTACGGTAGTGTTACTGGTTGGATTCACAGGAGTGTGAGTGGGCTTGCTCGTCGATCTTCTGATCGCTCAATACCCGGGTGGCCGTTACGTTTAGCAGACCGCTTGCGGCTTGTGGGTGTTTGATATGATCATCACCTGCTGCCGGCGTATTGACGAGTCTTTAGAGTCCTACACAGAGGTTTCCTGGCTCAAGCGAAACGAAATAGGAGCGCATATGAGATATGTGCGGGACCGAGAATAATGCGTGTATGTGATACCGTATTTCATTCTCTCGTTGAATGTGTCGGATGGTTGTATGCGATATAACCTAGTTATCGAATCAATGATTGATTCGATAAGCCGATACATTGGATACTAGTCGGTTATATGTGATATGATCGGATCGTTAAATCAAGTGTTGATTTAATGATTTAATGCATAATTATATATTTGATATATTACTTTGCATTAACTAGTATTGGTTCACTTTAAATGGATTTTCTCGCTCGGATGTTCACATTGTATATTCGATATAGTTTTTGTGCACATGATTGTATCATGTTTGATGATACATGCCTTTTGGTTAAGTGTAAAGAATTAAACTATGGTTAAGTGGATGATTAGGGTTTTTGATTTCCTTATTCATTTAGTAATCTTTTTCTTTTTTGGAAAAATAAAATGGCATGAGAAAAATGGTGGCATTCTTTTGTTCTTTCATGAAGCTTCATGAATACTTTGACTTTGTGACCATTTTGTCTCATGCTTAACCCTAACCATTCCACTTAACCCTAATTAATTCTCTACACCTAACTATGGTTAGCTTATGATAAGAATTCCTTTTCCTTTCTTTTTGATAAATTCTTATCATAACATTCTTCTTCTTCTTCTTCATTTCTTCATGGAAGAAAGCTTGCTCCATTAATGGCAAGTGATGATAAAGAGTGAGAAATCCAATTCTAAAGTGAACCCACTTCCTATTTATTCATCCTCTACCTCTTGCCAAGTAGTATATGGTGTTTCCTTCACAAGTTTTCATGGCTTGGTGAAGGTGGAGCTTGATCTAGCGATGCCTCGACGTAGATCATCTTCGGCATGGACATCGACGACCTAGCTCGCCATTTCTCCGACGAAGCCGACGCTAGAGCCCGGGAATTCATTTAGACAGCGAGGGGACTTCGTTACGGAGCTATGGAGGTGGAGCACCGGATCTACAAAGGTTGTATTTCCGTTTAAACTTTAGTTAAGTTGTTAACTAGTTTCATTTTCGCCTAGATTTCTAGCCAACGATCCGTATTAGGGTTTCTCGGCACCTAGATTTTTTGAAATTGGCATGGTTGATACCTTGTGAGACCTCCTTGGAGTGCTTAGGAACCCTACAGATTCCTTCTAGGACACTGCTGCAATAAGATCTGCACCGAGGATCAGATGTGTCACGCGTATTCAGAGGACCAGAGGCCAACGCCAATGACGTGCTGCTTTACGAGTGGTCATACTAATTGGCCGAGAGATGACCAGAAGAGTGCCAGAGCGGAATTGTTCCCGTTGGCACACCTGACCGGGCCGATGAGTCGATGGATTGCGAGATTGGTAATCCACAGAGAAAATGAGGAGTCCAGACCGTGACCAGGAGGAAAGCGGATGTTCTTGCTCTGCCAGTTTTGGGCTCACCAATATTTTTTTTCGACATTGTAGGAGGTGTACATCAATGTCATTTGTTGCGATTTGCGTTTGTGATCCGGGTATCACGCTTATATCGCTTAGATTTTAGTTTTTATGATTGAGTTTCATGATATCGTTTTCGTCCACCATGGCTGCACTTACTAGGTATTTATATTTTGTGCATAGTTATTGCACTTGATATATATTTTATACATCATTGTGTTGAATGGAGATTTGTGCATATCTATTGCACTTTATATTCATTTTGTGCCTTGGCTGCACGTGGTTATGATTTCGTAGATTTCATACAGTTGATTTGATTTTGTGCATATCGTTTGCACTCGATTTGAATTATGCACTCGGTATAGCTTACATGTGCTTGCAGTGCATTGATACAGATTTTATGCATATTGTTGCACACATTTTGGATTTTATACACCTTGGTACACTCGGTGTTGCTTTTTATACGCATTTGAGTTATTGATGAGTTTCCGTGCATTTGCTGCACTAGATTGGTATTTCGTGCACTAGATGTACCGGATTTGTATTTCATGCACTTGATGCACTGAAATTGTGTTTCGTGCATTTGTTGCACTAGATTTTCATTTCGTGCATTTGTTGCACCAGATTTATATTTCGTACATTTTTTGCACTGGATTTATATTTTTGTGCATTGGTTACACTAGATTTATACTCCGTACATTGGTTGCTCCAATTTTTGTCTTTGAGCATTCGTTTTACCTGATTTATGTTTTTGTGCGCGTTGCACTTGACGTTAATTTTTCGTGCGCTTTACCGCACTAGGCATTTATATGGACTTGACGAGCTTGGGTTGGATTTTTGCGCATATTAGGCGCTTGATATTGGATTTTGGGCGTATCGAATGCACTTGCGTCATATTTTACTCGTGCACGTTGGATGCCCTTGATTTAGATTTTTTTCCGTGCATATTGGATACGATTTCATTCGTGCATGTTAGATGCACTTGACTTAGATTTTATTCGTACATGTCGGATTTACTTGATTTAGATTTCATTTGTTCATGACGGATGCACATGTGGATTTCGCGCATGTTGGGCGCACGATATGAGATATAATTTTATGCACACCGGATGCACTCGATTGGGATTTTCATTCGTGCATGATAGTTGCACTTGATTGAGATTTTCGTGCACTATAGATGCACTAGATGTTGTTGTCGTGCACACCCATTGCACTGGACAGATGTTGTTGTGCACACCCGTTGCACTTAGTTTTGGTTTTATGCACATTCGTAGCACTTGTATTTGGATTTGATTTCCATGCGCACCAGACGCACGTGATTGTTGAATACGCCTTTTGAGGCCGATTTTACTCTTAAGCACTTTGTTTTCATGATGAGCACTATATTATGTAGTAGCCGAACAGGACTGACCTTAGGGCAGTACCTGAGCAATTTGCATGCATAAAAGTTTATCAAGAGGTTTTAAAAAAGGAGCTATAGTCTCGCTATTTCTTACGTGTCCGCGAGCGACACGAACGTTTCTAAAGGAAAACCTTTTGGGATATTTTTGATACGACGGAACGTATATTTAGCAAAACATATATGAATGTATATTTATTACTATACAAATGAGTGTCCGCCACTTATGCCGTGAGTTACGCATCAGCGGCGATTCAGAAAAGATTTCGCATGTGTTTTATTCAGTTTTTAGAGATTTTTCAAGGATGCGTACTATATATGTATCATAGTATTTGACTAGTGCATATTGGATTTCAGTAGTGGATTTCGAGATCTGTATCTCCATTGTAACTCCGATAATATGCCTGCAAATCCGATAATTTGCGTGACGCTTGATGGAGTTCGTTTTTGAGTTTCGTACTCGTTTTCAGGCGTACGCGATGCGCTGTAGTATTTATATATCTTCCGTGATTTCTGAGCCCTGTGGTTTGAACTGATTATTGAAATGTTTTAGTATTTGGGGGTTTAAATTTAAATTCCGGGACCGAATTTATTTAAGGGGGGAAGTGTTAGTGTATATGCCCTAGGGGCCATTATTGTATCATACTAGATTGTATATTACTTAATGGAAGCTTTGGATATTCACAATTGTATATACAGTCTTGCTAAAAATGGTAGTATGCTACTTAGTTTGTGTCTACTTTAATATGTGCATATGTTTCTTGTAACGTATCACTTATACATATTAGTAGAGCCCATAGGTTCTTCGCTTGATTACCAGCGTTGTGATGGCAGTCACACTAGTGGGGGCTGGGTAGTCTGTAAGCAACATCCTATACAGGTCCCTGGTCGTTGGATTATCGAGATAGGGCATCGATATTCCAGAGTAGACTATTGTGTACGCTTTTCATCCCAGTTGGGGAGATGGTCTGTCCCACAGCCATCAGTATGTCGTACTGGAGATAGTATACAGGTGCTCGTTAGGTCATGGGTACACCGGACAGGACTCGCAGGGGAACTGATAGGTTGGTATTATACCCATTGTCAGTTCACAGTTCCCAGATGACATGAGTACAGCATAGTCCGCAGACTTGACACTGCTACTTCGCCTCGAGTGTGTCCCACTGTTCTTAGATTACTACCCTACCACGGCTCAAAGGAGTCTTGCAAACAAGTAGCAGTTGGGTGTAGTCCCGAGCACTTGGAGGCAGTAGTGGTTAGACAGGATTCGTCTCTCCCGGTATTAGGAGATGATATCGCGCTGTGTCAGAGAGCCATTATGTAAAGTCCTGGCCAGGGCAAGCGAGATATACTGGTAGGTTCCAGTAGCTTCTCAGGGTGTAATGGGCTTCGCTCCGACACGACTTATACAGCTATTATGGGACTGACGCTTGCTGCCCCCTAAGCTTGATATGCGATAGTCTTAGACGAACAGACAGGACTGTACGGAGATTGTCACATCAGGCTCAGTGGGAGTTCGGATGATTTTCCTCATCGGCCTTCTTATCGACATCTACCTGGGGACCGTTACGTACAGCTAGTGCCGCTTGCGGTCTGTGGTTAAACCCACTACTAGCGTAGTGTCGAGTCTTTAGAGTCCCACACAGAGAGTTTCCCTGCTCCAGGCGAAACGATATAGAGGTCGTATGGTTTTGCGACAAGAGTTCGGACGCATACGTGTGTTTACGCACGTACGACTGTTCATCACAGAATACTGCATTTTATACCGCCCATCCTTACGCTCGGTTGTTTATAGGTAGGTGCTTTTAATCCGTGTTTGTTATATATTTGCAGGATACAGGTTCTCGGTTCTAAAACGGTAAATTCATGGAAAACACGACAAAATCCGGGTTCCTGCCAACCACTGAGAAAACACGGTCTCCGCTCGTCATCCGTATGTTGCCAGATACCAGTTTAGGAAGACAAAATGTCAAATCAATGTCACCTTCATGCACAAGGCTCAATGGCAACAACAAGTTCCAAGAAATCTACGCGGATCTCGAGGCAATCATGACAAAAACATCCACAAAAAGTCCACCTTTTCTCAACAGAAATTCTGGAAGAATTGTGAAAGAATTATCAGAAAATATGTGTACCAGACAACAGGGGACAGCAGATCAGGGCCGTACAAGAAACCCCACACCCTAAACCTACTGTAGGGGCGCGGATCCGCGGCCAATAGGGGGTATTGGCGGCGGATCCACGGCTAGGTGGGGCCCTCTCTGCGTCAACTTTTGGGGGTATTTTGGGTATTTCCCATGTGGTCTGGTGGTTGCCCTAGAACTCCATTCTCCTGCCTATAAATACAGCAGTTTTGAGCACAACCAAGGGTCATTCTTTGTTCTCCATTCTTTTGTAGGATTTAGTTCTTTTTCTTCTTCTTCTTCATTCCTCTTCCATGAAATTGTAAGTGAGAAGCTTTTTTGTGGATGTGAATAAAGATGAAGGTTTTTTGTATTATTCTTTTTGTTTAAGCTTCCCTCTTGAGCTCTCTACCTTAACTTGATCTTGCAACCTCTTAAGTGAGCTTGCAAGTTTAAGTTTTGGTCATTGGTCTCAAGGGGTTGTATCATTTCGTTCTCGCCTTAGCGCTTCAATTCACATGCGTTCTCTACCCTTCCCTTGATCTTGCAACCTCTTCATTGAGATTGCAAGTTTAAGGGTTGGCTATTGATCCCATGCTTGTTTTGAGTTCTATGGTTCTTGTAATTACTTTCTTGCATTTTTCATTCTTGTCTTTAATTACTTGCAATTTATTTCCATGCTCTTTAATTACTTGCAATTTACATTCATGCACTTTAAATACTTGTATCTTTTCTTTTCTTTGTTCTTTTCTTTTTGTTCTCTTTTTGTTCATTTTGTGAATGTTGTAATTATTGTTGTTGTTAAGAATTAATACGGTATTATAAGTTAATGTTTCTTTGCCAATTCCTTTTCCCGTTATTTTCCATTTGAACTTCGCCCAAACCATACGCAAGCGCTCCGTTAGGCACCGTACCCTGACAAGGTAACGGTGATTCCTAACCGCGACCGGTTGCGTTCGGTTTGGCCGGAGGTGAAAGCAAGAGACAAGAACGGACGGACAAGGGTAAATAAGCCGGATTCCACGAATACCGCGCTTAAATCCCCTAATCGACGTTGTTGCCAATTGCTTAGCTTCAATTGGTCAAGACTCGGCTCAAAGGTTTTGAGTACGGATTTCTTTAGCTTATAATCTCGTATCTTTTCTTAACAACTTTATACTTGCAGATAATACACATAGGTTAGTCCAAACAATCATACACAAATTCTTTATTGACTCGTCTATGACAAGAAGATAAGATAACACCATCTCCCTGTGGACCGACCCGTGCTCAACCGGCTAGCTGCATAGAGACACCGTCCTGATCGCGGTTACACTTTAAATCTTTGAACATCCGACACGCCAAAAGCGTGCGATCAAATGGCGCCGTTGCCGGGGAGACGGTAATGTATTTTTTTTCTTGTTATTCGGGTTAATATTCTTTTTGTATATATATAAAATAAAATAAAAATCTTTTTTTTTTTGATAATTTTTGTGGGCAAGTGTGCAGCTTTATGCGTATTTGCAAACTGCGATTGTGGAGAGCAAAGTGTGCATTCAAGGCAAAGGTGATTACGAAGTACAGTGCCAAAGATTCGGGTAGTTTGACCCGCGCAAGCGAACCTTTCAAGCTTACCGGATTTGATTCAACAGGGGTTTCCTAACCCAAAACTTAACGGTACGTGCTTTACTAACACCTTCTTCTTAAATCCGACGCTTCCAATATACTATTCTTTGCAGGATTCTTTGCAAGTTCGCTAGCAAACGCTAAAAAATTGACTAACCCGTATTTGTTGCAGCGCCGCGCTTAAACTAAAAAACGATTGTTTGATTCTTTACAGAATTTTTGAATTGCGCATTGCATACATTAATACGGACTTAAGGGCAAGCGAACCCCACAACATACGGTAAAGGATTTCATCACCTTTTCCGTGGCCCACAAATCACGAACTTGAGCATAACGTTTACCCGCACAAAATTTAAAAGAAACTAGACTTTAAGCCTTAAGGACTTCGCGCTCACTAGGAGAAGTTAACTGTGTTTAGAACCTTGCTTAACGGTATATTGTTTACGGGGTGTCTAGGAAAGTGTTAACGGCGAAACCGCCAAAAGAGAAAGGGTTATTTAATTAAGGAACTTCGCGAAAGCGTTGGAAAACCTCCCCTTATCTCTGCACTTACCTGGCCTCGTGATCAGTGTATCTTGAGCCTGTTTCTCGACACAGTTTTACTTCGACAATCAAGTTCTGGAGCAGGTCTAGTTGACCTAGGTGAACCCTAGAACGATTAGGTGTGTGGTATTTTTGTGTCGTGATTGTTTTTGTCCATATTGTTTTTTATTCTTTTGTTAATATATAAAAAAAAAATATCACATTCTTTTTCCCCTTCTTTTCTCTACCTTTCTTTCATTCTCTCTCTTCATATCATGGGTACCCCACCTCGCAAAACTCTTGCCGAACTTTGGTACCCACAACCAGACATTACCTCATACGGTTCTTGCTTTGGCCGAACTTCGAACGATCCATCCATGCCGAAAATTTCCTTGAAAGATCGGATAGACGTGTCTAGGACGAACAATTGGACCCCGCAATCCACTTCGTATCAACCGTTTCAAACATTCACCCCTTCTTGCGTTGATACACCTTTTGAAAATCCAGTTGCAACTCCGAGACCTATGTCTATTGCTAAACGTATTGAACAATCTCGTAGCCGATCTTTCACTCCTTTCACCACTTCAAATTCTTGGGATCAACAATTCCATTCACCTTCTTATCCCAATGTTGATCCAACTCCTGTCCAGCCATTCAATTCCTACCAATCCTACCCTACTTTTGCACCTTCCCTAGACATTGCTTCAGAACCGCCATTTGGGAGTTTCCAGTATCCAAACAACTTCGTATCTTTTACTGAAACTCCATCACAACCCATGTCTAGTCTAGAACAGTCGTTGGAAGACTTTAGGGTAGCGTCAAGCCAACAGATGATGGATTTGAATGCGTCCATGGCCGCTCTCATACAACCTACTGACCCGGTAGCTAGTTTCCTGCTAGCTCCAAATTTTCCAATGTATGAAGAGGCGGTAGGACATGCTGAGAATTTGAGTGGAGAGAGTGAGCTGTATACCCTTCCAAATCAAACCTACCCGTTTCAAATTGAATCCCACAACTCCTGTGTTGAAAGTCTATCAAGTGTCCCAAATGAATTATCTATTGAAGATAGAATGATGAATGAGTTGTGCGACTTCGTAGTGTTTGATTCGCCCGATTGTGAAGGGTCCCTTCCAAGTGAAACCATACCTAATCCTTTTGACCTCTACACCTATATCTTAGAACCAGAATCGATTAATATCCATGCTTTTGATGAGGTGTCAGAGAATTTTGATTTTCACTTGATTGAGGATATTTGACGCTGGGGATATTTTGGATGATGAACCCGTAGATTTGGCTGAGTTTGTCCCTTCAAATCATCATCCCAAGTCATTAAATGTTTTTCCCGAACCCCATATGTGTCTAGACTTTGAAGAGAAGAGCATGGATGTGCTAAATTTTGAGGAGAATTTTGAGGATATTTTTGAGGATGAAACAGTTCTAGATGATGAGTCGGATTTTCCAATTCATCCTGTTCCTTTCACTGACTGTGTACACCCTCCAGAACCCTTAACCGATACCCTTCCTCAACCACTTCCCTCCATCCTTTCCATCGTTCCGACCTTGCAAGAACCTGTCTCACTTTCATTTCATATGTCTGGTTTACCAAGTTCGGCGTACCCATGGTTTCTCACGAACCTTGAGGGATTTGACCCCATTTCTCGACGGGTAAATATATTAGCACAATCGCTTTTCACATATCGGTCATCACAAATTGTGCTAATCTATTTACTCCATTTGCACCCTCAAGTTCGTATTCCACTTCTTTTTCCCTTCCGCCATTCTTCTTCCTCTCATATACCGAGACCGTATCCCGCTTCTCTTCACATACGGTCTCACGTATTGTCCTTCTCCTTTCTCTACGCCTTCTTCCACCAACCTGTACATCATCACGATAAGATCTTTGAATGGTTGGTACTCACCTTTGGCCTGTGTAAGGCCTTGTATAGATAGATACTGTTCTTTCCCCCCTAATCCTGAACTTCAACGCTTAACAGTGGAAACACTGTTTTACTTAAGTATGGGGGGGGAGACTTTTTTGTATATATTTTTGTTTTCCTTTTTGTTTTGTATATAATTTGTTTCTAGGAAGCGCCGGCAATTTTAACCCTCTTGGTATAGCCTGACAGTGAGGGCACTGTCAAGTTTAAGTTTGGGGGTGTGCTCGGTAAGCTTTCTTCCTTCGCATTCATATGTATATTTTGCATCTGCATATTAAATCCATAAAATCCATAAAAATCTGAAAATTTTCTTAAAATATAAAAACTTTTTTGTCAAGTTAGCTTGTGGAAGAACTCTGATTCAACATTCGACGGTTTTTGTTTGATAAGATAAGAATAACTAAATCTTATTTTTAGATTTTGAAAACCTGAAAGATAACTCTCCTTTGAAGTTAACTATTGCTGATATACGTCTTTACATCACACCACACGTGTCGTGTGTTTTGGAAATTAGATGACAAGTATGTTATGTTTAAAAAACTTATAAATAGATAAATGATTTTCTGAGGATCAAATAGGTTTGTTCTGAAATAAGTAATATATCAAGAATAGTTTATGAAGTGAGTGAATATGAAGGAATGTTATTGATGCCTTAATTGGAACTAAGTCTGAAAAATAACCCATCTGAAACTTGATTGGAATGATTACACACCAAACCCACTAAACACGTCTTTTATCCAAAAAAATAATGGAACTGCCGGTTATATCTCCGTTCGTATTAAATCATCTGATTTTCACGCCATCTGTCTTTTGTTTTTGGACCTAGGTAACTTGAGTAATTAAGTCCGCTGGGGTGTTTCTACACCTAATGCCCTAAAACCAACTGGTTTGGGTGCATTGGCCCAAAGCTCGCTAAGAAGCCTAGAAAGTCCAGATAATAACAAAGTCAAGCAAGTGTTCTCTCCGAGTTAAAATTCCTAACGGTTCTTTGTGTGAGAATAATCTTGATAAAAGACAAGCTTTTATAAAAAAAAATTTAACGGAGATATGAAGGTTTTACTCTATGATAAAGACTATTGCACGTTCACAGAGGTGTGTATGAAATGAAAACAAGAAAAAGGTGGAGTGAAGAATAAGACCTAGTTTCCTGTTAGGGAAGATAGAAATTCTGAAGTTGAAACTTTACTGGAAAACGAAACTTGAAAAATGCTTAACTCTTTATAAAACTTATGTGATCCTTTTAAAATTGTTATCTGGGCTTTATTGTGTGACATAATGACTTTATTCGACCTTTCGGGAACTTAACGACACTATTTTGCACTGCACGTAAAGACATATAAAATCTGTAGTTAAATAAAAAGCGAGGTGTGAAAAATAAAGGTTCGATAGTCTAGACTTAGGATAATAGAATTGTTATTTTCTGAAACAAAACTTTAGGGTTTGAATCTTAGTTATTTTACAAAACCAACTTGACCGGATTTTGTGGGTAGTATCCGCTGAAAACCCTCAGGAGACAACACTCCTCCTACTAGGGACACCTAGAGGTTTAACGGCTTGTTGCACGTGCTCAGTGCAATCGCATTCCCTGCGAAAGTGCGGTTATCATTTTATTTTTGTGAATAATTGGTTTTGCTCGGGACGAGCAAAAGTTAAGTTTGGGGGTATTTGTTCATCACAGAATACTGCATTTTATACCGCCCATTCTTACGCTCGGTTGTTTATAGGTAGGTGCTTTTAATCCGTGTTTGTTATATATTTGCAGGATACAGGTTCTCGGTTCTAAAACGGTAAATTCATGGAAAACACGACAAAATCCGGGTTCCTGCCAACCACTGAGAAAACACGGTCTCCGCTCGTCATCCGTATGTTGCCAGATACCAGTTTAGGAAGACAAAATGTCAAATCAATGTCACCTTCATGCACAAGGCTCAATGGCAACAACAAGTTCCAAGAAATCTACGCGGATCTCGAGGCAATCATGACAAAAACATCCACAAAAAGTCCACCTTTCCTCAACAGAAATTCTGGAAGAATTGTGAAAGAATTATCAGAAAATATGTGTACCAGACAACAGGGGACAGCAGATCAGGGCCGTACAAGAAACCCCACACCCTAAACCTACTGTAGGGGCGCGGATCCGCGGCCAATAGGGGGTATTGGCGGCGGATCCGCGGCTAGGTGGGGCCCTCTCTGCGTCAACTTTTGGGGGTATTTTGGGTATTTCCCATGTGGTCTGGTGGTTGCCCTAGAACTCCATTCTCCTGCCTATAAATACAGCAGTTTTGAGCACAACCAAGGGTCATTCTTTGTTCTCCATTCTTTTGTAGGATTTAGTTCTTTTTCTTCTTCTTCTTCATTCCTCTTCCATGAAATTGTAAGTGAGAAGCTTTTTTGTGGATGTGAATAAAGATGAAGGTTTTTTGTATTATTCTTTTTGTTTAAGCTTCCCCCTTGAGCTCTCTACCTTAACTTGATCTTGCAACCTCTTAAGTGAGCTTGCAAGTTTAAGTTTTGGTCATTGGTCTCAAGGGGTTGTATCATTTCGTTCTCGCCTTAGCGCTTCAATTCACATGCGTTCTCTACCCTTCCCTTGATCTTGCAACCTCTTCATTGAGATTGCAAGTTTAAGGGTTGGCTATTGATCCCATGCTTGTTTTGAGTTCTATGGTTCTTGTAATTACTTTCTTGCATTTTTCATTCTTGTCTTTAATTACTTGCAATTTATTTCCATGCTCTTTAATTACTTGCAATTTACATTCATGCACTTTAAATACTTGTATCTTTTCTTTTCTTTGTTCTTTTCTTTTTGTTCTCTTTTTGTTCATTTTGTGAATGTTGTAATTATTGTTGTTGTTAAGAATTAATACGGTATTATAAGTTAATGTTTCTTTGCCAATTCCTTTTTCCGTTATTTTCCATTTGAACTTCGCCCAAACCATATGCAAGCGCTCCGTTAGGCACCGTACCCTGACAAGGTAACGGTGATTCCTAACCGCGACCGGTTGCGTTCGGTATGGCCGGAGGCGAAAGCAAGAGACAAGAACGGACGGACAAAGGTAAATAAGCCGGATTCCACGAATACCGCGCTTAAATCCCCTAATCGACGTTGTTGCCAATTGCTTAGCTTCAATTGGTCAAGACTCGGCTCAAAGGTTTTGAGTACGGATTTCTTTAGCTTATAATCTCGTATCTTTTCTTAACAACTTTATACTTGCAGATAATACACATAGGTTAGTCCAAACAATCATACACAAATTCTTTATTGACTCGTCTATGACAAGAAGGTAAGATAACACCATCTCCCTGTGGACCGACCCGTGCACAACCGGCTAGCTGCATAGCGACACCGTCCTGATCGCGGTTACACTTTAAATCTTTGAACATCCGACACGCCAAAAGCGTGCGATCAACGACTTTTCGGACAGTTTTTACTAGCCGGCTTTGGTTTAAGCCAGATTCTAGTATCGGGTTATTGGATTTATACAGTCTAGAGTTTTTCCGTGTTTTCACGGATTGGAGGGGTGTTCTCGTAATTTTTCGGGAAGCTTCTAGAAGAGTGGTGACTTGGGGGGTAAGGTGGCATTGCATTAAATGAGATTAGTGATTTATTTGTGTGATTCATCCAAGTCATTATTGCATCATAAATGCTTAATGACTCTTGGTGATGAATCACTCATGGATATTTATGAAGCATGGTTGTTAATTCAATTATTTCATTTTTGGATAAATAATAATGCTTCATATATATTATGATAACATCATTATCTCATTTCATTCTCATCTTCACCTTCTCTCTCCTCAAGCTCACTCTCTCTTCAAACCCTAACCCTAGCCTCTCATGTGTTGAGATCATGGGTTAGCTAGACTAATACATCCATAACCTCACTCTATATCCCCTAGGTAACTTAGATTAGCACTTTAAGCAACCTAGTTATCTTAAGTTTGAGATTAAGCTTGGCGTAGGAGCTTTCGGGTGGATCTTCTTTGATTCGAGGAGGCCGTTGAGGTGCCGATGTTCCAAGGAGCCTACGAGGAGTGGAAGACTGTGATGAAGACCCGAAGGACTAGTATCGTGAGGTATAACTTCGTATCCGAGTAGTTAAATCTCTAGTTGTTTGTTAGCAATGGTTTAGAAACGATTCATGCGCTCAAGTCCGTGTTACGAAGCTTTGATAATCGTTTTTCATATATTCCGCCTCTCCGCAAGTTCGTGGGGTGCGTGACATGGACTTACAGTGGTATCAAAGCCAACTAAACCATTACAAGCTTGTTAGCAAATGATTAGAAGTTCGATCGACAGTTAAACACGAAAACAAAATTTCGAAACCCTAAGTTTCTGTTAATTTTAAAAGTGTCTTAAAAATTATTTGACATGCTTTAAAATTCACAGCAGGGTATTTTAAGAATACTGGAAAAAAACGAGTCAGTGAATCGGCAAAATGGCCGCGGATCCACGGCAATAGAGAGCTTGTGCCGCGGATCCGCCGCCGAGTCAACGCCGAGTTGACTCGGATTTGCTCAGTAATTCCTATTTTGTTTTTTTCTGTTTTCTTGTATGTTCTATTTCTGCCCAGGTTGCCTCTGTACTGACTTGCTTTTGGGGTAGACACGGATAAAGGTGATCGATCGATGTTCTAAGTTAATTGCTAATCGGGTTATTATCTGTATTGTTTTATGTGTTCGTAAACCTCCCCTAACTGCTAGTATGTAGCCGGGTTTTGTGATGGGTTATTGTATTAATTCATTCGATGTAATTGTAATAAGTTGTAATATTATTTTGCGGGGCACATCCAGGTTGTGGTTGTAACCACCGTTGTATTATTTCTGTTTACTATTTTTGCTCCTAGGATAGACCCAAGGTGGGGTGCACAAACTACCGGGTATTTTGAAGTGTTGAGGCAGACCGCTTTACTTCTGGTACTTGGCGGGTAATTTGCCGTACCCGTAGGGGTCTAGGGTGGTGTAATGGCTATTCATCACAACTGTGTAATCCGTCTTTCCTTGCAGGCTCAAAAGAAACGCGGATTGCTTGCATATCAAATAAAGTTTATCTGTGATCTGAAATACTTATTATTACGTCTGACGAATGTACAATATCTATATATAAATAGCTGTAACGTTTCCAAAATAATAAAATATTATTTTCGGGAATTTTTATAATTTAATAATATTTTAATGAATATTTTAATATTCCGGTATAATTAAATACAAATAAATGGAGAAAATTTTTGGAAAATTATGGAAAATTCTAAAAATAGGGTATTTTATGGAATTATGCCATTTTAAAGTTTTTAAGATTTGTTATATGCTAATTTAGTGTTAATCGCGATTAAAAATCGCTAATTGGATTTTTAGCTTTTTTGTGCAAAAATGTGCACATATCATTTTCCACACTTGTTACACTTGTGTTACATTTCTTTTGCCATGGTTGTTCTTTTGGGTTCACTATTGGAGTGAGAAGGAAAAGAAAAGAAAAGGAAGAAGTAAGTGATGATGAGAGAGAGAGAAAGACCAAGTCAACCCCCACTTTTTGAACCATGCTCCCATCATTTCCCCTTCTCATTCTCTCTCCTCTCCCTCACCTTGAGCTGCTCCGCCTCCCTCTCCCTCTCTCTCCCTCTTCACAAAAACCCTAGATCCACAATGGAATCAACCCCAAAACCCTATTCCCATTTCACAAAAGATGTTCCCGAGCTCACTAGCTACACATTGAACCTAGCAAGATTGGATTTGGAGGACATTGAGCAACTCAAGAATTTTCTTGAGTTGCCAAAGGAGGTAATTTCTGCACCCCTAGTTTAGTAATTCAATTCTTTTTGCATCCATACTAGTTTCATATCGATATTGTGTCGTTTTGTGGATTTTGGAGAATTCAAGTTAGAGTTTAGGGAAAAACTGAAATCAAAGATGAATTTGAGGATGGTGGTGACCTTAGTAACCCTGGTGTGATGTTATTTTAGACCTAAACCTGAAATTGAAACCAGAATACGGAATTATGGAATCGATATCGGGGAAAACTGTAAATCTGGGAGTGTTTTGTGTAATCTGCTATCACCCCGAGACCCCAAAAATGAAACTGAGTTGACAGTGAGATGTGCAGGCACCATGGAACCACCACACAAAACCCTAGCTCCCAACTCCAAACCTCGGCCGCCAATTTATTCCATCTGGCCGCAAATTGCGGCCAGAGCAGGAGGGATCTGTCTCGATTTTTGTGCATGGCCCTATTTCCTCTATTCTTGACCCTGGGTATGTCTAGTTTTGACTGATTCCATCTAGGGTAAAATCTGGGTTGATTTTCCTATGTTGGTGCATGGTTTACGACTTGTTTTAGCATGGATTTTGGTATTTGGTGTTTCGTTCCTGTCGTGTAGCGTTTGGACGTCAACGACAAGCGGATATTGAACGTGTTTACATGCGAGACGATAGGTTTTTAACTATGTGAGTATCTTGTGCTATTTTGGTTTCCGATGTGATTTTCATGTGCTTTAGCGTTGTAATATACTTGTAGGTACCCCACGTGATGTTGAGGCAAAGAATATGAAGATAGCAATATCGGCATTGGCACATGAGAAGCAAGGTGAGTAGATTTATATCTACGGGGAGAAGTCGGGTGGATGGCGTATAGCACCCCCGCAGTCCGTGGTGATGTATACGAATACGTATACACACATATATTTATTATGTGTTGTTAGGACTATTAATAGTAATAATGGATTATCAATGATAAGGATGTATTGGTTTGGTTTAGTGCGAACCCTAGAGTAGTGGTTGCACTCACACATACACGTACACATATACTTGCATACATTCTTTCTTTTATCTGTGCGTAATTGGAGGTGTATATCTACACATAGGTATGGGACTATGTGTTCATATACGGGATTGAGATGAGTTGATGAGTTTGACTTGAGGTCGTGAGATTCGGCGATATGACAGAGTTTGTATTTGAGATGCGGTATGGTGGCTTTGGCGGGACTTTGGGCATGTGTTTTACCCCGCATTCATATTTATATAGATGGTGTCGATGGTACTAGACTTAGATTTGTACCTTAGATTGTGTGATATGATGGTAGTGATACCTGATATGTGGTGAGATGAATGTGATATTGACCCGTACCCAGCTATTGGGATGCCGTACGACGATTTACCTGTTGGAGATAGTGCCCTCAGAGTCAATTATTAGGTCACAGGTACGTGATTGCAATGATTGATGCAGGACCTATCCCGGTAGGACAGTCTTACTCGAGATGATAGTATGCTATCTGGTTTACCTTTATCATCGTGTACTGCTTTAAGTGACCTGACACGTCGCTATTACACGTTGATAGAGCCCCTAGGATTCTTGCTTGACCACCAGCAGTATGAGGGCGATCATATAAGTGGGAGCTGGGGGTCTATAAGCATATCCTTAAAAGGTCCCTAGTCGTGAGAGTTTCGAGACAGGGCATCGATTCTCCATAGTAGACTAGTGTATACAGTCGAGACCCCGACGAGGGGTGGTGGCCGGTCTCACAAGCCACTGGTGTTAGTTGGATCACCTAAGATGTATACAGGTGCTCATTGGGTTATGAGTACACCGGACAGGACTCGCCGGGAACATGCTAGTTGGTCATATACCAGACGTCAGATGGCAGTTCCCTGGTGACATGTGTGCAGGTTAGTTCATCGACCTGGGGATCGTCATTTGTCTCGTGTGAGTTCTCACTGTACTTTGATTACTACCCTACCACGGCTCAAAGGAGTCGTGCAAACAGGTTTTAGTTGGGTACAGTCCCGAGCCACATGGAGGCAGTGAGCGTATCTTCAGGGGTTCGTCTCTCCCGGTATTGGGGGTGAGGTCGTGCTGTGTCTAGGAGAGCCATTACACGAAGCCCTCGGCCGAGGCAAGGAGATTTACTGGTAGGTATTCCAGTAGTTTCTCAGGGTGTTCTGGGCTACACTCCGACACGACTTGTACCGCTTTTGGGGGTCTGACTTTTACCAACCCCCTAGGCCCGCCATGCGATGCTCATAGACGAACGGAACGGACTGTACGGATATTGTCACTGACAGGCTCAGTAGGGAGTCAGGCTGAGTTCGCTCACAGACGTCCCTTTTGGTCAATACCTGGTAGCCCGTTATGTATTGGCTTATACCTCTAACGTGCTAGTGGTTACATCCACAACCAAGGTGTTGATGAGTCTTTAGAGTCCCCCACTTTCAGTTACTCAGCTTTCGGGCGAAAGGTTGTAGAGGCCGTATGGAGATATGGCAAGGTCCGATCAGATACGTGCGGTATTGCACGGATCAGGATCGGACAGTTTGTACTATAGGCCGTATGGATATATGGCAGGGTTCGATCAGATACGTGCGGTATTGCACGGATCAGGATCGAATGGAAATTACTAGCCGGTTTTGGTTTAAGCCGGATCCTAGTATAGTACAGTGTAGACTTTGTCTCATTGCATTTGTATTTCGGTCGAAATACAGATGCGGGTGTGTAAGCACAGTATCGGGGTTTTCCTGTAATTTATTACGGGACCAGTTTTCTGGAGTTGCCAGTTTGCTTTCCGTTTCGGCCGATTTCCATTGTTCCGTTCATTGGCCGAAGATTGGTGGAGGAGGGCTTATTTGCATTGTTGCAAATAGGCATTTGTGGAGGGGGTCTTTGCATATTTTTGTATCATGATGGTTTTCATGATAAGCACCATCACTTGACTTCTTCTTCTCATGATGGCTTGACTTTTTGAAGCCATCATGCATGAAATGATGGTTGCCTTTGAGTGTTGGATTTGTGGTGATCATTTGATTTTTCCTCATCATCTTTTGCTTTCCAACCACCCCCTTGTCTTTGTTCTTTCTCTCTCCAATCACACATGGTAAGGGGGGGCCGGCCATTCCATGGAGAATGGGATTGATATTCATGAGTTGAGAGAAAAATGTTACATTCATTCTTTGTAGGCTACATTTTTCCCACCTCTCTCCAAGTCATTTTCCTCCACCACAAAAGGCAATCTCCAAGAACCCCAAATGAGACACAAGTTTCTACACATATTCTACAGCGAATCTTGGGCACGTCGAGTAGCCGGCTTCGTGCCCGAGTTGCCTCGGCATTGAGGTGGGAGCCCGTAAAAGACGTAGGCGATGTGGTGCACTTCCGGCGACGAGGAGGAGACGGGACATTCCGCAGGAGATCGGGACGACGACGAGAAGACCGGAGGACTCGGATCTGTCGGTATATCTCTCTTCCCTTTCTTGTAGATAGCTAGGACTGGTTAGTGGTTCGATCCGGGTATTAGTGCGCGGCGGTTTGCCAGTTCAGTAAAAATTTAAGTTTATCACCGCTTCCGCATTTGGCCGTCGGATTGACGGCCGGGGCGCCGCCGTGCACTTACATTACCGTACGAGCTTTATATTGATGTTAGATCCGCACTCGTGACTCGAGGACGTTATATCATATACTGTATCGTACGTGATACTATTGAGGCGAGATCACCGACTATATATATATGTGTGTGTATCGACTCAGATTTAGGTGGTTTCCAAACCCCTCCCGATTGACTTGATTGTTGGGTTCGTAGTTCGCATAGTAGGCGTTAGACTAGACCCGAGTCATACCTATTTCAAAACCAACAAATCGGGGATATTTTAAAGATAGGCAAAGGGATTTATACGGATATTTTCAAAAGACGCATCTTTTCTTAAAACAACGTAGCCCTAATTTTACCAAAAGCCCTGATTCGTCTTATTTCAAAAGGCAGGGATTGCATGATATATCTATTGAGGCAGGTTCTTTACTGTTGCGTTGATCATTCGATTCCGCATATTCATGCTATTTGCATTGCATCGCTTGTATTGTTGATATATTTCAGTCATGCTGCTAGGACACCAGCACCATTATCGATGATGCGTATGTTCCACGTACACTGGTTTGCCGGCTCACACACTTCATCATCGATAATTGCCATGTCACTACACTGTAGTACTGTTGCATTCAGTGTATGTAGCTTACATTTCTTTACATGTCGCATACATCATGCTTTCTGATTATACGCATTGAGATATGTTGTTTCCATGATATTTCTGGTTTTTGGGAACCGTGGGTGTTTCAAAAAGAGAATGTGTAATTGTTTTAAAACCCGGTTACCCTTGATATGATATTTCAGTGCGTCCACCATGTGTTTTCTCGGTGCTGAGAGCGACATGTGAAACCCGATTCGAGGAGGCGGATGAGGCCGATTGCGGGTACATGGTGGACCCGGTATGGTTCCCCGGGGCAAGAAATGTTTTTCGTGGAGTAGACGATGGCCTGGCAGGGTGGCGAGTACCTACCGGTGATTGGTTGGACATGGCGGTTATCCGGAGGATACCGACCAGAGTCGATAGATGGATATGGGCGTACTGCCGGGGCCGAGGGCCGATACCGCAGACAGAACCCGAGGGCCGATCCGGACTGACGGAGCCCGATTTATGAGGATTTACGTGCCGATGCTGGGCACTGTTTTCATGATGTTTTCGAGTGCCGATGCTGGGCACTCCGGATCCATGATTTTGACGTGTCGCGAGGGACACAGATGGTTTATATCCTCATATTATTCCCATGCACATGCTTTATGATATTTGCATGCATGATGGTTATTGTCATTGGGTGACGAGTGGACGGGATCCACGTATATGCAGATTTGATTATATTGCTCATACCTCACATTCATGATATGCTATTACCTGAGGCATTAGCACGAGCACTTGGCACTACACTCATGTATAGAGATTACATTGCGAGTTTAGCATGCTTCAGCTTTATTCATATTGAGGTTTATTTATATCTGATCGTATTGACCTAGGATGGGTCATGCATTCGATCTCTGCTTGTAGATATTTTTCTATTCATGAGTTGGCAACTCACCCCCGTTGTGCCACAGTTCTTGCAGGTTTTTCCGTACAGATTCCATAGCGGCATTTCTGGCACACTGCTTCCTTATGGGTGACTTGCTTGGGTAGGTAGGGTCTTTTGTATCAGAACCGCCATTGTTCATGTATTATTCATTGTATCTAGAATTCCATCAACCAAAACTTGTATATTGTTTCAGACTTAGAAAACAGTGTTGTATTATTTCGACCTTAGAGTCGCGCTTGTAGTATTACGGTTTTCTGGCTGTTTTGAGTTCTTTTTTTTTTGGGTTTTGATCCTCGCCCTTTGGTGTTGTATATTATTATTGCTTGCGTGGTTGTGACCATCGTTTGAAGAAGAGCTAGCTCCCGCTTGGGGATGCCTTTTATCATTTCACACGTATTATTCTTGTTGTCCCCCGTTCGGGGCCAGTTTTTACAAAGGAAACTCTGCCGAAATTTTCAGGAAAGGTTACACATTTTAAAAATACATATTCGGCTTAGTTATTTAAAAACTTTAATTTTCGGAACATGATTTCTTACTTCTTAAAACTAGTTTTCCTTATTTACTCTTTAAATGGTTTTAGATTTCTGGGCTTTTGGCTTACTTGGATCAGATGGGGTCCTATAGACTTCATATGGTTCAAGGGCCAGTCACGTGGTCTTTCGGGTCGTGACAAAGTTGGTATCAGAGCGCTAGGTTGACCTTGGTTCGAGTCTAAGTTTGACTATGTGGAGCCTATGGCGTTATCTATATACGGAACTTAGGCTTGACCTTACGGAACTTAGACTTAGTCGAGGGGGTATTAGACCCGAACTTTCGCCGTGTAGGATGACCCTTGGTTGATGGAATAGGTGACTAAAGTAGAGTGACGTACCATGGTTATGTTCCGTGGCATACTTACGACACGCCACTCCGCTTAAGAAACCTTAGGTTGTACATTTCCTTGCACCGTATTATATTCCTTCTTATGATCTATCCTCATCGATTCTGGTGATGGTTTTGCTGTCGCGATTGCACGGGCAGAGTGAGCTACGGCTCGAGTTGCGTCAGCATGAGCTCGTCGTGGACGAGGACTGACCAGGGCGTGATTCCCGAGACATACGATGGCATATTGAGGAGTCGTCTTATTGTGTTTTCGCGACATGAGCGTTGGATTGATCGCTTTTACGAGATTTCCGGATATGCCGATCGGCACCAGAGGATTGAGCCACTGATAGAGGACAGCCAGGATATGATGACCGTTGGTATTATCGCTTATCCAGGATGATTGAGGCGTTGTTTAGCGTATAAACGAATGAGCCAGTCGTTGCTGCTAATGATGAGATATCGCCCAGATGATTGGAGCTACTGCAGCATGAGCATGTTCTTGGAGATATGATAGTGATCGCTAGTCACCGAGGATTAATGACTATGACATGTGGTTCGTTCGCTTACCCCGATGCGAGGTCACCAGATAGATTGATTCCAGCTAGAGGCGACTTCACGCAGATTCGTTGAGAGTCGATTGAGACGATCGAGTGTCAGGAACCCATCTTCCAAGTTTAAGGTATTCGGAAAGACATGTAAGCGATTCTATGGACCCTCTAGAAGAATGAAACCCTAACTCGACATAATGACCGTGTGAAAGCCTTTGAACCTTAGGGTTTGCGGCAGTTCCGCGGCGCCATTAGTGAGGCTTGGGTTTGCCCTTCTACGGCTGGACCACCGATGCTTTGGTATGTACTCGATACTATTAAACTGTACTCAAGATGTTGATCTCTTGGGGGATTATGAGGTTCTGACGAGCCGATCGGACGATTCGACATCATTCGGATATCATGTGATGGGACACTGCTGGGGAGACTCCAGATACGAGCATAGCCGTCGGAGCGCAGTCCGTGTAGCCACGATGAGATGAGTCCGAATCAGTCGATATTGGAGCAAGGTGGAGTAAAGAGTTTGCACGTGATTTCGACGAGATGACGTTCCGCTCCGCTGACATCAGAGATGTGATATGCACGCTGAGGACGTGTTCGTCTAGATATCTTCTACTGAGTGACGAAGTTACCGAGTTCGTGATTTCGAGTCCGTGTTAGAGACTTCGGAGGGACCGTAGCCGAGGACATTACAGTGCGCAGATAGAGACGCGATGTCGAAACGGTCGATGATACAGACAAGCGGGACAAGAAGTTCGTGCGAGATGCAGACGAGCTGGTGCTACACCCCGTTAAGATTAAAGGTCGGATATGCATACAGAGGCACAGGGATGCGACAAGCTTCCGAGGAGATGTTGTACTAAGGGCGCAGACGTCCAGAGAGCGAGGAAAGATTATGCCAGAGTACCAGCCCTGTACAGTTTGACCTAGGCAAAATCAGAAGAGACCTTGAGCCGGGATTCCTTCAAATGCACTGCTGCAATAAGATTTGCACCAGGAGCAGATGCGTGATGTGCATTCAGAGGACCCGAGGTCGGCGCCAGAGATGTGCTGCTTTACGAGCAGTCATGAGGATTGACCGAGTGATGACTTGAAAAGTGCCAGAACGGGATCGTTCATGTCAGCACACCAGACCGGGACGATGAGCCGATAGATTGCGAGATTGGTAATCTACAGGAAAGATCAGGAACCAGAGGCAGAGGACGCCAGCCACGAGCAAGAGGCAAGTAGATATCTTGCGCCGCTAGCATCGGATGTACCGGTACCTTCTCAACCCTGAAGAAGGGTATACCGACGACGGTATTTATGATTTATGATTTGTGATTTTGTGATTTGACTATCACGTATCCGTCACTTTGGATTTCGGTATTGTGGGCGATCTATTCGCATGATTTGGTTTTGATGGCTGAGTTCTATGGTATTTGATTTTGTGCACCATGGTTGCACTTACTGGGTATTCATATTTTGTGCAGAGTTATTATTCTTGAGGTATTGATTGTGATTTCATGCCTATTTTATGCCGATGATTTGATTTACGCTTCCAACGTAGTTTTCATGTACTTTTAGTGTTTTGATTTGAGTTGTGCACGCTGATGCACACGGTTGCGAGCTTTTCCATCCCGGTACACCTGATTTTGATTGAGCCGCATTTTATATCGTCGACTTGACCCTGATATTTATGATTTTTGCACTCCGTGCTTTCGATTGGACTTACGCATGTTCGACGTTTGCTATTGGATTTTGTGATTCCGTGCATGTTGAGTGCGCAGGGTTTAGATTTCATTCGTGCACGATGGATGCACTGATTTGGATTTTCGCGCATGTTGGGCACATGTTTTGAGATACGATTTTGGTGCGCAACCGATGCACTAAATCGAGATTCTTCGTGCATGTCAGATGCACCGGGTTTTGGCTGTCAGGCACACACGTTGCCTATGACAGATGCTTCGTGCACACCTGTTGCACCTAGATGTTGTTTTGTGCACCTGTATGGCACATATATGAATTTTAATTTCCGTGCGCACCAGACGCACAGGGTGGTGTTATGTGAATTTTTGGGATTTATTCCTTTTGGAGCAGTACATTTTTATGATATTAGATATTTGTTTTCATACTGAGCAGGACTAGTCAGAGGACAGTACCTGGATATATTTTGCATGCATTGATAGTTCGAAGGGATTTCTAAAGAGCGAGATATGGTCTCGATATATATATACCTACGTGTCCGATATGACACGAAACATTTAAAAACAAGGAAACCGTTCTAAATTGTTTTCAAAACGGCGGAACGTACCTATTAAACAAAGGATATATATATATAAACGTATATAGTTATTTTCTTATGAAAAACGTCCGCCACTGTGCAGTGTACGCGCATCGCACAGCGACTCAAAAAGATTTGGCATGCATTTACATCAGCTATTCACATGTATAGTCCTGATGTCTACATGTATAGTTCTGATCTATGTCATATTGGTTTTGTATTGGATTTGACATTTGTGTCTTTACTATGACTCCGATGATTACGGGATGCTTGATGGAGTGTCGCTTTTGAGTTACCTGCTCAGTACTCGTGCGCATGCATTGCGCTAAGATACGTTTTATGTATTGCTGATTTCGGAGCAACGATGACTTGGAATTTTATAGAAATATTTTAGTATTTGGGTGTTTAAATTTAAATTCGGGGACCGAATTTCTTTAAGGGGGGTAGATTGTAACGTTTCAAAAATAATAAAATATTATTTTCGGGAATTTTTATAATTTAATATTATTTTAATGAATATTTTAATATTCCGGTATAATTAAATACAAATAAATGGAGAAAAATTTTGGAAAATTATGGAAAATTCTAAAAATAGGGTAATTTATGGAATTATGCCATTTTAAAGTTTTTAAGATTTGTTATATGCTAATTTAGTGTTAATCGCGATTAAAAATCGCTAATTGGATTTTTAGCTTTTTTGTGCAAAAATATGCACATATCATTTTCCGCACTTGTTACACTTGTGTTACATTTCTTTTGCCATGGTTGTTCTTTTGGGTTCACTATTGGAGTGAGAAGGAAAAGAAAAGAAAAGGAAGAAGTAAGTGATGATGAGAGAGAGAGAAAGACCAAGTCAACCCCCACTTTTTGAACCATGCTCCCATCATTTCCCCTTCTCATTCTCTCTCCACTCCCTCACCTTGAGCTGCTGATCCTCCCTCTCCCTCTCTCTCCCTCTTCACAAAAACCCTAGATCCACAATGGAATCAACCCCAAAACCCTATTCCCATTTCACAAAAGATGTTCCCGAGCTCACTAGCTACACATTGAACCTAACAAGATTGGATTTGGAGGACTTTGAGCAACTCAAGAATTTTCTTGAGTTGCCAAAGGAGGTAATTTCTGCACCCCTAGTTTAGTAATTCAATTCTTATTGCATCCATACTAGTTTCATATCGATATTGTGTCGTTTTGTGGATTTTGGAGAATTCAAGTTAGGGTTTAGGGAAAAACTGAAATCAAAGATGAATTTGAGGATGGTGGTGACCTTAGAAACCCTGGTGTGATGTTAGTTTAGACCCAAACCTGAAATTGAAACCAGAATACGGAATTACGGAATCGATATCGGGGCAAACTATAAATCTGGGAGTGTTTTGTGTAATCTGCTATCACCCCGAGACCCCAAAAATGAAACTGAGTTGACAGTGAGATGTGCAGGCACCATGGAACCACCACACAAAACCCTAGCTCCCAACTCCAAACCTCGGCCGCCAATTTATTCCTTCTGGCCGCAAATTGCGGCCAGAGCAGAAGGGATCTGTCTCGATTTTTGTGCATGGCCCTATTTCCTCTATTCTTGACCCTGGGTATGTCTAGTTTTGACTGATTCCATCTAGGGTAAAATCTGGGTTGATTTTCCTATGTTGGTGCATGGTTTACGACTTGTTTTAGCATGGATTTTGGTATTTGGTGTTTCGTTCCTGTCGTGTGGCGTTTGGACGTCAACGACAAGCGGATATTGAACGTGTTTACATGCGAGACGATAGGTTTTTACCTATGTGAGTAACGTGTGCTATTTTGGTTTTCGATGTGATTTTCATGTGCTTTAGCGTTGTCATATACTTGTAGGTACCCCACGTGAAGTTGAGGCAAAGAATATGAAGATAGCAACATCGGCATTGGCACATGAGAAGCAAGGTGAGTAGATTTATATCTACGGGGAGAAGTCGGGTGGATGGCGTATAGCACCCCCACAGTCCGTGGTGATGTATACGAATACGTATACACACATATATTTATTATGTGTTGTTAGGACTATTAATGGTAATAATGGATTATCAATGATAAGGATGTATTGGTTTGGTTTAGTGCGAACCCTAGAGTAGTGGTTGCACTCACACATACACGTACACATATACTTGCATAAATTCTTTCATTTATCTGTGCGTAATTGGAGGTGTATATCTACACATGGGTAAGGGACTATGTGTTCATATACGGGATTGGGATGAGTTGATGAGTTTGACTTGAGGTCGTGAAATTCGGCGATATGACAGAGTTTGTATTTGAGATGCGATATGGTGGCTTTGGCAGGCCTTTGGGCATGTGTTTTACCCCGCATTCATATTTATATAGATGGTGTCGATGGTATGAGACTTAGATTTGTACCCTAGATTGTGTGATATGATGGTAGTGATACCTGATATGTGGTGAGATGAATGTGATATTGACCCGTACCCAGCTATTGGGATGCCGTACGACGATTTACCGTACGAGCATTATATTGATGTTAGATCCGCACTCATGACTCGAGGAAGTTATATGATATACTGTATCATACGTGATACTATTGAGGCGAGATCACCGACTATATATATATGTGTGTGTATCGACTCAGATTTAGGTGGTTTCCATACCCCTCCCGATTGACTTGATTGTTGGGTTAATAGTTCGCATAGTAGGCGTTAGACTAGACCCGAGTCATACCTATTTCAAAACTAATGAATCGGGGATATTTTAAAGATAGTCAAAGGGATTTATACGGATATTTTCAAAAGACGTATCTTTTCTTAAAACACCGTAGCCCTTATTTTACCAAAAGCCCTGATTCGTCTTATTTCAAAAGGCAGGGATTGCATGATATATCTATTGAGGCAGGTTCTTTAGTGTTGCGTTGATTATTCGATTCCGCATATTCATGCTATTTGCATTGCATCGCTTGTATTGTTGATATATTTCAGTCATGCTGCTAGGACACCAGCACCATTATCGATGATGCGTATGTTCCACGTACACTGGTTTGCCAGCTCACACACTTCATCATCGATAATTGCCATGTCACTACACTGTAGTACTGTTGCATTCAGTGTATGTTGCTTACATTTCTTTAAATGTCGTATACATCATTCTTTCTGATTATACGCATTGAGATATGTTGTTTCCAAGATATTTCTGGTTTTTGGGAACCGTGGGTGTTTCAAAAAGAGAATGTGTAATTGTTTTAAAACCCGGTTACCCTTAATATGATATTTCAGTGCGTCCACCATGTGTTTTCTCGGTGCTAAGAGCGACATGTGAAACCCCATTCGAGGAGGCGGATGAGGCGGATTGCGGGTACATGGTGGACCCGGTATGGTTCCCCGGGGCAAGAAATGTTTTTCGTGGAGTAGACGATGAGCCTGGCAGGGTGGCGAGTACCTACCGATGATTGGTTGGACGTGGCGGTTATCTGGAGGATACCGACCAGAGTCGATAGATGGATATGGGTGTACTGCCGGGGCCGAGGGCCGATACCGCAGACAGAGCCCGTGGGCCGATCCGGACTGACGGGGCCCGATTTTTGAGGATTTACGTGCCGATGCTGGGCACAGTTTTGAAGATGTTTTCGAGTGTCGATGCTGGGCACTCCGGATCCATGATTTTAACGTGTCGCGAGGGATACAGATGGTTTATATCCTCATATTATTCCCATGCACATGCTTTATGATATTTGCATGCATGATCGTTATTGTCATTGGGTGACGAGTGGATGGGATCCACGTATATGCAGATTTGATTATATTGCTCATACCTCACATTCATGATATGCTATTACCTGAGGCACTAGCACAAGCACTTGGCACTACACTCATGTATAGAGATTACATTGCCAGTTTAGCATGCTTCAGTTTTATTCATATTGAGGTTTATTTATATCTGATCGTATTGACCTAGGATGGGTCATGCATTCGATCTCTGCTTGTAGATATTTTTCTATTCACGAGTTGGCAACTCACCCCCATTGTGCCACAGTTCTTGCAGGTTTTGCCGTACAGATTCCATAGCGGCATTTCTGGCACACTGCTTCCTTATGGGTGACTTGCTTGGGTAGGTGGGTTCTTTTGTATCAGAACCGCCATTGTTCATGTATTATTCATTGTATCTTGAATTCCATCAACCAAAACTTGTATATTGTTTCAGACTTAGAAAACAGTGTTGTATTATTTCGACCTTAGAGTCGCGCTTGTAGTATTACGGTTTTCTGGCTGTTTTGAGTTCTTTTTTTTTGGGTTTTGAACCTCGCCCTTTGGCGTTGTATATTATTATTGCTTGCGTGGTTGTGACCGTCGTTTGACGAAGAGCTAGCTCCCACTTGGGGATGCCTTTTATCATTTCACACATATTATTCTTGTTGTACCCCGTTCGGGGCCAGTTTTTACAAAGGAAACTCTGACGAAATTTTCAGGAAAGGTTACACATTTTAAAAATACATATTCGGCTTAGTTATTTAAAAACTTTGATTTTCGGAACATGATTTCTTACTTCTTAAAACCAGTTTTCCTTATTTACTCTTTAAATGGTTTTAGATTTCTGGGCTTTTGGCTTTCTTGGATCAGATGGGGTCCTATAGACTTCATATGGTTCAAGGGCGAGTCACGTGCTCTTTCGGGTCGTGACAATAACTATTAGACGTCACTTATGTTTTACACCCGCACTAGCCCAGCCCCCGCTCTGTCATTAGTTAAGTAACCTAACGGGTGATGACGGGATCCAGTGGCGAATGCGGATGGCATAAGAGGACGTGGTATTTTCGTTGTTTTCTGCAATGATAAGATTAAAAGATGGGACGCATTATTATAATGCAAAGAAAATAAACCAAAGTTAAATCGTCGGAACAAATTTAAAAGAAACCACTCGGTTATTTTAAAAGAGCAGAATTTTTAATTGCGGAGCTTTAACCACTCCTTTTAAAAAGTATCAGGTTCCTTCGATTATATCAAGTTCACTACGTTCACGGTTTTGCCAAAACCATTCGTAGCCCTCGGTCATTTCATTTGGGCATTCAGTAGTATTCAACCTATGTATATTTGGCCCTTAGTCAAAACATAGTGTTTGGTAGCTGCTGGGGTATTTATTTGTTGCATAGATAGATGCGTTGGTTTGGGACAGTCGTATTACTTTTCTTGGCCCTTAGTCAAGAGTATATACGGGTGGGTTCAAATTAACCTGGATAATGATGGGTAGAACTTGACATGTGACTTATAACATATTTGGCCCTTAGTCAAAGTCATAATGGGCAAAAATCCATATCGGGAGTTTCTAAAGAAACTGAAATTTGCTAGTATTGCATACCATTTTGGAGTTTGATGAATGTTGGTAGGATTCCTTCAACATTATCATACGATGATATTTTGGATCCCGATCCTACTGTGAGTATATACTACTTATCAGGAGATTCGTCACTTAACGATCAATGCTATAAACCAAGTAGGTGCATAGAAAGGTGTCAGCGGGGTTACACCCCCAGAGAAAAGAGGTTATTTAATTAAGGAACTTCGCGAAAGCGTTGTAAAACCTCCCTCGAAGTATCGACACTAGCCTGGCTGAATGGTTAAACAAGTATTGTACAGTGAGAATTGTCCAGGCTAATTCTTCTTTTATGGTTTGAGGAAGGATTTGAGAAACAATAGGAGCCATCCTGTTTAGATAAACTTAAAACCAATATAAACTTGCAACAGCATCATGCTAAAATATTTTCTTCACTCTCTCTTAATTGCAGCGACCTTGTGACCACACATAGGTTACATCTAGATAACAAATTGACTGAATCTGACTTATATGACTGGCAAAGGTCTGTCCAGATGTCCATTGGCTATAACAAGCTGGACCACCCTATTACTACTCAAGATCCCGCCGTCCCAGGTCCAGTTTCTACTGTCGCGGATATGGATATCCGTCAGACAAGGGAAAAAGATAAAGCGAAAGCTAAGTGCCTCGTGTTAGCTTCAGTTGATGGTGTATATCAAAAGCAGCACGAGAAGATGGAATTATTTTCCATCTTTCTCCATAATAAAGATTTATATGGAGAGCAATCTCATATCGCAAGATATGAGACCTCGATCGAATTAATTCAAGCGAGGTTAGCTGACGGGTCATCTGTAGGGCACAACGTCCTTACAATGACTAGCTATATTGATGAGCTCCAGGTCCTGGAGACCGCGTTTGGAAACGAATCAAATACTGACTTAATTCTACAGTCTCTACTTTCTACCCTGAAGGAAACCAGGGAAGCAGAAGGAAAGAGAAGGGCAAAAGTTTCGGGACTTAATGTAGTAAAAGAGGGTAGTTCCTATTATTATGGGATTGGACATTGGCAGAAAGATTGCAGGGCTTTAGAAGCCAGTAACCAGGATATGAAGCATGTTGTGACTTCAACCTCAAGTGTGTTTGTAATTGAAGACTGTATGTCAATAAACTCAACTTCCTGGGTACTAGATACCGGAGCAGGATCTCATATCTGTAATTCATTACATACTTTGAGAAACAGTAGAGTTATAAAGGTAGGTGATTGGTCTCTCAGAGTTGCAAACGGAATGACAGTAAACGCTGAATCCGTTGGAGAATATCGCATAGGTTTGACAAGTGGGCATATATTGATTTTACGTAACTGTTTATATATACCTAGTATGACTTGTAATATCATATCAGTGTTCTCACTTTCGAGAGAGGGATATGATTTTACATTCGAAAGCGATGTAGTTAACATCCACCTAAATCAAGTTCTGATAGGGTCAGGTACATTAGATAACGGTATATACGTATTAAGTCAAGCTCAGGTTTTCAATATCCAGAACACTCATAAAGGAAAGTCTCCAGAGATAAATCAGGCTTTCTTATGGCATTGTAGACTAGGTCACATCAATGAGAGAAGGTTGACTAAGTTACATAGAGAAGGATATTTGAATCCGTTCGAACATCAATCTTATACTACTTGTGAATCTTGTCTCAAAGGAAAGATGACAAAGACTACGTTCACTGGGCACGGAGTAAGAGCAAGCGAGCTCTTAGGACTCGTACACAGTAACGTGTGCGGTCCAATGTCTACACATGCGCGAGATGGTTATTCCTATTTCATTACTTTTACGGATGATTTCTCTAGGTATGGATATGTCTTCTTAATGAAGCATAAATCCGAGTCTTTTGAGAAATTCCAAGAATATAAGAATGAAGTGGAAAAACAAACAGGCAAGAGTATAAAGACACTTAGATCTGATCGAGGTGGTGAATACTTAAGTGCCGAGTTCCTAGATTACTTAAAAGAGAATGGAATTCTCTCTCAGCTTACTCCTCCGTACACACCACAACATAATGGTGTATCGGAAAGGAGGAATCGAACCCTATTGGATATGGTTCGTTCCATGATGAGTAACGCTGAGTTACCGCGATCATTCTGAGGATATGCACTAGAATCAGCTGCATATCTTTTGAACCAGATTCCCACCAAGACTGTGCCTACCACACCATATCAGATGTGGAGTGGGAAGAAACCCTATCTTCGGTATCTAAAGATTTGGGGATGTCCGGCTTATGTTAAAAAGCAGCATGCGGACGAACTCGAGGCACGATCAGTACTATGTAAGTTTGTGGGATATCCAAAGAACCCCAGGGGATATCTATTCTATTACACATAGGAACAAAAGGTTTTTGTTTCTCGTAATACCCATTTTCTAGAATATCAGTTTTTAGAAAAGGAAACTAGTGGGAGCGAAATAGAACTGGAAGAAATTCCAGAAGCACAAACTACTACTGAAAGTTTGGTAGAACCAGAAATTCAAGAAGAACAGGACATCCCAACGCCACTCCGCAGAAGTAGTAGGCAATCTCATCCGCCCGAGAGATACTACGGTTTTCTCATAGACGGGGATTGAGAGGATTGCACTATGATGAGCCTACTAGCTTCCAGCAAGCCATTCAGAGCGGTGACTCAGTAAAATGGCTGGATGCAATGCGGACCGAAATGGAGTCCATGTACACTAACAAAGTATGGACTTTGGACATTGCTCCAGATGGGATAAAACCCGTAGGATGCAAATGGATCTTCAAAAAGAAGATTGGTGTAGATAGACAGGTTGAAACCTATAAGGCTAGACTTGTTGCAAAGGGTTTCCGTCAAAGACCTGGCTTGGACTATGACGAAACCTTTTCTCCAGTGGCTATGCTTAAATCTATTCAGGTCCTTCTTGCTATTGCTGCCTTCCACGATTATGAAATCTGGCAGATGGACGTAAAGACGGCCTTTCTAAATGGAAATTTGGAAGAAAGCGTCTATATGGATCAGCCAGAAGGATTCATTCAGAGTTGGAGCAGCGGTAATGTATGCAAGCTGCTTAAGTCCATTTATGGACTAAAGCAGGCATCGCGGAGTTGGAACATCTGTTTTGATGATTCTGTCAAAGAATTTGACTTTATCAAAAATCCAGTTGAACCATGCATATACAGTAAGATTGTAGGGAGAGCTGTAGTATTCCTCGTCTTGTACGTGGATGACATTCTCCTAATAGGAAATGATATTCCTATGTTACAGTCAGTCAAAAGATTCTTGTCACATAAATTCTCCATGAAAGACCTGGGTGATGCCACCTACATTCTGGGGATCCGGATCTATCGAGATAGAACAAAGAGTATATTGGGACTTTCGCAGTCCAGGTACATAGACACAATAGTGAAGAGATTCAGTATGGACGATTCTAAGTGCGGTAACCTACCGGCTTGTCACAGAATCACCCTCTCCAAAGAGATGTCTCCCAAGACTGATTTGGAAAGGGATCGCATGTCGATTATACCCTACGCTTCTGCGGTAGGCTCTATAATGTATGCGATGTTATGTACCAGACCAGATGTGGCATACGCATTGAGCGTAGTAAGCCGGTATCAAGCAAACCCAGGGCAGAAGCACTGGATAGCAGTGAAGAACATTCTCAAGTACCTGAGGAGGACTAAAGAGATGTTCTTGGTGTATGGCGGAAAAGACCTCCAGATGGAGGCCTTTGCCGACCCCGGCTTCCAGAATGACAAAGATGACTCCAAGTCCATGTCAGGTTATGTCTTTACCCTCAATGGAGGGGCGGTCTGTTGGAAGAGTTCCAAGCAGGAGACCGTTGCTGACTCAACAATGGAAGCAGAGTACATAGCTTCTTGCGATGCCGTAAAAGAAGCTGTCTGGATGAAGAAGTTCCTCACAGAACTTCAGGCGGTTCCTTCCAGTGTTGGTCCAATATCTGTATATTGTGACAACAACGGCGCCATAGCTTTAGCGAAGGAACCCAGGTCCCATCAGAAATCCAGACACATCTTAAGGCGGTATCACCTGATCAGGGAGATCGTAGATCGCCGGGAGAGCGTAGATCGCCGGGAGATCGAGGTGAAAAGAGTAGAGACGGAGAATAACATTGCTGATCCATTCACAAAGGCCCTTCCTCAGACGCAGTTCGAGAGGCTATTCGAGATGATAGGTCTACGATATGCCAGATCATGGCCCTGGTGCAAGTGGGAGATTGTTAGTGTATATGCCCTAGGGGCCATTATTATATATACTAGATTGTATATTACTTAATGGAAGCTTGGGATATTCACAGTTGTATATACAGTCTTGCTAAAAATGGTAGTATGCTACTTGGTTTGTGTCTACTTTAATATGTGCATATGTTTCTTATAACGTATCACTTATACATATTAGTAGAGCCCATAGGTTCTTCGCTTGATTACCAGCGTTGTGATGGCAATCACACTACTGGGGGCTGGGTAGTCTGTAAGCAACATCCTATATAGGTCCCTGGTCGTTGGATTATCGAGATAGGGCATCGATATTCCAGAGTAGACTAGTGTGTACGCTTCTCATCCCAGTTGGGGAGATGGTCTGTCCCATAGCCATCAGTACGTCGTACTGGAGATAGTATACAGGTGCTCGTTAGGTCACGGGTACACCGGACAGGACTCGCAGGGGAACTGATTGGTTGGTATTATACCCATCGTCAGTTAACAGTTCCCGGATGACATGAATACAGCATAGTCCGCAGACTTGACACTGCTACTTCGCATCGAGTGTGTCCCACTGTTCTTAGATTGCTACCCTACCACGGCTCAAAGGAGTCGTCCAAACAGGTAGCAGTTGGGTGCAGTCCCGAGCACTTGGAGGCAGTAGTGGTTAGACAGGATTCGTCTCTTCCGGTATTAGGAGATGATATCGCGCTGTGTCAGAGAGCCATTACGCAAAGTCCCTGGCCAGGGCAAGCGAGATATACTGGTAGGTTCCAGCAGCTTCTCAGGGTGTAATGGGCTTCGCTCCGACACGACTTATACAGCTATTAGGGGACTGACGCTTGCCGCCCCCTAGGCTTGATATGCGATAGTCTTAGACGAACAGACCGGACTGTACAGAGATTGTCACATCAGGCTCAGTGGGAGTTCGGATGATTTTCCTCATCGACCTTCTTATACCTGGGGACCGTTACGTACAGCTAGTGCCGCTTGCGGTCTGTGGTTAAACCCACTGCCAGCGTAGTGTCAAGTCTTCAGAGTCCCACACAGAGAGTTTCCCTGCTCCAGGCGAAACGATATAGAGGTCGTATGGTTTTGCGACAAGAGTTCGGACGCATACGTGTGTTTACGCACGTTCGACTTTTCGGACAGTTTTTACTAGCCGGCTTTGGTTTAAGCCAGATTCTAGTATCGGGTTATTGGATTTATACAGTCTAAAGTTTTTCCGTGTTTTCAAGGATTGGAGGGGCGTTCTCGTAATTTGTCGGGAAGCTTCTAGAAGAGTGGTGACTTGGGGGGTAAGGTGGCATTGCATTAAATGAGATTAGTGACTCATTTGTGTGATTCATCCAAGTCATTAATGCATCATAAATGCTTAATGACTCATGGTGATGAATCACTCATAGATATTTATGAAGCATGGTTGTTAATTCAATTATTTCATTTTTGGATAAATAATAATGCTTCATATATATTATGATAACATCATTATCTCATTTCATTCTCATCTTCACCTTCTCTCTCCTCAAGCTCACTCTCTCTTCAAACCCTAACCCTAGCCTCTCATGTGTTGAGCTCAAGGGTTAGCTAGACTAATACATCCATAATCTCACTCTATATCCCCTAGGTAACTTAGATTAGCACTTTAAGCAAGCTAGTTATCTCAAGTTTGAGATTAAGCTTGGCGTAGGAGCTTTCGGGTGGATCGTCTTTGATTCGAGGAGGCCGTTGAGGTGCCGATGTTCCAAGGAGCCTACGAGGAGTGGAGGACCGCGATGAAGACCCGAAGGACTAGTATCGTGTGGTATAACTTCATATCCGAGTAGTTAAACCTCTAGTTGTTTGTTAGCAATGGTTTAGAAACGATTCATGCGCTCAAGTCCGTGTTACGAATCTTTGATAATCGTTTTTCATATATTCCGCCTCCCCGCAAGTTCGTGGGGTGCGTGACATGGACTTACAGGAAGGTTGTAACATTTCGGAAAATATAAAATATTACTTTTGGAATTTAATATTAAAATAATATATTTCGCGAAAACTACCCGATTTGCGAAATTGGGGTTTTCGTAAAATGGTATAAATATATACCAATAATTATGAAATAATTGGAGATTAAAATGATTTATTCACTTAAAAATATATTTATCGGATCTAGCATTTTTATAATTTATTATATGTAGTTTTGATAAAAATTGATTAGTGTACTACTAATCGCGATTAAGCCAAATCCGTGTTTCTACATTTTTTTCATGGCTAGTGCACCATGACATGTTGCATTTTGGTTACATGTTGTGTTCTTGTGTTGTTTTTTGGGTATTATGTGGTTTGGGTTTTAAAAAGAAAAGAAAAAGAGAAAAGGGTAAAAGAGAGAATGATTTGAGTGAGAGTGAGTGAGAAATGAGTTGAAAGAGGCTGAGAATAAGAAAGATAGAGAGAGGGGGCTGCCCATTATTTCCACCCCATTATTTTCTTCATCTTCTTCCTCCTCATCTCCCTCCACCTTCACCCCCAACATCCATCTCCAAACCTTCATCAAAACCCTATACTCTCTTCACAAAAGTTGATCCCCACTTCATCCTCAACACATTGTACCAATCAAAGTTGGATTTTGAAGACTTTGGAGAGCTAGGATTTTTCTTGAGTTGCCCAAGTGAGGTATATCTTCTCCCATTTAGTTTAGTTTGAGTTTTCTTGTATTCTAGTTTAGTTTAGAATGTGATTTGGTTAGAGCATGTGATGTTTAGAAATTTCAAGAGAAAAGGTTTGGTGATGGTGTAGATTTGGTAATGTTTAGGGGCTGTTACAAGACTTGAGTGGTGTTTTTACTGGCCTAGAATAGAGAATACGGACTTAGGAATCATCCCATGTCGGTTTTGTGAAGTTTGGTGTGCCTATAGGGAATCTGGAGCAATCTAGGGTAATTCTGAGAAAAACAAACAATACCATTGACCTAGGCTGAACATTAGGAGACCACCCTGACGAAACGAACCCCAACAGAGACTACTTGTCCAAGGTGGCCGGATTTTGTGGCATTGTGGCCGGCCCCTTGGTGGTGTTTGGTGCTGGAATTTGTCCAGTAGCTCACACACTCCATATACTACCCCATGGTACTGTTTGTTTATCCCCATTTTACCTGAGAGAGAATCTGGGAGCTATTGTGAGTGATTTTGGTTATGTTTTCCGTATTTTGGAATGCTTGGTTTAGGTATTTCGTATTGTATTTGGTTTTTAGGCATTTGTTGTAGGGTTCCTAGGCACACTCTAGAGGTCTCACAAGGCATCAACCATGCCAAATTCAAATTTTTCCGGTGCCGAGAAACCCTAATGCGATCGTTAACTAGAGTTTAGGCGAAAACAAATGCGTATAAACAACTTTACTCTAAAGTGAAAGAGACTACAACCTTTGTAGATCCGGTCCTCCACTTCCTTAGCTCCGTGATGATGTCCCTCCGCTGCGATCATCGGATCCCGGACTCTAGCGATGGTTTCATCGAAGAAATGATCGGGCTAGGTCGTCGATTTCGATGCCGAAGATGATCTACGTCGAGGCAACTCAAGATCAAGCTCCAACTTCACCAAGTCATGAAACTTGTGAAGAAAACACACTATACTACATGGCAAGTGGTAGAGGATGAAGAAATAGGAAGTGGGTTCACTTTGGATTTCGAATTCTCACTCTTTTTCTCATGTCACCATTAAAGGTAGCAAGGTTTCTTCTTCTTGAAGAAGAAGAAGAAGAAGAAAGAATATGATAAGAATTATTTTTAAAAGGAAATCCAAGTCATTCTTATAATAATGCAACCATGGTTGAGTGTAGAGAATAAACTATGGTTAGGTGAATAGTTAGGTTAAGCAAAAGAAACAAAATGGTTGAACTTTTCAAAGCTTCATGAAGCTTCAAAGAAAATCCAAAGTTACCACCATTTTATTTCTTGCTAAAAAAAGAATAAATAAATAAAATAAATATTCAAGAAAAGATAACAAAACCCTAACCATTCACTTAAACATGGTTTAAAGTAAACATACACCCAAGTTTGCATGTATCATCAAACATGATACAATCTAGTGCACAAAACTATATCATATTTACAATGTGCACATCAAGTGAGAAAATCCATCTTTAAGTGAACAAATACTAGTTAATGTAAAGTAATATATCTAATATATAATTATACATTAAATCATTAAATCAACACTTGATTTAACGATCCGATCATATCGCATATGACCGACAAATATCCAATATATCGACTTATCGAATCAATCCTTGATTCGATAACTAGGTTATATCGCATACAACCAATCGATACATTCACCGCGAGAATAGAATACGGTATCACATACACGCATTATTCTCGGTCCCGCACATATCTCATATGCGCTCCTATTTCGTTTTGCTTGAGCCAGGAAACCTCTGTGTAGAACTCTAAAGACTCGTCAATACGCCGGCAGCAGGTGATGATCATATCAAACACCCACAAGCCGCAAGCGGTCTGCTAAACGTAACGGCCATCCGGGTATTGAGCGATCAGAAGATCGACGAGCAAGCCCGCTCACACTCCTGTGAATCCAATCAGTAACACTTACCGTACAGTCCGGTCTCGTCGTCTGATATGTCACATATCTCGCCTAGGGGTGGTAAACGTCAGACCCCAATAGCTCGATAAGTCGTGTCGATATGAGGTCTATAACAGTTCGAGAAACTACTGGTAACACTTACCAGTAAATCTCAGCAACCCTGGCCAGGGATTTCCGGTTATAGCCAATAGAACACAGCGCAACATCAACTCCCCATACCTGGAGAGACGAATCCCCTCCTATCGCTTATTGCCTCCATGTGATTCTGGACTGTACCCAAAAACCACCGTTTTGCACGCCGTCTTGGACGTGGTAAGGTGGAAATCAAAGCACAGTAGGAATCACACAAGACTCTATGACGATCTCAGGTCTACAGACTAACCTGTACCAGTGTCATCAGAGAACTGCCATTTGACGTAAGGTATAATACCATCTGGGAGTTCTCGGCGAGTCCGTCCAGTGTACCCAGTCTCCACTGAGCACCCGTATATCATCTCTGATGTCAAACACCAATGGATATGGGATCATCCATCGCCCATCTGTATGGTTCGAGAAGGTATACGCTAGTCTATTCTGGTATATCGATGCCCCGTCTCGATACACCCACAACTAGGGATTTTGAAGGATGTACTTACGGACTACCTTGTCCCCACTAGTATGATCTGCATCATAGTACAGGTAGTCAAGTACACATCCTAAGGGCTTTACTAACATGTAACAGAGAGACAATCAGTGTACATGTTAAGGTAAAGAGCAACCAGATAGCATACTATCATGTCGAGCAAGAAAGTCTTCCCTATATATGTCCAAGCATCCACTACAATATACATCCTATGTATAGTAATGGCCTCTAGGGCATACATATAACTAACAATCTCCCACTTGCACTAGGGCCATCTGTATAGCAGTGGTTGTAGTATCTCATACTCAACCATCCCATAAAAGTCTCTTTCTGGGAAAAGGCATTTGTGAGTGGATCCGCCGTGTTGTCCTCTGAGTCTATTCTCCTAACCTCGATCACCCTGGAGATCAACCATCTCCATGATCAGGTGATACTGCCTTAGAATATGTTTGGATCACTGATGGGACAGGCGTTCCTAGGCATAAGCCACAACTCCATTGTCTTACAATGGGAGGAACGAAGTTCATCTCATGAACCAATATACATCCAGACTACCTCTTTGGTAGCATCTTAAGTAGCGATGTATCCAGCCTTTATCGTCTAGTATGCCACGGTATCTAGCTTGGAACTCTTCCAACATACCGTCCCTTTACTGAGGGTAAAGACAATGCCTGTGACTGACATTCAGTCGTCCTTATCACCCTGGAACCTTTCCAGTGATTCTCCCCAGGATCGATTGATACCATCTCACTACAACTAGTGAGAATCCTAACATCCATTTTGATCTATCTCATAGATCCAAAACCCAGGATTTATTAGGTATCACTTTGATCCTATGTGGAGAATCATTGTGATAAGCGGAGATTGATCGAGCGTAGCATAGGAAACTCCTTCCCTATCAAGAGTATGTCATCCACGTACTCTACGAGGATCGCCACCATACTCCCTACTACCTTTTTGTATATACAAGGTTCATCTACAATTTTGATGAAGTCAAACTATTTGACTACTACATCAAAACAGACGTTCCAACTCCGCGATGCCTGATTTATCCTATAAAGCAACTTGTGCACGTTTCCGCTGCTCCCACTGTCTACGAAGCCCTCTGGCTGTGTACTTATAGACGCGCTCTTCTAAAACATCATTTAGAAAAGCTGTCATGACACCCAACCACCAGATATCGTAGTCATGGTATGTAGCAGTGGCAAGTAGGATCTGGATGGACTTTAGCATAGGCCCCAGAAAAGGTTTCATTATTAGGCACAACTGGTCTACGATGCAAACCTTTAAAAAGTCTAGCTTTGAAAGTCTCAACCTTTCCAAGTACACCAAGTAATCTTCTCAAGATATATTTACTCCAGATGGGGATTTAACCCTTCAGATAAAGCAACCAAAGTCCATACTTTGTTGATGTATAAGGATTCCATCTCAGATCACTAAGCATCCAGCCATTTTTATAGAGTCTTACTCCTGATGGCCAGCTCGAAACTAGTTGGGTCATCATCTCATGATGCAATCCTCGCTCCCACTGTCATCGAGAAACCGAAGTATCTCTCAGGTGGGTGAGGAAACCTACTAGATCGGCGGAGAGGCTGAGGTATTGAATCCTTTGGTTTTATCAAATCATCTGCTGTAGTTTGTATAGCTGGAACCTTTCCAGTTCTACATTACTGACCTTGCCTCAAGTTTGTCCGGATTTTGCTTTTAGACATAGGCTGGACAACCCCAAATCTTAACCAACTTAAGATATGGGCTCTTCCCTTTCCATATCATATATGAAGTGGTAGGCAACTGATTTGATTCGAACCTTATTCAATAGGTATGCAACTTCTCAAGTGCACAACCCCCAAAAGGAAATAGGTAACTCAGTAGTACTCATCATTGAGCACACCATATCATATAGGGTGTGATTGCCCCATCCCGATACACCATCGTGCTATGGTGTATACGGAGGAGTAATGCTGAAAGAGAATCTTATTCTCCTTTAGAATAATCCAGGAATTCCGTGCTCAAGTATTCTCCTCCTTGATCTCATCATCGGACATAATACTTATACCCGTATTTGAGTTCTCTACTTCTAACTTATATTCTGTGAATATCTTAAAAGGTTCGGACTTGTGTTTCAACAAGAACATATGTCTGAATCTTAAGTGATCATTGGAGAATGTAATGAAGTACAAAGAACCGGTCTTGGTATGTATAGACAGGGGACCTTCATACATCAGTATGTATCAATCCCAAGAGTTCACTAACTCTTTCTCTGTTTCCAATAAACGGAGCTATGGTCATCTAATCTTTGTGACATGACTGGCAAGTTTCATAAGATGTAAATTCAAACAGATTTAAATATGCATCTAAATGTAACTTCAGCTAGTCGGGTCGCATTGATATGACCTAGTCTACAATACCTCAAGAAGGATCCGTTCATTTCTGAACTCTTCCTCTTGTGTGTGTTTTGTATACTAAGAACTGTAGTTTGATTTAGATCGTCAATGCTTTTAGATAACGTGCCTGAACCGATCAACATTTGATATAGGAAATGTTCAAAACATTATCCATCAATACAAAATTTTATCATTTCTTTACTAATAAAGAGATTGATATGATTTTGTATATCAGGTTCGGTATCTAATAGCATTTGTTCAGAATCAATGTATTTGTAATACAGGGTGACAGTGACCAACAGACCTGGCTGCAACACATGCACCGTTTTCTGTCTAATGAAACTTATCACCCGTTCTCAGTTTTCTACCTTTCTGTAGCCCTATGTAACAGATTATATATCAGGGATCCTGATCCGGTATCAAATACCCAGGACGTAGAGGATACAGAGAAACAGTTCTTTGTAATGAACACACCCGAAGGAGATGCATCATATGCACTTTCTTCGTTTGGACGGCATAGGAATTCTGGTAATCCCCAATTTCCTCCTCGGTCTTATAACAATTATAAGTTGGAGCGGGACCAACGTTCCCCAGCTCAGTATAACAAGCGGGTTCGGTCAATACATCCGTATTATTATCTTGATTAAGGCGTGATATGGTCGCTACCTGGAGAGAGAGAGAGAAGAAAACACTCTGCGTGCGCTCTTGCAAGAATAGATTGGTTATTATTTTATCTAATCGGGATGGTTCCCACTGTTTTTATCAAATCTTCCTTCAAACCCTAAAAGGAAAGACTAGCCGGGATTAATTACACGCTACAAGTTCGCCAATCTTTCAGCCAGGCCAGTGTTGGTACTTTGAGGGTGGTCCTCCGTGCTTTCGCACGAACCTAATTAATGTAAACCTCATTTTCCCAGAGGCGTAACCCTGTTGACACCATTCTAGACACCTACTTGATCGGCTAATTGTAATGTGTAAAACTCTCCCAGGATTAACTCTTACTCGCAGCGGGTATCGGGATCCAACTATCTCATAGAAGGTATGCAATCTCATTGAAAACTTCAACACTTGAAATTCCCGATAATTTTGCCCCTAGCATCCTATGACCTTGACGCAGGCCAACAAACCATAGTGCGCTAGTCAAGTTCAACCCGTCATTTCCTGATTTAATTAAACCCATCCGCACGACTCTTGACGCAGGCCAACAAAGTCGCACGACTACCCTAATCCAATCTGCATCATATTCATAAACAGATAAATACTAGTTAGCTACCGCACACTACGCCCTGACAAAGGCCAACAAATATAGCACGAATACTAAGTAGGACTTATCTCAAATGACGGAGGGCTACGACAGGTTTTTCTGAAAACCTATTGCGTAATAAACTTGATATCGTTGTAGAATCAAATGATTTTGAAATGGAATGTTTTTTAGTCTTTTCTAGTTTTGCTAAAGGGGTCACTCCCGGTGAAGGGATCGTCGGCCCTTTCCTCGTCGAATGATGTGCGGGATATATCATATATATCACTGTGCAAAGCAGAAACTATAGAAGCAATCAAAAGACAAACCGAGTGTGTAGCATCAGCCAGTTATTGCTAAAGGGATCACTCCCGTTGAAGGGATCTCGGCCCTTTCCTCATCGAATAAGGTGCAGGATGTTCTACAAGGAACACCACGATGCAAAGCAAGAACTGTAGCTACCTGTTTTAATTTTGAAATTCGATTCCACAACATCTTTAGGTTTCTTTTCTTCCATTAATCACATTAATGAAGTCCTATCATTTAAGCACCTAAACATCACAGATAAATATAACGTATGCTTATGCCAGCCGCATTCGCCTCGATGTCCCGTCTGCACCGTTAGGTTAGGTAACTAACGCCAGAGAGAGACAGGGCTAGCGCGGGTGTAAAACATAAGCAACGTCTATATAATATATAATATATACTATATACAATATTTATCACAGAATATCACATGATCACATCACAGATAACGCAACAGAAAATATCATATGAAATATTGGATATACTAAGACGTCCGTGTTTTCAATACGAGCCAGTATAAAACACGGATTCCACGGTCGCGATGAATAGCCAAACCCATACCCCTAGACCCCTACGAGAGCGGCAAGCAACCCTACCAATTCTAGAGTTAGGAGACCCGGACTCGACTCCTCGAGTTGGTCTCCCACTGGACTCCAGAACCCGGTTACTTGTGCTCCCCTCCTTGGGTCTATCCTAATGCGGGAAAAGTAAATAATATACAAACGGTGACATCTTCCGCAACCTGGAAGTGCCCCAATAAAAGAATATTACATACAAGTTTTTACATAAATGAAAATGAAAAAAACTCATCTCACATAAAAAAACCCTGGCTATTAAAAACGCGACGATCCAATATAACATATCCAGCAACACATAACATCACATGTCATCAACATAAGTAAATATGCCCATCCCAATTGTCGTTGACATATAGCAACGAAACCGGCGATATCACATATTACACTTACGGTCGCAGAAAAGAAAGTGTAAAACAACAACAGTTGGAATCCGCAAACCCTTTAGACATCGCATGCGTAATCAAATGAATTCCTTAGACATCACATGCCTAACAATTATAAACCCCGCATTTTAGTGTCTTTTATCGAAAACTCTTTTCAATATCAAGTCGGGCAATTCAACAAGATTCCCGACATCCTGATCGAATGCTCGTCACAAACTTTAGTAGGCGGCCGCACCCCCGACGCCGTCGACGAAGTGCACCAAGGCGGAACACCGCTGCCGCGAGCACCCGAATGGATGCTTTCGGCGACGGGGTTCTCCTACAGTCACTTAGTCGGGGCTAAGGGGTGTAGCTGTCTATTAAATTTATCCGGCGAGTATCCGCGTACGCTACGTGATTGCGACGGACTTTTGATCGCATCAAAATTCCGTGGCAACCGATCATTTGAAACTAAAGTGCTATGTTTATAACCTTCATATTAGTTATCTCATAAGTATTTGTGAATTCCAAATATTGTATCACAATCCAGATAAATAGAAAATGTTAAACTTTTCGATCGAACAATCAAACACCCAAGTTTTCCCGAAACAGCTCAACACATGAAATAAGTCTAAAAACATCCATTTCATGCCACAGTACCAACGGTCCAGCCATAGAAGGGTCAAGCCAACGCCTCACATGTGGCACGCCGTACTGCCCCAAACCCTAAGGTTCAAAGGGCAGTTTAAGACGGTCACATAATCGAGTTAAGGTTTGTTGTCTTCTAGAGGGTCCACCGCGTTACTTGCACTACTTAGAACGTTCTTAAATGACGGAAAAATCCAACACTTGGAAATTTCTCGGCAGTGAAAAAAGTGGGTATTCATATCCGGTCAACTTTTTAACATGTTCCAAAATACCCGGAAAAACACAGACAAATTTAAAGATTCCGATCGAATCGTCGAGTCCCCAATAGACACCAGAAAACTCAACTCTTGAGTATAAATTAAAAATTCCCATAAAATACAGCAACTCCAGTTAGGGATTACTGTGCAAACAGAAGTTAAAAAGGCCACTGTATTGCCGCGGAACCGCCGCCCAACCTAGGGTAAGGCCGCGGTTCCGCGGCGGTTTAATTGATTTGGGCTCATGAATTTCACAGTAATTCCTAGAAAACCCTGCTGAATTTTTTTGCTATTTTTAATTTGGAAAAATCCACATTTTCAGAAAAAGTACAGAGAGTGGTCTTGGTTAGGGTTTCATGACTCGATCGGATTTCTAACATTGTCTACACTTTGCCTAAGGCTCTAGGTAGGCTCTGATACCACTATAGGGTTCCTAGACACACTCTAGAGGTCTCACAAGGAATTAACCATGCCAAATTCAAATTTTTCCGGTGCCAAGAAACCCTAATGCGATCGTTAACTAGAGTTTAGGCGAAAACAAATGCGAATAAACAACTTTACTCTAAAGTGAAAAAGACTACAACCTTTGTAGAACCGGTCCTCCACTCCCTTAGCTCCGTGATGATGTCCCTCCACTGCGATCATTGGATCCCCGACTCTAGCGATGGTTTCGTCGAAGAAATGATCGGGCTAGGTCGTCGACTTCGATGCCGAAGATGATCTACGTCGAGGCAACTCAAGATCAAGCTCCAACTTCACCAAGTCATGAAACTTGTGAAGAAAACACCCTATACTACATGGCAAGTGGTAGAGGATGAAGAAATAGGAAGTGGGTTCACTTTGGATTTGGATTTCTCACTCTTTTTCTCATGTCACCATTAAAGGTAGCAAGGTTTCTTCTTCATGAAGAAGAAGAAGAAGAAGAAGAAGAAAGAATATAATAAGAATTATTTTTAAAAGGAAATCCAAGTCATTCTTATCATAATGCAACCATGGTTGAGTGTAGAGAATAAACTATGGTTAGGTGAATGGTTAGGTTAAGCAAAATAAACAAAATGGTTGAACTTTTCAAAGCTTCATGAAGCTTCAAAGAAAATCCAAAGTTAGCCACCATTTTATTTCTTGCTAAAAAAGAATAAATAAATAAAATAAATAATCAAGAAAAGATAACAAAACCTTAACCATTCACTTAAACATGGTTTAAAGTAAGCATACACCCAAGTTTGCATGTATCGTCAAACATGATACAATCTAGTGCACAAAACTATATCATATATACAATGTGCACATCAAGTGAGAAAATCCATCTTTAAGTGAAAAAATACTAGTTAATGTAAAGTAATATATCTAATATATAATTATACATTAAATCATTAAATCAACACTTGATTTAACGATCCGGTCATATCGCACATGACCGACTAATAACCAATGTATCGACTTATCGAATCAATCCTTGATTCGATAACTAGGTTATATCGCATACAACCAATCGATACATTCATCGCGAGAATAGAATATGGTATCACATACACGCATTATTCTCGATCCCGCACATATCTCATATGCGCTCCTATTTCGTTTTGCTTGAGCCAGGAAACCTCTGTGTAGGACTCTAAAGACTCGTCAACACGCCGGCAGCAGGTGATGATCATATCAAACACCCACAAGCCACAAGTGGTCTGCTAAACATAACGGCCACCCAGGTATTGAGCGATCAGAAGATCGACGAGCAAGCCCGCTCACACTCCTGTGAATCCAACCAGTAACACTTACCGTACAGTCCGGTCTCATCGTCTGATATGTCGCATATCTCGCCTAGGGGTGGTAAACGTCAGACCCAAATAGCTCGATAAGTCGTGTCGATATGAGGTCTATAACAGTTCGAGAAACTACTGGTAACACTTACCAGTAAATCTTAGCAACCCTGGCCAGGGATTTCTGGTTGTAGCCAATCGAACACAGCGCAACATCAACTCCCTATACCGGGAGAGACGAATCCCCTCCTATCGCTCATTGCCCCAATGTGATTCGGGACTGTACCCAAAAACCACCGTTTTGCACGCCTTCTTGGACGTGGTAAGGTGGAAATCAAAGCACAATGGGAATCACACAAGTCTCTATGATGATCTCGGGTCTACAGACTAACCTGTACTAGTGTCACCAGAGAACTGCCATCTGACGTAAGGTATAATACCATCTGGGAGTTCTCGGCGAGTCCGTCCAGTGTACCCAGTCTCCACTGAGCACCCGTATATCATCTCTGATGTCAAACACCAATGGATATGGGATCATCCATCGCCCATCTGTCTGGGTAGAGAAGGTATACGCTAGTCTATTCTGGTATATCGATGCCCCGTCTCGATACACCCATGACTAGGGACCTTGAAGGATGTACTTATGGACTACCATGTCCCCACTAGTATGATCCACATCATAGTCCAGGTAGTCAAGTACACATCCTAAGGGCTTTACCAACATGTAACAGAGAGACAATCAGTGTACACGTTAAGGTAAAGAGCAACCAGATAGCATACTATCATGTCGAGCAAGAAAGTCCTCCCTATATATGTCCAAGCATGCACTACAATATACATCCTATGAGACATGCTGAGAAATAAAACACCTTTTAATCCTTGGAGTGGTAGAAGATATTCCCTAGCAAATGTTTAGGATATCCTAATAAATTTATACAGAACTGACCTTGCCTCGAGCTTGTCCGGATTTTGCTTTTCAACATAGGCCGGACAACCTCATATCTTAACTCGTTTAAGACATGGTCTCTTCCCACACCATATCTAATATGTATGCAGCTTCTCAAGTGTATAACTATAAAAGAAAATAGGTAACTCAGCAATACTCATCATAGAGTGCGCCATATCTCATAGGGTGCGATACCTCCACCCCGATACACCATCGTTATATGGTGTATTCGAAGGAGTAAGCTGAGAGAGAATCACATTCTCCTTTTAGAAACTCCAGGAACTCCATGCGCAAGTATTCTCCTCCTCGATCACATTGAAGGACCTAATACTTCCACCCCTTATGGACTACCATGTCCTCCTGTTGGACTTCGACGTTCTTTTGGGCATGGATTGGTTAGCCACGTGCTATGCGTCTGTGGACTGCCGCGAGAAGGCGGTTAGATTTTATTTTCCCGGCAAGTAGGCTTTTGTTGTGCAGGGGGACTGTTGTGCCGCCCCTCACCGTTTGATTTCTTCTTTTCACACTGGACAACTGTTGAGGAAGGGTTGTCAGGGATTTCTATCCTATGTTTGCGATACTAGAGCTACAGATGTTCCGTTGGACCAGGTTCCGATTGTTTGTGAGTTCCCTGATGTCTTCCCTGACGAGCTTCCTGCGCTACCACCTGAGCGCGATATTGCTTTCTGTATTGATTTGATTCCCGGCACGGCGCCTATTTCTATACCGCCTTATCGGATGGCCCTGGTGGAGCTTAAAGAGTTGAAGGGTCACTTGCAAGATTTGCTGGATAAGGGACTTATTCGACCCAGTGTTTCTCCTTTGGGTGCTCCGGTCCTGTTTGTCAAGAAGTAGGACGGCAGTTTGCGTTTGTGTATCGACTACCGCCAGCTGAACAGGGTTACCGTGTGGAACAGGTATCCTTTGACATGCATCGACGACTTGTTCGACCAGCTTCAGGGGTAAGGATACTTTTCGAGGATCGATTTGCGATCAGCTACCATCAGTTGCGGGTTTGACAGGAGGATATTCTGAGGACAGCTTTCCGCACGCGCTACGGCCATTATGAGTTTTTGGTGATGTCGTTCGGACTCACCAATGCCCCGGCAGCATTCATGGACTTGATGAACCGTATTTTCAGGCCGTATCTTGATCTGTTCATCATCATATTCATTGACGATATTTTTGTGTACTCCCGGAGCAGAGAGGAGCATGAGCAGCACCTGCGGATCACACGGCAGACCTTGAGGGAGCACCAGCTTTTCGCAAAATTCTCCAAGTGCGCATTCTAGCTTGACAGCGTAGACTTCTTGGGTCACGTGATTACACGAGATGGTATATGTGTGGACCCGAAAAAGATCGAGGCCGTTCAGCGTTGGCCCAGACCCACATCAGTTACGGTGATCCGCAGCTTTCTAGGATTGGCCGGTTACTACAGACGATTTGTGCAGGACTTCTCCCATATTGCTGCACCTTTGACCGGGTTGACTCGGAAGGGAGTTCATTTTGATTGGACGGAGGAGTGTGAGCATAGCTTTCAGCAGTTGCGGACTCGTTTGACTACGGCGCCGGTGTTATCATTGCCTTCAGGATCGGGCGGATTTGTGGTCTATTGTGATGCTTCTCGAGTTGGGCTAGGGTGCGTATTGATGCAGCATGACATGGTGATCGCGTATGCTTCACGGCAGTTGAAGAAACATGAACAGAACTACCCCACTAACGATTTAGAGATGGCTGCAGTGGTCTTTGCACTCAAGATCTGGCGACATTACCTATACGGCGAGTCGTGCCAGATATTCACTTATCACAAGAGCTTAAAGTATATATTTCAGCAGTGAGACCTGAATCTCAGACAGCGCCGTTGGATAGAACTAGTAAAGGACTACGATTGCGAGATCTTGTATCACCCGGGAAAGGCTAATGTAGTGGCGGATGCTCTGAGCAGGAGGCCCGGGGGTAGTCTATCTTGTTTGGGCGCAGTGCAGAGGCAGTCGTCGGCAGATTGGTAGATATTATGCGATAGCCGAGTGCAGTTCGAGTTCACGCCGATCGGGGGACAGCTTGCACATGTTCGTGCATGCCCAAAGTTGCTTGACCATATACACGAGGCACAGTATAGTGATGACCGTTGTTCAGAGATCATTGTCACGACCCGAAAGTACGGAACGTGACCGGCACTTAGATTACGAAGCGTCTAGAGGCGCCACGTAACCTAAGTAAGCCGAAGCCCAGAAACCTAAACCAAAAAAAGAAGAAGAAGAAGAAAAAGAAACAAGTTTTAAAGCATCAGCAAATTTTCTCAAAAATTTCGGCAGAGTCTCCTCTGTAAAAACTGGCCCCCAAACGGGTACAACAAGTATAATATACATAAACAATAAAAAGCATCCCCAAACGGGAGCTAGCATCAACGCCAACAGGCGGAAACAACCACAACAAGCACAATAATATACAACGCCAATAGGCGAGGCTCAAAACTCAAAAGAAAACAAAACCACCAGATCAGAATAATACATGCGCGACTCTGAGGTCGAAATAAAAGACTGGTCCAATAAACTTATCAAGTAATACAAATATGGTTGATGGAGCTTACTAGATACAAATGAAAGAATAAAAGTACAATGGTGGTTCGGATACAAGTGAACCAACCTACCGTGCAAATCACCCTGAAAGAATAGATGTGCCAGCAAGCTGCCAGGAAAACCTGTACATCGAACCTGTAATAAAATTTGGCACAACGGGGGTGAGTTGCCAAATCGTGAGTAGAAGACATCTACGAAAAGAAATCGAATGCACGACGCTATCCTAGGTCATAATAATACACTACTATATCTCAATCATCTAGAATAGCAGGGTAATACTACGTGTAAGTGCAAATACTCCGTGTCGTGTCAGTGCCTCATATAGTACTATGTCATATGAAATGAAATGCATGCACCATGAATGTAAAGTAACAAATCCTGAAATCCAAATATATATGTATAAGAACTCTTTAGCTGTTATCATAGTAAAGTGTGTATAAGCATCTGAAATCTCAACAATGAAATCCATGGAAATCCGTGTCAAGCATCGACACAACACATGTAACCTCAAGTCTCAATATGTCGGGCTCCGTCAGTCCGGATCGGCCCATATCATCAAATCTCACGACAACGGTCGGTATCCTCCGGATATCCGCCGCGCCAGACATCACCGGTAGGTAGTCTTCCCCTGCCAGGCTCATCGTCTACAACTCGATCTTCTTGCCCCGGGATACCATACCGGGCCCACCATGTACCCGAGACGGTTCATCCACTCCTCGAATCGGGTCTCGAAATCCAACAGAAAACATGAAATCTCATGGTGGACGACACATACATCATGAGAAAACCGCATCTTATTTTAAAAAGAGAGGAGGAGAGAGAGAGAAGATTTTATAATTTCTTGCGGTTTTCCCCAAAAATCCAGAAATCTCATAGAAATCCAAATCTTAAAATCATGAGTAAGTATATGATAAGTGTCGGCATATGCCCATAATACTGCAGGATAACATGAAAATATGAATGCATGAATGTCTAAGCAATAAATATCATGTCTGTACTAATGTCAGAGAATAATCACAATGTTATATCGGTCTAGTTGTTAACTGATTCTATCCATAAAAGACAATATGATCTAAAGTGTACGTGACATAGCAATTACCGATGATGATGTGTGTGAGCCGGCAAATAAGTGTGCGTGGAATATGCGCATCATCGGTAATAGTGCTGGTGTCCTAACAGGTAAAGTTTATACTGATTATAGCAACATATAAAAGAACATGCACCATGATGATTACAGTATGAATGCAAGACAGATGTGCATTATCCACTCCTCTGCGATATACGAGTACAACTACCACTATATGAATCAAACCTAAAATATTGTCTATCTAACCTTCTAAGGAACTTAACCTAAGAAACTAGTCAGTAAGAAACTAGAGTCTACCTTAGGTCTGAATCAATATCTCTAATAGTCGGCGATCCCACCTCAATAGCGTCACGTACGTATTACGGCTTCCTCGAATCAAGAGTGCGGATCAATCATCATAACTAGGTCTCGTACGGTAAAATCCATCGTACGGCATCCCAATATCGGGATACGGGTCAAGTATCTCCTAGGCGTCTCATCATTCGTATAATGTCATCATCAACACATCTCATGATCAAGGTGCTAAACTATAATCGTATACATCAATCATATATCATTGCCATCATAGAATAATCCTTAGTTTATCCTCAGAAATATCATGTCACATGTGTCATATTGTGATTAAGTGATACATATATCATATCGTGATCAGTCACAAGCTACAGCCCAGGTACTATTTTAGCATCCCATGTACCACCATATCACCACCACCCTTTATAATTTATATATTCATGTTCATTATCTCATTCTCTAACGATCCGCTAACACTTTAATACGACTGTATAGTCAAGAATCACGGCATCAAGCCCAGTTATACTGTTTCATCATACCTCAGATATCATATCACATCAATGAATCCCATATACATGTTGTATATATATATATACACATATACCTAGTTTTATATATATACACACATATACGTATACTCCATGTCGAGTTTTAGTGTGTGCGTGTGTGTTTCTATCAGAAACTTACGAACCTCTCCCAAAGTATTCATCCTCAGATATGGTTTTCCTAAATCAGTCTAGTCCCGCCTAGGGTCATTACTAGGGTCCTGCTCAGTAAGAATCTAGGGTCACATCGGGTTTCCTAATGTCAATAAGTACTATTCCTATTCTATGTTGCGGGGGTGCTAAACGCCATCCACCCGACTTCCCCCGTAGATATACATCTACTCACTTGGTCCATGTCTGCCGAAGACGGTGTCGCCATCCTCCTCTTCATCGCCCGCAGTCTACATGAAGGTACCTAAACGCAAACATATAAATAGTATCGTAAACTGAATCACATACAAAAGTCAAAACGATGCAAGGAACCAGCATAGGTTAAAACCTATGTCCCGTTCACGCAAAAGAACAGAATATCGCTCGATATCGGCATACAAACTCCGATAGATCGAGATAAACATTAACAAATAACTCGTAGTTTTAAAACACATTACTTATATTATAAAACATGATTAAATCCATCGAAACCCTAAAATCCATCAAACCGTCTAATTTCATAAAACCCGAAAATGCCAATTTACCGTTTTTCATCAAAACTTGACATTTAAATGAAACCAATGGTAATAAAACTCATTAAATAGCATAACTAGACTATACGACCCCTTACTTTATTTTTATTACACAATTTTGCATTTATTTGAAATTTCTAGTTTGCAACTTTTAACAATTTTAACATTTTTCAAGCAAAATACCACAATTCCACCGCAAAACGTGATTTTTCATGAATTAATGTATTAAACCATAATTCATAATGATAATGATTTAATGAAACCATAAATTATATTTTTAATCACATTTATATAGGAATTTCTGATATCTAGTTTACAAAATTAGCAATTTTTTTATCACAATTTATCAATTATCCATTGAAACTAGCAATCAAACTAAGTTTTTCTTTCCATTAACATGCTAACATTTCCACTAAAACTATAATCCAATGATAACAACCCAAATTAGAATTTTATATTAACCACAAACACATTTTGCAAAAACCTAGTTAACTAAATTCCTAATTTAAAACAAATTTTAAATGAAAATTTTACAATTCAACAACCATGCAATATTTTCCAATTCTAAAAGTGTTAAACTAACTATTATAACCCTAAATAATTAACAAAAATCATAACTTGAATTTACAAACCCTAACTTGAATTTTTTAAAAAAAACATAGAATTAATTCATTAAATCTAATTAAGCTTAAATGAACATCTAAAACAATAAATCAAAAGAAAGGAATTATACCTCCCAAAATATGAAATCCAAACAAGAAATGAGCCTCCAAAATTCATGCCTTCCATCTCCAAATTTCATATAAAAATGAGCAAGGAATAATGAGTATGAAGTAAATAGGATTTTGTGGAATTTTAATGGAATTTTTGATGTATTTTTAATGAATTTTGAATAAAAATGAGGTGGTAAAAGGGGGGGGGCTGCCATGGGGGGTTTGTGGCCGGCCTAGAGGGAGGTGAGGGAGAGAAATAAGAGAGTGTGATGTTGTGTAGAAGTTTCAAGAAGAGAAACAACACTAAAAGTCTTTTCATGCTTTATTTATTTATTTATTTATTCCTTTACTATAGCAACTCAAGAAAGCTCTAGAAAATAGGAAAAATTTACAAATAAATTTTGCATGATACACACTAATTTCTAATATGCCATGGTTCATTTTTACAAATTAAAACCATTTAAATTTGTAATTTACACTAATTTAGTGTAAAAATAAAGCTTATGTTAATATTTAAAATAATTAATTTAGGAAAAATATTTTATTAAACTAAAAATTTAGAAGTGGCTAAATAAACACCATTTACTAGTAATTAAATAATTAAAATAGGTATTTTTTGAATTTATAATGAAAAACAATCGCGGTTTGGTTTTACGAAAAATACATTTTACTTTACCGAAAATCCTAAAATTCACTTAAACACTTTTATTCATTTAATTATTTATTTAATCATTTTTAACACGTTACAATCTTCCCCCCTTTTAGAAATTCGATCCCCGAATTTAAATTAAAACTCCCCCTCCAAATACTAAAACGTTTAGCAAAACATTCAAATCGTCGGGGCTCCGAAATCATCAATACATAACAAAAATCAACTCCGTCAAGCATGACGCTATCATCGGAGTTATGGCGATAATAAAATTTCAAAACTCAATATGAAAACCATCATAATATATATAAATCTATAACTTATATATAGTTCGCATCCTAGTAAAATCGCCGAATCATCATAATAAAGAAGCAGACAAAAACCCCTCTTGAAAATCGCCGTGCAATGCACGTGTCACGGCATAAGTAGCGGACGTTTAATTTTTTAATTTATTTATTTATTTTATTTTTAAAAAATAACTATATATATATATATCTTTTATTTAGCATACACGTCCCGCCTGGTTACTAAATCAAATAATAATGATTATGAAAACATACTGCTCAAACTAAAATCAATCCCAATCACATCAATAAAATGTCATGTGCGTCCGGTGCGCACTGAAATCGAAACCAAATGCAGAAACCATGAATACCCACAAAACAAAACTAAGTGCAACAGGTGTGCACCAAAAACATCTGTCAAGTGCAACGGGCGTGCACGACTCAAAATCAGGTGCATCTAATCTGCACAAAACCCCGATTTAGTGCATCTGGTGTGCACAAAATCGCATCAAGTGCGCCAAGTATGCGCAAGAATCTTAATCAGGTGCACATGGTGCACGAAAACATACATCGAATATCAGACTCGAATCACAGTACGAAAATGGATAAAAACTAGGTCGAAGCATATATCAAAATCATGTGTAACCCATATGCACGAAATCAAATCAAAATCACAAAAGGTATTAAAACCAAATCAAGTGTACTGGGTATGTACTAAACAATATCAATACAACCGGTATATGAAACACAACTAGAATGTAATGAAGGTACACACATGAAATACCAATCGTAAACGAACTCCTCAAAATGCCAAAATCCAATAACAGAAAATATGAAATTCAAATCACTAAATCACAATCGTAAATACGATCGTCAATGTCCACCTCTTTCCTCTGATGTCGGTTGCTTCGAACTCGTCTCTTCATAGCTGTGCTGACTGCGCTACCAACGGCAATACTCATATCTAGAGTCTCCCACGTAGTCGATCCCTTCACCTGATATCCGGACTACATTAAACTTTTCGAATGATCCATCAAAATCCCATAATTCCCCGAGAGCTCAACACTCAAGTACTGTTTAAAAATATCCGGTACAAACCCCAGCATCGATGATCCAGCCGTAGAAGGGCAAACCCAAGCCTCACTAATGGCATCGCGGAACTGCCGTAAACCCTAAGGTTCAAGGGCGTTCTCGTAGTCATTATGTCGAGTTAGGGTTTCATTCTTCTAGAGGGTCCATCGAAATACCTGCATGTTCTTCCGAATACCTTAAACCTGGGAACATGGTTTTCTGATAATCGTTCGAACCCTTTAACTTCATCCGGACGGCATGTGAATACTCTTCATCCGCACGCTAAACAATACTTCAATCCTCAAGAATAACCAATACTCTATTGGTTATCGCATTCGAGCCGCAGCTCCCTCTGCCCGTGGTAACAGAAACCACCATCCGACATTGACGAAGATAGATCAAAGGAACGAATGAAATACGGTGCAAACAATGTAAATCCTAGGGCTCCTCAAGCAGAGTAGCGTATCGTAAGTATACCGCGGACCATACCCACGGTACGTTACTCTACCTAAATTGCCTACTCCATCAACCAAGGGTCACCTAGACTTATACAAGGTTAAACCTAGCGCTCTGATACCAACTTTGTCACGACCCGAAAGTACGGAACGTGACCGGCACTTAGATTACGAAGCTTCTAGAGGCGCCACGTAACCTAAGTAAGCCTAAGCCCAGAAACCTAAACCAAAAAAAGAAGAAGAAGAAGAAAAAGAAACAAGTTTTAAAGCATCAGCAAATTTTCTCAAAAATTTCGGCAGAGTCTCCTCTGTAAAAACTGGCCCCCAAACGGGTACAACAAGTATAATATACATAAACAATAAAAAGCATCCCCAAACGGGAGCTAGCATCAACGCCAACAGGCGGAAACAACCACAACAAGCACAATAATATACAACGCCAATAGGCGAGGCTCAAAACTCAAAAGAAAACAAAACCACCAGATCAGAATAATACATGCGCGACTCTAAGGTCGAAATAAAAGACTGGTCCAATAAACTTATCAAGTAATACAAATATGGTTGATGGAGCTTACTAGATACAAATGAAAGAATAAAAGTACAATGGTGGTTCGGATACAAGTGAACCAACCTACCGTGCAAATCACCCTGAAAGAATAGATGTGCCAGCAAGCTGCCAGGGAAACCTGTACATCGAACCTGTAATAAAATTTGGCACAGCGGGGGTAAGTTGCCAACTCGTGAGTAGAAGACATCTACGAAAAGAAATCGAATGCACGACGCTATCCTAGGTCATAATAATACACTACTATATCTCAATCATCTAGAATAGCATGGTAATACTACGTGTAAGTGCAAATACTCCGTGTCGTGTCAGTGCCTCATATAGTACTATGTCATATGAAATGAAATGCATGCACCATGAATGTAAAGTAACAAATCCTGAAATCCAGATATATATGTATAAGAACTCTTTAGCTGTTATCATAGTAAAGTGTGTATAAGCATCTGAAATCTCAACAATGAAATCCATGGAAATCCGTGTCAAGCATCGACACAACACATGTAACCTCAAGTCTCAATATGTCGGGCTCCGTCAGTCCGGATCGGCCCATATCATCAAATCTCACGACAACGGTCGGTATCCTCCGGATATCCGCCGCGCCAGACATCACCGGTAGGTAGTCTTCCCCTGCCAGGCTCATCGTCTACAACTCGATCTTCTTGCCCCGGGGTACCATACCGGGCCCACCATGTACCCGAGACGGTTCATCCACTCCTCGAATCGGGTCTCGAAATCCAACAGAAAACATGAAATCTCATGGTGGATGACACATACATCATGAGAAAACCGCATCGTATTTTAAAAAGAGAGGAGGAGAGAGAGAGAAGGTTTTATAATTTCTTGCTGTTTTCCCCAAAAATCCAGAAATCTCATAGAAATCCAAATCTTAAAATCATGAGTAAGTATATGATAAGTGTCGGCATATGCCCATAATACTGCAGGATAACATGAAAATATGAATGCATGAATGTCTAAGCAATAAATATCATGTCTGTACTAATGTCAGAGAATAATCACAATGTTATATCGGTCTTGTCGTTAACTGATTCTATCCATAAAAGACAATATGATCTAAAGTGTACGTGACATAGCAATTACCGATGATGATGTGTGTGAGCCGGCAAATAAGTGTGCGTGGAATATGCGCATCATCGGTAATAGTGCTGGTGTCCTAACAGGTAAAGTTTATATTGATTATAGCAACATATAAAAGAACATGCACCATGATGATTACAGTATGAATGCAAGACAGATGTGCATTATCCACTCCTCTGCGATATACGAGTACAACTACCACTATATGAATCAAACCTAAAATAGTGTCTATCTGACCTTCTAAAGAACTTAACCTAAGAAACTAGTCAGTAAGAAACTAGAGTCTACCTAAGGTCTGAATCAATATCTCTAATAGTCGGCGATCCCGCCTCAATAGCGTCACGTACGTATTACGGCTTCCTCGAATCAAGAGTGTGGATCAATCATCATAACTAGGTCTCGTACGGTAAAATCCATCGTACGGCATCCCAATATCGGGATACGGGTCAAGTATCTCCTAGGCGTCTCATCATTCGTATAATGTCATCATCAACACATCTCATGATCAAGGTGCTAAACTATAATCGCATACATCAATCATATATCATTGCCATAATAGAATAATCCTTAGTTTATCCTCAGAAATATCATGTCACATGTGTCATATTGTGATTAAGTCATACATATATCATATCGTGATCAGTCACAAGCTACAGCCCAGGTACTATTTTAGCATCCCATGTACCTCCATATCACCACCACCCTTTATAATTTATATATTCATGTTCATTATCTCATTCTCTAACGATCCGCTAACACTTTAATACGACTGTATAGTCAAGAATCACGGCATCAAGCCCAGTTATACTGTTTCATCATACCTCAGATATCATATCACATCAATGAATCCCATATACGTGTTGTATATATATATATACACATATACCTAGTTTTATATATATACACACATATACGTATACTCCATGTCGAGTTTCAGTGTGTGCGTGTGTGTTTCTATCAGAAACCTACGAACCTCTCCCAAAGTATTCATCCTCAGGTATGGTTTTCCTAAATTAGTCTAGTCCCGCTTAGGGTCATTACTAGGGTCCTGCTCAGTAAGAATCTAGGGTCACATCGGGTTTCCTAATGTCAATAAGTACCATTCCTATTCTACGTTGCGGGGGTGCTAAACGCCATCCACCCGACTTCCCCCCGTAGATAGACATCTACTCACCTGGTCCATGTCTGCCGAAGACGGTGTCGCCATCCTCCTCTTCATCGCCCGCAGTCTACATGAGGGTACCTAAACGCAAACATATAAATAGTATCGTAAACTGAATCACATACAAAAGTCAAAACGATGCAAGGAACCAGCATAGGTTAAAACCTATGTTCCGTTCACGCAAAAGAACCGAATATCGCTCGATATCGGCGTACAAACTCCGATGGATCGAGATAAACATTAACAAATAACTCGTAGTTTTAAAACACATTACTTATATTATAAAACATGATTAAATCCATTGAAACCCTAAAATCCATCAAACCGTCTAAATTCATAAAACCCGAAAGTGCCAATTTACCGTTTTCATCAAAACTTGACATTTAAATGAAACCAATGGTTATAAAACTCATTAAATAGCATAACTAGACTATACGACCCCTTACTTTATTTTTATTACACAATTTTGCATTTATTTGAAATTTCTAGTTTGCAAGTTTTAACAATTTTAACATTTTTCAAGCAAAATACCACAATTCCACCGCAAAACGTGATTTTTCATGAATTAATGTATTAAACCATAATTAATAATGATAATGATTTAATGAAACCATAAATTATATTTTTAATCACATTTATATAGGAATTTCTAAAATCTAGTTTACAAAATTAGCAATTTTTTTATCACAATTTATCAATTATCCATTGAAACTAGCAATCAAACTATGTTTTTCTTTCCATTAACATGCTAACATTTCCACTAAAACTATAATCCAATGATAACAACCCAAATTATAATTTTATATTAACCACAAACACATTTTACAAAAACCTAGTTAACTAAATTCCTAATTTAAAACAAATTTTAAATGAAAATTTTACAATTCAACAACCATGCAATATTTTCCAATTCTAAAAGTGTTAAACTAACTATTATAACCCTGAATAATTAACAAAAATCATAACTTGAATTTACAAACCCTAACTTGAATTTTAAAAAAAAACATAGAATTAATTCATTAAATCTAATTAAGCTTAAATGAACATCTAAAACAATAAATCAAAAGAAAGGAATTATACCTCCCAAAATATGAAATCCAAACAAGAAATGAGCCTCCAAAATGCATGCCTTCCATCTCCAAATTTCATATAAAAATGAGCAAGGAATAAAGAGTATGAAGTAAATAGGATTTTGTGGAATTTTAATGGAATTTTTGATGTATTTTTAATGAATTTTGAATAAAAATGAGGTGGTAAAAGGGGGGGGGCTGCCATGGGGGGTTTGTGGCCGGCCTAGAGGGAGGTAAGGGAGAGAAAGAAGAGTGTGTGATGTTGTGTAGAAGTTTCAAGAAGAGAAACAACACTAAAAGTCTTTTCATGCTTTATTTATTTATTTATTTATTCCTTTACTATAGCAACTCAAGAAAGCTCTAGAAAATAGGAAAAATTTGCAAATAAATTTTGCATGATACACACTAATTTATAATATGCCATGGTTCATTTTTACAAATTAAAACCATTTAAATTTTTAATTTACACTAATTTAGTGTAAAAATAAAACTTATGTTAATATTTAAAATAATTAATTTAGGAAAAATATTTTATTAAACTAAAAATTTAGAAGTGGCTAAATAAACACCATTTACTAGTAATTACATAATTAAAATAGGTATTTTTTCAATTTATAATGAAAAACAATCGCGGTTTACTTTTACGAAAAATACATTTTACTTTACCGAAAATCCTAAAATTCACTTAAACACTTTTATTCATTTAATTATTTATTTAATCATTTTTAACATGTTACAATCATGGCACAGATTGGACAGGGCAGATTTTCCGAGTTCGTGATCGATAATCAGGGGATACTGCGATTTGGGACTAGACTGTACGTACCAGATGCTGAGGGACTGCGGCGTGAGATTTTTAAGGAGGCACATCGATCTGTCTATAGTTTTCATACTGGTTCCACCAAGATGTACCATGATATGAGAGATGTTTACTGGTGGGACGGAATGAAGAGGGACATCGCAGACTTCGTGTTGAGATGCCTGAGTTGTCAGCAAGTCAAGGCCGAGCACCAGAGGCCAGCGGGAGAGCTACAGCCGTTACCCATTCCGGAGTGGAAATGGGAGCAGATTTCGATGGACTTCATTGTGGGTCTACCCAGGACTAGGCGAGGATATGACTCCATTTGGGTGATCGTGGATCGTTTGACCAAAGCGGCTCACTTCCTGCCATTGAAGACGAGTTTCGGATTTGCTCAGTTTGTCCAGATATACATCGACGAGATTGTACGGCTGCATGGAGTCCCGACATGTATCGTGTTCGACCGAGGCACCCAGTTTACCAGCCGACTATGGCAGAGGCTTCAGGAGGCTTTAGGCACCCGCTTGAGTTTCAGCACAGCATTTCATCCGCAGACCGATGGCCAGTCAGAGCGGACTATTCAGACTCTCGAGGACATGCTCCGAGCGTGCATTTTAGATTTTGGTGGTAGCTGGGATCATCATTTACCCTTGGTGGAGTTCTCCTACAACAATAGTTTCCAGGATACTATTCAGATGGCACCTTTCGAGGCCTTGTATGGGAGGAGATGTAGATCGCCCGTCTGTTAGACAGAGCTCAGCGAGAGCAGTATTTAGGGGCCACAGATCGTACATGAGATGACCGAGAAGATACAGCTGATTCGAGATAGGATGAGGACGGCTCAGTGCAGGCAGAAATCGTATGCAGACAGACGCCGCCGCAGATTAGAGTTCGCAGTTGGCGATCACGTTTTTCTGAGGATCTCTCCGATGAAGGGAGTGATGAGGCTTGGACGGAAGGAGAAGCTTAGCCCCAGATTCATAGGTCCCTTCGAGATCCTCGAGCGTGTGGGCGCAGTGGCATATCGTTTGGCTCTTCCACCCAACTTCCCAGATGTTCACCCCGTATTCCATATGTCGATACTTCGCAGATACCTACATGACCCTTCGCACATGATTCAGCATCAGACCGTTTAGCTTGAGCGCGATCTTTCGTTCACCGAGCAGCTAGTCGTGATATTGGACCTGCAGGTGAAGAAACATCGATCGAAGTTCTTTCCATCTGTGAAGGTGCTTTGGCGCAGCCCGAATGGTGAAGAGATCACTTGGGAGGCCGAGGGCGAGATGCGGATGAAATTCCCTCATCTCTTTGAAGGTAAGCGTAGCTTTATATTTTTAAATTCGGGGACGAATTTCTTTAAGGGGGGAAGATTGTAACACCTTAGGATGTGTTTAGTGGCTCATTACACTTTAAAGTATGGTTTTTAATAAAATGTATACCAAATTGAATTTCAAATATTTTATCAAATTTAACGAATATTATATTAGATTTTTTCCTAGCCTTGCACACACTTGTGCATGTAAACTAGGGTTAAATTGGGGTTAGATCATGATTAGCCACCATGGAGGGTTAAACCATTGGAATTAAGTGTTTTGGGTTTTAATTAAATGCGTGTTTCTTTTTTTTAAAATGGAAAAAGGATTTGAATTGTTTTGTGTTGACTTGGTGAGAGAGAGAGAATGGCATCATGGTATGAGCCATGCCTTCATTAAATGAAGAGAGAGAGAGAGGGGGGTTGACACTTTATGCTCTCATTTCTTTGTTCTTTTCTCATAACTCTCTCACTCTCACTTATACACACACACAAACTCATTCCTTAGCAGCAGCAGCAGCAGCAGCAGCAGAAGAAGCAACAACAGCAGAAGAAGCAGCAGCCACAGCAGCAACACCAACAGCAGCCACAGCAGCAACACCAACAGCAGCAGCACCAGCTTCAGCAACAACAGTAGCTCCAACAGCAGCTCCAGTAGCAATAGTAGCACCAAATCTTCTTCTTCTACTCCTTCTCCTGCTTCCTAGGGTCTTTTGGGGTTCGCAGGCGGGTACGTCGGACACCGCAAAGAAAGGGAAACAAATGGTCGGTTACTCTTAGCATGTGATCAGGTGAGTAGATTTAACATCTACGGGGAAATTGCCCGTATGGCGTTAAGCGTCAGGGCGTAATAGGATATTTTAGTTTATATGTTCATATATATATATACTGTAGTAGCATACCATCTCCTGTTGCATATAGAATGGTAATTATAGAACACTGCACTGTCACTAACGGTTTAAACTGCACGAGCACAAAATATATGTTACACTCACACCATTAGTGATTGCCATGAAACTCGCACTATAGGATTACCGCATCATTGATGATTAAACATATTTCTGCCATATATTGCGCACAGTCATATCGTATATTGGCATCGATGCACACATACACACTGTGTATTCATATTAGTGCACGTATACATTGCTACACTCATATCTACGTATACATCCACTTGCACATCCATACCTATATACACACATATGTTACATACATGGATGATATTGGCATGATTTAAAAACTAAGGGACCCCACGAGACATTTTCAAAATTGGATCCTTTTTAAAAAAGAGCGGTTTTCCCTTTCTTTCACTCTTAGTGTCATACGACACATTGTATGGATTTACGCATTGAGTTGGATTTATGTGTTTTCGGGATTTGGGAACCTGGGTATTATTTTAAGAAAATACGTACTGTTTTAAAAACCCGGTTTCCCTTGATATGATATTTCAGTGCGTTCACCATACGTTTTCTCGGTTCTGAGATGTGCGACATGTGAAGCCGAATCGAGGAGTTGGACGAGGCCGATTGCTGGTACATGGTGGACCCGGTATGGTACCCCCGGGCAAGAATGGATCGCTGTGCAGTAGACGGTGAGCCTGGCAGAGGGACCGGTACCTACCGGTGATTGGTTGGACCTGGCGGTTATCCGGAGGATACTGACCAGAGTCGATAGATGGATTCGGGACGACACGTACTGCCGGGGCCGAGGGCCGATTCCGCAGACGGAGCCCGTGGGCCGATCCGGACTGACGGAGCCCGATACTTGAGGATTTGCGTGTCGATGCTGGACACGACTATTTTATGATATTTCGAGTGCTGATGTTGGGCACTCATGATTCTATGAGTTTTACTGGGATTTGGTGTATTGATGGACACCGGTTATTTTCTACGTTGACATTCCGTGCAGATACTATTTATTCCTATGCTCAGCATTCAGTATTATACATCTCATCCTATAGTTACAGTACCTGATAGAGTGCTTTTGCATGATTATTGCATACTTTGCTCATCATATATATCGATGTTATTAAATTGCACCTGTTAGGCATGATTATTGCGTATCCAGTTCATCATATAGACATTATCCGCTGGCATATGTTAGAGTATTGCAGTACGTGCATACTCGCGATTACCTTTATATGTTATCTACTATTCACGAGTTGGCAACTCACCCCCGTTGTGCCACAGTGTTTGCAGGTTGCCCTTCGAAGTAGTTGCGGCAGGCTGTTTCCTTGCATCTTTTGATACAGATACCACTGCTGTTGGCGCGTGAGCCCTTTTGTTGATAGGTGGGTTTTTTGTGCGGTATCTGTTTATTTTCCAGTTGTATACACTATTGTATCTAGTACTCTCCATCTACTACTTATGTATTGACTTAGAGACCAATTGTGAGGACGATGTATAATATTTTTATTCTGGTGTCGAGCTCGTTGTGAGCCAACTTTATTTTTCAGCTTTATCTTTCGTGATATTTGTTTTCACTTACTGCTCATTTCTTCGCTTCGGCGTCGTATATTATCATTGTGGTGATTGTTTCCGCCGTTGGGCGTGATTGCTCCCATTTGAGATGCTTTATTCTTATTGTATATCATTTTACTTATATATTGTCCTGTACCCGAGTTCGGGGCTAGTTTTTACAAAGGATTTGCTGCCAAAATTTTTAAGATAATAACTTGAACTTTAAAAAATTTTACTAAACAACTTAAAGTTTTCTAAATGTTTTAACAAATGTTTCCATCAAATGTTTTAAGACTCACTACTTTTTAATGGTTTTGATTTCTGGGATCGGCTTACTTAGTCGCGTTACGCCTGTAGACGTTACGTGGTTATGTGCCGGTCACAGGCCGAACTTTGGGTCGTGACACCAATACTGTTTGTTTATCCCAATTTTACCTAACCTAAAATCAGTAGCAAGCTTTCAAATTTGCTGTTTTGGTTTCTTGATTTTCGATAACTTGGTTTTGGTATTCGAACAGTGGATTCGATCTTTGTGCGTTTGTACGTCAACAATGAAGGATTTATGATTGTTTTCGTATGCGTTGGCTATATGTTTTAACCTATAGGCACCTCGCGTGTCGTTTTGGTTTTGAATCGGATTTTTATGCGATACGATATTTTATGACATGTAGGTACCTCAGCGTGAACTTCAGAACAACAAGCAAGATCCTTGTGGTCTCGACTTCGGCAAGCATGGATCAAGGTGAGTAGATATATCTACAGGGGAAGTCGGGTGGATGGCGTATAGCACCCCCGCAGTTTCGTAGTGTAGCATGAGATACGTTTATTTATATATATATATATATATATTATGTGTATTGTGAGACGTGAAATATTAGCAAAATAGGCTTTAGGAAATCATGGGTTAGTGTAGCGTAATTTAATGTTAGTGTCTTAGTTTAGTTTCTTAGTAGCGAAACCGTAGAGTAAAGATTGGCACACACGCACACGCACACGTATACATTTGATTTTCTTATGCGTATCTGGATATATATATATATATATATATTTATATACATATTTGTATGTGAGTATGTATATATATATATATATATGTATGTATACATATACACGGATGATGAAGATAGTATATGTTACTTGAAGATGAGTCGATGTGATTCGGCATGATGCCGAGAGATCAGTGATGTGACTTGGGTCGTATTATGAGATACGACATGGTATTATACTGGATCGTTGAGCAATGTGTTTTCATACACACGCGGATATATAAATGTTCGATGGTATCGTAATGTACTAGATTTTAGATCAGTACGCCTAATTTATAATATGATGATAATGATACCAGATAAATAATAAGTTATATGTGATCTTGACCCGTACCCCGATTTGGGATGCCGTACGATGGATTTTTCCGTACGATGTAAAAATTTGATGATTGATCCGCTCTCTCGACTTGAGGATGTCGTATTATATATTTTATCGTACATGACACTATTAAGGAAGGATCACCGACTACTGGATATATCGACTCGAACTTAGGTGAATTTTCGTACCCCTTTGGTTAGACTTTTAGCTTATCCTATAGTTTACTTAATAGATGTTAGATTTAGGCGCGAGTCATATTTATTTCCAGAACTAACGAATCGTGAGTATTTAAAGACAGGCAAAGAGATATTACGGATATTTCAAAGGATGTACCTTTTCTTAAAACACCGTAGCCCCTATTTTCTAAACACCACGATTCGTATTATTTCAAATGCCAAAACTGTATGACTCATATATATATATGTATATTGTTATATGTTGTGGGCATTACATCTTTTCCATATATTCATGTTGTTCTTGTCGCATTGCATGCTTACATATGTAGTTTCATTTGCTATTATGAACCTATGTTGTCAGGACACCAGCACTTATACCGATGATGCGTATGTCCACGAAAACTTAGTTGTCGTACACACACATCATCATCGGTAATTGCCATGTCACGTACACATTAGAAAATATTACTTCATGGATATAACTTGCTACCTAGTAGTTGCAACATAGTACTAGTACGATTGCCTTTATATGATAGTTTAGTTATTGCATTCCTTGCTTAATACCCAGTGCATTTATATATTCATTTGCCATGCAATATTATGGGGCTTTATGCCGGTAAATCACTGTTATTTATTCTTGAGATTGGGATTTCGGATTTCCATGAGATTTCTGAATTTAGAGAAAACGCAAAGATTTTATAAACTTATTATCATTTTAAAGATAGAAAATTGCGGTTTTCTTATGATATGATTTGAGAGGTGTCCACCATGAGTTTTCTCGTCTCTTGAGCGGTATCATACACCCGATTCGAGGAGGAGAAGGAACCGTCTGCGGGTGCATGGTGGACCCGGTGCGGTACCCCGGGGCAAGATGGTCGCAGATGATGGCGTTGAGCATGGCAGGGGAGCACTACTGACCGGTTATTTTTGACGTGGTGGATATCCAGAGGATACCTACGTAGTCGTAAGATTTGATGATAGGGGCCAGTCTGGATTGCCGGAGCCTGAGATTTTGATATTTGATGATATGGGCCGGTCCGGATTGCCGGAGCCTGAGATATTGAGACATTGAGGCATTGATATATTCAGATATATGTTTTGTGTCTATGCTGGACACGGTTTATCTGTCGATTTCATTGATAATACTTCGGTTTTATTACTCAAGTCTCACTAAGATATGAAAACAGCTTTCTCATTCAAAATATATTATGTTTTCATTATAATTGCATTCATACATTATATATGTGATATGTTGCTACCTGAGGCACTGACACGAACACTTGGTATTCACTTATGTATAGATGTTTACACTTGTCATTATTGTATGCTTCAGGCTATATACTATGGATATTATTGTATGACCTAGTATAGAGTCATACATGCGATTTCTGCTCGGTGATGTTTTCTACTCATGAGTTGGCAACCCACCCCCGTTGTGTCACAGTCTCTTGCAGGTTTGGCGTACAGGTTTCCTTGGCGGCTTTGCTGGCATACTGCTTCCTTCCGGGTGATTGCTTTGGTAGGTGGGTTCACTCGTATCGTGACCACCACTGTACTTTTTATTATTTCAGTTGTATCTAGTAACTCCATCAACCAGACTTGTATATTTTGATAAACTTAGAAGACTTGTATGTATATTCTTTCGACCTTAGAGTCGCGCGATGTATTATCAAGGTTTTCCTCTGGTTTTCTTTCTGAGTTTTGATCGTCGCCCTTCGGCATTGTATATTATATTGCTTGCGTGCTTGTGTCCGCCAATTGGCGAAGAGCTAGCTCCCGCTTGGGGATGCCTTTCTTCATCATTATATGTATTTCATGTGTTGTACCCGTTTGGGGCCAGTATTTACAAAAGAGACTCTGGCGAAATTTTCGGGAAAATATGATGTTGCTTTTAAATGTTTAATGCCACTTATTTATTAAAACCACTTGATTTAAAACATGTTTTCTTCACTTCTTCTTTAAAATGATTTATATTTCTGGGCTTTTGGCTTACTTGAATTAGGTGGGGTCCTATAGACTTCACATGATTCAAGTGCCGGTCACGTGCTATTTCCGGTCGTGACAAGTTGGTATCAGAGCGCTAGGTTTAACCTTGGTTCGAGTCTATGTTTGACTATGCGGAGTCTAGTGCGTTTGTTTATATTCGGAACCTAGGCTTGACCATACGGAACTTAGACTTGGTCGAGGGGGTATTAGACCCGAACTTTCGTCGTATAGGTTGACCTTGGTTGATATAGTAGGTGACTTAAATAGAGTGACGTACCGTGTGTATGTTCCGCGGTATACTTACGATACGCTACTCCGCCTAAGAAGCCTTAGGATGTACATTTCCTTGCACCGTATTATATTCATTTCTATGATCTATCCTCATCGATATCGGTTTGTGGTTAGTGTTACCATGATTGCACGAGTAGAGAGAGCTGCGGCTAGAGTTGCGGTCAGCATGAGCTCGTCTTAGACGAGGACTGACCAGGGCATAATTCCGGTGACACACGATTGCATAGATGTGTCGTTTTATTGTATTTTCGTGCCATGAGCGTATGATGGATTGCTTTTACTAAAATATCTCGAACGTGCAGATTGGCACCAGAGGATTGGGCCACTGCTAGAGGCCGGCTAGAATGTGATGACCGTCAATGCACTATTTATTCTTAATGATTGAGGAATTATTTAGCCTGCGAACGAATGATCCAGTTGTTGCTGCGAATGAAAAGATATCGCCCCAGATATTTGAAGCTAATGCAGCATGAGTTTTACATAGAGATATGATAGAAGATCGCTAGTCAACCAGGGATGAATGACTAGGACATGTGGTTCGTTTGCATACCCCGATGCAAGGTTATCAGATTGATTGATTCCAGCTAGAGAAGACTTCATGCAAGTACGTTGAGAGTCGATAGAAAACGATCGAATGTCAGAAACCCATTTTTCCAAGTTTAAGGTATTCGGAAAACATGCAACTAATTTTGTGAACCTTCTAGAAGAATGAAACCCTAACTCGACATAATGACCATGGAAATGCTTTTGAACCTTAGGGTTTGCGGCAGTTCCACGGTGCCATTAACGAAGCTTGGGTTTTCCCTTCTACGGCTGGTCCATAGGTACTGTGGCATGTACTGGATATTATTAAACTGTACTCAAGAGGTGAGCTCTCGGGGAACTAACGCACTTTGATGAATCGATCGAAAAGTTCGACGTTGTCCGGATATCATGTGATGGGATACATTACTTGGGAGAATGTAGATATGAATATAGCCATTGTAGCGCAGTCCATACAGCTACGAAGAGACGAGTCCGAATTAGTCGACATTAGAGAAAAGTGGAGTAGGAGGTTCGTACGAGATTTTGACGAAATGACGTTCCACTCCGTTAACATCGAAGATGTGATACGCATGCAGAGGCGTTGAATTGGGATATATCTTCCAAAAGGAGTCATCATGAGTATGCAGCCGTTCCGGAACAAAAAATAGATTTATTAAGGGTGATAACTTCCGGGCAGTTCGGCAGGAACGAGATTTAGGAGAGACCCCGATAGAATCTTTCTGGAAAACTACACGAGAAGATTTAGATCGAGGATCGGTCGTATTATGCACACCCAGTAAGCCAGAGTTCGGCAACATCGACGAGAAATGTTATGAGTGACCATGATAGTTGGTCAGAGATCTTTAGAGGATGTGCCAGAGCGGAAATTTTTCCGTCATCGTTCCATATTGGGCCGTAGAGCCGAGGAGTTATATAACTAGCAATTCGCAGTGAGAGACGAGAGCCTAAAGACACCAAGCGCCAGGACATGAACATGAGGCAAGTAGATATCTTGCTCTGCTAGCTTTGGAGGGACCAATACCTTCTCGACTTCGAAGGAAAGGCATATCGACGACAGTGTTTACGATTTACGATTTGGTGATTTGAATATCACGTGTCCATCATTTTGGATTTCGGTGTTATGGACGATTTATTTGTTTGATTGATATTTGTGCACCACAGTTGCACTCGACATCGATTTGATGTCGTTCGAGATGTTTGATTTTGATTTCATGCCTATGGTATGTATGTGATTTAACTTGTGCCTTCGGTGTAGTTCTCATGTACTTTAGTATATTGATTCGATTTTGTGCACGCATATGCACGTGGTTGTGAGATTATATACCACGGTATACATAATTTGGATTGAGATGTGTTGTATACCGTCGATTTCGATTGTGATACTCGATATTGTTTTGGTGCACCTTATGCACTTTCTTTGGATTCTGGCGCATACTTGACGGGCTTGATGCGATTTTAGTGCACACCAGATGCATTAAATCGGGATTCTTCGTGCATATCAGATGCATCTAATATTGTTGTCAGGCACACTCGTTGCCCTTGAAAGGTGTTTTCGTGCACACCCGTTGCACTTTGATTTTTGGTTTCTATGCACATGTATGGCGCACTCATGGATTTCGATTTCTGTACGCACCAGACGCACGTGGCATTATTACATATACTTTTGAGTATGATTGCTTGGAGCAGTACATTTTTATGATATTTACCATTTGGTATAGTAGCTGAGCAGGACTAGTCAGAGGACAGCACCTGAATATGTTTTTGCATACATCGATAGTTACCGAAGGGATTTCCAAAAAGGAGCTATAGCCTTAATATTTTACCTACGTGTCCGAGATGACACGAAATGTTTTGCAAAGGAAACCCTTCTAATTTACTTTCAAAACGGCGGGACGTGTATGTTAAAAAAAGAGTATATATATGTATGTAGAGTTATTTTCATACAATAAACGTCTGCTACTTATGCCGTGATACGCGCATCGCACGGCGACCTGAAAAGGATTGGCATACATTTCTTTACAGATGTTTTGACAAGTTTACAACGATGTGTACTATGTGTATATTATGGTTTTGATGTATATCATGTTGGTTTTCATGTTAGACTTTGACATTGGTATTTTCACCATGACTCCGATGATTGCGTGATGCTTGACAGGGTTTTGATTTTGAGTTATATACTCATTTTTCTTGCGCATGCATTGCGCTACGATATGTTTTATGGATGTATAATTGCGGAGCCCCGATGACTTGATCATTTTACTGAAATGTTGTAGTATTTGAGGGGTTTAAATTTAAATTCAGGGACCGAATTTATTTAAGGGGGAAAGACTGTAACATTTCAGAAAAATAAAATATTATTTTTGAGAATTTGTATAATTGAAATAATAAATATTATGAATATTTTAATTTGTGGAATTAGTTTTAATGACATGGTATAATTATATACCGATAAATTGGGAAATATTTGGAAATTTATATCAATTATTGAATTTAAAAGAATTTATGAAAAAATTAGGAATTTTACAATTTAGTATACAATGATTTGCATATAAGATAGTATTACTAAACCCGATTTGTATCTAATCATGCATCGATTGTGTTTTGTGCATGTGACATGCACCAAATCCTATTTACTAACATTTGTTACATTTATTCTACCATGACTTTCTCTTTTTATTGTAGCATGGCTTTGTTTTTATTTTGGAAGTGCAAAGGAAATAAAAGATAAAGAGAAGAAAAAGGAAATAGATTAAAGAAAGGAAGTATGTGTAAGTGCACGGCGGCGCCCCGGCCGTCAATCCGACGGCCAAATGCGGAAGCGGTGATAAACTTTAATTTTTACTTGAACTGGCAAACCGCCGCGCACTAATACCCGGATCGAACCGTTAATTAGTCCTAGCTAACTACAAGATGGGGAAGAGAGATATACCGACTGATCCAAGTCCTCCGGTCTTCTCGTCGTCGTCCCGATCTCCTGTGGATGCTCCGGTCTCCACCTCGTCGCCGGAAGTACACCACATCGCCTACTTCTTTTACGGGCTCCCACCTCAATGCCGAGGCAACTCGGGCACGAAGCTGGCTAGTCGACGTGCCCAAGGTTTGCTGTAGAATATCTAGTGAGCAAGTCTCATTTGGGGTTATGGAGTTGCCTTTGGTGGAGGAATGATACTTGGTGTTTTGGAGATTGACCTTATGGGATTTTTGCAACATGAAATGAGCTAAAAACCAACCCCAAAAATCTTGGACAGTCCACTAGGGGGAGTGGCCGGCCATATCAATGAGGAAGAGAGGGAGAGTGAAAGTGTGGTGTATCAAAAGATAATGGGAGCCATTCTCATCTATCATGCAAGAGAGAGAGTCAAGACAAAGAGGTGGTTGAAAAGCAAGTGATGATGAGAAACAATGATCACTCCCAAAACCAATACTCAACCAACAATCATCAACAACCATGATTGTCTACAAAGTGAAGCCATCATGATAAAGCTAGAAGTCAAGGTCAAGGAAAAGCTATCATGATACAACAAAATGCAAAGACCCCCTCCACAAATGCCTATTTGCAACAATGCAAATAAGCCCTCCTCCACCAATCTTCGGCCAATGAACGATACAAAGGAAATCGGCCGAAACTGAAAGCAAACTGGCAACTCCAGAAAACTGGTCCCGTAATAAATTACAGGAAAACCCCGATACTGTGCATACACACCCGCATTTGTATTTCGACCGAAATACAAATGCAATGAGATAAAATCTACACTATACTATACTAGGATCCGGCTTATACCAAAACCGGCTAGTAATATTCGTTCGATCCTGATCCGTGCAATACCGCACGTATCTGATCGAACCCTGCCATATATCCATACGGCATATAGTACAAACTGTCCGATCCCGATCCGTGCAATACCGCACGTATCTGGTCGGACCTTGCCATATCTCCATACGGCCTCTACAACCTTTCGCCCGAAAGCTGAGTAACAGAATGTAGAGGACTCTAAAGACTCGTCAACACCTTGGTTGTGGATTTAACCACTAGCACGTCAGAGGTATAAGCCAATACGTAACGGGCTACCAGGTATTGACTAAAAGGGACGTCTGTGAGCGAACTCAGCCTGACAACCCTACTGAGCCTGTCAGTGACAATATCCGTACAGTCCGGTCCGTTCGTCTATGAGCATCACATGGCGGGCATAGGGGGTTGGTAAAAGTCAGACCCCCAAAAGCGGTACAAGTCGTGTCGGAGTGTAGCCCAGAACACTCTGAGATACTACTGGAATACCTACCAGTAAATCTCCTTGCCTCGGCCGAGGGCTTCGTGTAATGGCTCTCCTAGACACAGCACGACCTCACCCCCAATACCGGGAGAGACGAACCCCTGAAGATACGCTCACTGCCTCCATGTGGCTCGGGACTGTACCCAACTAAAACCTGTTTGCACGACTCCTTTGAGCCGTGGTAGGGTAGTAATCAAAGTACAGTGGGAACTCACACGAGACAAATGACGATCCCCAGGTCGATGAACTAACCTGCACACATGTCACCAGGGAACTGCCATCTGACGTTTGGTATATGACCAACTAGCATGTTCCCGGCGAGTCCTGTCCGGTGTACTCATAACCCAATGAGCACCTGTATACATCTTAGGTGATTCAACTGACACCAGTGGCTTGTGAGACCGGCCACCGCCCCTCGTCGGGGTCTCGACTGTATACACTAGTCTACTCTGGAGTATCGATGCCCTGTCTCGAAACTCACACGACTAGGGACCATTTAAGGATATGCTTATAGACCCAAGCTCCCACTTATATGATCGCCCTCATACTGCTGGTGGTCAAGCAAGAATCCTAGGGGCTCTACCAACGTGTAATAGCGACTTGTCAGGTCACCTAAGCAGTACACGATGATAAAGGTAAACCAGATAGCATACTATCATCTCGAGTAAGACTGTCCTACCGGGATAGGTCCTCCATCAATCATTGCAATCACGTACCTGTGACCTAATAATTGACTCTGAGGGCACTATCTCCAACAATCTCCCACTTGCACTCAAGGCTAATTATTGCGATGTCGCATACTCACAGCCCGTGTGATACCGAACACCCAACTCCTCTACTAGTCAGTCTCACAAAGCTCGTTTGCGAGACTATTGCGTTCGAGGAATAGCCTCAGTGAGTGGATCCGCTTAGTTGTTTCTTTCTATGTCTCTCTATATCTCAAGTTCGCGGAGAAAGCCATCTCCCGAAAAGAGTAATACCTGTCTTAGAATGTCTGGATGTCTGATGGGACCTAGCTCATAAATGAACTCCAAATCATAAATGAACTCCAAATCCAAACTTCTTAGACTGTATCGTCAACTGAACTTAATCAGTATCCTGCGCCATGCCTCCCTCAGTATTGCCTTGGACCACCTGTCAAAAATACTGCCCCTCATCAGAAGGAAAAACTATAACTCTGACAACCTCCTTGTCGTCCATGTCACCTTGGAAGCCTGGAATGATAACTGTCTCCCGAATGAGGCTGTCGTTATCATATCCCTAGAACATCCACTTATGTTCTAAAACTGCTTCCGACTGTATCTCCAGGATTGGATTAATGTCAACTTATTGCATCCAGTGCAAGAACAATATCTGGTGTGGTACTTGACATCTCACGATTGACTCAATTGCCTGAGCAAGTGATCTGCCAATCATGCACGTCCCTCTCCCCTTTAGTCTGTAAGACACCTTTGGGGAGGGTGACTCCATCTTCTGCTGGTACACTACCGTGCCAGGAGTCGTCCATCCTAAATACTCTTAGAATGCTGTCAAGTACCCTGATTGGGAAACCACCCAAATCTAGATCTAAAACCATAGATCTAGTAACCAGTATGTCTGATATAAAATCCATTTCCTTTGTGGAGAAACCACTGTGTGACGACCAAAGTATAACCGATCGTAGTATAGGAGTTTCTTTTCCTACTTTGTGTATGTCATCCAAATACCAGGATATCACACCCTACTACCTTCTCAACAGATCCATCCCCTATTCTGATGAAGTCAAACCCATGACTGTCATGTCAGAAATAGATGATCTATCTCCGCTACTGGTGCTTCAGTCTGTAAATAGACATAAGCTACCTGTCCACCAATGCTTCTGCTGCTCCCACTGACTACGACAACCCTCTGGCAGAGTCATATACATGTACACTTCTAAAGGTAGTTTAGAACGACGCTATACCCATCCTCCCGCCGGGTCTCGCATCCTGGAACAACAGCAATGGCAATTGTGGGTAAACAAGAACTTCCCTGTCATCGTCCTTGAGGCTACCGGAGTACCTCTCGGGTGGCTGAAGTTACCCGCCTTATCTGCGGAGTGGCCAATGGAATGTCAATCCAGATTGAATCTTTAGGTTCCTTTTAAAATCTTCAGTAATCGTTTGTGGTTCTGGAATCACTTCCAGTTCTACCATACTCCCACTACTGTTTTCTGAAAAAATCTATTTTTATTAAAACTGTGGCGAGTCTAGAACAATATTGCTATTGTTCATCCAGATGGCAGAAAGTCAACCCTCGTCATAGCCTGGGTCAACCCACAAACAGCCATTACAGAAACGTGCCTTGAGTTATCCAGAGTCTGGTTTTAATCATAAGCCGGACAACTCCCCGTACCTTAACATCGTTAAGATATGAACTGTTCTATATCCAATATAGAAACAGAGGCACTGATTTAATTGAACCAGGTCCAAATCATGAAGCTGTCTCCAGTGCATGTCAACTTAATGGAAGGAGGCCGATCAGCGTTACTCAACTTAGGAATGCTTCCAATTATGAGTAACCTGAAAGAGAAGCAAGTTCTCTTTATCATTACTATCAACTGAATACCATACACAAGTATCTACATCTTCGATCACTTTGAAGAATCCCGATACTTGCTATACCTGGTTCTCTACTCTATTCAAATACCTATAACTTCTCAAAATTCGGACCCTGTGTTTCCACGAAAACACCTGTCTAAAAACTAGAGAAGTCATAAGTAAACCGAATATAGTACGAGGACCATCCCCTCTGTCCTGATGGACCCTGGACAACATACAATACTCTGTATAAGTCCCTTGAGTCTGATAACTCATTCACTGTGTGTCGTAGTTTGAAAACTGTACTTATGGTTAAGAAGAATTACACCGCTGTTTAATGCTCCTTACCTAACCATCCACTGATATAGGTAAACGTCGTAGAAATAATTTCAAAAAGGTATATCTCACTCTATGAAAATAGACGTACAGATATATCAATTTGAAATTGGTGCATGACAGCGGATATTCAAAACCAAATATTTGCCGACCGGCAAACTGCCCAGGTGATTTCCTCAAATATCACCGATTACAACGAATCCCGATATAATGAGGGTGATCACCCAATTCCCAATAACCTACTGCCACTCATCATCTGTAAAACCATACAGATGTGAGAATCATACCTGGTAAATACATACCCTGGAGCAAGTGTCTAATCGGGAAATCAGTTTTCCTTTAACAGTACAAAGTGAGACTGAAACATCGAAATGTTTCGATGGGGTATCCTGGTATTCCTAGTAATGCCCCTTCCAGATTCACGATTGTAACCGTATAATTCTTTGCCACCTCTCCAAATCCCTTCATATGTCTTTAGTCTTTACCTTCTGCACACCCCTTTAGGCCAAATGGTTTTCTTCCTTCCCTACCGTTCGGCACCAGCCTATGGTTTGGAAGAAGACTATCCAATAAGCATAATGGGTGTACTGTCCCAATCCTAGGAACACTCGCAATGAGAGAGGGTGAAGATAAAAGACAACCGAATAAACCTTATTCCTATTTCTCCTGGACCAGAATCCATCCCCGAACAGGAACAAGTTCCTTTCGAGTTCGTATATAACCATACGATGGAGTATCCAAATAAACTGTGGATCTTCGTAGTGATACGGAGTGTCCTGGAGAAATACAAAGGTGATGTGGGAGTGGTAACGAAATATTTGGTTTGGTCGTGAATATCTGTTGCAATTTACTTTTCCCTCTTACTAATCCCTTGCTTTGTCTGAACTTAATACCTTCTGTACACCATCGTTAGGCTAATTGGTTTTCTTCATTCCCTACCGGTCGGCACCAGCCTAAGGTTTGGAAGAAGACTATCCAATTTGCGTAATAGGTGTACTATCTCCTAAACCAAGGAGTACTCGCAACCTGAGAGAAGGTAAAAGGAAAAGACAACTGAATAATCCTATCCGTTTTCTCCAGAACCTGAAACCATCCTCGAATAAATTCCTTCGAGTTCGTATCTAACCATACGATGGTTTTGTCCAATGGAAGTGGACGTTCGTAGTAATACGGGGTGTCCTGGAGAAAAGGGTAAAAGTAGGAGTGGCAATGAGGTTTGCAACTCTGACAATCCAAAAGCCAGTGTTTAAGAAGGTTCGGTCAACTTGGTCACTGAGTCATAGTCTAGGGTCGGGTCAATGGTCGCTGCCAAAGAGAGGGAGAAAAGAAACACTCAGCGTGCACTCTAACCTAGATCAGAATGGTTACCAATTTATCTAATCTGGAAACCTCCCACTGCACCGTCAAATTCTCCTCCAAACCTGAAAGAAGAATTAGTCGGGAACACCCGAGGAGTAAACTAACTCATCAGTGGGAATCGGGATCCAACTATCATCACATGATAACGTGACGGAATCCGCTCACGCTACCACACTCCAGAAGGTATGCGCATATCTGGCAAGTTCCAGTTCTTTTGAAACTCCCGATGTGATTTTTGCCCCATGCTCTTATGACCTTGACTTTGGCCAACATATCATAAGTCACATGTCAAGTTCTACCCGTCATTCTCCAGGTTAATTTGAATCCACCCGTACCTACCCTTGATTTTGGCCAAAATGGCAGTACGACTGTCCCAAACCAACGCATCTATCTATGCTGCATATGAATACCCAATAGCTACCAATCACTGTGCCTTGACTTTGGCCAACATACACAGCTTGAATACTATTGACCATCCATATGAAACGACGGAGGGCTACGAATGGTTTCTGGCGAAAACCTTTAACGTAGTGAACTTGATATCGTTGAAGGAACGGATAGCTTTTTAGAAATATAGTGACGACAACCTTCGCTAAAGAGGTCACTCCCGGTGAAGGGATCTCGGCTCTTTCCCCGTAGAATGAGGTGCAGAATATTCCAACTGAATACCACGGTGCAAAGCAAAAGTAATCGGCTATAGTGAAGTTAATGCCCTGACGCAAACTTCTGTCCAAGGGGTCACTCCCGGTGAAGGGATCTCGGCCCTTGCCTCGTCGACTGAGGAGCAGGATATTCTAACTGAATACCACGATGCAAAACAAAAGTGAACGTCCTTGCAATAACAGCTTTTTGAAAAGTGTTCCAACAACATCAGATAAGGTTTGTTTTTAACTTGCATTGATCCGAATCAACGCAGTCCCATCAATTGATCACACCACAAAGAACGAAAATAATATGACGTAGGTATATGCCATCCGCATTCGCCACTGGGTCCCGTCATTACCCGTTAGGTTAGCTAACTAACGACAGAGCGGGGACTGGACTAGCGCGGATGCAAAACATATACAACATCTACTAATATATATACCAATATATTATATTCGCTCAAGGCGTGATAAAAAAATGCAACATCACAGAAATGTACAGCATCACAGAACAATACAGATATCTGGGATCCCCGGGTTTCACAGAGCCGCTGAAACCCGACGTTCCCCTGGTCGTGTGGATAGCCTGTGCAATGAAATCCTAGACCCCTACGGGCGCGGCAAGTTACCCGCCAAAACCTGAAGCGAGGCAGCCCCCTTCAGCGACGTGAATGGACCACCCGGCACTTCACGGAATTCGGCAACTTGGGCACCCCTCCTGGGTCAACCTGTACCCCCTACGAGTGCGGCGAATAGCCCGCCAATCCTAGAGTGAAGCCCCCTCCGTCTCAATGCCATGAGATGCGGGCTTGTTGCCCTCTAGAACCCGGCTATCCGTGCACCCCACCGCGGGGTAATCCTAGTACAGAAAGTAAAATATACATACAACGGGTACATCGACCGCAACCAGGTCGTGCCCCAAAATAATAATACAAACAGGCAGTGACGGCAGTCCACATGTCGGACGCTCGCCCCGCAATATCAAATGTACATAATACAACCACAACTGTACTAGCATTGCATCCAGGCTATCCCCCACGACCGATCCGCAACATCACAGCAAAAACAGAACATCAACGTGAAAGTCACGTTCGCAAATCCGTCTAACCGAGCTATAGCAGTTAGACTGGATTTACCGATCAAGTGACATTCACGGTCGCAGATATAATGTAAATACTGTGAAATAATGTGTTTAAAATATCCGAATGATCAAACTTTAACAAGTGGGCCCCCAAGTACTACTGTAGCACATCAAGAAATTCTGGGCCCAAAATTAATATTCCAAAACCCATATTTTAAGCCCACAAAGACACTGTAGAAATTTGGTGCAGGGATCTCCACAGTGCGCGGCGGAAACGCGGCCCAAATGGGGTTTTGGCCGCGGTTCCGCGCCTCCACTGTCGATTCCCCTTGTCGAATTTCTACAGTAGCCTAGTGGTCTCCAGTACATCAATTTTATACAACCTGAAAAATTTTTGGAGACCAAAAAATTTCAACAGAAAACTGTCGCTTTGAAAAATGTAGATTTTGGAATTTTGGTCGATCGGAAATGCAAAACACATTAAACCAAGCTAGACTAAGTTAATGGCGAGGCTCTGATACCACTGCAAGTGCACGGCGGCGCCCCGGCCGTCAATCCGACGGCCAAATGCGGAAGCGGTTATAAACTTTAATTTTTACTTGAACTGGCAAACTGCCGCTCACTAATACCCGGATCGAACCATTAATTAGTCCTAGCTAACTACAAGATGGGGAAGAGAGATATACCGACTGATCCAAGTCCTCCGGTCTTCTCGTCGTCGTCCCGATCTCCTGCGGATGCTCCGGTCTCCACCTCGTCGCCGGATGTACACCGCATCGCCTACTTCTTTTACGGGCTCCCGCCTCAATGCCGAGGCAACTCGGGCACGAAGCTGGCTAGTCGACGTGCCCAAGGTTTGCTGTAGAATATCTAGTGAGCAAGTCTCATTTGGGGTTATGGAGTCGCCTTTGGTGGAGGAATGATACTTGGGGTTTTGGAGATTGACCTTATGGGATTTTTGCAACATGAAATGAGCTAAAAACCCACCCCAAAAATCTTGGACAGCCCACTAGGGGGAGTGGCCGGCCATATCAATGAGGAAGAGAGGGAGAGTGAAAGTGTGGTGTATCAAAAGATAATGGGAGCCATTCTCATCTATCATGCAAGAGAGAGAGTCAAGACAAAGAGGTGGTTGAAAAGCAAGTGATGATGAGAAACGATGATCACTCCCAAAACCAATACTCAACCAACAATCATCAACAACCATGATTGTCTACAAAGTCAAGACATCATGATAAAGCTAGAAGTCAAGGTCAAGGAAAAGCTATCATGATACAACAAAATGCAAAGACCCCCTCCACAAATGCCTATTTGCAACAATGCAAATAAGCCCTCCTCCACCAATCTTCGGCCAATGAACGATACAAAGGAAATCGGCCGAAACTGAAAGCAAACTGGCAACTCCAGAAAACTGGTCCCGTAATAAATTACAGGAAAACCCCGATACTGTGCATACACACCCGCATTTGTATTTCGACCGAAATACAAATGCAATGAGACAAAATCTACACTGTACTATACTAGGATCCGGCTTATACCAAAACCGGCTAGTAATATTCGTTCGATCCTGATCCGTGCAATACCGCACGTATCTGATCGAACCCTGCCATATATCCATACGGCCTATAGTACAAACTGTCCGATCCCGATCCGTGCAATACCGCACGTATCTGGTCAGACCTTGCCATATCTCCATACGGCCTCTACAACCTTTCGCCCGAAAGCTGAGTAACAGAATGTGGGGGACTCTAAAGACTCGTCAACACCTTGGTTGTGGATTTAACCACTAGCACGTCAGAGGTATAAGCCAATACGTAACGGGCTACCAGGTATTGACTAAAAGGGACGTCTGTGAGCGAACTCAGCCTGACAACCCTACTGAGCCTGTTAGTGACAATATCCGTACAGTCCGGTCCGTTCGTCTATGAGCATCGCATGGCGGGCCTAGGGGGTTGGTAAAAGTCAGACCCCCAAAAGAGGTACAAGTCGTGTCGGAGTGTAGCCCAGAACACCCTGAGATACTACTGGAATACCTACCAGTAAATCTCCTTGCCTCGGCCGAGGGCTTCGTGTAATGGCTCTCCTAGACACAGCACGACCTCACCCCCAATACCGGGAGAGACGAACCCCTGAAGATACGCTCATTGCCTCCATGTGGCTCGGGACTGTACCCAACTAAAACCTGTTTGCACGACTCCTTTGAGCTGTGGTAGGGTAGTAATCAAAGTACAGTGGGAACTCATACGAGACAAATGACGATCCCCAGGTCGATGAACTAACCTGCACACATGTCACCAGGGAACTGCCATCTGACGTCTGGTATATGACCAACTAGCATGTTCCCGGTGAGTCCTGTCCGGTGTACTCATAACCAAATGAGCACCTGTATACAACTTAGGTGATCCAACTGACACAGTGGCTTGTGAGACCGGCCACCGCCCCTCGTCGGGGTCTCGACTGTATACACTAGTCTACTCTGGAGTATCGATGCCCTGTCTCGAAACTCACACGACTAGGGACCATTTAAGGATATGCTTATAGACCCCAGCTCCCACTTATATGATCGCCCTCATACTGCTGGTGGTCAAGCAAGAATCCTAGGGGCTCTACCAACGTGTAATAGCGACTTGTCAGGTCACCTAAGCAGTACACGATGATAAAGGTAAACCAGATAGCATACTATCATCTCGAGTAAGACTGTCCTACCGGGATAGGTCCTCCATCAATCATTGCAATCACGTACCTGTGACCTAATAATTGACTCTGAGGGCACTATCTCCAACAGTATGGGCATGAGAGAGAAGAGAGAGAGGTGAGGGGTCATTTGACCTTCGCTAATTTGTGTTTGTCTCCATCATCTTCATCACTTTCTTCTTCTCATTTCCCTCACCATGGCTGCCCTCTCCCTCCACTACCTCCTACACCACACAACAACCTCAAAAATGCATCAAAACCACACATTCCCTTCACAAATTTCATGCACAAGCTCACTACAAGCATGTGAGATAAAGAAAAATTGGATTTTGAGCACATGGGGCAACTCAAGAATTTTCTTGAGTTGCCAAATGAGGTATTTCTTTCGCCATTAGAATAGTAATTCATTTCTTTTAGCTTCCATGTTAGTTTAGAATCGATTTTGTGAGATTTTGTGATGTTCAAGAAGATGTTTAAGGAATTCTTGAATTAAGATCGTGCAATTGAGGTTTAGTAGTGACCTTAAGCCCCCATAGTGCTAAAAACCTGTGCCAAACCAGAGCTAGAACCCCAAACTTGAACTTTAGATATCGAATGTCGGTTTGTGATTAAAAAGTGGGTGCATGGAATCTGGAGTGACCTGGAGATTTTACTAGAAAAACAAACAGCACCACTAACCTAGATGGACCACTAGGAGGCCACCCTGCCAATACGAACCCTAACCAAGCATATTGAACCGAGATAGCCAGATTTTTGGCTATTGTAGCCGGCCATATTGTGGAGTTAGGGTTCTAGGTTTGGTCTGTAGCTCATATGCCCCTTATACAACACCCAGTACTATTTGTTTATCCCAATTTTACCTGACCTAAAATCTGGAGCAAGCTTTCAAAGTTGCTGTTTTGGTTTCGTGATTTTCAATAACTTGGTTTTGGTATTCGAACTGTGGATTCGATCATTGTACGTTCGTACGTCAACAACGAAGGATTTATGATTGTTTTCGTATGCGTAGGCTATAGGTTTTAACCTATAGGTACCTCGTGTGTCGTTTTGGTTTTGAATCGGATTTTTATACGATACGATATGTTATGACATGTAGGTACCTCCGTGTGAACTTCGGGACGACAAGCAAGAGCATGGTGGCCTCGACTTCGCCAAGTATGGATCAAGGTGATTAGATATATATCTACGGGAGAAGTCGGGTCGATGGCGTATAGCACCCCCGCAGTTTCGTAGTGTAGCATAAGATACGTTTATATATATATTATATGTGTATTGTGCTACGTGAAATATTAGCAAGATAGTCTTTAGGAAATCATAGGTTAGTGTAGCGTAATTGAAAATTAGTGTCTTAGTTTAATTTCTTAGTCGCGAAACCCTAGAGTAAAGATTGGCACACACGCACACACATACGCATACATTTGATTTTCTTGTGCGTATATGGGGATATATATATTTATATACATATTTGTATGTGAGTATGTATATACATATATATATATATGTATATATATGTATACATATACACGGATGATGACGATAGTATATGATACTTGGAGATGAGTCGATGTGATTGGGCTTGATGCCGAGAGATCGGTGATGTGACTTGGGTCGTATTATGAGATACGACATGATATTTTAGCGGATCGTTGAGCGATGAGTTTTCATACACACGCGGATGTATATATGTTTGATGGTATCGTAATTTACTAGACTTTAGATCAGTACCCCTAATTCAGAATATGATGATAATGATACAAGATAAATAATAAGTTATATGTGATATTGACCCGTACCCCGATTTGGAATGTCGTACGATGGATTTATCCGTATGATGTACAGATATGATGATTAATCCGCACTCTCGACTCGAGGATGTCGTAGTATATATTTTATCATACGTGACGGTATTGAGGCGGATCACCGACTACTAGATATATCGACTCGGACTTAGGTGGATTTCCTTACCCCTTTGGTTAGTCTCTTAGCTTGTCCTGTAGTTTACTTAGTAGATGTTAGATTTGGGTGCGAGTCATACTTTTTTCCAAAACTAACGAATCGTGAGTATTTTAAAGACAGGCCGAGGGGTACTACGGATATTTCAAAGGACGTACCTTTTCTTAAAAACACCGTAGCCTCTATTTTCTAAACACCACGATTCGTGTTATTCTAAATGCCAAAAATGTATGACTTGTATATATAAATGTATATTCTCATATGTTGCGGTCATTACATCTTTTCCGCATATTCATGTTGTTCTTGTCGCATTGCAAGCTTACACATGTAGTTTCTTTTGCTATTATGAAGCTATGTTGTCAGGACACCAGCACTATTACCGATGATGCGTATGTCCACGAACACTTGCTTGCCGGCTCACACACTGTCACGACCCGAAAGAGCAAGTGACTGGCCCTTGAACAATATGAAGTCTATAGAACCCCATCTGATCAAAGTAAGCCAAAAAGCCCAGAAATCTAAAACCATTTAAATAGTAAATAAGGAAAACTGGTTTTAAGAAGTAAAGAAATCATATTTCAAAAATCAATGTTCTTAAATAACTAAGCCGAATATGCATTTTTAAAATGTGTAACCTTTCCTGAAAATTTCGGCAGAGTTTCCTTTTGTAAAAAATGGCCCCGAACGAGGTACAACAAGAATAATGTATATGAAATGATAAAAGACATCCCCAAGCGGGAGCTAGCTCTTCGTCAATCGACGGTCACAACCACGCAAGCAATAATAATATACAATGCCAAAAGGCGAGGATCAAAACCCAAAAAGAACTCAAAACGGCCAGAAAACCGTAATACTACAAGCGCGACTCTAAGGTCGAAATAATACAACACTGTTTTCTAAGTCTGAAACAATATATAAGTTTTGGTTGATGGAATTTCTAGATACAATGAATAATACATGTACAATGGCGGTTCTGATACAAAAGAACCCACCTACCCAAGCAAGTCACCCATAAGGAAGCAGTGTGCTAGAAATGCCGCCATGGAATCTGTACGGCAAAACCTGCAAGAACTGTGGCACAACGGGGGTGAGTTGCCAACTCGTGAATAGAAAACATCTACAAGCAGAGATTGAATGCATGACCCATCCTAGGTCAATACGATCAGATGTATATAAACCTCAAAATGAATAAAGCTGAAGCATGATAAACTGGCAATGTAATCTCTATACATGAGTGTAGTGCCAAGTGCTCGTGCTAGTGCCTCAGGTAATAGCATATCATGAATGTGAGGTATGATCAATGTAATCAAATCTGCATATACGTGGATCCCGTCCACTCGTCACCCAATGACAATAACCATCATGCAAGTAAATATCATAAAACCTGTGCATGGAAATATGAGGATATAAACCATCTGTGTCCCTCACGCGACACGTCAAAATCATAGAACCGGAGTGCCCAGCATCGGCACTCGAAAACATCATGAAAACTGTGCCCAGCATCGGCACGTAAATCCTCATATATCGGGATCCGTTAGTCCGGATCGGCCCATGGGCTCTGTCTGCGGTATCGGCCCTCGGCCCCGGCAGTACGCCCATATCCATCTATCGACTCTGGTCAGTATCCTCCGGATAACCGCCAGGTCCAACCAATCACCGGTAGGTACTCGCCACCCTGCCAGGCTCATCGTCTACTCCACGAAAAACATTTCTTGCCCCGGGGAACCATACCGGGTCCACCATGTACCCGCAATCGGCCTCATCCGCCTCCTCGAATCGGGTTTCACATGTCGCTCTCAGCACCGAGAAAACACATGGTGGACGCACTGAAATATCTTATCATGGGTAACCGGGTTTTAAAACAATTATATATTCTCTTTTTGAAACACCCACGGTTCCCAAAAACCAGAAATATCATGGAAACAACATATCTCAATGCGTATAATCAGAAAGCAGGATGTATGCGACATGTAAAGAAATGTAAGCAACATACACTGAATGCAACAGTACTACAGTGTAGTGACATGGCAATTATCGATGATGAAGTGTGTGAGCCGGCAAACAGGTGTACGTGGAACATACGCATCATCGATAATAGTGCTGGTGTCCTAGCAGCATGACTGAAATATATCAACAATACAAGCGATGCAATGCAAATAGCATGAATATGCGGAATCGAATAATCAACGCAACAGTAGAGAACCTGCCTCAATGAATATAACATACAGCCTTGCCTTTTGAAATAAGACGAACCGGGCTTTTTTGTAAAGTAAGGGCTACGGTGTTTTAAGAAAAGTTGTGTCATTTTTGAAAATATCCGTGGAATCCCTTTTTGCCTATCTTTAAAATATCCCCGATTCATCAGTTTTAAAATAGGCATGACTCAGTCTAGCCTAACGCCTACTATGCGAACTACGGGCCCGACTATCAAGTCAATCGGGAGGGGTATGGAAACCACCTAAATCTGAGTCGATATATATATATATATATAGTCGGTGATCTCGCCTCAAAAGTATCACGTACGATACAGTATATCATATAACATCCTCGAGTCATGAGTGCGGATCTAACATCAATGTAAAGCTCGTACGGTAAATCGTTGTACGTCATCCCAATAGCTGGGTACGGGTCAATATCACATTCATCTCACCACATATCAGGTATCACTACCATCATAACACATAATCTAGGGTACAAATCTAAGTCGAGTACCATCGACACCATCTATATAAATATGCATGCGGGGTAAAACACATGCCCAAAGGCCCGCCAAAACCACCATGTCGCATCTCAAAAACGAACTATGCCACATCGCCGATCTCGCGGCCTCACATCAAATATCATCTCAATCCCACGTATCATCCTCTATCCGTATATGAACACATAGTCCCATACCCATGTGTAGATATACACACCATCATATGCGCACAGATAAATGAAAGAATGTATGCAAGTATATGTGTACGTGTATGTGTGAGTGCAACCACTACTCTAGGGTTCGCACTAAACCAAACCAATACATCCTTGTCATTGATAATCCATTATTACCATTAATAGTCCTAACAACACATAATAAATATATGTGTGTATACGGATTCGTATACATCACCACGGACTGCGGGGGTGCTATACACCATCCACCCGACTTCTCCCCGTAGATATAAATCTACTCACCTTGCTTCTCATGTGCCGACGCCGATGTCGCCATTTTCATCTTCTTCGCCTCCACATCACGTAGGGTACCTACAAGTATATCACAACGCTAAAGCACATGAAAATCACATCGGAAACCAAAATAGCACACGATACTCGCATAGGTAAAAACCTATCGTCTCGCATGTAAACACTATCAATATCCACTTGTCGTTGACGTCCAAACGCCACCCGACAGAAACGAAACACCAAATACCAAAATCCACGCTAAAACAAGTCGTAAATCATGCGCCAACATAGAAAAATCAACCCAGATTTCACCTTAAATGGAATCAGTCAAAACTAGACATACCCAGGGTCAAGTTTATAGGGCAAAAGGCTACAGAACAAAAACGAAGGGGTTCCAACCTGCTCTGGCCGCAATTTGCGTCCAGAGGGATTAAATCTGCGGCCCAAACAAAGAATTAGTGGCTAGGGCTTGGTGTGGTGGTTCCATGGTGCCTGCACATCTCACTGTCAACTCAGCTTTATTTTTGGGGTCTCGGGGTGATAGCAGATTCCTAAAAACAGTGACAGATTCACAGTTTTTCCCGATATCCACTCCGTAAATCCGTATTCTGGTTCTAGTTCCAGGTTTGGGTCCAAGTTAGCATCACACAAGGGGTTCTAAGGTCACAACAAGCCTCAATTTCATCCTTAATCTCAGGTCCCACATAAACCCTAACTTGATGTTTCACAAATCCACCAAACAACACCATATCGATACAAAACTAGTATTGATGCACAAGAAATGAGATACTACTCTAATAGGTGCAGAAATTACCTCCCTTGGCAACTCAAGAAAATTCTTGAGTTGCTCAAAGTCCTCCAAATCCAATCTTGCTAGGTTCAATGTGTAGCTAGTGAGCTTGGGAGCAAGTTTTGTGAAGTGGGAATGGGGTTTTGGGGTTGATTTCATTGTAGATCTAGGGTTTCATGAAGAGGGAGAGGGAGCAGCAGCAGCTCAATAGAAGAGGGAAGAGAAAATGAGAAAGGAAATGATGGGGGGGCATGGGTCAAAAGAGCTTTGACCTAGACATTCTCTCTCATCCTCATACATACTTTTTTTCCTTTTCTTTTCTTTTCCTTTTTCTTTTGCTTCTCACTCCAATAGTGAACCCAAAATAACAACCATGGCAATGGAAATGTAACACAAGTGTAACAAGTTTGGAAAAAATGATATGTGCACATTTTTGCACAAAAATGCTAAAAATCCAATTAGCGATTTTTAATCGCGGTTAGCACTAAATTAGCATATAACTAATCATAAAAACTTTAAAATGGCATAATTCCATAAAATACCCTATTTTAGAATTTTCCAAAATTTCCCCCCATTTATTTGTATTTAATTATACCGGAATATTAAAATATTCATTAAAATAATATTAAATTATAAAAATTCCCGAAAATAATATTTTATTATTTTGGAAACGTTACAATCTACCCCCCTTAAAGAAATTCGGTCCCCGAATTTAAATTTAAACCCCCAAATACTAAAATATTTCTATACAAATTCCAAGTCATTGGGGCTCCGAAATTAGCTATACATAAAACGTATCATAGGCAATGCATGCGCACGAGAACTGAGCAGATAACTCAAAAGCAACACTCCATCAATCATCCCGCAATCATCGGAGTCATGGTAAAGACACAAATGTCAAATCCAATACAAAACCAATATAATATAGATCAGAACTATAAATGTAGACATCCAATCTATACATGTAAATAGCTGATGTAAATGCATGCCAAATCTTTTTAAGTCGCTGTGCGATGCGCGTAACACTGCACAATGGCGGACGTTTTTCATAAGAAAATAACTATATACGTATATATATATCCTTTATTTAATAGGTACGTTCCGCCGTTTTGAAAACAATTTAGAAGGGTTTCCTTGTTTTTAAATGTTTCGTGTCATATCGGACACGTAGGTATAAATATATTGAGACCATAGCTCGCTCTTTGGAAATCCCTTCGAACTATCAATGCATGCAAAATATATCCAGGTACTGTCCTCTAACTAGTCCTGCTCAGTATGAAAACAAATATCCAATATCATAAAAATGTACTGCTCCAAAAGGAATAAATCCTAAAAATACACATAACACCACCTTGTGCGTCTGGTGCGCACGGAAATCAAAATTCATATATGTGCCATACAGGTGCACAAAACAACATCTAGGTGCAACAGGTGTGCACGAAGCATCTGTCATAGGCAACGTGTGTGCCTGACAGCCAAAAATCCGGTGCATCTGACATGCACGAAGAATCTCGATTTAGTGCATCGGGTGTGCACCAAAATCCTATCTCAAAACATGCGCCCAACATGCGCGAAAATCCAAATCGGTGCATCCATCGTGCACGAATGAAATCCAATAGCAAACGTCGAACATGCGTAAGTCCAATCAAAAGCACGGAGTGCAAGAATCAATCATCAATATCAGGGTCAAAATCGACGATATAAAATGCGGCTCAATCAAGATCAAGTGTACCGGGATGGAAAATCTCCCAACCGTGTGCATCAGCGTGCACAAATCAAATCAAAACACTAAAAGTACATGAAAACTACGCTGGAAACGTAAATCAAATCACCGGTATAAAATAGGCATGAAATCACAATCAATACCTCAAGAATAATAACTCTGCACAAAATATGAATACCCAGTAAGTGCAACCATGGTGCACAAAATCAAATATCATGGAACTCAGTCATCAAGACTAAATCCTGCAAATAGATAGCCAAAATACCAAAATCCAAAGTGACGGATACGTGATAATCAAATCACAAAATCACAAATCATAAATCATAAATACCGTCGTCGGTATATCCTCCTTCGAGGTCGAGAAGGTGCCGGTACATCCAATGCTAGCGCCGCAAGATATCTACTTGCCTCATGCTCGCGGCTAACGTCCTCTGCCTCTGGTTCCTTATCTTCTCTGTGGATTACCAATCTCGCAATCCATCGGCTCATCGGCCCGGTCAGGTGTGTTGACAGGAACGATTCCGTTCTGGCACTTTCCTGGTCATCTCTCGGTCAATCCTCACGACCGCTCGTAACGCAGCACATCTTTGGCGCCGACCTCGGGTCCTCTGAATGCACATCACGCATCTGCTCCTGGTGCAAATCTTATTGCAGCAGTGTACTGGAAGGAATCCTACTCAAGGTATCTTCTGATCTTGCCTAAGACAAACTGTACGGAGGCTGGTACTCTGGCATAATCTTTTCTCGCTCTCTGGACCTCTGCGTCCTTAGTACAACATCTCTTCGGAAGCTGGTCGCATCCCTGCGCCTCTGTATGCATATCCGACCTTTAATCTTAACGGGGTGTAGTAACGGCTCGTCGGCATCTCATACGAACTTCTTGTCCCGCTTGCCTGTATCATCGACCATTTCGACATCGCGTCTTTATCTGTGCACTGCAATGTCCTCGGCTACGGTCCCTCCGAAGTCTCTAACACGGACTCGAAATCGCGAACTCGGTATCTTCGTCACTCAGTAGAAGATATCGAGCCGAACACGTCCTCAACGTGCATATCGCATCTCTGATGTCAGCGGAGTGGAACATCATCTCGTCGAAATCTCATGCGAACTCTTACTCCACTCTGCTTCAATATCGACTGATTCGGACTCATCTCATCGTGGCTACACAGACTGCGCTCCAACGACTACGCTCGTATCTGGAGTCTCCCAAGCAGTGTCCCATCACAATATCCGAATGATATCGAATCGTCCGACCGACTCGTCAGAACCTCATAATCCCCCAAGAGCTCAACATCTCAGGTACAGTTTAATAGTATCGAGTACATACCACAGCATCGGTGGTCCAGCCGTAGAAGGGCAAACCCAAGCCTCACTAATGGCGCCGCGGAATTGCCGCAAACCCTAAGGTTCAAAGGCTTTCACACGGTCATTATGTCGAGTTAGGGTTTCATTCTTCTAGAGGGTCCATAGAATCGCTTGCATGTCTTTCCGAATACTTTAAACTTGGAAAATGGGTTCCTGACACTCGATCGTCTCAATCGACTCTCAACGAATCTGCGTGAAGTCGCCTCTAGCTGGAATCAATCTATCTGATGACCTCGGATCGGGGTAAGCGAACGAACTAAATGTCCTAGTCATTAATCCTCGGTGACTAGCGACTCACTATCATATCTCTAAGAATATGCTCATGCTGCAGTAGCTCCAATCATCTGGGCGATATCACATCATTCGCAGCAACAACTGGCTCATTCGTCTGTACGCTAAGCAGCGCCTCAACCATCATGAATAAGCGATATATCAACGGTCATCACATCCTGGCTGGCCTCCATCAGTGGCTCAATCCTCTGGTGCCGATCAGCACATCCGGAAATCTCGTAAAAGCGATCAATCCAACGCTCATGTCGCGAAAACACAATAAGACGACTCCTCAAAATGCAATCGTACGTCTCGGGAATCATGCCCTGGTCAGTCCTCGTCCACGACGAGCTCATGCTGACGCAACTCGAGTCGTAGCTCACTCTGCCCGTGCAATCGTGGCAGCAAAACCATAACCAGTATCGATGAGGATAGATCATAGGAAGGAATATAATACGGTGCAAGGAAATGTACAACCTAAGGTTTCTTAAGCGGAGTGGCGTGTCGTAAGTATGCCGCGGAACATACCCACGGTACGTCACTCAACTTTAGTCACCTATTCCATCAACCAAGGGTCATCCTACACGGCGAAAGTTCGGGTCTAATACCCCATCGACTAAGTCTAAGTTCCGTAAGGTCAAGCCTAAGTTCCGTATATATATAACGCCCTAGGCTCCATATAGTCAAACTTAGAATCGAACCAAAGACAACCTAGCGCTCTGATACCAACTTTGTCACGACCCGAAAGAGCACGTGACTGGCCCTTGAACCATATGAAGTCTATAGAACCCCATCTGATCCAAGTAAGCCAAAAAGCCCAGAAATCTAAAACCATTTAAAGAGTAAATAAGGAAAACTGGTTTTAAGAAGTAAAGAAATCATATTTCAAAAATCAATGTTTTTAAATAACTAAGCCGAATATGCATTTTTAAAATGTGTAACCTTTCCTGAAAATTTCGGCAGAGTTTCCTTTGTGAAAACTGGCCCCGAACGGGGTACAACAAGAATAATGTATATGAAATGATAAAAGGCATCCCCAAGCGGGAGCTAGCTCTTCGTCTATCGACAGTCACAACCATGCAAGCAATAATAATATACAACGCCAAAGGGCGAGGATCAAAACCCAAAAAGAACTCAAAACAGCCAGAAAACCGTAATACTACAAGCGCGACTCTAAGGTCGAAATAATATAACACTGTTTTCTAAGTTTGAAACAATATACAAGTTTTGGTTGATGGAATTTCTAGATACAATGAATAATACATGTACAATGGCGGTTCTGATACAAAAGAACCCACCTACCCAAGCAAGTCACCCATAAGGAAGCAGTGTGCCAGAAATGCCGCCATGGAATCTGTACGGCAAAACCTGCAAGAACTGTGGCACAACGGGGGTGAGTTGCCAACTCGTGAATAGAAAACATCTACAAGCAGAGATCGAATGCATGACCCATCCTAGGTCAATACGATCAGATGTATATAAACCTTAAAATGAATAAAGCTGAAGCATGCTAAACTGGCAATGTAATTTCTATACATGAGTGTAGTGCCAAGTGCTCGTGCTAGTGTCTCAGGTAATAGCATATCATGAATGTGAGGTATGATCAATGTAATCAAATCTGCATATAAGTGGATCCCGTCCACTCGTCACCCAATGACAATAACCATCATGCATGTAAATATCATAAAACCTGTGCATGGAAATATGAGGATATAAACCATCTGTGTCCCTCACGCGACACGTCAAAATCATGGAACCGGAGTGCCCAGCATCGGCACTCGAAAACATCATGAAAACTGTGCCTAGCATCGGCACGTAAATCCTCATATATCGGGCTCCGTCGGTCCGGATCGGCCCACGGGCTCTGTCTACGGTATCGGCCCTCGGCCACGGCAGTACGCCCATATCCATCTATCGACTCTGGTCAGTATCCTCCGGATAACCGCCAGGTCCAACCAATCACCGGTAGGTACTCGCCGCCCTGCCAGGCTCATCGTCTACTCCACGAAAAACATTTCTTGCCCCGGGGAACCATACCGGGTCCACCATGTACCCGCAATCGGCCTCATCCGCCTCCTCGAATCGGGTTTCACATGTCGCTCTCAGCACCGAGAAAACACATGGTGGACGCACTGAAATATCATATCAAGGGTAACCGGGTTTTAAAACAATTACATATTCTCTTTTTGAAACACCCACGGTTCCCAAAAACCAGAAATATCATGGAAACAACATATCTCAATGCGTATAATCAGAAAGCAGGATGTATACGACATGTAAAGAAATGTAAGCAACATACACTGAATGCAACAGTACTACAGTGTAGTGACATGGCAATTATCGATGATGAAGTGTGCGAGCCGGCAAACACGTGTACGCGGAACATACGCATCATCGATAATGGTGCTGGTGTCCTAGCAGCATGACTGAAATATATCAACAATACAAGCGATGCAATGCAAATAGCATGAATATGCGGAATCGAATAATCAACGCAACAGTAGAGAACCTGCCTCAATGAATATATCATACAGCCTTGCCTTTTGAAATAAGAAGAACCGGGCTTTTTGGTAAAGTAAGGGCTACGGTGTTTTAAGAAAAGATGTGTCGTTTTTGAAAATATCCGTAGAATCCCTTTTTGCCTATCTTCAAAATATCCCCGATTCATCAGTTTTGAAATAGGTATGACTCAGTCTAGCCTAACGCCTACTATGCGAACTACGGGCCCAACTATCAAGTCAATCGGGAAGGGTATGGAAACCACCTAAATCTGAGTCGATATATATATATATAGTCGGTGATCTCGCCTCAAAAGTATCACGTACGATACAGTATATCATATAACATCCTCGAGTCATGAGTGCGGATCTAACATCAATATAAAGCTCGTACGGTAAATCGTCATACGGCATCCCAATAGCTGGGTACGGGTCAATATCACATTCATCTCACCACATATCAGGTATCACTACCATCATAACACATAATCTAGGGTACAAATCTAAGTCGAGTACCATCGACACCATCTATATAAATATGCATGCGGGGTAAAACACATGCCTAAAGGCCCGCCAAAACCACCATGTCGCATCTCAAAAACGAACATGCCACTTCGCCGATCTCGCGGCCTCACATCAAATATCATCTCAATCCCACATATCATCCGCAATCCTTATATGAACACATAGTCCCATACCCATGTGTAGATATACACACCATCATATGCGCACAGATAATTGAAAGAATGTATGCAAGTATATGTGTACGTGTATGTGTGAGTGCAACCACTACTTTAGGGTTCGCACTAAACCAAGCCAATACATCCTTGTCATTGATAATCCATTATTACAATTAATAGTCCTAACAACACATAATAAATATATGTGTGTATACGTATTCGTATACATCACCACGTGTTAGTTGTATGTATGCCCTAGAGGACAATATTGTACAGATTATGTATATTATATTGGATGCTTGGACATATATAGAGATGACTTTCTTGCTCGACATGATAGTATACTATCTGGTTGCTCTTTATCTTAACATGTACACTAGTCTCTTTATACTGTCTTATAGTTACATGTTGGTAAAGCCCTTAGGATTTGTACTTGACTACCTGGACTATGATGCAGATCATACTAGTGGGGACATGGTAGTCCATAAGTACATCCTTCAAGGTCCCTAGTCGTGGGTGTATCGAGACGGGGCATCGATATACCAGAGTAGACTAGCGTATACGCTTCTCGACCCATGTGATGGGCGATGGATGATCCCATATCCATTGGTGTTTGACATCAGAGATGGTATACGGGTGCTCAGTGGAGACTGAGTACACTGGACGGACTCGCCGAGAACTCCCAGATGGTATTATACCTCACGTCAGATGGCAGTTCTCAGGTGACACTTGTACAGGTTAGTCTGTAGACCCGAGATCGTCATAGAGTCTTGTGTGATTCCCACTGTGCTTTTATCTCCACCTTACCACGTCCATGAGGGCGTGCAAAACGGTGGTCTTTGGGCACAGTCCCGAGTCACATGGAGGCAATGAGCGATAGGAGGGGTTTCGTCTCTCCCGGTATTGGGGGTTGATGTTGCGCTGTGCTCGATTGGCCGTAACAGGGAAGTCCCTGGCCAGGGCTGATCAGAGATTTGCTGGTAAGTGTTACCAGTAGTTTCTCGACCCGTTATGAGCCTCACATCGGCACGACTTATCGGGTTATTGGGGTCTGACGTTTACCACCCCTAGACTTGATATGCGACGTATCTGACGAAGAGACCGGACTGTACGGTAAGTGTTACTGGTCGGATTCGCAGGAGTGTGAGCGGGCTAGCTCGTCGATCTTCTGATCGCTCAATACCCGGATGGCCGTTACGTTTAGCAGACCGCTTGCGGCTTTTGGGTGCTTGATATGATCATCATCTGCTACCGGCGTATTGACGAGTCTTTAGAGTCCTACACAGAGGTTTCCTGGCTCAAGCGAAACGAAATAGGAGCGCATATGAGATATGTGCGGGACCGAGAATAATGCGTGTATGTGATACCGCATTTCATTCTCGCGATATATGTTTCGATTGGTTATATTCGATATGACCTAGTTATCGAATCATTGATTCGATAAATCGATACATTACATACTAGACGGTTGTATGCGATATAACCGGACCATTGAATCAAGTGTTGATTTAATGATTTAATGTATAATTATATATTTGATATATTACTTTGCATTAACTTGTATTGGTTCACTTTAAACGGATTTTTCTCACTTGGATTGCACATTGTATATGTGATATACTTTTGTGCATCTTTTTGTATCATGTTTGATGATACTTGATCATATGGTTAAGTGAATAGAATTAAACCATGGTTATTATGATAATTAGGGTTTTGCATATTTAGTTATTCATTTATTTAGTTATTCATTTATTTGGACAAGTTTAAGATAAGAATGGTGGCTTTATTTGTTTTATGTTGAAGCTTCATGAAGCTTTGACTTTGCTAACCATCCTTATCTTCATGCTTAACCCTAACCCATCGAAGTGACCATGGTTAATTCTCTACACTTAACCCTAGTTTAAGTTATGATAAGTATTTGTTTTTCTATTTCTTTTTAATAGAACTTATCATAACTAGCTCATTTTCTTCTTCTTCTTCAAGCTTGCTACAACAATGGCAACTTGAGATCTAGTGAGATAAATCCAATTCTAAAGTGAACCCACCTCCTATTTCTTCACCCTCTACCTCTTGCCAAGTTGTTTTGGGTGTTTACTTCATAAGTTTCACAAGTTTGTGAAGTCGGAGCTTGAGTTTGTGCAACCTCGACGTAGATCGTCTTTGACACAAAGCCGACGACCTATTCCGCTTGTTTTCCCGATGAAGCCGATGATCGAGTCGAGGATTCATGATGGACAGCGAGGACATGACCACGTGGAGCTAAGGAGGCGGAAATCCGGATCTACAAAGGTTGTAGCATCTCAACTTTAGTTAAATAGTTAACTAGTTTATAGTTTCGGCTAGAATTCTAGCGAAGATCCGTTAACTAGGGTTTCTCGGCACCATAATTTTTAAATTTGGCATGTTCGATGCCTTGTGAGACCTCTATAGGGTGCCTAGGAACCTTTTACTGGTATCAGAGCCTAGCTAGAGCCTTAGGCGAAGTTTATACGCAATTCGAAGCCCGAACGAACCCGAAACTCTAAACCTTATGAGCTCTCTGGACTTTTTCCGAAAATGGGGTTTTTTCCATATTAAAAATATTCAGAGAAATCAGCAGGAGAATGTAAGATTTACTGTGAAGTTCGATAGCACAATTCAATTGAACGGCCGTGGTTCCGCGTCACGAGCATAGCTCGTGCGGCGGTTCCGCGGTCGTACGGATCCACTGTTCAAAACTTTTCACACAGTAATTCTTACCTTGCAGTGCTGGAATTTCTGGGAATTTTTAATAATTATTCAAGTGTTGAATAATCTGGGATTGTTTTAGAGCTTCGGTGATTCGATCGGGGTATCAAATTTCGTCTTTAGTATTTTTCCAGATAACTGTAGAATATGTTAAAGAGTTCGACCGGATATAAATACCCAAGTTTTCCCCTGCCGGAATAATTCCAAGTGTTGGATTTTTCTGTGGTTAAAAGACGTTCTGAGTAGTGCAAGTAACGCGATGGTCCCTCTAAAAGACAACAAACCTTAACTCGATTATGTGACCGTCTTGAACTGCCCTTTGAACCGTCGAGTTTGGGGCAGTACGGCGTGCCACATGTGAGGCGTTGGCTTGACCCTTCTACGGCTGGACCGTTGGTACTGAGGTATGAAGTGAATGTCTTTGAACCTATTTCATGTGTTGATCGGTGTCGGGAAAACTTGGGTGTTCGAATGTTCGATCGGAAAGTTTGATATATTCTATTTATCCGGAATTGGATACAATAATTGGAATTCACAAGAAGTTATGAGATAACTGAATGAATGTTATAAATCTAGCAATTTAGTACCATATGATATTGAAAAGAGTTTTCGATAATGAGACTAAAATGCGGGATTTATATCTGTTAGGCATGCGATGTCTAAAGTAGTTGCGGATTCCAACTGTTGTAGTTTTACACTTTCTTTTCTGTGATCGTAAGTGTAGTATGATCATATCGCCGGTTTCGTTGCTATACATCAACGACAATTGGGGTATGCATACTTACTTACGTTGATGACTTGTGATGTTATGTGTTGCTGGATATGTTATATTGGATCGTCGTATTCGAATAGCCGGGGGGTTTTTATGTGAGATGAGTGTTTTTCATTTTCATTCATGTAAAAACTTGTATGTAATATTCTTTCATTTGGGGCGCTTCCAGGTAGCGGAAGTTGTCACCCGTTGTATATTATTTACTTTTCCGCATTAGGATAGACCCAAGGAGGGGAGCACAAGTAACCGGGTTCTGGGGTCCAGTGGGAGACCAACTCGAGGAGTCGAGTCCGGGTCTCCTAACCCTAGAATTGGCAGGGTTGCTTGCCGCTCTCGTAGGGGTCTAGGGGTGTGGGATTGGCTATTCATCACGACCGTGGAATCCGTGTTTTATACTGGCTCGTATTGAAAACACGGACGTCCTAGTATATCCAATATTTCATATGATTATTCTGCTGCGATATCTGTGTTGTGATTCTGTGATGGATATAGTATATAGTATATATGATATATTATATAGACGTTACTTATGTTTTACACCCGCGCTAGCCCTGCCCTGCTCTGTCGTTAGTTACCTAACCTAACGGTGCACGAGGGGACATCGAGGCGAATGCGGATGGCATAAGTGTACGTCATATCTATCTGTGATGTTTAGGTATTTAAATGATGGGACTTCATTAATGTGATTAATGAAAGGAAAGAAACCTAAGATATTGTAGAATCAGATTTTAAATAAAACAGGTAGCTACAGTTCTTGCTTTGCATAGTGGTATATATGATATACCCCGCACCTTATTCGATGAGGAAAGGACCGAGATCCCTTCACCGGGAGTGACTCCTTTAGCAATAACTGGCAGATGCTACACACTCGGTTTGTTTTTGATTGCTTTTATAGTTTCTGCTTTGCACAGTGATATATATGATATATCCCGCACCTCATTCGACGAGGAAAGGGCCGACGATCCCTTCACCGGGAGTGACCCCTTTAGCAAAACTGGAAAAGCCTCAAAATCACTCCATTTCAAAACTTCATTTGATTCTACAACGATATCGAGTTCATTACGCAATAGGTTTTCAGAAAAACCTGACGTAGCCCTCCGTCATTTCAGATAAAGACTATTTAGTATTCGTGCTGCGTTTGTTGACCTCTGTCAAGGCGTAGTGTGCGGTAGCTAACTAGTAATTATCTGCAAAGCATGTGATGTGATTGGATTAGGGTAGTCGTGCGACCTTGTTGACCTCTGTCAAGGGTCGTGCGGGTGGGTTTGATTCAATCAAGAAATGACGGGTTGAACTTGACTAGTGCACTATGATTTATTGACCTCTGTCAAGGTCATGGTACACTAGGGGCAAAAGATTATCGGGAATTTCAAGTGTTGAAATTTGCAATGAGATTGCATACCTTCTATGTGATAGTTGGATCCCGATACCCACTGCGAGTAAGAGTTACTCCTGGGAGAGTTTTACACATTGCAATTAGCTGATCAAGTAGGTGTCTAGAAAGGTGTCAACGGGGTTACGCCTCTGGGAAAACGAGGTTTACAGTAATTAGGTTCGTGCGAAAGCACGGGAGACCTCCCTCAAAGTACCGACACTGGCCTGGCTGAAAGATTGGCGAACTTGTAGTGTGTAATTAATCCCGGCTAGTCTTTCCTTTTAGGGTTTGGAGGAAGATTTGATAAAAAGCAGTGGGAGCCATCCTGATTAGATAAGATAATAACCAATCTGATCTTGCACGAGCATACGCTAAAGTGTTTTCTTCTCTCTCTCTCCAGGTAGCGACCAGTTCATGCCTTAATCAAGATAATAATATGGATGTATTGACCGAACCCGCATGTTATACTGTGCTGGGGAACGTTGGTTCCGTTCTTTCCTGTAAGAGTTATAGGAATGAACAGGAAATAGGGGAACACCAGGATTCCCATGTCACCCGAATGAAGAAAGTACATGTTGATGCATTTTCTTCGGGTGTGTTCGTTACAGAGAACTGTTTCTCCATTTGCTCTACGTCCTGGGTATTAGATACCGGGTCAGGATCCCATATATGTAATCAGTTACATGGGCTTAGGAAAGGTAGAGAACTCGGAGAAGGTGATAAAGACATTAGAGTTGGAAATGGTGCAATTGTTGCAGCTAAGACTGTCGGAGAATATCACCTTGTATTACCAACTGGTAATACATTGGTTCTGAACGAATGCTATTACATGCCGAACCTGATATGCAACATTATATCGGTTTCTTTATTAAGCAAAGAAGGATATAATTTTGTATTACAGGACAATGTTATGAACATTTTCCATAACCAAAAGTTGGTTGGATCAGGCACGTTATGCAATGGCATTTATGTTCTAAATCAATCAACAGTTCTGAGCATAACAAACACACACAAGAGGAAGAGTTCGGAACTGAACGAATCCTTCTTGTGGCATTGTAGACTGGGTCACATCAATGTGACACGACTAGCTAAGTTGCATAAAGATGGATATTTAAATCCGTTTGAATTTTCATCTTATGACACTTGCCAGTCATGTCTCAAAGGAAAGATGACCAAAACTCCGTTTACGGGACACGGAGAAAGAGTTACCGAACTCTTGGGACTAGTACATAGTGATGTATGCGGTCCAATGTCTACACATGCCAGGGATGGTTCTTCGTACTTCATTACATTCACTGACGATCTCTCAAGATACGGACATGTGTACTTGATAAGACACAAGTCTGAAGCTTTTGAGAAATTTAGAGAATATAAACAAGAAGTCGAGAAACAAACCGGAAAAAGTATTAAAATCCTTCGATCTGATCGAGGAGGTGAATACTTGAGCAATAAATTCCTGGACTTCCTAAAAGAGAATGGGATTCTCTCTCAGCTGACTCCTCCATATACACCACAGCACAACGGTGTATCGGAGCGGAGAAATCGCACCCTATTAGATATGGTGCGCTCTATGATGAGTACAGCTGAGTTACCTATTTCCTTCTGGGGGTATGCACTTGAGACAGCGGCATACCTATTGAATCAAGTTCCATCTAAATCTGTACCTACCACACCATATGAGATATGGAGTGGGAAGAGACCATGTCTTAAACGAGTTAAGATATGGGGTTGTCTGGCCTATGTCAAAAGGCAAAATCCAGACAAACTCGAGGCACGGTCAGTTTTATGTAAGTTTGTGGGATATCCTAAACATTCAAATGGATATTATTTCTACCACAGTGAACAACAAAAGGTGTTTATTGCTCAACATGCCACCTTTTTAGAAAAGGAATTTCTTGAAAAAGAGATTAGTGGCTCTGAGGTAGAACTGGAAGAAGTTCCAGAAACACAAACTATAACTGAAGATTTAGTGGAACCAGAAGATTCGGTAGTACCCGACGAGCCTCAGCCTCTCCGCCGATCTGGTAGGGTTTCTCGTCCACCTGAGAGATACTACGGTTTTCTCATTGATGGTGGAAGCGAGGATTGCATCATGGAGGATGATGACCCAACTAGCTTCGAGCAGGCCATCACGAGTGGTGACTCTGTGAAATGGCTGGATGCTATGCGGTCCGAGATGGATTCCATGTACACCAACAAAGTATGGACTTTGGAAGTTGCTCCTGAAGGGGTAAAACCCATTGGGAGCAAGTGGATCTTTAAGAAGAAACTTGGTGTAGATGGGAAAGTGGAGACTTTCAAAGCTAGACTTGTAGCAAAGGGTTTTCGTCAAAGACCAGGTGTGGACTATGACGAAACCTTTTCTCCAGTGGCTATGCTTAAATCCATCCGAATCATGCTTGCCATTGCTGCCTTTCATGACTACGAAATCTGGCAAATGGATGTTAAGACCGCCTTTCTAAATGGTGATTTAGAAGAGTGCGTGTACATGACTCAGCCAGAGGGCTTCGTAGACAGTGGGAGCAGCGGGAAGGTGTGCAAGCTGCTTAAATCCATTTATGGATTAAAGCAAGCATCGCGGAGTTGGAACATCTGCTTTGACGTCGTTATCAAAGAGTTTGATTTCGTCAAAAATCCAGATGAACCTTGTGTCTACAAGAAGGTGGCAGAGAGTAAGGTTGTCTTCCTCGTATTGTACGTAGACGACATACTCTTGATAGGAAATGATATTCCTATGCTGCAAGCGGTCAAGCTCTTCTTATCACAAAGATTCTCAATGAAAGATCTTGGTGATGCCTCCTGCATATTGGGAATTAGGATCTATAGAGATAGATCCAAACGGATTTTGGGATTGTCCCAATCCAGGTACATTGACACCATACTAAAGAGGTTTAGTATGGAAGAGTCCAAGCGTGGGAACTTGCCCACGATCTCTGGAGTCACTCTCTCCAAAGATATGTCTCCCAAGACTGATTTGGAGAGAGCTCGCATGCAAGGGATACCCTATGCTTCAGCAGTAGGCTCTATCATGTATGCGATGCTATGTACCAGACCCGATGTAGCATACTCACTAAGTGTAGTGAGCAGGTATCAAGCTGATCCTGGAGAGAGTCACTGGACAGCTGTGAAGAGCATTCTCAAGTACTTGCGAAGGACTAGAGATATGTTCTTGGTGTATGGTAACGGAGAACTCCAAGTGGAGTCCTTTACCGATTCGAGCTTCCAGAGTGACAAGGACGACTCTAAGTCACAGTCGGGCTTTGTCTTTACCCTTTACGGAGGGGCGGTTAGCTGGAAGAGTTCCAAGCGGGAAACCGTGGCAGACTCGACGATGGAGGCAGAATACATCGCTGCCAACGATGCTGCCAAAGAGGCTGTCTGGATCAAGAAGTTCATTACTGAACTTGGAGTGGTTCCATCCATTGAGCATCCAATACCTTTGTATTGCGATAACAATGGAGCGGTGGCTTTGGCCAAGGAACCCAGGTCCCATCAGCGGTCCAGACATATTCTGAGGCGGTATCACCTGATCCGGGAGATAGTTGATCGCCGGGAGATCGAGGTCAGGAGAGTTGACACGAAGAACAACACGGCGGATCCACTCACGAAGGCCATTCCCCAGATACAGTTTGAGAGACTCTTCGGGATGCTCGGTATGAGATACTACAGCAGCTGGCCCTAGTGCAAGTGGGAGATTGTTAGTTGTATGTATGCCCTAGAGGCCAGTATTATACAGATTATGTATATTATATTGGATGCTTGGACATATATAGAGATGACTTTCTTGCTCGACATGATAGTATGCTATCTGGTTGCTCTTTATCTTAACATGTACACTAGTCTCTTTATACTGTCTTATAGTTACATGTTGGTAAAGCCTTTAGGATTTGTACTTGACTACCTGGACTATGATGCAGATCATACTAGTGGGGACATGGTAGTCCATAAGTACATCCTTCAAGGTCCCTAGTCGTGGGTGTTTCGAGACGGGGCATCGATATACCAGAGTAGACTAGCGTATACGCTTCTCGACCCATGTGATGGGCGATGGATGATCCCATATCCATTGGTGTTTGACATCAGAGATGGTATACGGGTGCTCAGTGGAGACTGAGTACACTGGACGGACTCGCCGAGAACTCCCAGATGGTATTATAGCTCACGTCAGATGGCAGTTCTCAGGTGACACTTGTACAGGTTAGTCTGTAGACCCGAGATCGTCATAGAGTCTTGTGTGATTCCCACTGTGCTTTGATCTCCACCTTACCACGTCCATGAGGGCGTGCAAAACGGTGGTCTTTGGGCACAGTCCCGAGTCACATGGAGGCAATGAGCGATAGGAGGGGTTTCGTCTCTCCCGGTATTGGGGGTTGATGTTGCGCTGTGCTCGATTGGCCGTAACAGGGAAGTCCCTGGCCAGGGCTGATCAGAGATTTGCTGGTAAGTGTTGCCAGTAGTTTCTCGACCCGTTATGAGCCTCACATCGGCACGACTTATCGGGTTATTGGGGCTGACGTTTACCACCCCTAGACTTGATATGCGACGTATCTGACGAAGAGACCGGACTGTACGGTAAGTGTTACTGGTCGGATTCGCAGGAGTGTGAGCGGGCTAGCTCGTCGATCTTCTGATCGCTCAATACCCGGATGGCCGTTACGTTTAGCAGACCGCTTGCGGCTTGTGGGTGCTTGATATGATCATCATCTGCTACCGGCGTATTGACGAGTCTTTAGAGTCCTACACAGAGGTTTCCTGGCTCAAGCGAAACGAAATAGGAGCGCATATGAGATATGTGCGGGACCGAGAATAATGCGTGTATGTGATACCGCATTTCATTCTCGCGATATATGTTTCGATTGGTTATATTCGATATGACCTAGTTATCGAATCATTGATTCGATAAATCGATACATTACATACTAGTCGGTTGTATGCGATATAACCGGATGATTGAATCAAGTGTTGATTTAATGATTTAATGTATAATTATATATTTGATATATTACTTTGCATTAACTAGTATTGGTTCACTTTAAACGGATTTTTCTCACTTGGATTGCACATTGTATATGTGATATACTTTTGTGCATCTTTTTGTATCATGTTTGATGATACTTGATCATATGGTTAAGTGAATAGAATTAAACCATGGTTATTATGATAATTAGGGTTTTGCATATTTAGTTATTCATTTATTTAGTTATTCATTTATTTGGATAAGTTTAAGATAAGAATGGTGGCTTTATTTGTTTTATGTTGAAGCTTCATGAAGCTTTGACTTTGCTAACCATCCTTATCTTCATGCTTAACCCTAACCCATCGAAGTGACCATGGTTAATTCTCTACACTTAACCCTAGTTTAAGTTATGATAAGTATTTGTTTTTCTATTTCTTTTTAATAGAACTTATCATAACTAGCTCATTTTCTTCTTCTTCTTCAAGCTTGCTACAACAATGGCAACTTGAGATCTAGTGAGATAAATCCAATTCTAAAGTGAACCCACCTCCTATTTCTTCACCCTCTACCTCTTGCCAAGTTGTTTTGGGTGTTTACTTCATAAGTTTCACAAGTTTGTGAAGTCGGAGCTTGAGTTTGTGCAACCTCGACGTAGATCGTCTTTGACACAAAGCCGACGACCTATTCCGCTTGTTTTCCCGATGAAGCCGATGATCGAGTCGAGGATTCATGATGGACAGCGAGGACATGACCATGTGGAGCTAAGGAGGCGGAAATCCGGATCTACAAAGGTTGTAGCATCTCAACTTTAGTTAAATAGTTAACTAGTTTATAGTTTCGCCTAGAATTCTAGCGAAGATCCGTTAACTAGGGTTTCTCGGCACCATAATTTTTAAATTTGGCATGTTCGATGCCTTGTGAGACCTCTATAGGGTGCCTAGGAACCTTTCACCACCGACTGCGGGGGTGCTATACGCCATCCACCCGACTTCTCCCCGTAGATATAAATCTACTCACCTTGCTTCTCATGTGCCGACGCCGATGTCGCCATTTTCATCTTCTTCGCCTCCTCATCACGTAAGGTACCTACAAGTATATCACAACGCTAAAGCACATGAAAATCACATCGGAAACAAAAATTGCACACTCTACTCGCATAGGTAGAAACCTATCGTCTCGCATGTAAACACTATCAATATCCACTTGTCGTTGACGTCCAAACGCCACCCGACAGAAACGAAACACCAAATACCAAGATCCACGCTAAAACAAGTCGTAAATCATGCGCCAACATAGGAAAATCAACCCAGATTTCACCTTAAATGGAATCAGTCAAAACTAGACATACCCAGGGTCAAGTTTATAGGGCAAAAGGCTACAGAACAAAAACGAAGGGGTTCCAACCTGCTCTGGCCGCAAATTGCAGCCAGAGGGATTAAATCTGCGGCCCAAACAAAGAATTAGGGGCTAGGGCTTGGTGTGGTGGTTCTATGGTGCCTGCACATCTCACTGTCAACTCAGTTTTATTTTTGGGGTCTGGGGGTGATAGCAGATTCCTAAAAACAGTGACAGATTCAAAGTTTTTCCCGATATCCACTCCGTAAATCCGTATTCTGGTTCTAGTTCCAGGTTTGGGTCCAAGTTAGCATCACACAAGGGGTTCTAAGGTCACAACAAGCCTCAATTTCATCCTTAATCTCAGGTCCCACATAAACCCTAACTTGATGTTTCACAAATCCACCAAACAACACCATATCGATACAAAACTAGTATTGATGCACAAGAAATGAGATACTACTCTAATAGGTGCAGAAATTACCTCCCTTGGCAACTCAAGAAAATTCTTGAGTTGCTCAAAGTCCTCCAAATCCAATCTTGCTAGGTTCATTGTGTAGCTAGTGAGTTTGGGAGCAAGTTTTGTGAAGTGGGAATGGGGTTTTGGGGTTGATTTCATTGTGGATCTAGGATTTCATGAAGAGGGAGAGAGAGAGGGAGAGGGAGCAGCAGCAGCTCAATAGAAGAGGTAAGAGAAAATGAGAAAGGAAATGATGGGGGGGCATGGGTCAAAAGAGGTTTGACCTAGACATTCTCTCTCATCCTCATACTTACTTTTTTTCCTTTTCTTTTCTTTTCCTTTTTCTTTTCCTTCTCACTCCAATAGTGAAGCCAAAAGAACAACCTTGGTAATGGAAATGTAACACAAGTGTAACAAGTGTGGAAAAAATGATATGTGCACATTTTTGCACAAAAATGCTAAAAATCCAATTAGCGATTTTTAATCGCGGTTAGCACTAAATTAGCATATAACTAATCATAAAAACTTTAAAATGGCATAATTCCATAAAATACCCTATTTTAGAATTTTCCAAAATTTCCCCCCATTTATTTGTATTTAATTATACCGGAATATTAAAATATTCATTAAAATAATATTAAATTATAAAAATTCCCGAAAATAATATTTTATTATTTTGGAAACGTTACACACACATCATCATCGGTAATTGTCATGTCACGTATACATTAGAATATATTACTTCATAGATATAAATTGCTAGCTAGTAGTTGCAACATAGTACTAGTACGATTTCCTTCATATGCTAGTATAGTTATTGCATTCCTTGCTTAATACCCGGTGCATTTATATGTTCATTTGCCATGCAATATTATGGGGCTTTATGCCGGTAATTCACTGTTATTTACTCTTGAGATTGGGATTTCGGATTTCCATGAGTTTTCTGGATTTTATAAACTTATTATCATTTTAAAGATAGAAAATTGCGGTTTTCTCGTGATATGATTTGAGAGGTTTCCACCATGAGTTTTCTCGGCTCTTAAGCGGTATCATACACCCGATTCGAGGAGAAAGAGGAACCGTCTGCCAGTGCATGGTGGACCTGATACGGTAACCCGAGGCAAGATGGTCGCAGATGATGGTATTGAGCCTGGCAGGGGAGCGCTACCGATCGGTTATTTGTGATGCGGTGGATATCCGGAGGATACCGACGTAGTCGTGAGATTTGATGATAGGGGCCAGCCCGGATTGCTGGAGCCCGAGATATTGAGATTTGATGATATGGGCCAGTCCGGATTGCTGGTGCTTGAGATATTGAGACATTGAAACATTGAGATATTCAAATATATGTTTTGTGTCGATGCGGGAAACAGTTTCTCTATCGATTTCATTGATAATACTTGGTTTTATTACTCAAATCTCATTGAGATATGAAAACAGTTTTCTCATTCAAAATATATTCTGTTTTCATTATTATTGCATTCATACATCATATATGTGATATGTTGCTACCTGAGGCACTGACACGAGCACTTGGTATTCACTTATGTATAGATTTTTACCCTTTCCATTATTGTATACTTCCGGCTATATATTATGGATATTATTGTATGACCTAGGATAGAGTCATACATGCGATTTCTGCTCGGTGATGTTTTCTACTCACGAGTTGGCAACTCACCCCCGTTGTGCCACAGTCTCTTGCAGATTTTGCTGTATAGGTTTCCTTGGCGGATTTGCTGGCACACTGCTTCCTTCCGGGTGATTGCTTTGGTAGGTGGGTTCACTCGTATCGTGACCACCATTGTACTTTTATTTATTTCAGTTGTATCTAGTAACTCCATCCACCAGACTTGTATATTTTGATAAACTTAGAAGACATGTATGTATATTCTTTCGACCTTAGAGCCGCACGCTGTATTACACGGTTTTCCTCTGGTTTTCTTTCTGAGTTTTGATTCTCGCCTTTCGGCGTTGTATATTATATTGCTTGCGTGGTTGTGTCCGCCAATTGGCGAAGAGCTAGCTCCCTTTTGGGGATGCCTTTATTCATCATTATACGTATTTCATGTGCTGTACTCATTTGGGGCCAGTATTTACAAAGGAGACACTGCCGAAATTTTTGGGAAAATATGATGTTGCTTTTAAATGTTTAATGCCACATATTTATTTACACCACTTGCTTTAAAACATGTTTTCTTCACTTCTTCTTTAAAATGGTTTAGATTTCTAGGCTTTTGGCTTACTTGAATTAGGTGGGGTCCTATAAACTTCACTTGATTCAAGTGTCAGTCACGTGCTATTTCGGGTCGTGACACCGAGGGCCGATCCTGCAGACGGAGCCCGTGGGCTGATCCGGAATGACAGAGCCCAAGATATATAAGGATTTACGTGTTAATGTTTGATATGGGTTTCTTGATGTTTCGAGTGTCGATGCTGGACACCCAGGTTCCATGATTTTGATGTGTCACGATGGACACACGTTGATTTCTACCCTCATACTTTCATGCATATGCTTTTATGATATTTACATGCATGACGCTGTTGTGTCATTGATGGACACGTGGATGAGATCCACATGCATACAGGCATTGATTATATGGTTGGATGATATCCACATGCCGATAGGCATTGAGTATATTGTTGGTATATATGCAGATACGGTCACCCTAGATATCATAGTATTACCTTTATGATATAGTTGACCTAGGAAATAGTTATTTTATTCGATTTCTACCTGATGATATTTTCTACTCATGAGTTGGCAACTCACCCCCGTTGTGTCACAGTTCTTGTAGGTTGACCGCATGGATCAGTAGCGGCATCGCTTTCACATAGCTGCAATCAGGAGTTTTGCTTTGGTAGGTGGTACATGTTGGATCGTTCCCCTCTTGTATTTATTATTCCTGTTGTATCTAGTTAACTCCATCAAATCAGAAACTAGTATTTGTATAAGTAGTAAGACTTAGCAAGGCTTGTAGTTGCAAGACTTGAGCGATGGGTGTTATGTTCGCTTATTGGGTTGATGTCTTACTTTATTTATTATCTTTTGGGTTGATCTTCGCCGTTGGGCATCATATACATATATTTCTGTCTTGCGTGGTTGTGAATCCACCGATTGGCGAAGAGCTAGCTCCCGCTTGGGGTTGCCTTTTATATTATTATGTATTTGTGGTTTTGGATCAAAATATACAAAGGAGGTGCTGCCCAAATTTTAAAAAGATGAAACGTGTTTTTCAACTAGTAAATCCATTTGCATTTTTCAAGTTCCTTTATCTGTGTATTTAAGAAAACATTTGATTCTATTATACCTTTATTTCAAAACTTCACCTCTTCTATTTTCTTAAAAAGGTTTAGAATTTTGGGCTTCGGTTTACTTGTATTACGTTACGCCTTTAGACGTGACGTGGTTTAAGTGCCGGTCATGAACAATATTTTCGGGTCGTGATAGGCTAGCACGAGGCACTTGGCCTTCATGCAGTCAATATCCCAGGTCTTACGGATGTCCTTATCGAAGACACTGGATTCTGGACCTGGGACGGCGGGGGCTTTAGTATTGAGGATATACCCTAATTTGTCATAAGTGATTGCCATATTGACATTCCTGAACCAATCTTTGTAGTTTGGCCATGTCAATATAATTTTATCTAATAGTAACTTAAGGCCCGTCACCTTTGGTTGCTGTAATTAGGAGAGAGAGAAGAAACACTTCAGCATGATGTTGTGGCAAGTTTAGATTGGTTTTTAGTTTATCTAAACAGGATGGCTCCCACTGTTTTTTGAATCCTTCCTCAAACTATAAAAGAAGAATTAGTCAGGATTAACCTCACCGTACCATACTTGCTTAACCTTTCAGCCAGGCTAGTATCGAAACTTTGAGGGAGGTTTTATGACACTTTCGCAAAGTTCCATAATTAAATAACCTTTTTTTCCCTGGAGGCGTAGCTCCGCTAACACTGTTCTAGACACATACATGTTTTATAACATTGATCGTTAAGTGAAAAAATTTCCCGAGGAGTAGCATATACTCACATTAGGATCGTGATCCAAATATCATCGTTTGATAAAGTCGAAGGAATCCTACCAAAATTATCACACTCCAAATGGTATGCAACACTAGCAAGTTTCAATTTCTTTAGAAACTCCTGATGTGGATTTTTGCCCCATGCTCTTATGACCTTGACGATGGACAACATATCATAAGTCACATGTCAAGTTCTACCCGTCATTGTCCAGTTTAATTTGAACCTACCCGTACATACCCTTGATGAAGGCCAAAATAGCAGTACGACTGTCCTAAACCAACGTATCTATCTATGCTACAGATGAATATTCAGTAGCTACCAATCACTACGCCTTGGCAAAGGTCAAAATACATAGCTTGAATACTACTGAATGTTCAACTGAAATGATGAAGGGCTACGAATGGTTTTGGAGAAACCGTGAACGTGGTGAACTTGACATAATCTAAGGAACCTGATAGCTTTTAAAATGAGTGGTTTAAGCTCTACATTTTAAAAGTTTCACTTTTTTGAAAAAACCGAGTGGTTTTAAAATTGTTCCAACGATTTAGCTTTGGTTTGTTTGCTTTGAATTAATGTAATACAGTCCCATTAATTAACCTATCATTGCAGAAAAAGATGAAAATACAACGTACGCTTATGTCATCCGCATTCGCCACGGGGCCCCGTCTTACACCGTTAGGTTAGATAACATACGCCAAAGCTGGGAGCTGGATTAGCGCGGATGCAAAACATAAGCAAAGTCTACTATATAATATATATATATATATAATATTATCCATTCATCAGATGCAATAATAGGCATTCCAGATCACAGATGAACACATTGGATATACTAGGAATTCCGCATTTCGTTTGAGCCTGTAACGAAAGACGGACTCCACGGTCGTGATGAATAGCCAAACCCCACCCCAGACCCCTACGAGTGCGGCAAACTACCCGCCAAATACCCGAAGTGAAGCAACCTCCCTCAACAACGTGGGTAGTCCACTCGGCATTTCAAAGTACACGGTAGTTTGTGCACCCCACCTTGGGTCTATCCTAGGAGCAATAAGCAGTAAATGAAATAATACATTGGTGGCTACAACCTCAACCCGGATGTTCCCGCGAAAAAATATTACAACAATTTACAATTTACATTTGAATGAAAGAATATAACACCTCACATACCCAGCTATTCATTCACGACAATCCAATAAGTCCATATACACAAACTAAACATCAAAGAAATGTGCAACCCACAACTGACCGACATATAGCGATTAGCAGAAGTTTACGAACACATATATCACAACTTGAACCATTAAAGGACGTTAAACTGTGACTTCGAAACACCCCGTATTGCCACAGAGAAGAATTGACAGCATATTCAAAATTGGAAAAAATAAACAACTCCTGAAACACTAGATCCAAGTAACAAAATCACGGACCAAAATACGAAGCAATCCCTTTTTTTAAAACCGGTGAGGCCGGAAATTCTTACAATGTTGTCGGTCCAGTTCAGTGGGAATTGTCTCGTTTTTGTTGTGTCTTCACTTTACAAGTGAATGAGTACTCTGCAGTTGCTCAAATAATTTTTAGAGCCTCGTAAAAAATAACAGAAACTAGGATCTACGTTTCGATGTTTACGGGTTATTTCGGTTTCGTAGTTTTAGTTGTCGTTTAATCTGTTAGTTATGGTTTAGTCAACTCTGATACCACTGTAAGTCGATGCCACGCACCCCACGTGTTTGCGGGGAGGCAGAGTTTGCAAAAAACGATTTTTATAAGCTTCGTAACATCGACTAAACTCCAGGATCGATACTAAACCCTAACTAACAATCTAGCAAAGAGGTTTAACTACTATGTGTGAGTGTTATACCTCAAGTTCTTGCTGTCCTTCACCTCCTCGCTGTCCTTCTCCAAGTCATGAGGTCCTAGAAGTGAGAACGGATTGCACCTCCTCGTCGTCTTCTCCAAATCGTAGAAGATCCACCCGAGAGATCCGACTTTGAGCTTAACCTCTAATCTTGAGGCAACTTGGTCACTTGGTGAGCTAAACTAAGTAGCCTAGTATGTGTAGAGAGTGATGAGGGATCTAGTAGTCTAACAAACCCTAGGATTCTCAACCCATGAGATGGTTAGGGTTTGAAATGGGAAAAAGAAAGCTTGATGAAATTGAGAGTAGTAAAAGTATCTGTTGTTTTCTTTTAGTTAAAATGATTAAGTGAAAAAGGCTAGGGTTTTGGATTTTAAACCATAGGAAAATATCTAACAAATATCTAAGTCAAAAAATGCCAAATGAATCCAAGAAAGTCAAAGTGAAACCCTAATCCATTTCACTAAAATCCATAAAGTTTCCTCTCTCATTTCCTCCACCTCAAAAAGATTTCACCAATAAAGAAAAACCCTAATTTGAGGTGTCATTCTTCATGTTGTAATCTTGTTCAAATTACAAGAATACCCCTCTCATCCGTATATACATACTCGTATCCGTATCCTGATAAATACGAATACAATGAGAACAAGATTACAAATACCAATAATCAAATACCAGGATCCGGCTTAAACCAAAGCCCAATGGTACTGTCCGCCCGAACATCATATGCTTACAAGTGCACGTATGTGATTGAACTCTGTCGTAAAAACATACGACCTCTACACGTTTCGCCTGAAGCTGGGAAACCCTCTGTGTAGGACTCTAAATACTCGACAGTACGCTGACAGTTGGTTTAACCACAAGCGCGTCAGTAGCCCTAGCTGTACGTAACGGCTACCCACGTATTGATGGTGTAACATTTCAAAAAGATAAAACATTAATTTTTGGGAATTTTTATAATTTAATATTATTTTAATGAATATTTTAATATTTTGGTATTATTAAATACAAATAAATAGGAAAAATGTTAGAAAAATTATGGAAAATTCTAAAATAGGGTAAATTAGAGAATTATGCCATTTCTAAGTCTAATTGATTTGTTATATGCTAATTTAGTGCTAATCGTGATTAAAAATCGCTAATCGGTTTTTAGCATTTTTTTTGTGCAAAACATGCACATATCACTTTTTCACACTTGTGTTACATTTTTATTGCCATGGTTGTTTTGGGGTTACTATTTGAGTGAGAGGGGTTTTAAAAAGGAAAAGAAAAGAGAAAAGAATAAAAAATTGGAGAGTTGGTGAGAGAGAGAGGTATGGGCTTCATTTGACCCAGGGACTTAGCCATTTTCCCCCTCATTTCCCTCCCCCTTCTCCCTTCTCCTGCTGCTGCTCCTGCACCTCATCCCCTCCCCTCTTCAAATGCTCCAAAACACCTCTAAAACTACACCAAAACCCCACACTCATTTCATTAAAAGTGTGCACAATCCCTAGATCTACACTTGGAGCTAAAGAAGCAAGGATTTTGGCCACTAGAGGCAACTCAAGAAAATTCTTGAGTTTCCAAATGAGGTATTTTCTGGATCATTAACTTAGTTTTAGTATTTCCTTTACCCCCATGTTATGATCGAACCGATATTGTGTGATTTTGTGGACTTGATGAAAACCTAGTTAGGGTTTGAGGGAAACTTTTGTTGTAATGTGAAATTGAGCTCAGTTGAGGTTATATAAACACCCTAGCGTATGAATTGAGACCCAAAACTGAAGATTAAACCCAGAATATGGATTTTAGAAACCGATATCGGAAAATTTGTGAAATCTGTGAAGGTTAATTGGGATCTGCTATCACCCGGGACATCCTAAAATAAAATTGATTGAACAGTGGCATGTGCAGGCACCCAGGAAGCTACCACCAAGACCCCAGCCCCTAACTCCCAATCTTGGCCGCCAATTTATCCCGTTTGGCCGCAATTTGCGGCCTGGGTCCCACCATTTTGGCTCGTATTGGTTCTGTAGCTCCTACATGTTCATGGTAGACCCCTGGTATATATAGAATTGTATAAATTGACCTAGGATGAAATCTGGGACATATTTCATAAGTTGCTGTTTTGGATTCGTGTTTCCGTATTCCGTATTTTTAATTCTGCAATTGAGTATTTTGTTTTGCCTCGACAAATTGGCGTTTATACGACGATATAGAGGATTTATTGATGGTTTTGAAGGCGTGCCATAGGTTCTAACCTATAGGCCTCTTATCGTATCGTTTTGGGTTTCGTGTGCCGTTTTAGCTTTGGTTTGGTTTTAATGCGCATATACGACACTTTGATGTGTAGGTACCCCATGAAGACTACGGGACGACAAGAAAGCGCGTGGTGACATCGAAAGATGGAGACGCAAGGTGAGTAGATTATATCTACTGGGGGAAGTCGGGTGGATGGCGTATAGCACCCCCACAGTTCGTAGTTAGTATACTATATATTATGCCTGATAGTTATAGTGTGTCGTGGATATGATAGATTAGGTGTACTATGGATAGTGTTGGGTTAGAAGTGACTAGTGTAGTTCATAGTCGCGAACCCTAGAATAGATTTACACCTACACGCACACCCTTGCATATTCATTATACTTGCACTGTGTTGATGATATTAGATGACATTGGAGATGAGTCGATGATGTTGGGCTTTGTGCCGCAAGATCGGTGATTTGATGTGATTCGTATTTGGGATACGATACGTGATCTCTAGCGGGCCTTGGGACGTGTGCTTGCACACGCAGTATAGTGATGGTATCAGTTGTACTAGACTTAGATCAGTACCCCAGATTATGTGATAGATGATAGTGATACCTGAGATGTGATGAGCTAGTGTGATATTGACCCGTACCCAGCTATTGGGATGCCGTACGACGATTTACCGTACGAGCCGATATTGATGATAGATCCGCATTCATTTCTCGAGGATGTCTTACGATATGTTATTGAGGCGGGATCACCGACTATTATATCTATATATATATCGACTCAGATTTAGGTAGATTCCATACATCTCCCGATTGACTTGATACTTAGATCTGTAGTTGCATAGTAGATTTTTCATTGTGGTGTTGATTATTGGATTTTCGCAGTTTCATGCTATTCGCATTGCTTGCATATGTTTATTGCTATACTGTTATCATGGTGTTAGGACACCAGCACCATTATCGATGATGCGTATGTTCCACGTACACTATTTGCCGGCTCACACACTTCATCATCGATAATTGCCATGCCACTACACTGTAGTACTGTTGGATTCATGATATGATTCTTGCATGGCATATTGTACACTTATACCTGTACACAAACATAGATGATTCTGACTTGATTAGAGATTTGGGAACCGCATGATGTTCTTCAAAACTGATTCATTTTAAAAGAGCGGTTTCCCTCGACATGTGCACATTACTATTCCATGTTGCATGACTTATGATATGCTTACCTTTCTTACATGTCGCATACATTATGTTTTGATTATACGCATTGAAATATGTTGTTTCCATGATATTTCTGGATTTGGGAACCGTGGGTATTTCAAAAGAGAATATATAATTGTGTTAAAAACCCGGTTACCCTTGATTTGATATTTCAGTGCGTCCACCATGTGTTTTCTCCGTGCTGAGAGCGACATGTGAAACCAGATTCGAGGAGGCGGATGAGGCCGATTGCGGGTACATGGTGGACCCAGTATGGTACCCCGAGGCGAGAACGGTTTCGCTGTGTAGTAGACGGTGAGCCTGGCAGAGGGACTACTACCTACCGGTGATTTTATTTGAGCTCGGCGGATATCTGGAGGATACCGACCGGAGTTGAGAGATGGACATGGGATGACCCATACTGCCGGGGCCGAGGGCCGATACCGCAGACGGAGCCCCATATGGATGAGGGCATGGGGTGACCCGTACTGCCGGGGCCGAGGGCCGATACCGCAGACGGAGCCCCATATGGACGGGGATTTACGTGTCGATGCTAGGCACGGGTTTCATGATGTTTTTCCATGATTTTGTTTATATCCTCATATTTGCATACATGATGCTTATTGTCATTGGGTGACGGGTGGACGGGTTCCACGTTTATACAGACTTGATCACATACAGACTGGATTTACATTGATCATACTTCATTTGTATATATAACAGGGTATGAGGGCGCTGTTATATATACCCTTACACCAATATTAGTGGTATGGGACGCTAATATATGTGTATTGATATCCATTTGATACTTCTTCATATTTACTTCATGCAGACATACCTTATACTGATGACATGTTATTACCTGAGTACTTGGCACTACATACATGTTTAGATGTTACATTGCCACCTTATTATGCTTCAGACGTACTCTTGTGGTTTATATTATACTGATTGTTGACCTAGGATTATGTCTTGCATTCGGTTTCTGCTTGTAGATATTCTCTATTCACGAGTTGGCAACTCACCCCCGTTGTGCCATAGTTCTTGCAGGTTTTGCCGTACAGGTTTTTTTGCGGCATTTCTGGCACACTGCTTCCTTGCGGGTGAATTGCATTTGGTAGGTGGATTCTTTTGCATCAAGAACCACCATTGTACTTGTATTATTCTTTGTATCTAGAATTTTCATCAACCAAAACTTGTATATTGTTTCAGATTTAGACATTAGTGATGTATTATTTGACCTTAGAGTCGCGCTTACAAGTATTGCGGTTTTCATGCTTATTGAGTTCTTTTGATTTGACCCTCGCCTTTCGGCGTTGTAAATTATTATTGCTTATGTGGTTGTGACCGTCGATTGACGAAGAGCTAGCTCCCGCTTGGGGAAGCCTTTTATTCATTGTATATATATATTGTTCTTGTTGTACCCCGTTCGGGGCCAGTATTTACAAAAGAAACTCTGCCGGAATTTTTAGAAAAGACTTTACATTTTAAAAATGCACATTCGGCTTAGTTATTTAAAAACCTTAACTTCAAAAATGTTTTCCTTCACTTCTTTTAAACCAGTTTTCTTTATTTACTCTTAAAATGGTTTTAGATTTCTGGGCTTTTGGCTTACTTGGATCAGATGGAGTCCTATAGACTTCATATGGTTCAAGGGCCAGTCACGTGCTCTTTCGGGTCGTGACAAAGTTGGTATCAGAGCGCTAGGTTGTCCTTGGTTCGAGTCTAAGTTTGACTATGTGGGGCCTAGGGCGTTTATATATATACGGAACTTAGGCTTGACCTTACGGAACTTAGACTTAGTCGAGGGGGTATTAGACCCGAACTTTCGTCGCGTAGGATAACCCTTGGTTAATGGAATAGGTGACTAAAGTAGAGTGACGTACCGTGGGTATGTTCCGCGGCATACTTACGACACGCCACTCCGCTTAAGGAACCTTAGGATGTACATATTTTCGAGATCAGTGATTCTCTTCATATCCATGATTATACATCCATTTGAGATCCTCGATACTATTAGTTTCATGATCATACCTTCATTGATGCTGTTCCTTCTTATGATCATGTATCCACTTTGGATCTGTTGTTTTCTTTCTTGCCATTCATCTGCTCTCTTCGATACTCGATTGAGGTTCCTGTCGCCATGTTTGAGCGCAGTTTGGGCTGCTGCTAGGGTTACGGTCGGTGCGAGCTCGTCTGGTACGAGGGCCGACCATTGTGTTTTCTTGTGACATGGGAACGTCTCGAGTTAGTATTGGTGACTGTGACATCTAGTGGAGGCGAGTGCTTGGTTTTGCACCGGATGATCGGGCCATTGTTAGAGCTGCCGGTTGAGAGAGGACTGTTGATGTACAGCATACCTCAGAGATTATGATGTCGCCTACCGTGCAGACAGATGGACCAGCTGTTGCTGAGATTGACAGGATGTTGCTTTCGGAGCTTACGAGCTGAGATTGCCGGAGCTTTCAGGCAGATATGAGACAGATGATAGCTAGTCTACCCGGTTTGAGAGACGAAGGTGATTCGTCCGATTTATGCGCCGGAGCGGGCCCAGTTGAGTTGAAGATTTCCAGTGTGGGGAGTCTTACTCAGATCTTGAGCCGACCGAGTCAGAGATGACCGCCAATGTATCGCCTTTCCTGGAGGATTGAGGCGATGTTCGGCATGCAAGCGAATGAGCCAGTTGTTGCTGTAAACGACGAGATATCGCCCAGATGATTGGAGCTACTGCAGCATGAGTACATACTTAGAGACATGATGGATGGTCGCTAGTCACCTGAGGATGAATGACTAGGACATGTGGTTCGTTCACCGATGCGAGGTTATCAGATAGATTGTTTCCAGCTAGAGACTACTTCATGCGGAGACGTTGAGAGTCGATAGAGACGATCGAATGTCAGGAGCCATTCTCCAAGTTTAAAGTATACGGAAAGACATGCAGGCGATTCCATGGACCCTCTAGAAGAATGAAACCCTAACTCGACTTAATGACCGTGTGAAAGCCTTTTGAACCTTAGGGTTTGCGGCAGATCCGCGGCGCCATTAGTGAGGCTTGGGTTGCCCTTCTACGGCTGGACCACCGACGCTGTGGCATGTACTCGATACTATTAAACTGTACTCAAGATGTTGATCTCTTGGGGGATTATAAGGTTCTGACGAGTCGATCGAATGTTTCGACATCATTCGGATATCATGTGATGGGATGCTTTGCTTGGAAGACTCCAGATATGAGTATAGCCGTTGGAGCACAGTCCATGCAGCCACGATGAGACGAGTCCGAATCAGTCGACATTGAAGCAGAGTGAAGAAAAGAGTTCGCAAGAGATTTCGACGAGATGACGTCCCACTCCGCTGACATCAGAGATGTGATACGCACCCAGAGGCGTTGTTTATGGATATATCTTCCAGAAAGAAGCGCGATAAGTATGCAGCCGTTCCGGAATAAGAATTTGCTTCAGCAATGGATGATGACTTCCGGGCAATCCGGTAGGAATGAGATTTGAGAGAGAGAAACCTCGATAGGACCTTTCTGGAAAACGATACGAGGAGACCTAGACCCAGGAGTGGTCATATTGCGCACACCCAGTAGGCCAGAGTTCGGCATCGTCGACGAGGTAGTTGACCAGGTTCGGATAAAGGAACTTACCCAGATGCGTTGCGAATTGATCAAGGACGGATGAGTATTGAGTATCCCTCCGATGGTTGGGATGCGTTCCCGAGGAACTGTTCGGCCAGACATCTTCTACAGAATGATGAAGCTACAGAGTACGCGGTTTCGAGTCCGTGCGAGAGACTTCGGATTGACTGTGGCCGAGAACAGTGCAGTGCGTAGATAGCATGGCGTGACGCCATAGTGGACGACAATAGAGAAAATTGGAACCAGAGGTTCGTGCGAGACGCTGACGAGCTGTCATTACTTCCCGTTGAGACTAGAGACCTGATATACTTACAGAGGCGTTGGGATGCGACCAGTTTCCGAGAGAATGTTGTGCTGAGGACACAGATGTCCATTGAGCGAAAATAGATTATGCAAGAGTACCAGCCTTCGTACAGTTCGACTTAGGTAAGATCGGAAGAGACCTTGAGCAGGATTCCTTCCAGGACATTGCTGCAACGATGTTTTCACCCAGGATCAGATGTGTGATGTGCATTCAGAGAGCCAGAGGCCGACGCCAGTGGCATGCTTCCTTACGAGTGGTCGTGAGGATTGACCGAGAGATGACCAGAGAAGTGCCAGAACGGAATCGTCCCCGTTAGCACACCTGACAGGGCCGATGAGCCGATTGACTGCGAGATAGGTAATCCGCAGAGAAGATAATGACCCAGAGTCAGAGGACGCCAGACCGTGAGCAAGAGGCAAGTAGATATCTTGCGCTGCTAGCATTGGATGCACCGACTCCTTCTCGACCTTGAAGGAGGAACTACCGACGACGGTATTTATGATTTGTGATTTTGTGATTCGGTTATCACATATCCGTCATTTTGGATTTCGGTGTTTTGGGCGTTTTATTGCATGATTTAGTTTTGATGACTGAGTTTCATGATATTGTTTCATGCACCTACTAGATATTTATATTTTGCGCATAGTTATTACATTCGAGGTATTGATTGTGATTTCACGGCTATCTTATACAGTGATTTGATTTACACTTTCAGCATAATTTTCATGCACCTTTAGTATTTTGATATAGGATATTGGTGCACGCCAGATGCACTAAATCGGGATTCTTCGTGCATGTCACATGCACCTGATTTTTACTGTCAGGCACACACGTTGCCTACGACAGATGTTTCGTGCACACCAGTTGCACTTAGATGTTGTTTTGTACACCTGTTTGACACATATATGGATTTTGATTTCCTTGCGCACCAGACGCACAGGATATTCTTATATATGCCTTTTGGGGATTGATTTCTTGTAGAGCAGTACATTTTTATGATATTCGCTATGTATTGATGTTTTCGGAGCCCCGACAAATTGGATTTTTACTGAAATGTTTTTGTAATTGGGGGATTAAATTTAAATTCGGGGACCGAATTTCTTTAAGGGGGTAGATTGTAACATTTCAAAAAGATAAAACATTAATTTTTGGGAATTTTTATAATTTAATATTATTTTAATGAATATTTTAATATTTTGGTATTATTAAATACAAATAAATAGGAAAAATGTTAGAAAAATTAAGGAAAATTCTAAAATAGGGTAAATTAGAGAATTATGCCATTTCTAAGTCTAATTGATTTGTTATATGCTAATTTAGTGCTAATCGTGATCAAAAATCGCTAATCGGTTTTTAGCATTTTTTTTGTGCAAAACATGCACATATCACTTTTTCACACTTGTGTTACATTTTTATTGCCATGGTTGTTTTGGGGTTACTATTTGAGTGAGAAGGGTTTTAAAAAGGAAAAGAAAAGAGAAAAGAATAAAGAATTGGAGAGTTGGTGAGAGAGAGAGGTATGGGCTTCATTTGACCTAGGGACTTAGCCATTTTTCCCCTCATTTCCCTCCCCCTTCTCCCTTCTCCAGCTGCTGCTCCTGCACCACATCCCCTCCCCTCTTCAAATGCTCCAAAACACCTCTAAAACTACACCAAAACCCCACACTCATTTCATTAAAAGTGTGCACAATCCCTAGATCTACACTTGGAGCTAAAGAAGCAAGGATTTTGGCCACTAGGGGCAACTCAAGAAAACTCTTGAGTTGCCAAATGAGGTATTTTCTGGATCATTAACTTAGTTTTAGTATTTCCTTTACCCCCATGTTATGATCGAACCGATATTGTGTGATTTTGTGGACTTGATGAAAACCTAGTTAGGGTTTGAGGGAAACTCTTCTTGTAATGTGAAATTGAGCTCAGTTGAGGTTATATAAACACCCTAGTGTATGAATTGAGACCCAAAACTGAAGCTTAAACCCAGAATACGGATTTTAGAAACCGATATCGGAAAATTTGTGAAATCTGTGAAGGTTAATTGGGATCTGCTATCACCCGGGACATCCTAAAATAAAATTGATTGGACAGTGGCATGTGCAGGCACCCAGGAAGCTACCACCAAGACCCCAGCCCCTAACTCCCAATCTTGGCCGCCAATTTATCCCGTTTGGCCGCAATTTGCGGCCTGGGTCCCACCATTTTGGCTCGTATTGGTTGTGTAGCTCCTACATGTTCATGGTAGACCCCTGGTATATATAGAATTATATAAATTGATCTAGGATGAAATCTGGGACATATTTCATAAGTTGCTGTTTTGGATTCGTGTTTCCGTATTCCGTATTTTTAATTCTGCAATGGTGTATTTTGTTTTGCCTCGACAAATTGGCGTTTATACGACGATATAGAGGATTTATTGATTGTTTTGAAGGTGTGCCATAGGTTCTAACTTATAGGCCTCTTATCGTATCGTTTTGGGTTTCGTGTGCCGTTTTAGCTTTATTTGGTTTTAATGCGCATATACGACACTTTGATGTGTAGGTACCCCATGAAGACTACGGGACGACAAGAAAGCGCGTGGTGACATCGAAAGATGGAGACGCAAGGTGAGTAGATTATATCTACTGGGGGAAGTCGGATGGATGGCGTATAGCACCCCCGCAGTCCGTAGTTAGTATACTATATATTATGCCTGATAGTTATAGTGTGTCGTGGATATGATAGATTAGGTGTGCTATGGACAATGTAGGGTTAGAAGTGACTAGTGTAGTTCATAGTCGCGAACCCTAGAATAGATTTACACCTACACGCACACCCTTGCATATTCATTATACTTGCACTGTGTTGATGATATTAGATGACATTGGAGATGAGTCGATGATGTTGGGCTTTGTGCCGCAAGATCGGTGATTTGATGTGATTCGTATTTGGGATACGATACGTGATCTCTAGCGGGCCTTGGGACGTGTGCTTGCACACGCAGTATAGTGATGGTATCAGTTGTACTAGACTTAGATCAGTACCCCAGATTATATGATAGATGATAGTGATACCTGAGATGTGATGAGCTGGTGTGATATTGACCCGTACCCAGCTATTGGGATGCCGTACGACGATTTACCGTACGAGCCGATATTGATGATAGATCCGCATTCATTTCTCGAGGATGTCTTACGATATGTTATTGAGGCGGGATCACCGCCTATTATATCTATATATATATCGACTCAGATTTAGGTAGATTCCATACATCTCCCGATTGACTTGATACTTAGATCTGTAGTTGCATAGTAGATTCTTCATTGTGGTGTTGATTATTGGATTTTCGCATTTTCATGCTATTCGCATTGCTTGCATATGTTTATTGCTATACTGTTATCCTGCTGTTAGGACACCAGCACCATTATCGATGATGCGTATGTTCCACGTACACTATTTGCCGGCTCACACACTTCATCATCGATAATTGCCATGCTACTACACTGTAGTACTGTTGCATTCATGATATGATTCTTGCATGGCATATTGTACACTTATACCTGTACACAAACATAGATGATTCTGACTTGATTAGAGATTTGGGAACCGCATGATGTTCTTCAAAACTGATTCGTTTTAAAAGAGCGGTTTCCCTCGACATGTGCACATTACTATTCCATGTTGCATGACTTATGATATGCTTACCTTTCTTACATGTCGCATACATCATGTTTTGATTATACGCATTGAAATATGTTGTTTCCATGATATTTCTGGATTTGGGAACCGTGGGTATTTCAAAAGAGAATATATAATTGTGTTAAAAACCCGGTTACCCTTGATTTGATATTTCAGTGCGTCCACCATGTGTTTTCTCGGTGCTGAGAGCGACATGTGAAACCCGATTCGAGGAGGCGGATGAGGCCGATTGCGGGTACATGGTGGACCCGGTATGGTACCCCGAAGCGAGAACGGTTTCGCTGTGTAGTAGACGGTGAGCCTGGCAAAGGGACTACGACCTACCGGTGATTGTATTTGAGCTCGGCGGATATCTGGAGGATACCGACCGAAGTTGAGAGATGGACATGGGATGACCCGTACTGCCGGGGCCGAGGGCCGATACCGCAGACGGAGCCCCATATGGATGAGGGCATGGGGTGACCCGTACTGCCGGGGCCGAGGGCCGATACCGCAGACGGAGCCCCATATGGACGAGGATTTACGTGTCGATGCTAGGCACGGGTTTCATGATGTTTTTCCATGATTTTGTTTATATCCTCATATTTGCATACATGATGCTTATTGTCATTGGGTGACGGGTGGACGGGTTCCACGTTTATACAGACTTGATCACATACAGACTGGATTTACATTGATCATACTTCATTTGTATATATAACAGGGTATGAGGGCGTTGTTATATATACCCTTACACCAATATTAGTGGTATGGGACGCTATATATGTGTATTGATATCCATTTGATACTTCTTCATATTTACTTCATGCAGACATACCCTATACTGATGACATGTTATTACCTGAGTACTTGGCACTACATACATGTTTAGATGTTACATTGCCACCTTATTATGCTTCAGACGTACTCTTGTGGTTTATATTATACTGATTGTTGACCTAGGATTATGTCTTGCATTCGGTTTCTGCTTGTAGATATTCTCTATTCACGAGTTGGCAACTCACCCCCGTTGTGCCACAGTTCTTGCAGGTTTTGCCGTACAGGTTTCTTTGCGTCATTTCTGGCACACTGCTTCCTTGCGGGTGAATTGCATTTGGTAGGTGCATTCTTTTGCATCAAGAACCACCATTGTACTTGTATTATTCTTTGTATCTAGAATTTCCATCAACCAAAACTTATATATTGTTTCAGACTTAGATATTAGTGATGTATTATTTGACCTTAGAGTCGCGCTTAGTAGTATTGCGGTTTTCATGCTTATTGAGTTCTTTTGATTTGACCCTCGCCTTTCGGCGTTGTATATTATTATTGCTTGTGTGGTTGTGACCGTCGATTAACGAAGAGCTAGCTCCCGCTTGGGGATGCCTTTTATTCATTGTATATATATATTGTTCTTGTTGTACCCCGTTCGGGGCCAGTATTTACAAAAGAAACTCTGCCGGAATTTTTAGAAAAGTCTTTACATTTTAAAAATGCACATTCGGCTTAGTTATTTAAAGACCTTGACTTCAAACATGTTTTCCTTCACTTCTTTTAAACCAGTTTTCTTTATTTACTCTTAAAATGGTTTTAGATTTCTGGGCTTTTGGCTTACTTGGAACAGATGGAGTCCTATAGACTTCATATGGTTCAAGGGCCAGTCACGTGCTCTTTCGGGTCGTGACAGATGGGTTCCTTAGTACCCTCACTGTGTTTACTAGGGCATCAATCATGCCATTTCAAAATTTTCTAGAGAGCTAAAGAACCCGAACGAGGATCGAACTAGAGACTTAGGGTTTTCTAGATTGTAAACTCTTTACAAACTAAAGGGAAGAAGCAATACAACCTTTGTAGACCGGTCCTTCATTTTAACAGCTCCGTGTAGTAGTCCCTTTCGCTGTGATCATGAACTCCCGGACTCTAGAGAGGCTCCACAAGATGTACAGAACAAACTTGTATCGAAGTATTCGAGACCGAAGATGATCTACATTGAGGAGACACTAGCTCATGCTTTCTCTTCACTAATGTTAAGATTAGTGAAGCAAACACCCTAAACTAAATGGCAAGTAGTAGAGGATGATGAAGTAGGAAGTGGGCTCACTTTAGTTTTATTTTTCTCACAAGGTTTCATCACATAGAAAAAACTAGCAAGCTTTTTCTCTTGAGGAAGAAGAAGAAGTAATGGAAAAAATGAATTAGAAAGAGAGGTTAGAATTGCAACCATGGGTAAGTTAGTGTCATGCCTAACTCATGTAGAGAATAAACCATAGCTATGAGTTAAGGGTTGGGTTAAGAAATATCTTAAGCAATGACAAAAGAGTGGACTTGGTCAATGTTTTCTACAAGCTTCTCCAAGCTTCAACCATGACTCATTCCAAATCTTTTGTGAATTATTTAATGATAAATAAAACCAAAACATAAACCCTACCATGGTATAAGTCTCTTACATACATGTTGCAAGTGGAACCTATCATGACACAACAATATATATCACATATATCTGTTGTGTACAAAAGGAAAATAAAACAATTAACATATATCACATATATATTAATGTATCATCAAGTGAGAAAAAGTAATACTTAAGTGAGTGATTACGAGATTCTTTGTCGATCAAAAATATTTACCGCAATCAAGAACGGCGTCGCTTGAAGCTAGCCGGTGAATACGGGTCGGTCCACAGGGATGTGTAAATCTCCTTTAAGTTCTTACGAGTTAATTCCAAATTGTGTTTGGATTTATAATTAAACCTAAAAATTGAAGTTGTATGAGATTAGGATTAGAAACTTGCTAGGATTAGGTCTAGGGAAAATTTGGTAAACAAAGATCTACATCTCTTTCCATTGCCATTAATTAAATGTATCATATTAGTGTTATGGTAAATCTTAACAAAGGGGATTAGGATGATTGGGAAGATTGATTCTTCCTCTAGATCCTTGTCCTTCCTTTCTTAATCTTTACCCTAACCTCCATAGAAAACCTTAAAATCCGGGCCTTTAGACTACGGAATCACCGTTACCTTGAGGGTAGAGTGCCGTAGGGAGCGGAATAAGAAGGTATGCATGGAGTTCTAATTTTCATAAAAGATTGGCAAAGAAAAGATATGAGAGATCTTCATCTCTCAAATCCTTCCCTATTCCTAACCCTAACAAGCGAGGAAACTACTCGCTCATTGAAGGGATGAAGAAAGACATGATTTTATTAAAGAGAAGAAACATCTATTGCAATTCAATAAAATTCTTAAACTAAATTAAACTAAGGCAAGAAAATAATTTACCTACAAAAAATGATGCTCTCCAAAAGAATGCTGAAATTTATTAATGAAGGGAGGCATAAGAAATTACAATGAGTAGAGTTCCTATTTATAGAGAATAGGAAACCCTAGGTTACAATTGATTTGCATGTCTACATTTACCAAAATATCCTTAGGAAGACCTAGTCAAAGTAGACTTCAAGTTTTGGTAAAATTTTATGTCTCTGTCTCTTTAAAGAAAGTATTGGGCCTTGGATCTTTGGGCTTCCTTATTATTTGGTTCTTTATTAAAATAGCTTCTATGTTTCTTCCAGATCTCCAGTGAATAATTGCGGTGGGCTTTTAACCGTTCGCTTTGTAATCTTGGACCTTGCATTGCCTTGTACTTTGTGAATTTTATCATTGATGTAGGTTTGATCAAGAGTCTTCTGTTTGTTGGTCAAAGTCCATTTTTTCATCGTCTTTACATCGTTTTCACTGTTTTCTGTCTAAGAACTTGTAACCTGTAACATGTAGCAGACATGCGTCAAAAGCACCTGTTTATTTATAAAAAGAATAAGAATGAGGAATATAATCATACAATATTATGGTGTGAACAGTGAGCTAATATTAGTTAATGTAATGTAATATATCAAATATATAATTATACATTAAATTATTAAATCAACACTTGATTTAATAATCCGTCTATAATGTGTATAACCGACTAATATCATTTGAATCAACTTATCGAATCAACACATAATCCGATAACCTGGCTATATCATATATAACCGACCGATATCACATATCGCGAGAATGGAATGCGATATCACATACTCGCATTAATCTCAGTCCCGTACATATCACATATATGCTCCTACTCCGTTTCGCATGAACCAGGAAATCTCTGTGTAGGACTCTATAGACTCATCAATACGCCGGCAGTAGGTGATGATCATATCAAACACCCACAAGCCGTAAGCGGTCTGCTAAACATAACGGCCACCCAGGTATTGAGCGATCAGAAGATCAACAAGCAAGCCTGCTCACACTCCTGCGAATCCAATCATTAATACTACCGTACAGTCCGGTCTCTTCGTCTGATATGTTGCATATCAATAGCCTGGGGGTGGTATAACGTCAGACCCCAATAGCCTGATAAGTCATGCCGATGCAAGGTCCATAACGGTTCGAGAAACTACTGGTAATACTTACCAGTAAATATCAGCAACCCTGGCCAGGGATTTCCTATTATGGCCAATCGGACATAGCGCAACATCAACTCCTAATATCGGGAGAGACGAAACCCCTCCTATCGCTCATTGCCTCCATGTGACTCGGGACTGTACCCAAAAACCAGCTTTTTGCATGATATCTTGACCATGGTATGGTAGAAATCAAAGCACAGTGGGAATCACACAAGACTCTATTATGATCTCGGGTCTACAGACTAACATGTACCAGTGTCACCAGAGAACTGCTATCCAACAATAGGTGTAATACCATCTAAGAGTTCTCGGCGTCTCCGTCAAGTCTACCCAGTCTCCACTTAGCACCCGTATACCTTCTCTGATGTCAAACACCAATGGATGTGGGAACATCCATCGCCCATCATATGGGTCAAGAAAAGCAATAGCAAGTATACTCTGGAGTATCGATGCCCTGTCTCGATACTCCCACAACTAGGAACTTTTTAAGGACGTACTTATCGACTACCCTGTCCCCACTAGTATAATCTGCATCGTAATTCTGGTACTCAAGTACTCATCCTAAGAGCTTTATCAATATGTAATAGAGAGACAATAAGTGTACATGTTAAGATAAAGTGCAACCAGATAGCATACTATCATGTCGAGCAAGAAAGTCCTCCCTATATATGTCCAAGCATCCACTACAATATACATCACATGTACAGTAATGGCCTCTAGGGCATACATATAACTAACAATCTCCCACTTTCACTAAGGCCATCTGTTCTAGTATCCAATACTCAACAATATAGCAGTGGTTGTAGTATCCCATACTCAACCGTCGCATAGAAGTCTCTCTAGGTCAAGTCCTTTGTGAGTGGATCCGCTGTATAATCCTTCATGTCTACTCTCCTATCCTCGATCCCTTGGAGATCATCCATCTCCGTGATCAGGTGATACTTGCCTCGGAATATGTTTGGAACGCTGATGGGAACTGCATTCCTAGGCCAAAGCCACAACTCTATTGTTGTCACAATAACAAATATTGGACGCTTAATGGTAGGAACCTTGTTCATCTCTTGAACAAGAAATGCCCAGACAGCCACTTTGGCAGTATCAATGGTAGCAATGTATTCGGCCTTTATCGTCTAGTATGTCACGATATCTATCTTGGAACTCTTCCAACATACCGTCCCTCCACCGAGGGTAAAGACAATGCCATTGACCTACTCTCAGTCGAACATATCACTCTGGAAGATGGAACCAAGAACTTTCATTTAGTGCTTCTCAAGTACTTTAAGAATGTCCTCCACAGCGTTCCAGTGATTCTCCCAAGATCCGATTGATTCCTAATCACTACACCTAGTGAGTTAGCTATATCTAGTCTGGTACATAACATCGCATACCCTGATATAGTCTACTGCCGAAGCATAGGGTGTCCCTTGGATGCGAGCTCTCTCCAAATCAGTCTCGGAAGACATCTTTTTGGGGAGAGTGATTCCTGAGGTAATGGGCGAACCACCATGCTTAGAATCCTCCATACTAAACCCTTTTAGTATGGTGTTAATGTACCTGGATTTGGATCACTCTCAACATCCACTTAGATCTATCAGCATATATCATAATCCACAAGATGTAGTAGGTATCATCCAAATCTTCTATTGAGAATCCCCATGATTAGAGGAGCTTGACCGAGTGTAGCATAGGAAACCATTTCTTATCAAGAGTATGTCATCCACATACAATACGTGGAAGACAACTTTACTCTCTACAACCTTCTTGTATATACAAGGTTCATCTACCTCTTTTATGAAGTCAAACTCTTTGACTGCCACATCAAAACAGATGTTCCAGCTCCGCGATGCGCGCATTGATCCTGATAGACTTAAGCATAGCTTTGAAAGTCTCAACTTTTTCATCTACACCAAAAATCTTCTCAAGATCCATTTGCTCCTAATCGGTTTTATCCCTTCAGGTGCAACATCTAAAGTCATACTTTGTTGGTATACATGGATTCCATCTTTGATCGCATAGCATCCATCATTTACACAGAGTCCCCACTTGTGATGGCCTGCCTGAACCTAGTTGGGCCATCATCTACCATGATGCAATCCTCGCTCCCAATGTCACCGAGAAGACCGTAGTATCTCTCAAGTGGATAAGAAACCCTACCAGATTCACAGAGAGGCTGAGGTTCATTGGAGACTATTTAATCCTTTGGTTTCACCAAATCATCAGCTATTGGTTTGTTTAGCAGGAACTCCTTCCAGATCTACCTCATGACCACAAATTTCTTCACAAGAAATTCCTTTTCTAAAAAGGTGGCATGTTGAGAAATAAAACACCTTTTGATCCTTGGAGTGGTAGAAGATATTCCCTCGCAAATGTTTGGGATATCCTAATAAATTTATACAGAACTGACCTTGCCTCCAGCTTGTCCGGATTTTGCTTTTCAACATAGGCCGGACAACCTCATATCTTAACTCGTTTAAGACATGGTCTCTTCCCACACCATATCTAATATGTATGCAGCTTCTCAAGTGCATAACTCCAAAAGAATATAGGTAACTCAGCAATACTCATCATAGAGTGCGCCATATCTCATAGGGTGCGATACCTCCACCCCGATACACCATCGTTATATGGTGTATTCGAAGGAGTAAGCTGAGAGAGAATCACATTCTCCTTTTAGAAACTCCAGGAACTCCATGCGCAAGTATTCTCCTCCTCGATCACATTGAAGGACATAATACTTCCACCCCTTTGGTTCTCAACTTCAAGCTTATATTTCTTGAATTTCTCAAAAATTTCAGACTCATATTTCAACAGGAACATATGTCCGAATCTTGAGAGATAGTTGATGAATGTAATGAAGTACCAAGAACCAACCTTGGCATTTGTAGACATAGGACCATATACATCATCTTGTATGCGTCCCAAGAGTTCACTAACTCTTTCTCTGTTTCCAGTTAACGGAGTATTGGTCATATTACCTTTGAGACGAGACTGGCAAGTAGCATAACATGAAAATTAGAACTGATTCGCATATTCATCCTTATGTAACTTAGCTGGTCATGTCTCATTGATATGACCTAGTCTACAATGCCACAAGAAGAATTCGTTCATTTCTGAACTTATCCTCTTGTGTGTGTTCTATATACTTTGAACTGTGGTTTGATTTAGAACGTATATGATATTATCTAACGTGCCTGATCGAATCAACCCTTGATTCAGGAAAATGTTCACAACATTATCCTCCAATACAAAATTATATCCTTCTTTAACTCAGTAAAGAACATGATGTAATGTTGTACATCAGGTTCGGTATCTAATAACATTTGTTGAGAATCAATTTATCTAATACAAGGTGATATCTGCCAACTAACTTGGCTGCAACAATTGCACCATTCTCTAACACTTAAAGACATATCACCCATTCTCAGTTCTTTACCTTTCTGTAGCCTATGTAACTCTTACAAATGTGGGTTCCTGATCACCTCATATCTAGGACGTAGAGGATACTGAGAAACAGTTCTCGGTAATGAACACACTCGAAAAATATGCGTCAACATGCTTATCCCTTGATTGGGTCGCATGGGAATCCGGATATTCCTCTATTTCCTGCTCGGACTTATAACAATTATAAGAAAAAACGGAACCAACGTTCCCTAGCTTAGTATAATAAGTAGGTTCGGTCAATGCATCCATATTATTATCTTGATTAAGGCGTGACATGGTTGCTACCAGGAGAGAGAGAGAGAAGAAAAACACTCTGCGTGCGCCCTTTCAGGATTAGATTGGTTATTAATTTATCTAATCATGATGGCTCCCGCTGTTTTAGTCAAATCTACCTTCAAATCCTAAAAGGTAAGACTAGCCGGGATTAATTACACCTTACAAATTTGCTAATCTTTCGGCCAGGCCAGTATCGGTACTTTGAGGGAGGTTCCTGTAAGTCCATGTCACGCACTCCATGAACTTTTGGGGAGGCGAAATATATGAAAAACAATTATCAAAGCTTCGTAACACGGACTTGAGCGCATGAATCGTATCTAAACTGTTACTAGCAAACTACGAGATGTTTAACTACTCGGATTCGATGTTATACCTCACGTTACTTGTCCTTCGGGTCTTCATCGCTGTCCTCCACTCCTCGTAGGCTCCTTGGAATATCGGCACCTCAACGGCCTCCTCGAGTCAAAGACGATCCACCCGAGAGCTCCTACGCCAAGCTTGATCTCTAACTTGAGATAACTAGGTTGCTCAAAGTGCTAATCTAAGCTACCTAGGGGATATAGAGTGAGATTATGGATGTATTAGTCTAGCTAACCCTTGATCTCAACACATGAGAGGTTAGGGTTAGAGTTTCAAAAATGAGAGAGCTTGAGGAGAGAGAAGGTGATGATAAGAATGAAATATGATATTGTTTCTCACTTGATATATGAAGCATAATGAATAAAAGAATAAATGAAAAAAATGGGATTATTCATCATTCTACATAAATGCATTATGAGTGATTCACTATGTGAGTCATTAAGCATTTAATAATGCATTAATGACATGATGAATCTGTAGGGTTCCTAGGCACACTAATGAGGTCTCACAAGGCATCAACCATGCCAATTTCAAATTTTACAAGTGCCGCGAAACCCTAATACGGATCGTTAACTAGAATTTTAGGCGATAAAGAAACTAGTTAACAACTTAACTAAAAGAAAGAGGCTACAACCTTTGTAGATCCGGTTCCCCACTTCCTTAGCTCTACGTAGACGTCCCTCCGCTGTACAAATCGGATCCCGGACTCTAGCGTCGGCTTCATCAGAGAAATGTGCGGGCTAGGTCGTCGACTTCGATGCCGAAGATGATCTACGTCGAGGCAACACTAGATCAAGCTCCAACTTCACCAAGTGAAGAAACTTGTGAAGAAAACACCCTATAATACTTGGCAAGAGGTAGAGGATGAAGAAATAGGAAGTGGGTTCACTTTAGAATTGGATTTCTCACTCTTTTTCACTAGTTGCCATTGATGGAGGCAAGCTTCTTCTTGAAGAAGAAGAAGAAGTAGAAGATGATAATATGATAAGTTCATTAAAAATAGAAAAAGAAAAAGAATACTTATCATAATATCAACCATGGTTAGGTGTAGAGAATTGACTAAGGTTAGAATAATGGTTAGGGTTAAGCATGAAGACAAAATGGTCACTTTAGTCAAAGCTTCATGAAGCTTCAACAAGCTTCAAGTTTGAAAGCAACCATTTTGTTTTCTTTTCCCATTTCTTTTTAATCCAAATTAAAAAGATAAATGAATGAATAAATAAATAAAAACCCTAACCATTTACTTAACCAAGGTTTAATTCTTTACACAAACCCTAGCAATCATGTATCATCAAACATGATACAATCAAGTGCACAAAAATATATCACATATACAATGTGCACATTAAAGTGAGAAAATCCATTTAAAGTGAACAAATACTAGTTAATGCAAAGTAATATATCAAATATATAATTATGCATTAAATCATTAAATCAACACATGATTTAACGATCCGGTCATATCGCATATAACCGACTAATATTCAATGTATCGGCTTATCGAATCAATACTTGATTCGATAACTAGGTTATATCGCATACAACCAATCGATACATTCATCGCGAGAATAGAAAACGGTATCACATACACGCATTATTCTCGGTCCCGCACATATCTCATATGCGCTCCTATTTCGTTTCGCTTGAGCCAGGAAACCTCTGTGTAGGACTCTAAAGACTCGTCAATACGCCGGCAGCAGATGATGATCATATTAAACACCCACAAGCCGCAAGCGGTCTGCTAAACGTAACGTCCACCCGGGTATTGAGCGATCAGAAGATCGACGAGCAAGCCCGCTCATACTCCTGTGAATCCAACCAGTAACACTTACCGTACAGTCCGGTCTCGTCGTCTGATATGTCGCATATCTCACCTAGGGGTGGTAAACGTCAGACCCCAACAGATCGATAAGTCGTGTCGATATGAGGTCTATAACAGTTCGAGAAACTGCTGGTAACACTTACCAGTAAATCTCAGCAACCCTGGCCTAGGATTTCCGGTTATAGCCAATCGAACACAGCGCAACATCAACCCCCTATACCGGGAGAGACGAATCCTCTCCTATCGCTCATTGCCTCCATGTGACTCGGGACTGTACCCAAAAACCACCGTTTTGCACGCCCTCTTGGATGTGGTAAGGTGGAAATCAACGCACAGTGGGAACCACACAATACTCTATGACGATCTCTGGTCAACAGACTACTCTGTACCAGTGTCACCAGAGAACTGCCATCTGACGTAAGGTATAATACCATCTGGGAGTTCTCGGCGAGTCCGTCCAGTGTACCCAGTCTCCACTGAGCACCCGTATATCATCTCTGATGTCAAAACACCAATGGATATGGGATCATCCATCGCCCATCTTTATGGGTCGAGAAGGTATACGCTAGTCTACTCTGGTATATCGATGCCCCGTCTCGATACACCCACGACTAGGGACTTTGAAGGATGTACTTATGGACTACCATGTCCCCACTAGTATGATCCGCATCATAGTCCAGGTAGTCAAGTACACATCCTATGGGCTTTACCAACATGTAACAGAGAGACAATCAATGTACACGTTAAGGTAAAGAGTAACCAGATAGCATACTATCATGTCGAGCATGAAAGTCCTCCCTATATATGTCCCAGCATCCACTGCAATATACATCCAATGTACAGTAATGGCCTCTAGGGCATACATATAACAAACAATCTCCCACTTGCACTAGGGCCATCTGATAGCAGTGGTTGTAGTATCTCATACTCAACCATCCCATAAAAGTCTCTCTCTGGGAAAAGGCCTTTGTGAGTGGATCCGCCGTGTTGTCCTCTGAGTCTACTCTCCTGACCTCGATCACCCTGGAGATCAACTATCTCCATGATCAGGTGATACTGCCTTAGAATATGTCTGGATCACTGATGGGACGGACGTTCCTTGGTATAAGCCACAACTCCATTGTCACACAATGGGAGGAACTAAGTTCATCTCATGAACAAATATACACCCAGACAGCCACTTTGGTAGCATCTTAAGTAGCGATGTATCCAGCCTTTATCGTCTAGTATGCCACGGTATCTAGCTTGGAACTCTTCCAACATACCGTCCCTTTACTGAGGGTAAAAACAATGCCTGTGACTGACTTTCAGTCGTCCTTATCACCCTGGAACCCTTCCAGTGATTCTCCCCAGGATCGATTGATACCATCTCACTACAACTAGTGAGAATCCTAACATCCAATTAGATCTATCTCATAGATCCAAAACCCAGGATTTAGGAAGTATCACTTTGATCCTATATGGAGAATCATTGTGATAAGCGGAGATTGACCGATCATAGCATAGGAAACTCCTTCCCTATCAAGAGCATGTCATCTACGTACTCTACGAGGATCGTCACTATACTCCCTACTACCTTTTTGTATATACAAGGTTCATCTACCATTTTGATGATGTCAAACTCTTTGACTAACACATCAAAACAGATGTTCCAACTCCGCGATACCTGCTTTATCCTATAAAGCATCTTGTACACGTTTCCGCTGCTCCCACTGTCTACGAAGCCCTCTGGCTGTGTACTTATAGACGTTCTCTTCTAAAACATCATTTAGAAAAGCAGTCATGGCATCCAACCGCCAGATATCGTAGTCATGGTATGTAGCCGTGGCAAGTAGGATCTGGATGGACTTAAGCATAGCCACTTGAAAAGGTTTCATCATTATCCACGCCTGGTCAATGACGAAAAGCTTTAACAAGTCTAGCTTTGAAAGTCTCAACTTTTCCGTCTACACCAAGTAATCTTCTCAAGATATACTTGCTCCTGATGGGGATTTAACCCTTCAGATATAGCAACCAAAGTCCATACTTTGTTGGTGTACATGAATTCCATCTCAGATCACTAAGCATCCAGCCATTCTTACAGAGTCTTACTCCTGATGGCCAGCTCGAAACTAGTTGGGTCATCATCTCATGATGCAATCTTCGCTCCCACTGTCATAGAGAAACCGAAGTATCTCTCAGGCGGGTGAGGAACCCTACTAGATTGGTGGAGAGGCTGAGGTTCGTTGGTCTCTACTGAATCCTTTGGTTCTATCAAATCATCAGCTGCAGTTTGTATAGCTGGAACATTTCCAGTTCTACATAACAGATCTTGCCCCGAGCTTGTCCGGATTTTGCTTTTAGACATAGGCCGGACAACCCCAAATCTTAACTAACTTAAGATATGGGCTCTTCCCTTTCCATATCACATATGAAGTGGTAGGCAACTGATTTGATTTGAACCCTATTCAATAGGTATGCAGCTTCTCAAGTGCATAACTACGAAAAAAGGAAATAGGTAACTCAGTAGTACTCATCATAGAGCACACTATATCGAATAGGGTGCAATTTCTCCGCCCCGATATACCATAGTGCTATGGTGTATACGGAGGAGTAATGCTGAGAGAGAATCTCATTCTCCTTTAGAATAGTCCAGGAATTCCGTGCTCAAGTATTCTCCTCCTTGATCAGATCAAAGGACATAATACTTATACCCTTATTTTGGTTCTCTACTTCTAACTTATATTCTGTGAATATCTCAAAAGGTTCGGACTTGTGTTTCAACAGGACATATGTCTGAATCTTGAGAGATCATTAGAGAATTTAATGAAGTACAGAGAACCGGTCTTGGCATGTGTAGACAGGGGATCTACATACATCAACATGTATCATCCCAAGAGTTCACTAACTCTTTCTCTGTTTCCAGTAAACAGAGCTATGGTCATCGTATCTTTGTGACATGACTGGCAAGTTTCACAAGATGTAAATTCAAACTGATTTAAATATGCATCTACATGTAACTTCAGCTAGTCGGGTCGCATTGATATGACCTAGTCTACAATGCCTCAAGAAGGATTCGTTCATTTCTGAACTCTTCCATTTATGTGTGTTCCGTATACTAAGAAATGTAGTTTGATTTAGAATATCAATGCTTTTAGATAACGTGCCTGAACCGATCAACTTTTGATATAGGAAATGTTCAAAACATTATCCAACTATACAAAATTTTATCATTTCTTTACTAATAAAGAGATTGATATGATTTTGTATATCAGGTTCGGTATCTAATAACATTCGTTCAGAATCAATGTATTTGGAATACAGGGTGACAGTGACCAACAGACTTGGCTGCAACACTTGCCCCGTTTTCTGCCTCATGAAACTTTTCTCCCGTTCTCAGCTTTTCTACCTTTTTGCAGCCCTATGTAACAGATTACATATCTGGGATCCTGATCCGGTATCATATACCCAGGATGCGGAGGATACTGAGAAGCAGTTCTTTGTAATGAACACATCCGAAGATGATGCATCAGCATGCACTCTCTTCGTTTGGGCGGCACGGGAATTCTGGTAATCCCCAATTTCCTGCTCTGTCTTATAACAATTATAAGTTGGAGCGGGACCAACGTTCCCCAGCTCAGTATAACAAGCGGGTTCGGTCAATATTCCGTATTATTATCTTGATTAAGGCGTGATATGGTCGCTACCTGGAGAGAGAGAGAAGAAAACACTCAGCGTGCGCTCTTGCAAGAATAGATTGGTTATTATTTTATCTAATCAGGATGGCTCCCACTGTTTTTATCAAATTTTCCTTCAAACCCTAAAAGGAAAGACTAGCCGGGATTAATTACACACTACAAGTTCGCCAATCTTTCAGCCAGGCCAGTGTCGGTACTTTGAGGGAGGTCCCCCGTGCTTTCGCACGAACCTAATTAATGTAAACCTCGTTTTCCCAGAGGCTTAACCTCGTTAACACTTTTCTAGACACCTACTTGATCGGCTAATTGTAATGTATAAAACTCTCCCAGGAGTAACTATTACTCATAGCGGGTATCGGGATCCAACTATCTCATAGAAGGTATGCAATCTCATTGCAAATTTCAACACTTGAAATTCCCGATAATATTTTGCCCCAAACGATCTATAACCTTGACAAGGTCAACAAACCACAGACCGTAAGTCAAGTTCAACCCGTCATTTCTTGATTGAATCAAACCCACCCGCACGACCCTTGACAAGGTCAACAAGGCCGTACGACTACCCTAACCCAATCTGCATCATATGCATAAGCAGATAAATACTGGTTAGCTACCACACACTGCGCCTTGACAAGGTCAACAAACGCAGCACGAATACTAAACAGGACTTATCTGAAATGACGGAGGGCTACGACAGGTTTTTCTGAAAACCTATTGCGTAATGAACTTGATATCGTTGTAGAATCAAATGATTTTAAAATGGAGTGTTTTTGAGGCTTTTGTAGTTTTGCTAAAGGAGTCACTTACGGTGAAGGGATCGTCGGTCCTTTCCTTGTCGAATGAGGTGCGGGATATATCATATATATCACTGTGCAAAGCAAAACTCTTAAAAGCAATCAGAAGACAAACCGAGTGTGTAGCATCTGCCAGTTATTGCTAAAGGTGTCACTCCCGGTAAAGGGATCTCGGTCCTTTCCTCATCGAATAAGGTGCAGGATATATCATATATACCGCCGTGCAAAGCAAGAACTGTAGCTACCTGTTTCATTTTGAAATTCGATTCTACAACATCTTTAGGTTTCTTTTACTTTCATTAATCATATTAATGAAGTCCCATCATTTAAGTTACCTAAACATCACAGATAAATACGACGTACACTTATGCCATCCGCATTCGCCTCGATGTCCCCTCGTACACCGTTAGGTTAGGTAACTAACGACAGAGCAGGGCAGGGCTAGTCCGTGCAAAACATAAGTAACGTCTATATAATATATCATATATACTATATACAGTATCTATCACAGAACATATCACATGATCACATCACAAATATCGCAGCAGAAGAATCATATGAAATATTGGATATACTAGGACGTCCGTGTTTTCAATACGAGCCAGTATAAAACACGGATTCCACGGTCGCGATGAATAGCCAAACCCACACCCCTAGACCCCTACGAGAGCGGCAAGCAACCCTACCAATTCTAGTGTTAGGAGACCCGGACTCGACTCCTCGAGTTGGTCTCCCACTGGACTCCAGAACCCGGTTACTTGTGCTCCCCTCCTTGGGTCTATCCTAGTGCGGAAAAGTAAATAGTATACAAAAGGTGAAATCTTCCGCAACCTGGAAGTGCCCCAATAAAAGAATATTACATACAAGTTTTTACATAAATGAAAATGAAAAAACACTCATCTCACATAAAAACCCCCGGCTATTCAAACACGACAATCCAATATAACATATCCAGCAACACATAACATCACATGTCATCAACGTAAGTAAATATGCGCATCCCAATTGTCGTGACATATAGCAACGAAACCGGCGATATCACATATTACACTTACGGTCACAGAAAAGAAAGTATAAAACTACAACAGTTGGAATTCGCAAGCTCTTTAGACATCGCATGCCTAATCAAATGAAATACTTAGACATCACATGCCTAACAATTATAAACCCCGCATTTTAGTCCCATTATCGAAAACTCTTTTCAATATCAAATGAGACTAAACCGCTAGATTTATAACATTCATTCAATTATCTCATAACTGTTTGTGAATTCCAATTATTGTATCCCATTCCGGATAAATAGAAAATATTAAACTTTCCGATCGAACATTCGAACACCCAAGTTTTCCCGAAACCGTTCAACACATGAATTAGGTTCAAAGACATTCACTTCATGCCTCAGTACGAACGGTCCAGCCGTAGAAGGGTCAAGCCAACGCCTCACATGTGGCACGCCGTACTGCCCCAAACCCGAAGGTTCAAAGGGCAGTTCAAGACGGTCACATAATCGAGTTAAGGTTTGTTGTCTTCTAGAGGGACCATCGCGTTACTTGCACTACTTAGAATATCTTTAAACCACAGAAAAATCCAACACTTGGAAATTTTCGGCAGGGGAAAAGTTAGGTATTTATATCCGGTCGAACTTTTTAACATATTCGAAAATTATCCGAAAAAACCACATAGACAAAACTTGATAATCCGATCGAAACGACGATTTTCAATGCAACCCCAGAACACTCAACTCTTGAGTCAAATTAAAAATTCCCAGAAAACTCAGCATAATAAAATAGGAATTACTGTGCAAATTTGGAAGCCTGACGTCAGAAGATGGCCGCGGAACCGCCGCAGAAGCTAGGCTTCTGCCGCGGTTCCGCCGCACTTTAGACTCTTCGATTGGAAAATTTTGCACCGTAATTCTTAGATTTCCCTGCTGAATTTTTAAAGCATTTTTAATATCGAAAAAACCCAGTTTTTGAAAAAAGTCCAGAGAGCAATTTGGTTTTTAGTGTTTCGGTTCGATCGGGTTTCAAACGTCGTCTACACTTCGCCTAAGGCTCTAGCTAGACTCTGATACCAATGTAGGGTTCCTAGGCACACTAATGAGGTCTCACAAGGCATCAACCATGCCAATTTCAAATTTTACAAGTGCCGAGAAACCCTAATACGGATCGTTAACTAGAATTTTAGGCGATAAAGAAACTAGTTAACAACTTAACTAAAAGAAAGAGGCTACAACCTTTGTAGATCCGGTTCTCCACTTCCTTAGCTCTACATAGACGTCCCTCCGCTGTACAAATCGGATCCCGGACTCTAGCGTCGGCTTCATCGGAGAAATGGGCGGGCTAGGTCGTCGACTTCGATGCCGAAGATGATCTACGTCGAGGCAACACTAGATCAAGCTCCAACTTCACCAAGTCAAGAAACTTGTGAAGAAAACACCCTATAATACTTGGCAAGAGGTAGAGGATGAAGAAATAGGAAGTGGGTTCACTTTAGAATTGGATTTCTCACTCTTTTTCACTAGTTGCCATTGATGGAGGCAAGCTTCTTCTTGAAGAAGAAGAGGAAGAAGAAGATGATAATATGATAAGTTCATTAAAAATAGAAAAAGAAAAAGAATACTTATCATAATATCAACCATGGTTAGGTGTAGAGAATTGACTAAGGTTAGAATAATGGTTAGGGTTAAGCATGAAGACAAAATGGTCACTTTTGTCAAAGCTTCATGAAGCTTCAACAAGCTTCAAGTTTGAAAGCAACCATTTTGTTTTCTTTTCCCATTTCTTTTTAATCCAAATTAAAAAGATAAATGAATGAATAAATAAATAAAAACCCTAACCATTTACTTAACCAAGGTTTAATTCTTTACACAAACCCTAGCAATCATGTATCATCAAACATGATACAATCAAGTGCACAAAAATATATCACATATACAATGTGTACATTAAAGTGAGAAAATCCATTTAAAGTGAGCAAATACTAGTTAATGCAAAGTAATATATTAAATATATAATTATGCATTAAATCATTAAATGAACACTTGATTTAACGATCCGGTCATATCGCATATAACCGACTAATATTCAATGTATCGGCTTATTGAATCAATACTTGATTCGATAACTAGGTTATATCGCATACAACCAATCGATACATTCATCGCGAGAATAGAAAACGGTATCACATACACGCATTATTCTCGGTCCCGCACATATCTCATATGCGCTCCTATTTCGTTTCGCTTGAGCCAGGAAACCTCTGTGTAGGACTCTAAAGACTCGTCAATACGCCGGCAGCAGATGATGATCAAATCAAACACCCAAAAGCCGCAAGCGGTCTGCTAAACGTAACGGCTACCCGGGTATTGAGCGATCAGAAGATCGATGAGCAAGCCCGCTCATACTCCTGTGAATCCAACCAGTAAAACTTACCGTACAGTCTGGTCTCGTCGTCTGATATGTCGCATATCTCACCTAGGGGTGGTAAACGTCAGACCCCAACAGCTCGATAAGTCGTGTCGATATGAGGTCTATAACAGTTCGAGAAACTGCTGGTAACACTTACCAGTAAATCTCAGCAACCCTGGCCAGGGATTTCCGGTAATAGCCAATCGAACACAGCGCAACATCAACCCCCTTTACCGGGAGAGACGAATCCCCTCCTATCGCTCATTGCCTCCATGTGACTCGGGACTGTACCCAAAAGCCACCATTTTGCACGCCCTCTTGGACGTGGTAAGGTGGAAATCAAAGCACAGTGGGAACCACACAAGACTCTATGACGATCTCGGGTCAACAGACTACTCTGTACCAGTGTCACCAGAGAACTGCCATCTGACATAAGGTATAATACTATCTGGGAGTTCTCGGCGAGTCCGTCCAGTGTACCCAGTCTCCACTGAGCACCCGTATATCATCTCTGATGTCAAAACACCAATGGATATGGGATCATCCATCGCCCATCTTTATGGGTCGAAAAGGTATACGCTAGTCTACACTGGTATATCGATGCCCCGTCTCGATACACCCACGACTAGGGACTTTGAAGGATGTACTTATGGACTACCATGTCCCTACTAGTATGATCCACATCATAGTACAGGTAGTCAAGTACACATCCTAAGGGCTTTACCAACATGTAACAGAGAGACAATCAATGTACACGTTAAGGTAAAGAGTAACCAGATAGCATACTATCATGTCGAGCAAGAAAGTCCTCCCTATATATGTCCCAGCATCCACTGCAATATACATCCAATGTACAGTAATGGCCTCTAGGGCATACATATAACTAACAGAATCACACATAATGAGTCACAATATCATTTAATGCTAATGCCACCCTACCCCCCAAGTCACCATGCTTCTAGAAGCTTCCCGACAAATTACGAAAACGCCCCTATAATCCGTGAAAACACGGAAAAACTTTTTACTGTATAAATCTAATAACCCGATACTAGAATCTGGCTTAAACCAAAGCCGACTAGTAAAAATTGTCCGAACGTCGCACGTGCATTTAAACACGTATGCGTCTGAACCCTTGTCGTAAAACCATACGACCTCTATATCGTTTTGCCTGGAGCAGGGAAACCCTCTGTGTGGGACTCTAAAGACTCGACACTACGCTGGCAGTAGGTTTAACCACAGACCGCAAGCGGCACTTGCTGTACGTAACGGTCCCCAGGTAGATGTCGATAAGAAGGTCAATGAGGAAACCCATCTGAACTCCTACTGAGCCTGACGTGACAATCTCCGTACAGTCCTGTCTGTTCGTCTAAGACTATCACATAACGAGCCTAAGGGGCGGCAAGCGTCAGTCCCCTAATAGCGGTATAAGTCGTGTCGGAGCGCAGCCCATTACACCCTGAGAAACTACTGGAACCTACCAGTAAATCTCGCTTGCCCTGGCCAGGGACATTGCGTAATGGCTCTCTGACACAGCGCGATATCAACTCCCAATACCGGGAGAGACAAATCCTGTCTAACTGCCACTTCCTCCAAGTGCTCGGGACAGCACCCAACTGCTACCTGTTTCCACGACTCCTTTGAGCCGTGGTAGGGTAGCAATCTAAGAACAGTGGGACACACTCGAGGCGAAGTAGCATTGACAAGTCTGCGGACTATGCTGTACTCATGTCACCTGAGAACTGTTAACTGACGATGGGTATAATACCAACCAACAGTTCCCTTGCGAGTCATGTCCGGTGTACCCGTAACATAACGAGCACCTGTATACTATCTCCAGTACGACGTACTGATGGCTGTGGGATAGACCATCTCCCCAACTGGGATGAGAAGCATACACACTAGTCTATTCTGGAATATCGATAGCCTGACTCGATAATCCTACTACTAGGGACAAGTATAGGATGTTGCTTATAGACTACCCAGCCTCCACTAGTGTGACTGCCATCACAACGCTGGTAATCAATCAAAGAACCTATGGGCTCTACTAATATGTATAAGTGATACGTTATAAGAAACATATGCACATATTAAAGTAGACACAAACCAAGTAGCATACTACCATATTTAGCAAGACTGTCAATACATCTGTGAATATCCCAAGCTTCCATTAAGTAATATACATGCTAGTATGATACAATAATGGCCCCTAGGGCATATACACTAACAATCTCCCACTTGCACTAGGGCCATGAGCTGGCATATCGTAGACCTATCATCTCGAATAGCCTCTCGAACTGCGTCTGAGGAATGGCCTTTGTGAATGGATCAACAATGTTATTCTCCGTCTCTACTCTTTTCACCCCGATCTCCCGGCGATCGACGATCTCCCTGATCAGGTGATACCGCCTTAAGATGTGTCTGGACTTCTGATGGGACCTAGGTTCCTTCGCTAAAGCTATAGCGCCGTTGTTGTCATAATACAGAGGTATTGGATCAACACTGGTAGGAACCACCTGAACTTCTGTGAGGAACTTCTTCATTAAGACAGCTTGTTTTGCTGCATCTCAAGCAGCTATGTACTCCGCTTCTATTGTTGAGTCAGCAACGGTCTCCTGCTTGGAACTCTTCCAACAGACCGCCCCTCCATTGAGGGTAAAGACATAACCCGACATGGACTTGGAGTCATCCTTGTCACTCTGGAAGCCGGAGGCGGCAAAGGCCTCCATCTGGAGGTCTTTTCCACCATACACCAAGAACATCTCCTTAGTCCTCCTTAGGTACTTGAGAATGTTCTTTACTGCTATCCAGTGATTCTCCCCTGGGTTTGCCTGATACCGGCTTACAACGCTGAATCCGTATGCTACATCTGGTGTGGTACATAACATCGCATACATTATAGAGCCTACCGCAGAAGCGTAGGGTATAATCGACATGTGATCCCTTTCCAAATCAGTCTTGGGAGACATCTCTTTAGAGAGGTGATTCCGTGACAAGCCGGTAGGTTACCGCGCTTAAAATCATCCATTTTGAATCTCTTCACTATGGTGTCTATGTACCTGGAGTGCGAAAGTCCCAACATCCTTTTTGATCTATCACGATAGATCCGGATCCCTAGAATGTAGGTGGCATCACCCAGATCTTTCATGGAGAATTTCCATGATAAGAATCTTTTGACTGACTGTAACATACGAATATCATTTCTTATTAGGAGAATGTCATCCACGTACAAGATGAGGAATACTACAGCTCTCCCTACAATCCTACTGTATATGCATGGTTCATCTGGATTTTTGATAAAGTCGAATTCTTTGACAGTATCATCAAAACAGATGTTCCAACTCTGAGATGCCTGCTTTAGTCCATAAATGGACTTAAGCAGCTTGCATTCTTTACCGCTGCTCCCACTCTGAATGAATCCCTCTGGCTGATCCATATAGACGCTCTCTTCCAAATTTCCATTTAGAAAGGCCATCTTTACGTCCATCTGCCAGATTTCATAATCGTGGAAGGCAGCAATAGCAAGAAGGACCCGAATGGATTTAAGCATAGCCACTGGAGAAAAGGTTTCGTCATAGTCCAAACCAGGTCTTTGACGGAAACCCTTTGCAATAAGTCTAGCCTTATAGGTTTCAACCTGTCCATCTACACCAATCTTCTTTCTGAAGATCCATTTGCATCTTACGGGTTTTACCCCATCTGGCGCAATGTCCAAAGTCCATACTTTGTTAGTGTACATAAACTCCATTTCGGTCCGCATTGCATCCAGCCATTTTACCAAGTCACCGCTCTGAATGGCTTGCTGAAAGCAAGTAGGGTCACCATTATCAATGACGCAATCTTCTCGATCCCCGTCTATGAGAAAACCGTAGTATCTATCAGGCGGATGAGAAGGCCTACTACTTCTGCGAATAGGTGCTGGTATGTCCCTTTCATCTGAAACCTCTGGTTCTACCATACTTTCAGTAACAGCTTGTGGTTCTGGAATTTCTTCCAGTTCTACCGCGCTCCCACTCTACTGATTTTCTAAAAATTCAGCTTCTAAGAAGTGGACATGACGAGAAACAAAAACCTTTTGTTCCTCTGCGTAATAGAAATAATACCCCTTGGAGTTCTTTGGATATCCCACAAACTTATACTGTACTGAGCGTGCCTCGAGCTTGTCCGGATGCGGCCTTTTTACAAAAGCTGGACACCCCCATGTCTTCAAGTACTGAAGATAGGGTTTCTTCCCACTCCATATCTGATATGGTGTGGTAGGCACTGTCTTGGTCGGAACCTTGTTCAAAAGATATGCAGCTGATTCTAGTGCATATCCCCAGAATGATCGCGGTAACTCAGCCTTACTCATCATGGAACGAACCATATCCAATAGGGTTCGATTCCTCCTTTCTGATACACCATTGTGTTGTGGTGTGTATGGAGGAGTAAGCTGAAAGAGAATTCCATTCTCTTTTAAGTAACCCAGGAACTCGGCACTTAAGAATTCACCACCTCGATCAGATCTCAGTGTCTTGATACTTTTGCCTTTTTGGTTTTCCACTTCGTTCTTGTATTCCTGGAATTTCTCAAAGGCCTCGGATTTATGTTTCATTAAGAAGACATGTCCATACCTAGAGAAATCATCCGTAAAAGTAATCAAGTAGGAATAACCGCCTATCGCATGTGTAGACATTGGACAGCACATGTCACTATGTATGAGTCCCAAGAGCTCGCTTGCTTTTACTCCGTGTCCAGTAAACAGAGTCTTGGTCATCTTTCCTATGAGACAAGATTCACAAGTAGCAAAAGATTGATATTCGAACGGATTCAAATATCCTTCTCTATGTAACTTAGTCAACCTTCTCTCATTGATGTGACTTAGTCTACAATGCCATAAGAAAGCCTGATTTAATTCCGAAGACTTTCTTTTAAGTGTGTTCTGGACATTGAAAACCTGAGCTTGACTCAATACGTATATACCGTTATCTAATGTACCTGACCCAATCATAACTTGATTTAGGTGGATGTTAACTACATCGCTTACGAATGTAAAATCATATCCCTCTCTTGAAAGTGAGGACACTAATATGATATTGCAAGTCATACTAGGTACATACAGACAATTACGTAGAATCAATATATGCCCACTTGTCAAACCTAGGCGATATTCTCCCATGGATTCAGCGTCCACGCTCATTCCGTTTGCACCTCTGAGAGACAAATCACCTACCTACATAACTCTATGGTTTCTCAAAGCATGTAATGAATTACAGATATGAGCTCCTGCTCCGGCATCTAGTACCCAAGAAGTAGAGTTACTTGACAAACAGTTCTCAATTACAAACACACTTGAGGCCGAAGCCACAACATGCTTCGTATCCTGGCTACTAGCTTCTAAAGCTCTGCAATCTTTCTGCCTATGTCCAATCCCATAACAATAGGAACGTCCTTGTTTTACTATATCCAGTCCCGAAACTTTTGCCCTTCTCTTTCCTTCTACTTCCCTGGTTTCCTTCAGGGTAGGAGGCAGAGATTGTAGAATCAAGTCAGTATCTGACTCGTTTCCCAACGTGGTCTTCAGGTCCTGGAGCTCATCAATATAGCTAGTCATTATAAGGACGTTGTCCCCTCCAGATGACCCGACGGCCAACCTCGCTTGAATTAATTCGATCGAGGTCTCATATCTTGCGATATGAGATTGCTCGCCTTATAAATCTTTGTTATGGAGAAAGATGGAAACTGAGACCATCTTCTCGTGCTGCTTCTGGTACACACCATCATCTGAAGCTAACACGAGGCACTTGGCTTTTGTTTTATCCTTTTTCCTTGTCTGACGGATATCTATATCCGTGACGGTGGAAACTGGACCTGGGACGGCGGGATCTTGAGTAGTAATATGGTGGTCCAGCTTGTCATAGGTTATGGACATCTGGACAGACCATTGCTAGTCATATAAGTCAGATTCAGTCAATTTGTTATCTAGATGTAACTTAGTCGTGGTCACAAGGTTGCTGCAATTAAAAGAGAGAGAAGAAAACACTTTAGCATGATGCTCTTACAAGTTTAGAGTGGTTTAATTTATCTAAACAGGATGGTTCCCACTGTTTCTTGAATCCCTCCTCAAACCATAAAAGAAGAATTAGCCAGGACTATTCTCACCGTACAATTCTTGCTTAACCGTTCAGCCAGGTCTGTGTCGATATTTCGAGGGAGGTTTTCCAACATTTTCGCGAAGTTCCTTAATTAAATAACCTCTTTTCTCTGGGGGCATAGCCCCGCTGACACCTTTCTAGGCACCTACTTGGTTTATAGCATTGATCGTTAAGTGACGAATCTCCTGATAAGTAGCCTGTACTCACAGTAGGATCGGGATCCAAAATATCATCGTATGATAATGTTGAAGGAATCCTACCAACATTCATCAAACTCCAAAATGGTATGCATCTCTCTGCAAATTTCAGTTTCTTTAGAAATTCCCGATCTGGATTTTTGCCCCATGCTCTTATGACTTTGACGAAGGCCAACAAATCATAAGTCACATGTCAAGTTCTGCCCATCATTATCTTGTTAATTTGAACCCACCCGTACATACCCTTGACGAAGGCCAACAAGGTAATACGACTGTCCCAAACCAACACATCTATTTATGCACCAAATGAATAACCCAGTAGCTACCAAACACTATGCCTTGATGAAGGCCAACAAACATAGCTTGAATACTACTGACTATTCATAAGAAATGACGGAGGGCTACGAATGGTTTTGGCAAAACCGTGAACGTAGTGAACTTGATATAATCGAAGGAACCTGATAGCTTTTTAAAAGGAGTGGTTAAAGCTCCGCAATTAAAAATTCTGCTCTTTTAAAATAACCGAGTGGTTTCTTTTAAATTTGTTCCAACGATTTAACTTTGGTTTATTTTCTTTGCATTATAATAATGCGTCCCATCATTTATCCTATCATTGCAGAAAACAACGAAAATACCACGCCCTCTTATGCCATCCGCATTCGCCACGTGGTCCCGTCATGACCCGTTAGATTACTTAACTAACGACAGAGCGGGGGCTGGGCTAGCGCGGGTGTAAAACATAAGTGACGTCTAATAGCTATCATATATAGATATTGTACATTCGTCAGACGCAATAATAAGCATTCAGATCACTGATGAACTTTATTGGATATACTAGCAATCCGCATTTGCTTTGAGCCTGCAATAAAAGACGGATTACACAGTTGTGATGAATAGCCATTACCCCAACCCTAGACCCCTACGGGTGCGGCAAACTACCCGCCAAGTACCCGAAGTGAAGCGGTCTCCCTCGACAACGTGAGTAGGCCACTAAACAATTCAACGTACCCGGTAGTTTGTGCACCCCGCCTTGGGTCTATCCTAGGAGCAAAAACAGTAAAAAGAAATAATACAACGGTGGCTAGAAGCGCAACCTGGATGCGCCCCGCAAAAGAATATTACATCATATTACATTTACATCGAATGAATGAATATGATAACCCATCTCAAACCCCGGCTAATCATCACAACAGTCCAATACAGTTCATATACACAAATAGTAAACATTACAGAAATGTGCAACCCCTGCCAACCGACATACTAGCAGTTAGGGGAGGTTTACGAACACATAAAACATTACAGATAAAAATCCAATTAGCAAATATCTTAGAACATCGATCGACAACCATTTTCCGTGTCTACCCCAATTGCAAACCAGCACTGAAATAACCTGGGCAGAAACAGAGCATACAGGAAAACAAAACTCCAAAATATATGAATTACTGTGCAAATCCGAGTCAACTTGGGGTTGACTCGGCGGCGGATCCGCGGCCAAAAGCACCATCTTGCGGTGGATCCACGACCGTCTTGCCGAGTTAGGGGCTCATATTTTCACAGTATTCTTATATTTCCCTGCTGTGAATTTTAAGGCATATCATATAAATTTTTAGACATGTTTAAAATTAACAGAAACTTAGGGGTCCCGGGGTTTCGTTTTCGTGTTTTCCGTCGATCGAACTTCTAATTAGTTGCTTACAAGCTAGTAATGGTTTAGTTGGCTCTGATACCACTGTAAGTCCATGTCACGCACCCCACGAACTGGCGGGGTGACGGAATATATGAAAAACGATTATCAAAGCTTCGCAACACGGACTTGAGCGCATGAATCGTATCTAAACCATTACTAGGAAACTATGAGAGGTTTAACTACTCGGATTCGAAGTTATACCTCACGTTACTTGTCCTTCGGGTCTTCATCGCTGTCCTCCACTCCTCGTAGGCTCCTTGGAACATCGGCACCTCAACGGCCTCCTTGAGTCAAAGACGATCCACCCGAGAGCTCCTACGCCAAGCTTGATCTCTAAGTTGAGATAACTAGGTTGCTCAAAGTGCTAATCTAAGCTATCTAGGGGATATAGAGTGAGGTTATGGATGTATTAGTCTAGGTAACCCTTGATCTCAACACATGAGAGGTTAGGGTTAGGGTTCCAAGAATGAGAGAGCTTAAGGAGAGAGAAGGTGATGATAAGAATGAAATATGATATTGTTTCTCACTTGATATATGAAGCATAATGAATAAAAGAATAAATGAATAAAATGAGATTATTCATCATGCTACATAAATGCATTATGAGTGATTCACTATGTGAGTCATTAAGCATTTAATAATGCATTAATGACATGATGAATCACACATAATGAGTCACAATATCATTTAATGCTAATGCCACCTTACCTCCCAAGTCACCATGTTTCTAGAAGCTTCCCGACAAATTACGAGAACGCCCCAACAATCCGTGAAAACACAGAAAAATTTTAGACTGTATATATCCAATTACCCGATACTAGAATCTGGCTTAAACCAAAGCCGGCTAGTAAAAACTGTCCGAACGTCGCACGTGCGTTTAAACACGTATGCGTAAGAACCCTTGTCGTAAAACCATACGACCTCTATATCGTTTCTCCTGGAGCAGGGAAACCCTCTGTGTGGGACTCTAAAGACTCGACACTACGATGGCATTGGGTTTAACCACAGAACGCAAGTGGCACTAGCTGTACGTAACGGTCCCCAGGTAGATGTCGATAAGAAGGCCGATGGGGAAACCCATTCGAACTCCTACTGAGCCTGACGTGACAATCTCCGTACAGTCCGGTCTATTCGTTTAAGACTATCGCATATCGAGCCTAGGGGCGGCAAGCGTCAGTCCCTAATAGCAGTATAAGTCATGCCGGAGCGCAGCCTATTACACCCTGAGAAGCTACTGGAACCTACCAGTATATCTCGCTTGCCCTGGCCAGGGACTTTGCGTAATGGCTCTCTGACACAGCGCGATATCAACTCCCAATACCGGGAGAGACGAATCCTGTCTAACTGCCACTGCCTCCAAGTGCTCGGGACTGCACCCAACTGCTAACTGTTTGCATGACTCCTTTGAGCCGTGGTAGGGTAGCAATCTAAGAACAGTGGGACACACTCGAGGCGAAGTAGCAGTGTCAAGTCTGCGGACTATGCTGTACTCATGTCACCTGGGAACTGTTAACTGACGATGGATATAATACCAACCAACAGTTCCCTTGCGAGTCCTGTCCGGTGTACCCGTAACATAACGAGCACCTGTATACTATCTCCAGTACGACGTACTGATGGCTGTGGGACAGACCATCTCCCCAACTGGGATGAGAAGCATACACACTAGTCTACTCTGGAATATTTATGCCCTGTATCGATAATCCTACGACTAGGGACAAGTATAGGATGTTGCTTATAGACTACCCAGCCCCCACTAGTGTGACTGCCATCACAACGCTGGTAATCAAGAAAAGAACCTATGGGCTCTACTAATATGTATAAGTGATACGTTACAAGAAACATATGCACATATTAAAGTAGACATAAACCAAGTAGCATACTACCATATTTAACAAGACTGTCAATACATCTGTGAATATCCCAAGCTTCCATTAAGTAATATACATGCTAGTATGATACAATAATGGCCCTTAGGGCATATATACTAACAGTTCCATGTGCTTTCGCATGGACCTAATTAAAATAAACCTCGTTTTCCCAGGGGCGTAACCCCGTTAACACTTTTCTAGACACCTACCTGATCGGCTAATTGTAACGTGTAAAACACTCCCAGGAGTAACTCTTACTCACAGTGGGTATCGGGATCCAACTATCTCATAGAAGGTATACAATCTCATTGCAAATTTCAACACTTGAAATTCCCAATAATATTTTACCCCTAGCATCCTGTGACCTTGACGGAGGCCAACAAACCATAGGCTCCTAGTCAAGTTCATCCCGTACATTTCATGATTGAATTAAACCCACCTGCACGACCCTTGATGGAGGCCAACAATGTCGTACGACTACCCTAATCCAATCGCATCTCATGCTTGCAGATAAGCACTAGTTAGCTACCGCACACTATGCCTTGACGGAGGCCAACAAACGTGGCACGAACACTAAGTAGTACTTATCTGAAATGATGGAGGGCTACGGCAGGTTTTTATGAGAACCTTTTTCGTAATGAACTTGATAACGTTGTAGAATCGAGTGATTTTGAAAAGGAGTGTTTTTTAGGCTTTTACTAGTTTTGCTAAAGAGGTCACTCCCGGTGAAGGGATCTCGGCTCTTTCCTTATCGAATAAGGGGTTGGATATTCTACAAGGAATACCTCTATGCAAAGCAAAAACTATAGAAGCAATCAAAAGACAAACCGAGTGGGTTGTAGCATCTGCTAGTTTCGCTAAAGAGGTCACTCCCGGTGAAGGGATCTCGGATCTTTCCTTATCGAATAAGGTGCTGGATATTCTACAAGGAATACCGCTATGCAAAGCAAGAATTAGAGCTACCAGTTTTTAAACAAGTTTCTACAACATCTTTTGCTTTCTTTTATTTCATTATTCTCATTAATGATTTCCCATCAATTTTATGCTTCCCAAGCATGACAGAAGAAACGAAAACAGCAATATTTACAATATATCATCATATATATGATATATGCATTCGTCTCAGAACATATCAAATGATCACATCACAGAATATCAGCAGTAGAAGAATCACATATGAAATATTGGATATACTAGGAATTCCGTGTTTTATTTAAGCCAGTGAAAACTCGGATTCCACGGTCATGATGAATAGCCAAACTCACATCCCTAGACCCCTACGAGAGTGGCTAGCAACCCTTCCAATTTTAGAGTTAGGAGACCCGGTCTTAACTCCTTGAGATGGTCTCCCACTTGACCCTTGAACCCGGTTACTTGTGCTTCCTGCCTTGGGTTTATCCTAATGCGGAAAAGTAAATAATATACAATGGTGACATCATCCTCAACCCTGAAGTGCCCCAATAAAATAATATTACATACAATGAATTTTACATGAATGAAAATGAAAACCCTCATCTCACATAAAACCCCCGGCTTTTCAGAATATGACGATCCAATATAACATATCACCGCAACACATAACATCACATGTCATCACCGTAAGTAAATATGCGTATACCATTTGTCGTTGACATATAGCAACGAAACCGGCGATACACCACATATTACAATTACGGTCACAGAAAAGAAAGTGAAAAACTACAACAGTTGGAATCCGCAACGACCTTAGACATCATAAACCCAATATATCGCATACATTGGATTTCATATCTTACCAAATGAATTCCTTAGATATCGCATGTCTAACAATTATAAACCCCGCATTTTAGTCTCAATATTGAAAACACTTTTCAATAAACTGTCGGGTAATTCAACAATATTCCCGATAACCCGATCGAATGCTCGTCGGAAACTTTAGTAGTCGGACGCACCCCCCGGTGCCGTCGACGAAGTGCACTAAGGCAGAACACCGCAGCCGCGAGCACCCGTACAGATGCTTTTGGCAACGAGGTTCTCCTACAGTCACTTGGTCAGGGCTATGGGGTGTGGCTATCTAGTAAGGTTACCCGGCGAGTATCCGCGTACACTACGTAATTGCGACGGACTTTTGATCGACATCAAAATTCTATGGCAACCGATCAAATGAGACTAAACCGCTAGATTTAAAAAATTCAAACTAGTTATCTCATAACTTAATTATAGTGGATTCTAAATATTGTATCACAATCACAGAAAGCTAGGCGACGTTAAATATTTCGATCGAATACATGAATTCCCAAAATTCCCAAAGTGCTCAACACTAAAGCAGAAATAAAAATGCCCAGAAGCATGCCCCAGTACCTACGGACCAACAACTGAAGGGCCCGACCCAAGCCTCTTAAGTGGCGCCGCGGATCCGCCGCCAAAACCATGTTTTAGCCGTGGATCCGCGGTCACATAGACGAGTTAGGCTTTTGTTCTTCAGGCGTGTCCATAAAATTACCTGCATGATTTTATGAAAATATCAACATTTTGAAAAATTTCAACATTTTGAAAAATTTCCAGAAGGTGGGAAAATTATGGTTTTCGGAGTTCGTTCAGACTTTTAATTTCGCCTACGCAATGCCTAATGCTCTAGTTAGGCTCTAATACCACTGATGGGTTCCTTAGTACCCTCACGGTGTTTGCTAGGGCATCGATCATACCATTTCAAAATTTTCTAGAGAGCTAATGAACCCGAACGAGGATCGTACTAGAGACTTAGGATTTTCTAGATTGTAAACTCTTTACAAACTAAAGGGAACAAGGAATACAACCTTTGTAGACCGGCCCTTCACTTCAATAGCTCCGTGTAGCAGTCCCTTCGCTGCGATCATGAACTCCCGGACTCTAGAGAGGCTCCACAAGATGTACGGAACAATCTTGCATCGAAGTCTTCGAGGCCGAAGATGATCTACGTCGAGAAGACACTAGCTCATGCTATCTCTACACTAATGGTGAAATTAGTGAAGCAAACACCCTAAACTAAATTGCAAGTATTAGAGGATGATGAAGTCGGAAGTGGGCTCATTTTAGTTTTATTTTTCTCCCAAGGTTTCATCACTTAGAAAAAACTAGCAGGCTTTTTCCCTTAAGGAAGAAGAAGTGATGAAGAAAATGAATGAGAGAGAGAGAGAGATTAGAATTGCAACCATGGGTGAGTTAGTGTCATTCCTAACTCATATAGAGAATAAACCGTAGCTATGAGTTAATGGTTGGGTTAAGTAATATCTTAAGAAATGACAAAAGAGTGGACTTGGTCAATGTTTTCTACAAGCTTCTCCAAGCTTCAACCATGACTCATTCCAAATCTTTTGTGAATTACTTAATGATAAATAAAACCCAAACATAAACCCAAGCATGGTATAAGTCTCTTACATACTTATAGCAAGTGTAACCTATCATGACGCAACAATATATATCACATATATATTTTGTGTACAAAAAGAAAATAATACAATTAACATATATCACATATATATTAATGTATCATCAAGTGAGAAAAAGTAATACTTAAGTGAGCTAATATTAGTTAATGTAATATAATATATCAAATATATAATTATACATTAAGTTATTAAATCAACACTTGATTTAATAATCCGGCTATAGTGTGTATAACCGACTAATATTATTTGAATCAACTTATGGAATCAACACTTGATCCGATAACCCATCAATATCATATATAACCGACCGATATCACATATCGCGAGAATAGAATGCGGTATCATATATTCGCATTAATCACGGTCCCGCACATATCAATATGTGGTCCTACTCCATTTCGCATGAACCAGAAAACCTCTGTGTAGGACTCTAAAGACTCGTCAATACGCCGGCAATAGGTGATGATCTTATCAAACACCCACAAACTGCAAGCGGTTTGCTAAACGTAACGACCACCCAGGTATTGAGCGATTAGAAGATCAACAAGCAAGTCTGCTCATACTCCTGCGAATCCAATCAGTAACACTGGCGTACAGTCCAGTCCCTTCGTCTGATATGTCGCATATCAACATCTTGGGGGTGGTATAACGTCAGACCCCAATAGCCTGATAAGTCATGCCGATGCAAGGTCCATAACGGTTCGAGAAACTACTGGTAACACTTACCAGTAAATCTCAGCAACCTTGTCCAGGGATTTTCTTATTATGGCCAATCGGACATAGCACAACATCAACTCCCAATACCGGGAGAGACGAAACTCCTCCTATCGCTCATTGCCTCCATGTGACTCGGGACTGTACCTAAAAACCACCTTTTTGCATGATCTCTCGACCGTGGTATGGTGGAAATCAATGCACAGTGGGAATCATACAAGACTCTATGACGATCTCTGGTCTACAGACTAACCGGTACCAGTGTCACCAGAGAACTGCTACCCAACGATAGGTGTAATACCATCTAGGAGTTCTCGGCGTCTCCGTCCAGTGTACCCAGTCTCCACTGAGCACCCATATACCTTCTCTGATGTCAAACACCAATGGATGTGGGATCATCCATCGCCCGTCATATGGGTCAAGAAGCGCATATGCTAGTATACTCTGGAGTATCGATGCCCTGTCTCGATACTCCCACGACTAGGAACTTTTGAAGGGATGTACTTATCGACTACCCTGTCCCCACTAGTATGATCTGCATCATAATCCTGGTAGTCAAGTACACATCCTTAGGGCTTTATCAACATGTAATAGAGAGACAATAGGTGTACATGTTAAGATACAGTGGAACCAGATAGCATACTATCATGTCGAGCAAGAAAGTCCTCCCTATATATGTCCAAGCATCCACTACAATATACATCACATGTACAGTAATGGCCTCTAGGGCATACATATAACTAATAGGTATCTGTCGACAAGAAGGTCGACGAGCAAACTCATCCGTACCCCTACTGAGCCTGTCTGTGGCAATCTCCGTACAGTCTGGTCTGTTTGTCTAAGAGTGTCGCATATCGGTCCTGTAGGGTTCCTAGGCACCCTAGTGAGGTCTCACAAGGCATCAACCATGCCAATTTCAAAAATTAACGGTGCCGAGAAACCCGACTACGGATCGTTGGCTAAAAATCTAGGCGAAGAAATGAAACTAGTTAACACTTAACTAAAAGTTTAACGGAAATACAACCTTTGTAGATCCGGTGCTCCACCTCCATAGCTCCGCAATGAATTCCCCTCGCTGTCCAAGTGATTTCCCGGGCTCTAGCGTCGGCTTCGTCGGAGAATGGGCAAGCTAGGTCGTCGATGTCCATGCCGAAGATGATCTACGTCGAGGCATCGAAAGATCAAGCTCCACCTTCACCAAGTCATGAAAACTTGTGAAGGAAAAACACTCTACTACTTGGCAAGAGGTAGAGGATGAAGAAATAGGAAGTGGGTAGACTTTAGAATTGGATTTCTCACTCTTAATCATCAATCACCATTGATGGACCTTAGGTTTTCTTCTTGAGTTGAAGGAAGAAGAAGAAGAATATTATGATAAGAATTATATCTAATAAGAAAAGAAAAACCATCCTTATCATAATAGTAACCATGGTTTAATGTAGAGAATTGATCATGGTTAGTGAATGGTTAGGTTTTTACAAGATGACAAAATGGTTGCAATGGTCAAAGTATTCATGAAGCTTCATGAATGAAACAAAAATGCCACCATTTTATCATGCAATTTTTTCTTTTCCAAAAAGAAATAAACAAATGAATAAAATGAATAATCAAATAGTAAACCCTAACCATTCCATTAACCAAGGTTTAATTCTATACACTTAACAAAAAGGGCATGCACCATCAAACATGATACAAGCAAGTGCACAAATCATATCGCATATGAAATGTGCACACCCGAGTGAGAAAATCCATTTAAAGTGAACCGATACTAGTTAATGCAAAGTAATATATCAAATATATAATTATGCATTAAATCATTAAATCAACACTTGATTTAATGATCCGGTCATATCGCATATAACCGACTAATATCAACAGTAACAACTTATCGAATCAACACTTGATCCGATAACCCGGCTATATCGCATATAACCGATCAATGTCACAAATCGCGAGAATCGAATACAGTATCACATACTGGTATCATTCTCGGTCCCGCACATATCTCATATGCGCTCCTATTTCGTTTCTCTTGAACCAGGAAACCTCTGTGTAGGACTCTAAAGACTCGTCAATACGCCGGCAGCGGATGATGATCATATCAAACATCCACAAGCCGCAAGCGGTCTGCTAAACGTAACGGCCACCCGGGTATTGAGCGATCTAAAGATCGACGAGCAAGCCCGCTCACACTCCAGTGAATCCGACCAGTAACACTACCGTACAGTCCGGTCTGATCGTCTGATATGTCGCATATCTCGCCTAGGGGTGGTATACGTCAGACCCCAATAGCTCGATAAGTCATGTCGATATGAGGTCTATAACAATTCGAGAAACTACTGGTAACACTTACCAGTAAATCTCAGCAACCCTGGCTAGGGATTTCCTGTTATAGCCAATCGAACACAGCGCAACATCAACTCCCTATACCGGGAGAGACGAATCCCCTCCTATCGCTCATTGCCTCCATGTGACTCGGGACTGTACCCAAAAACCACCGTTTTGCACGCCCTCTTGGACGTGGTAAGATGGAAATTAAAGCACAGTGGGAACCACACAAGACTCTATGACGATCTCGGGTCAACAGACTACTCTGTACCAGTGTCACCAGAGAACTGCCATCTGACGTGAGGTATAATACCATCTGGGAGTTCTCGGCGAGTCCGTCCAGTATACCCAGTCTCTACTGAGCACCCGTATATCATCTCTGATGACAAACACTAATGGATATGGGATCATCCATCGCCCATCTGTATGGGTCGAGAAGGTACACGCTAGTCTACTCTTGTATATCGATGCCCCGTCTCGATATACCCACGACTAGGGACTTTGAAGGATGTACTTATGGACTACCATGTCCCCACTAGTATGATCCGCATCATAGTCCAGGTAGTCAAGCACACATCCTAAGGGCTTTACCAACATGTAACAGAGAGACAATCAGTGTACATGTTAAGGTAAAGATCAAACAGATAGCATACTATCATGTCGAGCAAGAAAGTCCTCCCTATATATGTCCCAGCATCCACTACATTATACATCCTATGTATAGTAATGGCCTCTAGGGCATACATATAACTAACAATCTCCCACTTGCACTAGGGCCATCTGATAGCAGTGGTTGCAGTATCTCATACTAAACCATCCCATAAAAGTCTCTCTCTGGGAACAGGCCTTTGTGAGTGGATCCGCTGTGTTGTCCTCTGAGTCTACTCTCTTATCCTCGATCTCCCTGGAGATCAACCATCTCCATGATCAGGTGACACTGCCTTAGAATATGTCTGGATCACTGATGGGACCGACGTTCCTTGGCATAAGCCACAACTCCATTGTCTCACAATGGTTGGAATGTATTCATCTCATGAACCAATATACACCCAAACAGCCTCTTTGGTAGCGTCTTAAGTAGCGATGTATCCAGCCTTTATCGTCTAGTATGTCACGGTATCTAGCTTGGAACTCTTCTAACATACCGTCTCTTTACTGAGGGTAAAGACAATGCCTGCGACTGACATTCAGTCGTCTTTATCACCCTGGAACACTTTCAGTGATTCTCCCCAGGATCGATTGATACCATCTCACTACATCTAGTGAGAATCCTAACATCCAATTAGATCTATCTCATAGATCCAAAATCCAGGATTTAGTAGGTATCACTTTGATCCTATGTGGAGAATCATTGTGATAAGCGGAGATTGATCGAGCGTAGCATAGGAAACTCTTTTCCTATCAAGAGTATGTCATCCACGTACTCTACGAGGATCATCACCATACTCCCTACTACCTTTTTGTTTATATAAGGTTCATCTACCATTTTGATGATGTCAACTTCTTTGACTAATTCATCAAAACAGATGTTCCATCTCCGCGATGCCTGCTTTATCATATAAAGCATCTTGCACACGTTTCCGCTGCTCCCACTGTCTACGAAGCCCTCTGGCTGTGTACTTATAGACGCTCTCTTCCAAAACATCATTTTAGAAAAGCAGTCATGGCACCCAACCACCAGATATCGTAGTCATGGTATGTAGCCGTGGCAAGTAGGATCTGGATGGACTTAAGCATTGCTACTTGAAAAGGTTTCATCATAATCCACGCCTGGTCGATGACGAAAACCTTTAACAAGTCTAGCTTTGAAAGTCTCAACTTTTCCATGTACACCATGTAATCTTCTCAAGATATACTTGCTCCTGATGGGGATTTAACCCTTCAGATATAGCAACCAAAGTCCATACTTTGTTGGTGTATAAGGATTCCATCTCAGATCACTAAGCATCCAGCCATTCTTACAGAGTCTTACTCCTGATGGCCAGCTCGAAGCTAGTTGGGTCATCATCTCATGATACAATCCTCGCTCCCACTGTCATAGAGAAATATAAGTATCTCTCAAGAGGGTGAGAAACCCTACTAGATCGGCGGAGAGGCCGAGGTTCGTTGGTAACTATTGAATCCTTTGGTTCTATCAAATCATCTGCTGTAGTTTGTATAGCTGGAACCATTCCAGTTCTACATAACAGATCTTGGCTCGAGCTCGTCCGGATTATGTTTTTAGACATAGCCCGGACAACCCCAAATCTTAACCAACTTAAGATATGGGCTCTTCCCTTTCCATATCACATATGAAGCGGTAGGCAACTGATTTGATTTGAACCCTATTCAATAGGTATGCAGCTTCTTAAGTGCACAACTCCCTTAAGGAAAAAGGTATCTCAGTAGTACTCATCATAGAGCACACCATATCAAATAGGGTGTATCTGCTCCGCCCCGATATACCATCGTGCTATGGTGTATACGGAGGAGTAATGCCGAGAGAGAATCTCATTCTCCTTTAGAATAATCCAGGAATTCCATGCTCAAGTATTCTCCTCCTTGATCTCATCAAAGGACATAATACTTATACCCGTATTTTGGTTCTCTACTTCTCGCTTATATTCTGTGAATATCTCAAAAGGTTCGGACTCATGTTTCAGCAGGAACATATGACTGAATCTTGAGAGAATATCAGAGAACGTAATGAAGTATAAAGAACCAGTCCTGGCATGTGTAGACAGGGGACCTACATACATGAACATGTATCATCCCAAGAGTTCACTAACTCTTTCTCTGTTTCCAATAAACAGAGCTGTGGTCATCTTATCTTTGTGACATGACTGGCGAGTTTCATAAGATGTAAATTCAAACTAATTTAAATATGCATCTTTATGTAACTTCAGCTAGTCGGGTCGCATTGATATGACCTAGTCTACAATACCTCAAGAAGAATCCGTTCATTTCTGAACTCTTCCTCTTGTGTGTGTTCCATATACTAAGAACTGTAGTTTGATTTAGAACATCAATGCTTTTAGATAACGTGCCTGAACCGATCAACTTTTGATATAGGAAATGTTCAAAACATTATCCAACAATACAAAATTTTATCATTTCTTTACTAATAAAGAGACTGATATGATTTTGTATATCAGGTTCGGTATCTAATAACATTCGTTCAGAATCAATGTATTGGTAATACAGGGTGATAGTGACCAACAGACTTGGCTGCAACTCTTGCCCCGTTTTTTTTCTCATGAAACTTATCACTCGTTCTCAGTCTCCTACCTTTCTGTAGCCCTATGTAACAGATTACATATCTGGGATCCTGATCTGGTATCACATACCCAAGACGTAGAGGATACAGAGAAACAGTTCTTTGTAATGAACATACCCGAAGATGATGCATCAGCATGCACTCTTTTCGTTTGGGCGGCACGGGAATTCTGGTAATCCCCAATTTCCTGCTCGGTCTTATAACAATTATAAGTTGGAGCGGGACCAACGTTCCCCAGCTCAGTATAACAAGCCGGTTCGGTCAATATTCCGTATTATTATCTTGATTAAGGCGTGATATGGTCGCTACCTGGAGAGAGAGAGAAGAAAACACTCAGCGTGCGCTCTTGCAAGATCAGATTGGTTATTATTTTATCTAATCAGGATGGCTCCCACTGCTTTTTATCAAATCTTCCTTCAAACCCTAAAAGGAAAGACTAGCCGGGATTAATTACACACTACAAGTTCGTCAATCTTTCAGCCAGGCCAGTGTCGGTACTTTGAGGGAGGTCCCCCGTGCTTTCGCACGAACCTAATTAATGTAAACCTCGTTTTCCCAGAGGCGTAACCCCGTTGACACCTTTCTAGACACCTACTTGATCGGCTAATTGTAATGTATAAAACTCTCCCAGGAGTAACACTTACTCGCAGCGGGTATCGGGATCCAACTATCTCATAGAAGGTATGCAATCTCATTGCAAATTTCAACACTTGAAATTCCCGATAATATTTTGCCCCTAGCGTCCTATGACCTTGACAGAGGTCAACAAACCATAGGCTGCTAGTCAAGTTCAACCCGTAATTTCCTGATTGAAGTAAACCCACCCGCACGACCCTTGACAGAGGTCAACAAGGTCGCACGACTACCCTAAATCAATCACATCATATGCTTATGCAGATAAGCACTAATCAGCTACCGCACACTACGCCTTGACAGAGGTCAACAAACGCAGCACGAATACTAACCAGTACATATCTGAAATGACGGAGGGCTACGACAGGTTTTTCTGAAAACCTATTGCGTACTGAACTTGATATCGTTGTAGAATCAAATGATTTTGAAATGGAGTGTTTTTTTAGGCTTTTCTAGTTTTGCTAAAGGAGTCACTCCCGGTGAAGGGATCGTCGGTCCTTTCCTTGTCGAATGAGGTGCGGGATATATCACATATATCACTGTGCAAAGCAAAAACTCTTAAAAGCAATCAAAAGACAAACCGAGTGTGTAGCATCTGCCAGTTATTGCTAAAGGAGTCACTCCCGGTGAAGGGATCTCGGTCCTTTCCTCATCGAATAAGGTGTAGGATATATCATATATACCGCTGTACAAAGCAAGAACTGTAGCAACCTGTTTTATTTTGAAATTCGATTCTACAACATCTTAGGTTTCTTTTATTTCATTAATCATATTAATGAAGTCCCATCATTTAAGTACCTAAACATCACAGATAAATACGACGTACACTTATGCCATCCGCATTCGCCTCGATGTCCCCTCGTACACCGTTAGGTTAGGTAACTAACGGCAGAGCGGGGCAGGGCTAGTACGGGTGTAAAACATAAGTAACGTCTATATAATATATCATATATACTATATACTGTATCTATCACAGAACATCACATGATCACATCACAGATATCGCAGCAGAAGAATCATATGAAATATTGGATATACTAGGACGTCCGTGTTTTCAATACGAGCCAGTATAAAACACGGATTCCACGGTCGCGATGAATAGCCAAACCCACACCCCTAGACCCCTACGAGAGCGGCAAGCAACCCTACCAATTCTGGAGTTAGGAGACCCGGACTCGACTCCTCGAGTTGGCCTCCCACTGGACCCCAGAACCCGGTTACTTGTGCCCTCCTCCTTGGGTCTATCCTAGTGCAGAAAAGTAAATAATATACAAACGGTGACAACTTCCGCTACCTGGAAGTGCCCCAATGAAAGAATATTACTTACAAGTTTTTACATGAATGAAAATGAAAAACACTCATCTCACATAAAAACCCCCGGCTATTCAAATACGACGATCCAATATAACATATCCAGCAACACATAACATCACATGTCATCAACGTAAGTAAATATGCGCATCCCAATTGTCGTTGACATATAGAAACGAAACCGGCGATATCACATATTACACTTACGGTCACAGAAAAGAAAGTGTAAAACTACAACAGTTGGAATCCGCAACCACCTCAGACATCGCATGCCTGACCAAATGAATTACTTAGACATCGCATGCCTAACAATTATAAACCCCGCATTTTAGTCTCATTATCGAAAACACTTTTCAATACCAACTCGGGCAATTCAACAGGATTCCCGACATTCTGATCGAATGCTCGTCGCAAACTTCAGTAGACGGCCGCACCCCCGATACCGTCGACGAAGTGCACCAAGGCGGAACACCGCTGCCGCGAGCACCCGAACGGATGCTTTCGGCGACGGGGTTCTCCTACAGTCACTTGGTCGGGGCTATGGAGCGAGGCTGTCTATTAAGTTTACCCGGCGAGTATCCGCGTACGCTACGTGATTGCGACAGACTTTTGATCACATCAAAATTCCGTGGCAACCGATCAAGTGAGACTAAACTGCTATGTTTATAACATTCATTCAGTTATCTCATAACTTATTGTGAATTCCAATTATTGTATCACATTCCAGACAATTAGAAAATGTTAAACTTTCCGATTGAACATTCGAACACCCAAGTTTTCCCGATACAGATCAACACATGAAATAAGTCTAACAACATTCAGTTCGTGCCTCAGTACCGACGGTCCAGCCGTAGAAGGGTCAAGCCAACGCCTCACATGTGGCACGCCGTACTGCCCCAAACCCGAAGGTTCAAAGGGCAGTTCAAGACGGTCACATAATCGAGTTAAGGTTTGTTGTCTTCTAGAGGGTCCATCGCGTTACTTGCACTACTTAGAACGTCGTTAAACTACGGAAAAATCCAACACTTGGAAATTTCCCGACAGGGGAAAAATTGGGTATTTATATCCGGTCGAACTTTTTAACATATTCTAAAAACTATCTGGAAAGCCACACAGACAAAATTTGATACTCCGATCGAAACACCGAATCCCCAAAACAACTGCAGAAAATTCAACTCTTGAATGAATATTAAAAATTCCCAGAAAAATCACCAATGGAAACTAAGAATTACTGTGCCAAATAATATAAATACAGTGGTCGTACGGCCGCGGATCCGCCGCATGAGCCTAGCTCATGCCGCGGAACCGCGGTGGGAAAGTGGAATTAGGTCCACGAAATTTACAGTAATTCTTAGAAAACCCTGCTTGATTTTCTGCATATTTTTAATACTGAAAAATCCCTGTTTTTGAAAATTGGACAGAGAGCATGGGTGTGTTAGGATTTCGGGTTCGTTCGGAGTTCAAAATCCGTCTAGACTTCGCCTAAGGCTCTAGCTAGGCTCTGATACCACTGTAGGGTTCCTAGGCACCCTAGTGAGGTCTCACAAGGCATCAACCATGCCAATTTCAAAAATTAACGGTGCCGAGAAACCCGACTACGGATCGTTGGCTAGAAATCTAGGCGAAGAAATGAAACTAGTTAACACTTAACTAAAAGTTTAACGGAAATACAACCTTTGTAGATCCGGTGCTCCACCTCCATAGCTCCGCAACGAAGTCCCCTCGCTGTCCAAGTGATTTCCCGGGCTCTAGCGTCGGCTTCGTCGGAGAATGGGCAAGCTAGGTCGTCGATGTCCATGCCGAAGATGATCTACGTCGAGGCATCGAAAGATCAAGCTCCACCTTCACCAAGTCATGAAAACTTGTGAAGGAAACACACTCTACTACTTGGCAAGAGGTAGAGGATGAAGAAATAGGAAGTGGGTAGACTTTAGAATTGGATTTCTCACTCTTAATCATCAATCACCATTGATGGACCTTAGGTTTTCTTCTTGAGTTGAAGGAAGAAGAAGAAGAATATTATGATAAGAATTATATCTAATAAGAAAAGAAAAACCATCCTTATCATAATAGTAACCATGGTTTAATGTAGAGAATTGATCATGGTTAGTGAATGGTTAGGTTTTTACAAGATGACAAAATGGTTGCAATGGTCAAAGTATTCATGAAGCTTCATGAATGAAACAAAAATGCCACCATTTTATCATGCAATTTTTTCTTTTCCAAAAAGAAATAAACAAATGAATAAAATGAATAATCAAATAGTAAACCCTAACCATTCCATTAACCAAGGTTTAATTCTATACACTTAACAAAAAGGGCATGCACCATCAAACATGATACAAGCAAGTGCATAAATCATATCGCATATGAAATGTGCACACCCGAGTGAGAAAATCCATTTAAAGTGAACCGATACTAGTTAATGCAAAGTAATATATCAAATATATAATTATGCATTAAATCATTAAATCAACACTTGATTTAATGATCCGGTCATATCGCATATAACCGACTAATATCAACAGTAACAACTTATCGAATCAACACTTGATCCGATAACCTGGCTATATCGTATATAACCGATCAATGTCACAAATCGCGAGAATCGAATACAGTATCACATATTGGTATCATTCTCGGTCCCGCACATATCTCATATGCGCTCCTATTTCGTTTCGCTTGAGCCAGGAAACCTCTGTGTAGGACTCTAAAGACTCGTCAATACGCCGGCAGCGGATGATGATCATATCAAACATCCACAAGCCGCAAGCGGTCTGCTAAACGTAACGGCCACCCGGGTATTGAGCGATCTGAAGATCGACGAGCAAGCCCGCTCACACTCCAGTGAATCCGACCAGTAACACTACCGTACAGTCCGGTCTGATCGTCTGATATGTCGCATATCTCGCCTAGGGGTGGTATACGTCAGACCCCAATAGCTCGATAAGTCGTGTCGATATGAGGTCTATAACAATTCGAGAAACTACTGGTAACACTTACCAGTAAATCTCAGCAACCCTGGCCAGGGATTTCCTGTTATAGCCAATCGAACACAGCGCAACATCAACTCCCTATACCGGGAGAGACGAATCCCCTCCTATCGCTCATTGCCTCCATGTGACTCGGGACTGTACCCAAAAACCACCGTTTTGCACGCCCTCTTGGACGTGGTAAGATGGAAATCAAAGCACAGTGGGAACCACACAAGACTCTATGACGATCTCGGGTCAACAGACTACTCTGTACCAGTGTCACCAGAGAACTGCCATCTGACATGAGGTATAATACCATCTGGGAGTTCTCGGCGAGTCCGTCCAGTATACCCAGTCTCTACTGAGCACCCGTATATCATCTCTGATGTCAAACACCAATGGATATGGGATCATCCATCGCCCATCTGTATGGGTCGAGAAGGTACACGCTAGTCTACTCTGGTATATCGATGCCCCGTCTCGATATACCCACGACTAGGGACTTTGAAGGATGTACTTATGGACTACCATATCCCCACTAGTATGGTCCGCATCATAGTCCAGGTAGTCAAGCACACATCCTAAGGGCTTTACCAACATGTAACAGAGAGACAATCAGTGTACATGTTAAGGTAAAGATCAACCAGATAGCATACTATCATGTCGAGCAAGAAAGTCCTCCCTATATATGTCCCAGCATCCACTACATTATACATCCTATGTATAGTAATGGCCTCTAGGGCATACATATAACTAACAGGTCCTAGGGGGACGGCAAGCTTCATACCCCTAATAGTACAATAAGACGTGTTGGAGTGCGGCCAAAAACACCGTGAGGAACTACTTGAATCCCTACCAACAAATCTTTCTTGTCCTGTCCAGGGACTTTGTGTAATGGCTTTCCAAACACAGCTCGACATCAACCCCCAATACTGGGAGAGACGAATCCTATCTAACCGCCACTGTCTCCAAATGCTTCGGGAATGGACCCAACTACTACCTGTTTGCACGACTCAGCAGAGCCGTGGTAGGATAGTAATCTAAGAATAGTGGGAACACACTTGAGGCGAAGTAGCAGTTTCAAGTCGACGGACTAAGCTGTACTCATGTCACCTGGGAACTGCCATCTGACGATAAGTATATTACCAACAAGCAGTTCTCCATGAGTACGTCCAGTGTAACTCATAACCCAATGAGCACCTGCATACTATCTCCAGTACGATGCACTGATGGTTGTGGGACAGACCATCTCCCTTCCTGGGATAAGAAGTATATACACTAGTCTACTCTGGAGTATCGATGCCCTGTCTCGATTATCCTGTGGCTAGGGACCTGTGTAAGGATGTGCTTGAAGAATACCTAGCCCGCACTAGTCTGACTGCCATCACAATGCTGGTAGTCAAGCAAAGATCTTAAGGGCTCTATCAATATATATTAGCGATACGTTAAAAGAAACATATACACATATTAAGATAGATACAAACCAAGTAGCATGCTACTATATCGAGCAAGACTATCATAAATCCGTTTATATATCCTAAGCTTCCAAAATGTAATATACAAACTAGTACTATACATTAGTGGCCTCTAGAGAATATAACACTAACACGGACGTGAAAGTACGGATATTGTCACTGTCAGGATCAGTATGGGTATCAGGATGAGTTTGCTCGTCGGACTCCCTTTCGCTCAATACCAGGGTAGCCGTTAAGTACAGCTAGTGCCACTGACATGCTTATGGTTAAACTCACTGCCAGTGTATTGACGAGTCTTTAGAGTCCCACACAAAGGGTTTTCCTGTTTCGGGTAAAACGTTGTAGAGGCCGTATGGTTTTATGGCAGGGTTCGATCAGATACGTGCACTTGTGCATGGATCATGATCGGACGGATAATACTGGTGGGTTTTGGTTTTAGCCGGATCCTAGTATTTTATTGTTGGATTATTTTTGTCTCGTTGTATTCGTATTCAGTAGGAATACGGATGCAGGTATGTATATACGGATGAGGGGTATTCTTGTAATTCGTTACAAGATTACTTTAGTATATGCCATTTCTTTTTCTTCATTAAACATTTTGGTTTAAGTGTTTAATATTGTGGAAAGTGTGAATTATTGTTTTGGCATTGATCTTTCATGCATGCACTTGGTGACTCATGGTGTTTAGTCATGAGATGAGTCATGGTGGCATGATCATGTTTTGGAGTGTTGTGAGATATTTGTGTGTGAAAGTGGCAGATCTTTTCACGGAGGCTTTTCTTGAGTTGCTTTCACAACAAATATCACATACAGCACTAAAAGAAAAAAAGGCAGACCATTTCTTTTCTTCACTTGGTCAAAGCTTTGCTTCACATTTTCTTCTCCCCTTGGCATCTTCTTCAACCTCCACCCAAACCCTCTCATGAGTTGAGAATCCTTGGGTGTACTGAGACAAACTAATCATAAACACGCTCTACTTCATCTTGGCTAACTAGGCTAGCAAACTAGATACCCGAGTTGCTTCGGTTTAGAGGTCGGAACACGAATTACTAACCCTCGACGTGGATCTTCTTTGATGGGGGAGACCGGATATCAAACTTTGATCATGGAAGCCACGAGGAGCTTGGGACAGAGGTTGAAAACTGAAGGGCACGGATCGTTTGGTATAACCTCTCTAAGCTCCTTTCATATAGCTAGTAGAGGGTTAATTGTACGATCCGGGAATCGGGATCCGTTAGCGCCGGGTTTTAAAAGTTTTTGTTCCGCATTTGGCCATGGATTGATGGCCGGGGCACTGGCGTATCCCAACATGGTATCAGAGCCAACCCATTAACCGCATACTAATTTATTTAGACGATGTTAAAGTATCGAAACCGAAACAACTCCGAAGCAATACCAACTCATATTCCATTCTCTGTCAAATTTTTCCGACTCTTCTAAAACTATTTAAGCAACTGCAGAAGACTACCTGTATGATCACTAGAACACTTACCAAATACGAGCCCAATCTAACATTTTTGGACCGGCTAGAACACCAAAATTTCCGAGGTGGCCAGTTTTTGAAATGAGCTTGGACTTGGAATTTTGGGTGTGGTCTAGTCTATGAAATATTGGTTCTGTGGTATTGCTTGTTTAGCCCAGTTTGGATAAGTTTTTATCTATTAGTTTGGGGTTATTCGGGGTTATTTTGAAATCGATATTTCTAACACTGTTTAAAGTTTTATAGTACTTACATTACTATTTGCGACCGTGAATGTCATTAGAGCAGTACAACTTGTCTAATTACTATAGTTCTTTTTGACGGGTTTGCGAACGTGACATTCACGTTGATGTTCTGTGTTGTGCTGTGTTTGTTGGTGGAATCGTAGTGGTGGATAGCTTGGGTGCAATATTAGTACAATTTAGTTTTATTTGTACATTTGATATCGCGGGGCTAGCGTCCGACATGTGGACTGCCGTCACTACCTATTTGTATATTATTTGTTTTGGGCACGACCGGGTTGAGGTCGATGTCACCGTTGTACATATTTTCTTTTATGTACTAGGATTAGCACGCGATGGAATGCATGGATAGCTGGGTTCTGGAGGGCAACGGGTCCGCATCTCATGGCGTTGAGAAGGAGGGGGCCTCACTCTAGAATTGGCGAGCTATTCGCCGGACTCGTAGGGGGTATAGGTTGACCTAAGGAGGGGTGCTTAAGTTACGGGATTCCGTGAAGTGTCGGGTGGCCCATTCACTTTGATGAAGGGGGTGCCTAACTTTTGGTTTTGGCGAGTAACTTGCCGCGCTCATAGGGGTCTAGGTTTTCATTGCATAGGATATCCACACGAACAGGGGAACGTCGGTTTTCACCTACGGTTCAAAAGAAATCTGGGGCTCCCAGATTATCTGTATTGTTCTGTGATGCTTATCTGTGATGTTTCATTTATCTTGCTTGGAGTGATTATTATATATTGTTATATATACTAGTAGATGTTGTATATGTTTTACATCCGCGCTAGTCCAGCCCCCGCTCTGTCGTTAGTTAAGTAACCTAACGGGTGATGACGGGGCCCAGTGACGAATGCGGATGGCATATACGTACATCATATTTTCGTTCTTTTCTGGTGTGATTAATTGATGGGACTGAGTTGATTCTGATCAATGCAAAGAAAACAGACCTATTCGATGTTGTTGGAATAATTTTTAAAAGCTGTTATTACAAGGACGTTTTCTTTTGTTTTGCAAAATGTATTCGGTTAGGAATATTCAGCACCTCATTCGATGAGGCAAGAGCCGATATCCCTTCACCGGGAGTGATCTCTTCGGCAGAACTTTGCTTCAGGGTAATAAATTCACTATAGTCGATTACTTTTTTCTTTGCATTGCTGTATTTAGTGGGAATATCCTACACCTCATTCCACGAGTAATGATCCGAAATCCCTTCACCCGGAGTGACCTCTTTAGCAAAGGTTTTCGCCACTATATATTTGTAAAAAAAAACTATCCGGTTCCTTCAACAATATCAAGTTTATTACGTAAAAGATTTTCCGCCAAAAACCAGTCGTAGCCCTCCGTCATTTAAGACAAGTAGCACATAGTATTCATTCAATGTTTGTTGGCCTTAGTCAAGGCATAGTGTAAGGTAGCTGTTTGTTACTTTTCTATTGCATAGATAGATGTGTTGGTTTGGGACAGTCGTACAGCCTTGTTGGCCTTCGTCAAGGGCGAGTATGAGAGGGTTCAAATTAACCTGGACAACGACGGGTAGAACTTGACATGTGACTTATGATTTGTTGGCCTTAGTCAAGGTCATAAGAGCATGGGATAAAAATTACATCGGGAGTTTCAAACATACAGGAAACTTGCCAGGCATGCGCGTACCTTCTGGAGTGTGATAACTTGAGTGGATTCCATCAGGTTATCATGCGATGATAGTTTGATACATATTCCCACTAATGAGTTGGTTTACTCCTCGGGTGATTTTAGATGATCCCGACTAATTCTTCTTTCGGGTTTGGAGGAGAATTTGAGGATACAGTGGGAGACATCCTAATTAGCTAAAGTGAATAACCATTCTGATCTAGATTAGAATGCACGCTGAGTGTTTCTTTTCTCTCTCTCTTTGGCAGCGATCATGTCTAGACCCTAGACTAGAACTCATAAACCAAGTTAACCGAACCTTCATAAAACAAACTGGCTTTTGGATTGTCAGAGTTGCATACTTCATTGCCACTTCTACTTTTACCCTTTACTTTTCTTCGGAACATTCCGTATAACTATGAAGATCCATATTTATTTGATATGACTATCGTATAGTTACATACGAACTCGAAGAAACTCGTTTCAGATTCGAGGTTGGATTCCGGTTCTGGAGAAATTGAATAGGACTATTCAGTTGTCTTTTCCTTTTACCTTCTCTCAGGTTGTGAGGGCTCCTAGGATTAGGAGAGGGTACGCCTATTTCGCTTATTGGATAGTCTTCTTCCAAACCATAGGCAAGTGCCGAAAGGGATGGAAGGAAGAAAACCAATTAGCCTAAGTGTGGTGTACAGAAAGTAATAAGTTAAGACAAATAAAGGGATTAGAAAGTGGGCAAAGTAAATTGCGACTGCATTCATTCATGACGAAACCGCGTATATCATCGCCACTCCTACTTCACCTTTGTATTTCTCCAGAACACCCCGTATCACTACAAAGATCCACATTTATTGGATAATCCATCATATATTTACATACGAACTCGAAGCAAGTTGTTCCAGTTTGAGAATGAATACTGGTTCAGGAGAAATAGAATAAGATTATTCAGTTGTCTTTTATCTTTACCTTCTTTCAGGTTGTGAGGGTTCCTGGTATTAAGGAAAGTACACCTATTACGTTTATTGGATAGTCTTCTTCAAAATCATAGACTGGTGCCGAACGGTAGAGAAGGAAGAATACCATTTATCTTAATGGTGGTGTACAGAAGGTAATGAGTAAAGACAAATAAAGAGATTTGGAGAGATGGCAAGGAAATATATGGTTACATTCATGAATCTGGATAATGGAAGAGGCATTACTAAGAATACACGGTTACCCATTCCAAACATTTTCATATTTCAGTTTCACTGTCCATTGTTAATTGAAAACTGATTTCCTAATTAGATCCTTGCTCCAGGGTATGTATTTACCAGGTTTGATTCTCACATCCATATGGTTTTACAGATGATGAGTGGGAGTAAGTTATTGGGAATTAGGTGATTATATCCTCATTATATCGGAATTCGTTGTAATTGGTGATATTTTAGGAAATCACTTGGGGTTTTACCTGACAGCAAATATTTGGTTTTGAATATCCGTTGTTATGCACCAATTTCAACAGATATATCTGTACGTTTATTTTATAAAGTGAGATATAACTTTTTGAAATTATGTCCATGACATTTACCTTTATCAGTTGATGATTGGGTAAGGAGCATTAAACAGTGGTGTAATTCTTCTTAACCATAATACAGTTTTCAACCTACGACGCACAGGGTTTGAGTTATTCAACTCAGAGGACTTATACAAAGTATTGTATGTTGTCCAGTGTCCATAAGGACAAAGAGGTTGGTGCTCGTACTATATTTTGTTTACTTGTGACTTTTCCAGTTTTAGATAAGTATTTCGTAGAAATACAAGGTCCAAGTTTTGAGAAGTTATGTGTACAAGAATAAAGTAGAGAACCATGTGTTGCAAGTATTAGGATTCTTCAAGGTGATCGAAAATGAAAATACTTGTGTTTGGTATTCAGTTGATAGTAATGGTTTTGAGAACTTGCTTCTCTTTCAGGTTACTCATATTTGGATTCACTCCTAGTTGAGTAATGCTAATCGGCCTTCTTCCATTTAGCTGACATGCACTGGAGATAGCTTCATGATTTGAATCTTGTTCCAATTAAATTAGTGCCTCTGTTTCTATATTTTATATAGAATGGTTCATACCTTAACGATGTTAAGGTATATGGAGTTGTCCGGCTTATGCTTAAAACCAGACTCTGGATAACTCAAGGCACGTTTCTGTAATGGCAGTTTGTGGGTTATTCCGGGCTATGACGAGGGTTAACTTTCTACCATCCGGAAGATCAATAGTGATATTGCTGTTGACTCTCCACAGTTTTTGGAAAATGGATTTTTTTCAGAAAACAGTAGTTCGAGTATGGTAGAACTGGAAGTGATTCCAGAACCACAAACGATTTCTAAAAATTTAATAGAACCTAAAGATTCAATCGGGTTTGAAATTCCATTAGCTACTCCGCAGATATGGTAGGTAACCTCAGGCTCCCGAGAGGTACTTCAGTATCCTTAAAGACGGTGACATCGATGTTCTTGTTTACCCAGACTTGCCATTACTGCTGTTCTAGACTATGAGACTTGGAGGATGACTATAGCGTCGTTCTAAACTAGCTTTAGAAGTGAACATGTATATGACTTTGCCATAGTGTTGTTATAGTTAGTGGGAGCAACGGAAGTATAGTGGACAAGTAGCTTGTATCTATTTATAGACTAAAGCAGGTATAGCGGAGATAGATCATCTATTTTTGATGTAATAGTGATAGGTTTTGACTTCATCAGAATAGGATATGGATCTGTTAAGAAGGTGGTAGGGTGTGATGTCCTGGTATTTGGATGACATATACTTTGTAAGAAGTGAAATTCCTACACTACGATCGGTTATACTGTGGTTGTCACACAGTGGTTTCTCCATTTAGGATATGGATATTATATAAGGCATTTTGGTAACTAGATCTATGGTTTTAGATCTAAATTTGGGTAGTTTCCCAATCTGAGTACTTTGACAATATTCTAAAAGTGTTTTAGAATGGACGACTCTTGACATGGTAGTGTACCTGAAGGTGATGGAGTCACCCTTTCTAAAGGTGTCTTAAAGACTAAAGAGAAGAGGGATGTGCATGGTTGGCATATCATTTGCTTAGGCAATTTAGTCAATCATGAGATGTCAAGCACCACACCAGATGTTGATTTTGCACCAGCTGCAATAAGTTTATATATTAATCCAATCCTGGAGAAATGTTCGGAAGCAGTTTATGAACATAAGTGGATGTTCTAGGGATTTGGTAACGGCAGCCTCCTTCAGGGGACGGTGACCTGGATGATTGAGAGACTGTCAGAGTTATAGTTTTCCCTCTTGACGAGGGGCAGTAGTTTGGACAGGTGATCCAAGCAGAGACTGAGGGATGCATGGCGCAGGATACTGATTAAATTCAGTGGATGATACAGTCTAAGAAGTTTGCTGGATTTGGAGTTCATTTGTGAACTGGGTCCCATCAGATATCCAGACATATTCTAAGATAAGAATTACTCATTTCGGGAGATGGCTTTCTCCGTGAACTTGAGATAAAGAGAGACATAGAAAGAAACATCGGAGCGTATCTACTCACTGAGGCTATTTCTCGAACGCAATAGTTTTACAAACGAGCTTTGTGAAACTGATTAGTAGAGAAGTTCGGTGTTCGGTATCACACGGGCTGTGGGTATTCGACACTTCAATAATTAGCCTTAAGTGCAAGTGGGAGATTGTTGGCTATAGTGCCCGCAAGTCAATTACAGGATCGCAGGCACGTGGTTGCAATGATTGAGGGAGGAACTATACCAGTAGGACAGTCTTACTTGAGATTATAGTATGCTATCTGGTTTGTCTTTATCATCGTGTACATGCTTCAGATGACATTACAGATCACTATTACATATTGATAGAGCCTATAGGATTCTTGCTTGACTACCAGCAGTATGATGGCGATCATATACGTGAGAGCTGGGTGGACTATAAGCACATCCTTAAAATGTCCCTCGTCGTGGGAGTTTTGAGACTGGGCATCGATACTCCGAGAGTAGAATAGTGTATACGGATCGAGACCCTGACAAGGGGCGGTGGCCGGTCTCACAAGCCATTGGTGTTAGTTGGTTCACCTAAGATGTATACAGGTGCTCATTGGGTTTTTAGTACACCGGACGGACTCGCCGGGAACATGCTAGTTGATATTATACCTAATGTCAGATAGCAGTTCCCTGGTGACATGTGAACAGGTTAGTCTATCGACCTCAGATCGTCATTTATCTCATGTGAGTTCCCACTGTGCTTTGATTACTACCCTACCAAGGCTCAAAGCAGTCATGCAAACAGGTTTTAGTTGGATACAGTCCTGAGTCATATGGAGGCAGTGAGCGGATCTTCAGGGGATTCGTCTCTCTCGGTATTAGGGGTTGATGTCGCGGAGTGCACGGGTGGCCATCACCAGAAAACCTTGGCCAAGGTAGTCGAGAATTACTGATTCGGATCAGTAGTTTCTCAGGTGGTGATAGGCTTCATACCGACACTAAATGTCGCGTTATTAGGGGTCTGACTTGATCCACCCCCCTAAACTCGATATGCGATACTCATAGACGAACGGACCGGACTATACGGATATTGTCACTGTCAGGCTCAGTAGGGGTTTCAGGATGAGTTTCCACGTTGGCCTCCTGATTGAATATGAAATTCCTGGATGTGTTTATCACTCAAATGATCCCCGATAACGGTACCATTTGGTTGATCTTTATCTTTGTGTCAGTTTAGAAAATGAATAGATTTCACAATCAAAGAATTATTTGACCGCAATCAATAACGGTGTTGTGTATAGATTTCATTAGCAAGTGTGGATCGTCCACAGGGATTGTACGATTCATTCTAAGTTGTTTTGTTTTGAATTGAAAAGTTAATAGAAACGAAAAGAAAACATGATTCAAGATTTTATCAATGGTTTCAAGTGCCACTATTCTAATCAAGAATCAAGAAAATGATAAATATCGAGAATCGAGTTTCGATAGAAATCCAATCACTTTAGGGTTTCAAGATTTGTAGTAAAGCTCATAGGAATCGATTAGATTGTAGATGCGATGAAGATTAGAAATCAACGTTTCTTATCCATTAACAAATTGATGCTAACTCGATGTCGATTGATCGAGGTTTAAGGATCTTGCGAAGAATTCGGGTTCTTCGTCCTCTCCTTTGTCCTTTCGATGAATCACATTCACTAGATAGCTTCTTGAAAATCCAATGATCGATCGTTGATTTTCTAGATCATGCGAAAATAATCAAGAACCCATTTCACATCGATCTAGACCATCGATCATTCCATTTTTAAGAAGTTACAATTGCTATAGGACTTAAGAAAATGTTTAAAGATTTATCAACATCATCATTCTACAATCATCTCGATTCCTCCACGAGCGGAGTTTATTCACACATCATCACAAAGAATACATTCAAGAATCGAAGTGAAATCATGATGCTAGAATTGAAATGTAAACAAGTTTAAAGAATCTTCACCTTTATTACATCAACAAGAAGTTACAACTCTCAAGAATTACAAGAGGAAGGAACTTCGCTCGTCGAATCTTGCATCGCTCGGCTTCTTGAGTCTTGGATCGCTTCGATCTCGTGCTCCGATGAAGTCCGGCTTTGCTTCTAAAGGGTCGTAGAAGACTTGCTTGGCTTGAACTCCATGAATCTTGAATTGGGTATTTCTAGATTGGATTAGGGTTAGGGTTTGGAGGTGGTTGTTGTTGGGTAGATGAAGAACTAGGGTTTCTACACTCAACAACAAGGAATGGATCAAAGAGTGTGTCAACAATGAATCCCTCACAATGAATCATTCTCTTTACAAGTGAGCCTTAGGGTCTATTTATAGATTTCCCAAACCCTAGGTCTTTGATTTGAAATAGAACTTCCCTCCAAAAGTTTGTTGAAAGGCTTCTAGAAGTAGGTAGTTAGGAGCTTAGCTTAGGCTTTAAGCTAGGGTTTAGGGAGAAGGTTCTAGAATAAAAGGATAGTTTTGTTAGGAACTCAAGGGATTGCTGATCTGGCAGAATGTTCTGGGGCTTTCTGGAACTTGCATAGGTTTTCTGAAGTGTACACACTGAGATAGGAGTTTTGGGCTGAAGCAGAGGGGATGATGTGGTAAGGCTGCCGTGGAACCGCGGCACAAGGCGGCTTAGGCCGCGGTTCCGCGGCCACTTGGATGCCTTAGGGCTTCAAACTTCCATTGTTGGCTTCTGATGCCTTCTTATGTATTTTCTGATATGTTGAATCCCTGAATGCCTTCACTACCAGATTCCAATTCCTAGAGTTGGCGTATTCTTTAGCAGTGTAAATTTGACCAATCTTTTGATTTTCCTGCACGGACTTCGAAACATAAGTTGCGATATATAGGAATGATGCCATGCTATGAAATGCAGTCAATTTCCGTAGAAATGCCTGTCTTAAGGTCTAACACATGTAAACTGATATTTTACGACTGTTTTGCTAATATGTGCTATATGAATGCCGAACACCTCTAGATGAGTGCAAAAGATAGGGAAATTGCCGAGTTAAAAATACATTATTTTCGACTAATCAAATTGCCCCAAACTTAATTTCGACCGTCTCGAGTGAACTTTTTATTAAAAAGAGAAGGAGAAAATAAAGAAAGAGAAAAACTAACTAGCACACTTTCGTAGGCAACACGATTGCACTGAGCATGTGCAACAAGCCTTTAAACCTCTAGGTGTCGCTAGTAGGAGGAATGTTGTCTACTGAGGGTTTTCAGCGGATTGCAACCACAAAATCCAATAATAAAAGAAAGATCATGAATATTACATTTAAAGAAAAGAATCGTAGAAGAAAAGCCTTGAAAATTAGGGTTTCCAACTAAGCTAGCTTTTCGGTTGTCATGAGCCCTATCTTAATAGTCATGAAAAGATGTCAGAAATCATGTCCTCCCTCAATAAAACATCGTCTTATTCTTCATTCCTATCTTTCTTCCAAACATCGATCATATCACCCTGCGTGTGTGTAAAGACATCCCTACACCCAGAGAATTCAATTCAAGCTATCATACTCTTGCCCATCAGCCTCAGTACTTTTTAATTAATGAATATTTAGATGAGATTGCTCACACACTTTCATGCGACCGTTAATATTTCTTGAGGTACTAACCGACCGATTACTCATGTGCTTGCTTATTTGGTGTATTTTCCTCGTCTTGCACCACCTCAGGCATAGCAGTGACTCCCAGACCAGTTGGCCTTAGGGCACTAGGTGAAGAGGCACCCTCGCTATACATTTTTATTGCCCTCGGTGATAACAAAACCAGTGTCCATTTTTTTCACCACTTTATATTTTTTTTATTCACTTTTTCTTTTTATTTCCTTCATACATCGGCTTTAAGACAAGAGCATTTCAAGGTATTCTCTACTATCCAAGGCTTTAAGACGTGTGTAAGTGCGAATAGCAGGGTATCAACGTTCAAAATGTTTGGCTTCCCAGAATAGAAACTATTTTTCAGATTTATTTTTATCCTCAGATTAGCGACTTCCTCCATCTTACTAACCCTTGGGACAACGGCTCATAACTACTTATTACTAGTTCGTATAAGAAATGTCACGACCCGCAGGGTACGGAACGTGACTGGCACTTAAGTTTACGAAACGTCTAAAGACGTCCGTAAAGTAAGTAAGCCAAAGCCCAGAAAACAAAACCATTTAAGCAAAAGAGTGAAGAAAACCCAATCGATTGAAAGCGAGTTTATCAAATAAGTCATGTAAGACCCTTTTTAAAAACAATACCATTTTTTCCGAAAATTTCGGCAGAGTCTCCTTTGTAAATACTGGCCCCCAAAAATGGGTACAACAAAATATATATGAATCCAACAAAAAGGGCATCCCCAAGCGGGAGCTAGCTCTTCGCCACAAGGCGGTCACAAATCCCACGCAATATAAAATGACAACAAGCATAATAATCATAATGAAGCATAAGAAAACAGCATGTCGACTCAAGTGAGCTCGACCCCAAAATACAGCATAAAAGTCTACAAATCTCACAGTCTCATCTCTAGGTCAATATACAATAATGCTGGTAGATACAGTAGATGGAGTACCCTAGATACAAAGAATATACAAGGTGGTACAAAATAGTAATATAACCCACCTAGGAGAAAATCTCGAGCCCAGGCAAAAGAGGCAAAAGAACAAGTGCGCCCGCCGCTACTGAACTGACGGAGCGGACCTGCAAAAGACTGTGGCACAACGGGGATGAGTTGCCAACTCCTGAGTAATAAATAACACCTACAAAGGCTATCGTATGCATGCACACAAGCATCCTAGCATCTAAAATACAGGTATGAATGGGTGCACTAGCAGGTGTGTATACAACATCAGTGTACGAATATGTATGCAACATGAATATCTGAGGTCTCAAAGGTATATATAAGAAACATTTATCTCTTTTTGTTTTTGAAACTCTTTTAGAATGCCAGCATAATACTCAAAGAATCGACGAGAACCGGTGTCCAGCAACGACACCCAAAAGCTGTCTCAAATCTCATAAATGTATCTCTGGCCTCAGCCGTCCGGCTGACCCATCTTAAATATCAATATCTCATCATCTAGCAGCCACGGTCGGTATCCCCTGGATATCCGCCGTCCCAAACAGTCACCGGTAGGTAATCCGTCCCCTGCCAGGCTCAACGTCAACACCACATTCCTCTTGCCCCGGGGTACCTTACCGGGCCCACCATGTACCCGTGCCGGTTCCTCCACTCCTCGACACGGATTTCCAAAACCACAGCAAACTCATGGTGGACGACACTTACATCACTAGAAAACCGCAATTTACATATTTTAAAAATATAATAAGTTTAGAAATTTTGCGGCTTTCCCCCGAAATCCAGAAATATCATAAAATCTCAAGAAATCCTCATAAGTGCATACATCAATGATAATGAATGCATATGGTATCAATAATCAAGTTGCGATGTGTGATTAATAGATTAGGCATGAACAATTAATATGATGAAGTACATGCACATGAATAGCAATCCTACGGTTTCATTTTAAGGAATTAAAGGCAATAGCACAAGTTTAAGTATCATTTAGTAAAAGGTTTAAATTTAAAGGTTATCTAGTGTGGTGGCATGGAAATTACCAGGGTGTGTGTGTAAGCATGAATAGTGCTCGTGCTGCATATAAAAACCCTGGCAATGGTGCAGGTGTCCTATAAAATGGTTTCGTATAGGTATGTCAATATAAGGCATGAATGTAGCAAATAATCATACAAGTATTAAACCCCTAATTACTAATATTACTAAGAATCTCTTTTAAGCTACTAAACTATCGGGCGGCTTGCGCCATCCAACGATAGTCCCCCGTAGATGTTACATCTACTCACAGGAATCCCTGGCTAGCTGTGTCCAATCACCGCTTTCCCCTTTCGCGCCGCGTCTGACGTCTCCGCGACCGAACCTGGAATTTACATCAATACCAAACATAAGGTTACATATCAAGAACGACGCAAAACCCCAACGAAACTACTAAAGTTCGCTAGCTAGGTACAACGTGCACAAAGTGCGCGGAACACACGCGAAAATCGCAAAAACTGCCAAAAACGCCGATTTGGTCGCCCGGCAAAACTAAAACCCGACTACTCAAAAATCCGCACACACGCATCCTAAACGTCATAGGATAAGCCAACACAACCATCAAGATGTCGAAAATAATCCATCACATAATTTTTATAAAAATCTAGTAAGCACAAAACTAGCAATTTGGTGCAAAAATCGAAAATTAGCGATACGGATATCACAATCCAACACAATATCCAACCACACAACAAGAAATCTACAAACACTATAATTACAACACATTAGCAAAGATTCAAACCTATTTTCCATAACAACCATTGCTTGAATTATATAACCTAGCAATTCTTAATCCAAACTATATATGAAAACCTTAAATTAACACTAATTTATAACTCAATTAGCAAGTTAACCTACTAGATTAGGTTAGCAAAACAACTAGATAACAAATTAGATTTAATCAACTAAATAATGGTTTCTAAACCTTAATTCAACTCATTAATCATGCTTCACAACCCATTTCCATACACTAACCCCTTTCTAGATTTTCCTAAAACAACAATTTACAACCAAAATCAAACATTTAAAATTAACTAAATTAGCAAAATTTGAAGACTACACAACAAGGTAACCATATAGATTAGTTAAGTAACAACTAGATTAACTACAAAACAATTTAATTAACTATCATGGCTTCAAAACCCTAGTTTAAACAAACTACTCTTTTTAAAAAAACAAGATTAGAAATTAGCTAACTTTTAACACTAATACCATATAATTAAAGGAATTTAGCAAAAAAAGAAAGTAACTTGATGGAAATTATACCTCAATTGAGATCTAGCAAAAATAAATTTGCTCCAAATGATGGTCTCAAACATCAAGATCCAAGCTAGGGAGGTGAAGGAAAAGAAAGATGAAGGATGGGTTTAATTTGTAAGCTTTAATTTGCAATTTTGATTAATTAAACTTGAAGAATTTAGAAGAAAATGAGAAGAAAAGAGATGAAGAGGGGGAGGTGCAGATTTCGGCCAGAAATGAGGTAAGGGGGAGGGTGTGGGTGTGTGGGAAAGGTCAAGGGTCAAGTCTCCAAAGTCAATGCACCATACCTTATCAACTATATTTAAAATAAATTCATAAACAACCCCATTTTCAACACAAGAAAGAAACCAACATGAGGCCAGAAATTTCTGGACTTGCACAAGGTGGAGCTGTCCTAGGGCTGAGGGAAAAGAGAGAGGGGTTTTACAAAAGAAATTTTATGCAAAAAGGCCCCATACAAGTCAAAAATTGCAAGTTTTAGCTTAAAATTCAATAAATTCGTTTCATATCATAAAAATTTGTTAAAAATCAAAATAAATTACTAAAAATTTATGTTACCACTAGATTTTAATTATCATAATTTTAGAGATTAAAATTAGCCCGGAAAATTTTGTATTTATCGCTAATTTAATGTATTTTCTTACCGGCTTAAAATAATATTAAAAAAAATGAAAAATTAGGGAAAATTTTTAAACGACCAGAATTTCATATTTAACTCATTAGCTACTAAAAACAAGCAATTACCTATCCATTTTAGGTATAATTAGCCCTAAACTGCAAAATAACAAGAAAGACGGTTTTCGGAAAAATACCGAATTTTCACCGAATTTCAGGAAAACACCAAAACGACTTTTCAAGACGCTACAAGAAAACTTCTAATTTTCTTAGTTTTCTTAAATTTTTCTAATCTCATGGATGTAATTTTTCAATATCTAATCTTTTATTATCATATTGATGTACAAAAATATTTTTTATCTTTTTGCAAATTTTTAAATTTTTATGTGTTTTCGAAAATGTTTTGTGCTTATGCAAAGTATGATGCAAATGATGCGAAAATAAGCACAAACCTCCCCCAAACTTGTTTCCAACAGTATCCTCACTGTTGCCATCTGCTAAATCTCGAAAAACCTGTAAGCTTGGGAGGAATTTATTAGTGGGGGCAAAATATTTAAGAGAAGACCCTTCCCCAAACTTATTTTTGGCTCCAAATTTTGTAAAAAATTTCTTTTCCAAGAGCCAGAAAAAATGTCCCCCCCAAACTTAACCAATGTTAATCTTTTGAAAATCACATGAGGGGGTAAAAAAATCATTGGTCGATGCCAAGCTTTGCAAAGACCGAAAGTTAACACCAACCATTCAAAAATTTTATCAATGCAGTGCTCGGGTTGGTGGAAAAGAAGAAGTGGGGAAAGGGTAAGTGGTGGAATAGAAAGTGTGTGCGTCTCATTTTGGAGAGATGATGCAGTGAATGTGATGGATTACTCGCATTCTTTTTACAGTTCAGAAGAAGGGGTGGAGGATCAATTTCATTGATTGGGATATGATTCATCTCAACACCCGTGTCATTCAAAAATGCGAGTTCATCAGCGAAGATCTCCTCAAAAGTTCCATCAATACCCCGATGAATAATGTCATCACAAAGTGCGGGGTGATTTTCGGACTCTAAAAGCAGTTCATAATCAGTGTTAGTTGTTGACCCGGACATCTCGGTGGAAGAGTCCGTATGTGTATGATACATAGTTGGGTCAAACAACAACATATGAAAAGAGTCAAGATCAGTATCATGAGGGTCGTCAAAGTCGCTGCTGTCGACATCCATTAATTCGACAGAACAGACCTGAGCAGTAGGTTCGGAGGGTACACTTCCCAACTTGTAAATGTTCAGCTCAATTGACCTATTCCCGAAGGATAGGGTCATAGAGCCATTATGACAGTTGATGATAGCATTGGAAGTGGCCAAAAAGGGGCGACCTAAAATCACCGGAATTTGATTCCGTGGGTTCGCTACAGGCTGTGTATCAATTACAATAAAGTCCATAGGGAATATAAATTATAAGATTTTTATTAACACATCCTCCAGTTCACCCGTAGGTTTGGTGATTGCTCGGTCAGCCATCTGGAGAGTTATGCTCGAGAGCTTTAACACTCTGATACCCAGTTGCTCGTAAACCGAATATGGAAGCAAGTTAACACTAGCGCCAAGGTCTAGTAGAGCACGGTTAATGTGTTTTTCCCTAATGGAAATGGAAATGGTAGGATATCCAGGATCCTTACGTTTCCTCGGTAATTGTTGGGGGAAAGCCATGTCTACTGTCTTTGCCATGAAAATTTTCTTGGGCACTTGAGTCTTCCTCTTCCTAGTGCACAAGTTCTTAAGAGTTTTTGCATAGGACAAAACTTGTTGGATGGCATCTAGGAGAGGGATGTTGATGTTAACTTGCTTAAAAATGTCCATGATCTTCTCCATATGTGGACTCGATGTGTTAGCCCTTAACCGATTAGGATAAGGTGCTTTAGCAATAAGTGCTGGGTCCATCATAGGAGAAGGAAGTGTGTTTAGAACCAATCCCAGAATAGAAGTGGGGATCGTTCGTGGAGAACTAGAAGAAATGGGCTGAGGTGGCGAGCCTTTTGGGAAACGAAGAATAGGCTCGCAAGAAGGTGGTGGGGTAGAAGAACTGGGGTCAGAATTAGAAGTATGTGTGTGAGGAAAGGTCTCTGCCGGGGTATCATCGATAGATTTTTCTGTATCATCAAACTCTTCCCCAACGTGATTGTCAAGCACTCTCCCAGATCTCAACGTGATTGCATTCACATGATGTGAATAGCCAGGATTGGGTAAAGGTTGAGCTGGGAGTTTCCCTTTCTCTCTTGCACTCATTTCGGTTTTTAATCGTGAAATTTCTGCTTCCATCGATTTAATACTCTCAGCTTGGGACGCTGAGTTTTTCTTTATATCATCGACAGAAGTCTTTATTTCAGCCGATACTTGCATGAGATTTGTTAGAAGAAGTTTATGAATGAAGAGGATTCATCAGTTCCGGTCAACTGCAAAGGACTAGATGGTGCAGGTGTGTTGACCGGATTTTGAAAATTATGTGCTTGGAAGGGGTGCTGACTCAATTGAAGTTGTGGGTGTTGTTGTGGTGGAAAGACCCTTTGGAAATTGTTTTGGGTTGGAACCGTATTTTGAGATTGTGATTGGTTCCAAGCAAAATTTGGGTGATTCCTCCAACCCTGATTATATGTGGAAGAAAATGGGTCGTTCCTAGGTCTTTGAAATGCGGCATTGGTATGCTCATGACCTTGAAACGGACATTCTTCCGTCAAGTGAGAAGGATCAGAACAGCATCCACATACAGTTTTGGAGAGTGATATTTGACTTAGGGCGGCTAAAAATTTGTTTTCCATAGTCTTGAGTTTCTTTTGCATAGCTGAAATGTCAGCTCTAACTCCTATGGAAATATTATTGCCATCCCTAGACGATTGATTCACACCCTCCCACTGTAAAGATTTTCAGCGAAATCATCTAAAAATTTCCAGGCTTCCCCATCATCTTTGGTCATGAAATTGCCTTGACACATGGATTCAAGGGTCTGTCTTGTGTTAGGATTAATGCCCTCGTATATGATTCGGCACAGTTCCCATCTCGGGATGCCGTGATGTGGACATTAAACTAACAGATCCTTAAAGCGTTCAAGACATTTTGAAAATGGTTCATTTGGAAGCTGGGTGAATTGATTGATTTCGCTACGGACTCGAGCTGTCTTTTGTTATGGGTAGAATTTCCTAAGGAATGCTTTGACGAATTCTTCCCAATTTGAAATGGAATGTGCGGTAGTGTTATACAGCCACTTCTCGGCTATATCGCACAAGGTGAATGGAAGAAGTCGTAGACGCATAGCATCCATAGAAAGCTGTGAGGTACCCATCATTGCGCATACATTTTCAAATTTGGTGATAAAGGCATATGCGTCTTCAGACTCGAGACCGTGATATTTGGATAGAAGGTTGATGTATTGGGGTTTTATTTGAAAATTGTCCCCGTTGGCTGGTGGAATGGAGAGACAGGTGGAAAGGGGACCTCGTGTAGGATAGCACCTCTCTTGAAGAGAGATGCGGGGAGGATTTTACGCACCAACGGACGGCGGCAGGGTAGTGGAAAAGAAGTTCGATGGAGACGGATCCATCGATGTGGGTGTGGTGATGGGTAAAAGAAAGGGTAAATGTAGAAATGCCGACTTTTGGGTCGATCAAGGGAACGCGGACTAAACAGGCACTAGAATCCCGTTGTCCAGCCTATCATGCACTAAAAAGGGTTAGTACAAGTGGCAGCATGAATTTATAATTAGGGGAATGATATGAATGAATGCGGTGTTTGTTTTGAAAAGTGGACGGATTTTTGAAAATATGATGCAACACAACAAATGCAACACACAAAACCCTAATTATAGGGTCACCTAGGTCAAATCTCTACACCGCTCCTAATTGCCAAAAGACAAGTCCCAGGATAAATCCTCCACTTCCTCTTTGTCTCTCCTGTGGCTAGGTAAGTGCCAGGTAAGTGGGAGGTTCTCCACTACGTAAGTAGTGGGCCTAATTAAGTATCCACTAGCCTTCGACACACTTGCCATAGACACCACAAAAAGAAACGCGGATAAGCAATGAATTACCCACGGCCTTCTCTTGTCCTAAGTGAGCGCGACGGTCCTTAGAGTCATCTCTAGATATTTTTTAATTAATGAGGGTAAATGCGGATGCAAGTTTTGTGATTTTCGGGGCCTAGGAAGGGTAATGAACTCCCCACCTAATCTGGATTTGGTCTTCGTCCCTTAATGTCCGTATTAATTATGCAAAGAGCCACAAAATCAAAACACGCACAATTTAATTTTGCTTTTTGCGCGGCGCTGCGATTATTTGCAAAGAAACCTGCACAAAATGTTAATTGGAGCAGATTAGGTAAGAGATAAGAAAGTACAGAGAGTTACTGAGCAATTTTGGTGCAATGAACAGTCACCCCCGCCGCGCTTCCACCGCAACAGACGGCTAACACCGCGGATCCGCCGCGGTTCAAGGAGATCTCTACACAGAAAAATTTTGTAATGTTCCTAGTTGCCTCCTGAGCTCTCTAGACTTCTCTGAAAAAATTTTGCACAGCTCCTCAAATTCCAGATTTCCTCGCAACAATTCACAACAACACGTTTAGGGTTTGTGCGAGTTTAGATCTAAAAATTTATATGGAATAAACTTTTCAACTAAAATTTCAAAATACGAACAATTAGCGCACTATCCCCGGCAACGGCGCCATTTGATTGAATATGAAATTCCTGGATGTGTTTATCACTCAAATGATCCCCGATAACGGTACCATTTGGTTGATCTTTATCTTTGTGTCGGTTTAGAAAATGAATAGAATTCACAATCAAAGAATTATTTGACCGCAATCAATAACGGTATCGTGTATAGATTTCGTTAGCAAGTGCGGAACGTCCACAGGGATTGTGCGATTCGTTCTAAGTTGTTTTGTTTTGAATTGAAAAGTTAATAGAAAAGAAAAGAAAACATGATTCAAGATTTTATCAATGGTTTCAAGTGCCACTATTCTAATCAAGAATCAAGAAAATGATAAACATCGAGAATCGAGTTTCGATAGAATTCCAATCACTTTCGGGTTTCAAGATTTGTAGTAAAGCTCGTAGGAATCGCTTAGATTGTAGATACGATGAAGATTAGAAATCAACGTTTCTTATCCATTAACAAATTGATGCTAACTCGATGTCGATTGATCGAGGTTTAAGGATCTTGCGAAGAATTAGGGTTCTTCGTCCTATCCTTTGTCCTTTCGATGAATCACATTCACTAGATAGCTTCTTGAAAATCCAATGATCGATCGTTGATTTTCTAGATCGTGCGAAAAGAATCAAGAACCCATTTCACATCGATCTAGACCATCGATCATTCTATTTTCAAGAATTTACAATTGCTATAGGACTTAATAAAATGTTTAAAGATTTATCAACATCATCATTCTACAATCATCTCGATTCCTCCACGAGCGGAGTTTATTCACACATCATCACAAAGATTACATTCAAGAATCGAAGTGAAATCATGATGCTAGAATTGAAATGTAAACAAGTTTAAAGAATCTTCACCGTTATTACATCAACAAGAAGTTACAACTCTCAAGAATTACAAGAGGAATGAACTTCGCTCGTCGAATCTTGCATCGCTCGGCTTCTTGAGTCTTGGATCGCTTCGATCTCGTACTCCGATGAAGTCCAGCTTTGCTTCTAAAGGGTCGTAGAAGACTTGCTTGGCTTGAACTCGATGAATCTTGAACAGGGTATTTCTAGATTGGATTAGGGTTAGGGTTTGGAGGTGGTTGTTGTTTGGTAGACGAAGAACTAAGGTTTCTACACTCAACAACAATGAATGGATCAAAGAGTGTATCAACAATGAATCCCTCACAATGAATCATTCTCATTACAAGTGAGCCTTAGGGTCTATTTATAGATTTCCCAAACCCTAGGTCTTTGATTTGAAATAGAACTTCCCTCCAAAATTTTGTTGAAAGGCTTCTAGAAGTAGGTAGTTAGGAGCTTATCTTAGGTTTTAAGCTAGGGTTTAGGGAGATGGTTCTAGAATAAAAGGCTAGTTTAGTTAGGAACTCAAGGGATTGCTGATCTGGCAGAATATTCTGGGGCTTTCTGGAACTTGCATAGGTTTTCTGAAGTGTACACACCGAGATAGGAGTTTTGGGCTGAAGCAGAGGGGATGATGTGGCAAGGCTGCCGCGGAACCGCGGCACAAGGTGGCTTAGGCCGCGGTTCCGCGGCCACTTGGCTGCCTTAGGGCTTCAAACTTCCATTGTTGGCTTCTGATGTCTTCTTTTGTATTTTCTGATATGTTGAATCCCTGAATGCCTTACAGATCACTACCATATTCCAATTCCTTGAGTTGGCGTATTCTTTAGCAGTGTAAATTTGACCAATCTTCTGATTTTCCTGCACGGACTTCGAAACACAAGTTGCGATATATAGGAATGATGCCATGCTATGAAATGCAGTCAATTTCCCTAGAAATGCCGGTTTTAAGGTCTAACACATGTAATCTGATATTTTATGACTGTTTTGCTAATATGTGCTATATGAATGCCGAACACCTCTAGATGAGTGCAAAAGATAGGGAAACTGCCGTGTTAAAAATACATTATTTTCGACTAATCACCTCCCTTTCGCTCAATACCTGGGTAGCCGTTAGTGCCACTGACGCGTTTGTAGTTAAACCCACTGGCAGCGTATTGACGAGTCTGTAGAGTCCCACAAAAAGGGTTCCCCTTCTTCGGATGAAATGTTGTAGAGGCCGTATAGATTTATTGCAGGGTTCGATCAGATACGTGCACATGTGCACACATCATGATCGGACGGATAATACTAGTGGGCTTTGGTTTAAGCCTGATCCTAGTATTATATTGTTGTATTATTTTCGTCTCGTTGTATTCGTATTCAGTCGGAATACGGATGCAGGTATGTATATAAGGATGAGTGGCATTCTTGTAATTCGTTAAAAGATTACTTTAGTAGTTGCCGCTTCTTTTTCTTCATTAAACATTTTGGTTTAAGTGTTTAATATTGTAGAAAGTGTGAATTATTGTTCTGGCATTGATCTTTCATGCATGCACTTGGTGACTCATGGTGTTGAGTCATGAGATGAGTCATGGTGGCATGATCATGTTTTGGAGTGTTGTGAGATATTTGTGTGCGCAAGTGGAAGATCTTTTCATGGAGGCTTTTCTTGAGTTGCTCTCACAACAAATATCACACACAACAATAAAATAAAAAAAGGAAGACCATTTCGTTTCTTCACTTGGCCAAAGCTTTGCTTCACATTTTCTTCTCCCATTCGCATCTTCTTCAACCTCCACCCAAACCCTCTCATGAGTTGAGAATTCTTGGGTGTATTGAGACAAACTAATCACAAACACTCTCTACTTCATCTTGGCTATCTAGGCTAGCAAACTAGATACCCGAGTTACTTCGGTTTTGAGCTTGGAGGTCAAATTACAAACCCTCGACGTGTATCTTCTTCGAAGGGGGAGACCGGAGATCAAACTTGTTCAAGCAAGCCGTGAAGAGCTTGGGACAGAGGTTGAAGACCGAAGGACACGGATCCTATAGTATAACCTCTCTAACCTTCTTTCATATAGCTAGTATTGGGATAATGGTACGATCCGGGAATCGGGTTCTGTTAGCGCCGGGTTTTAAAAGTTTTTGTTCCGCATTTGGCCACAGATTGATGGCCGGGACGCTGGCGTAACACAACAACATCTCCGCGACCGATCCTATAATCGCACAAATAATATATATGAGGCTAAATAATTAAATAGACGCGAACACAAAATGATACGAAGATACTAACACACACTAACTAAACACGCGTTCACTAGGTGCACAAAACGCGCGTAACATCGCTACAAACCACAACTAGGGGTTGCTATGTATAGAAAACACCAAACCTAGAATCTAATCGTACGAATCGCATAAGACATCAGACAAACTAATTGGGGAAAAGGTTGTAGATCATCACAAACTAAAACTTAATAAAAACCTTTTCTAAAAAAACTAGTTAGCAACCTTATGGTATTTTAGTGCAATCTAGGTGGTTTAGTAAGTCTATTAGTCACTAATTACACTTAAATACCCTAATTAAGCCATACAAACATTAACTAAACTTAAACATCACTTAAATACACTAAACATGCAATTAATCTACAAAAACACCTAATTAAGACAATTAAAACCAAGATTAGCAAAGTAACAATTAGATTAGTTTTATACCTCAAAATGGTTTTTGGAAAAGATCCAAACTTGCTAACCAAAATGAAGACTTGAACCAAGAACCTTGCTTAGATTTGAAAAAGGAATTTTTGTGATGATTTTAGATATGAATTTGTGTTGATTTTTGTGGAGATTGCAATGAGGAAATGAGTTTTAGCTTGAAAAAAAAAAGAATGAAGAATAGGGGAGGCGGCTGCGGAAATTTTTTGGAGGGGTGAGGGAGAGAGAGAGTGGGTATGGTTACCATACCACCACACACACATATCATTCCCAAGTCAACATTCCCCATACCTCATTTTCTATTTATTTCTATTTTTCTCTTTACCATTTTCTATGGAAAACCTAGAACCATCTTGATTTTTTTTGAAAGTGAGCATGCTACTAAATGGGTTTTAGTTGTGTCATGGTGCACTAACATGTATTAATCTATACTAATTTGTAATAAACACTAATTTAGTGTGTAAGTGCAAGTTTAAAATAATATTTATTAATTAATAAATAAGGAAAATAATTAAGTAAACTAGAAATTAAATAAGTAGTTAATTAAATACCCATACATAAGCAATTATATAACTAAAATATGTATATTTATGTCTATGTGGAAAAATAATCATAAATAGGTTTTACGGAAAATACGAGTTGTAGTACTAATTATCATACAATTAACTTAAGTGATTTTTAAAGCGTTACAATTTTCCCCCTTAAAGAAATTCTGTCCCTGAATTAAAAAAAATCTAACTACGCATACCTTCGAAAAGATGGGGAAACTTCTTCCGCATATCGTCCTCAGTTTCCCAGGTGACCTCTTCGCTGTTTGGGCCACGCTAAAGAAAATTTACGGACGGTATGACCTTGAACCTCAGTGTCTTCTCCGGTCGATCTAGAATGACTACCGGCTGCTTGGTGAAAGAAAGATCACGCTCCAGCTGAATCGTCTGATGCTAGATCGTGTGAGAGGGGTCATGAAGGTACTTGCGGAGTATCGATACATGAAACACTGGGTGAACATCTGGGAAGCTGGGTGGAAGAGCCAAACGATAAGCAACTGGACAGACTTGCTCGAGAATCTCGAAGGGACCCACGTATCTGGGACTAAGCTTCCCTTTCTTCCCGAACCTCATCACGCCCTTCATCGACGAAACCTGCAAGAAAACATGATCACCAATGGCGAACTCAAGTCTGCGACAACGCCTATCAGCATAAGATTTCTGCCTGCTCTGGACCGCTCTCATCCTGTCCCGAATCAACTGTATCTTTTCTGTCGTCTCCTGCACAAGCCGCGGTCCCAAAATACTGCTCTCACCGAGCTCTGTCCAACAAAATGGTGATAGACATCTCCTCCCATACCATGCCTCGAAGGGTGCCATTCAGATCGTCTCCTGGAACCTGTTATTATAGGAGAACTCTATCAATGGTAAGTGACGATCCCAACTGCCATCGAAATCTAGAATGCAAGCTCGGAGCATATCTTCGAGAGTCTGTATGATCCGCTCTGACTGAGTGTCGGTCTGTAGATAGAAAGCTGTACTGAAACTCAATCGGGTACCCAAATCCTCCTAAAGTTTCTGCCATAGTCGGCTGGTGAACTAGGTGCCTCTGTCGGACACAATGTTAGTCGGAACGCTGTGTAGTCGCACAATCTCATCAACATATATCGGCAGGGTCTTCACTGGAGGAAAGTGAGCGGCTTTCGTGAATCGGTTTACGATCACCCAAATATAGTCATATCCTCGGCTAGTTCTAGGTAGACCCACGATGAAATCCATAGAGATCTGCTCCTATTTCCACTCCATAATGGGCAATGGCTGTAACTCTCCAACCGGTCTCTGATGCTCGGCCTTGACTTGCTGGCAAGTCTGGTATCTCGAAAAGAAATCTGCAACATCTCTCTTCATTCCTTCCTACGAATAGTCATCTCTCAAGTCATGATACATTTTGGTGGAACCCGGAAGAACGCTATAAGCTGACTGATGCGCCTCCTTTAAGATCTCGAGTCTCAGCCCTCGGAATCTGGCACACATAGTCGAGTCCCAAATTGTAGTACTCCCTGTTCATCAATCTTGAACTCTGAATCTCTACCCTGCTGAACCTTCTCCATGATCTTTGACAAACGAGCATCGTCGGACTGTACCTCCGGATGGGATCAAGTAACAGTGGACGGACATGGGCAAGCTGTCCTCCGGTCGAAGTAAACTTAAACTGTACTCGGCTGTCGCATAAGATCTTCCAATCTACGGAAGACTACATCAGAACTGTGCTCAAATAGGATAAGCTACCTCCAGGCCTTCGACTTAAAGCATCAGCTACAACATTCGCCTTGCCCGGATAATAAAGAATCTCGCAGTCATAGTCCTTCATAAGCTCCATCCAATGGCACTGTCTCAAATTCAGATCCCGCTGCTGGAAGATATACTTTATGCTTTTATGATCCGTGAATATCTGGCACGACTCACCGTATAAGTATTGTCACCAGATCTTGAATGCAAAAACCACCGCGTCTATCTCTAGGTCATGAGTGGGATAGTTCTGCTCGTTCTTCTTCAACTGCCGAGAAGCGTAGGAGATGACCCTACCGTGCTGCATCAACAGGCCGCCTAACCCACCCGAGAAACATTGCAATAAACGACAAAACCGCCTGATCCTGATGGCAAGGATAAAACTGGTGCAGTCGTCAAACGAGTTTGCAACTGTTGAAAACTCTGCTCACAACCCTCGGTCCAAAGAAAAGGAACTCCCTTCCGGGTCAACTCAATCAGCGGTACAGCGATACAAGGAAATCCTGAACAAAGCGTCGGTAGTAGCCGGCCAAACCCAAGAAGCTGTGAACCTCTGTCACTGATACAGGTCTAGGCAAGTACTGTACGGCCTCAATCTTCTTCGGGTCCACACGTATGCCATCTCTCGTAACCACGTGACTCAAGAAATCGACGTTGTCAAGCCAGAAGGCGCATTAGGAGAATTTAGCGAACAGGTGGTGCTCTCTCAAAGTCTGCAACGTAATCCTCAAATGTTGCTCATGCTCTTCTCGACTCCTGGAGTATACTATAATATTGTCAATAAACACGATCATGAACTGGTCAAGAAACGGCTTAAAGATGCGGTTCATTGTAATACCTTAGAATGTTGTTAGTGTTAATTAAGCGTAATGCGGGTTTTTAGGGAAAAGTTTACCAAATCGGTTTCCAAACATTTTATAACAATTAATTAATATTTTATTATTATTTGTTATGGCTTGCACACACATGTGCATGTTAATGTGAAGGTTAGTTAGTGTTAATCTTGTTAAGTGACCAAGACACCTTAATTAATCCATGCCTTAATCTAACCTTGCCAAGGATATTTTGTGTGAGAAATATCTTTGTTTGGATTGAGAGAGAGAGAGAGAGAGAGTTAGGTGGCTAGGTGAGTCATGGAGGCATTTATATGAGCATTTAATGAGGAGAGGGAGAGAGTGAGTGTAAGGCTAAGACTCACCTCTCATCATTATCATCTCTCTCACTCTCTCATTCTCTCTCACTCTCAATTATTCTTCATCTCCTCACTCCCAAACTGAACCCTCGCAACCCCATCACCAAAACCATGCAAAACTTCATAAAAATCCCATTAAATTACTTCGAAAGTCTTGGTTTAGCCACTAAGTTGCCTTGGAGCATGGAAAGATTTGATTTTCTGAGCAAGAGTGGCTAGGTAATGACCTCTAACTAATAACTAGGTATTTATTTTGTTGTGTTGCCTCATAGTTATGGTTTAGAACACTAAAGGTTTAGTTTTGTGCAAAAATCGTATTTTTAGTGTCAACTTGATGTCTCTGTTATCTGCTTTAGAACCAGGTGTTTGTTGGAAAAGTTCCCATCACAGTGATCTATTATTGTGAGTTAGAACCCACCATAAAAACCTGAGACCCATCCCTCTCTTCGTGGCTGTAGATTTAATGGTTCTGGCCGCAAATTGCGGCCAGAGTAAGGGCTGGGGTGTTGATTCTTGGTCATGGGGTCTTTGGGGTTGTATATGGTCTCGTGGCACTTGAAAATTTCACTAATTGTCTGTGTAGTAAAATCTGGGATCACTTTGCTATAATCTATTATTTTGAATACACCCGTTACGTTATCCGACACGGTTCGTGATCTTGTGTAGCTGCTGCACTTGGGTTGGTTTTACTGTGTTTCCATGCATGTTAGTCATTAGACGAACACTTGTGAGTTTGATTGGAGTTGGTTTGTCGGTCGAACATAGTGTGTACGTGATATTGATCAATTTCTGAAATTTGCACTTATTATGTTTTGTGTTAATAGGATCGCAGGCGGGGACTTCGGACGCTGCGAAGAAAGGGAAGCAGGTGATTGGATTTACCTAGCCAACGATTGCCTGTGAATAGATTTAACATCTATGGGGAAATCGCCCGTATGGCATTAAGAGTCAGGGCTAGATATGATATGATATTAGCCGCATGTTTAAATGCACATATAGAGATGGTGCACGAACTTCATTGCATATAGTTACTTGTTGTGCCTGAACCTGTTCCTATTGTACACTGCACGATTATTGATAGTCCATGTCGCACGAGCACTTATTGTATGCTACACACATACTGTCGGTAATTGCCATGATATGCACAACACAAATATTCATAAGATATACCTTGCTATTGTTTAGCGACATTTAGGCATTGATTCTTGTGCGATGGCGCATATGAAATATAGCATACCTGTATACCTACATGCTTACACATATACCTTGCTATACCTATATGCTTACACATATACCTTGCTATAGCTATATGTTCACCGTTATATGATGTTGCGTTGGATTTGGATAATTGGGAACCACGTGATATATTTAATGACTTGGTGCATTTAAATAGCGGATTTTCCCTTGATATGCTCATATTGTCGTTCTATGTTGCATACATCATATTACATGGATTTGTGTATTGAGATATGGATTTCATGTGATTTTCCAGATTTGAGAACCGCGGCGGATATTTCAAGAAATGTGTATTGTTTTGAAAACCCGGTTTCTCTTGATTTGGGGATTTCGAGTGTCGATTTTGGGCACTTATGTTCCGAGAGATATATGGATTTGGGGATTTCGAGTGCCGATATTGGGCACTTATGTTCCGAGAGATATATGAATATGGGGATTTCGAGTGTCGATGGTGGGCACTTATGTTCTGTGAGATATATGAATATGGAGATTGCGAGTGTCGAGGTTGGACATTCAGGTTCCGAGGATTTCGAGTGTCAAGTTGGACACTTAGGTTCCGTGTGATGTACAGATACGATATGCGGATTTATGTGTCGATGTTGGACACGAGTATTTCATGATGTTTTCGGGTGCCGATGTTGGGCACTCAGGTTCCATGAGAAATACAGGATATGTGGGCCAGTCCTGGTGACAGTTGTTGGGTTAGCCTAGCACCTCATGAAGGGTTTGGAAGCATCACATGAACCAAAAGTGGAGTCTTTAGGGTGCTAAGCTAACAAGCATCGGATCGTTCCTAGAAAAATTAGGATTTTATAAACTACACATCATCACATGAAAGAAATGCTAGGGTTTTTGAGTGTACAACCTTTGTAGCTCCCTATGCTAGACTCCTTAGCCACTTGAGGGTTGGAGGAAGGTTCACTTGAAGTCTCCTAGTGTCCACGACGATCCACTCAAAGCTCCTAGTCCAAGTTTGCAACTTCACTTTTTAAAAGAACGAATGAAGATAACACTCTAAACAAGTTGGCTAAACTTGTGTAGAATGATGTTATGGTTCTTATTCTCACTTCAAAATCCATTCTTGATGAGTATATTGCTCACTAAAAAAAAAACTAGAGAGCAAAAATGAGAGAGGAAGAAGAAGATGATGGCAATTTGAGAAGAAGATAAGTTCAACCCTTGTCAAGAAAATAGAAAAATATATCAATATATATTTTCCTCTTCTCATATCAAACCAAGGTTAGGATATTATTGAATTTGAGTTAAAAACACAAAAGGAAAAGTAATCCTTGGTCAAATGGTGGGTGAGAATGGTTATGTCAAGAAGGATGTAGAAACTAGTCATGAATTATCTTTTCCTTTTTCCATTTTGTTTTAACCAAAAATCAAATAATAATCCAAATGAAAACCAATGGTGTGAGTCTTATATTGCCACCATTTTCTTTGTATAAGCAACTATGAAGGATGTATGTATGAATGTATGTGTATATGTACATCCATATGTGCATGAATCAAAAAAAGGCATACATGCATGCATACATCCATCAAACTCAAGAAAGGATTTCAAGTGAGAAACTGATGGTTAATTAATAAATCAACACTTGATTTATCAATCCGGTCATATCACATATGACCCCACCAAAAGCAAGCCGCCCGATCAATATACGGTATCCTATACGCGCATTTCAATCGGGTCCATGCGCATATCGCATACGCGCACCACAACGTTTCTCCTGGACTAGGAAACTCCATTGTGGGACTCTAAGACTCGTCAATACGCCGGCAGTGGGTGTTGATCATATCAAGCACCCCCAAGCCGCAAGCGGTCAGCTAAACGTAACGGCCACCCGGGTATTGAGCGATCAGAAGAGAACAAGCGAACCTGCTACAACTCCCGTCGAGCCAATCGACAACACTTCCCGTACAGTCCGGTCTCCTCGTCTGATATGTCGCATATCAAGTCTAAGGGTGGTAAACATCAGACCCCAATAACTAATAAGTCGTGCTGATGTGAGGCTCATAACGGGTCGAGAAACTACTGATAACACTTACCAGCAAATCTCTGAATCAGCCCTAACCAGGGACTTCCCTGTTACGGCCAATCGAGCACAGCGCAACATCAACCCCCAATACCGGGAGAGAAGAAACCCCTCCTATCGCTCATTGCCTCCATGTGACTCGGGACTGTACCCAAAAACCACCGTTTTGCACGCCCTCATAGACGTGGTAAGGTGGTAAGCAAAGCACAGTGGGAATCACACAAGACTCTATGACGATCTCGGGTCTACAGATTAACCTGCACAAGTGTCACCAGAGAACTGCCATCTGATGTGAGGTATAATACCATCTGGGAGTTCTCGGCGAGTCCGTCCAGTGTACCCAGTCTCCACTGAGCACCCGTATACCATCTCTGATGTCAAACACCAATGGATATGGGATCATCCATCGCCCATCTCATGGGTCGAGAAGCGTATACGCTAGTCTACACTGGTATATCGATGCCCCGTCTCGATACACCCACGACTAGGGACCTTGAAGGTTGTACTTATGGACTACCATGTCCCCACTAGTATGATCCTCATCATAGTCCAGGTAGTCAAGTACACATCCTAAGGGCTTTACCAACATGTAACCATAAGACAGTATAAAGAGACAAGTATACATGTTAAGATAAAGAGCAACCAGATAGCATACTATCATATCGAGCAAGAAAGTCATCTCTATATATGTCCAAGCATCCAATATAATATACATCATCTGTATAATACTCGCCTCTAGGGCATACATACAACTAACAATCTCCCACTTGCACTAGGGCCAGCTGCTGTAGTATCGCATACCGAGCATCCCGAAGAGTCTCTCAAACTGTATCTGGGAAATGGCCTTCGTGAGTGGATCCGCTGTGTTGTTCTTCGTGTCAACCCTCCTGACCTCGATCTCCCGGCGATCAACTATCTCCCGGATCAGGTGATACTGCCTCAGAATATGTCTGGATCGCTGATGGGACCTGGGTTCCTTGGCCAAAGCCACCGCTCCATTGTTATCGCAATACAAAGGTATTGGATGCTCAATGGATGGAACCACTCCAAGTTCAGTAATGAACTTCTTGATCCAGACAGCCTCTTTAGCAGCATCGTTGGCAGCGATGTATTCAGCCTCCATCGTCGAGTCTGCCACGGTTTCCTGCTTGGAACTCTTCCAGCTAACCGCCCCTCCATAAAGGGTAAAGACAGATCCCGACTACGACTTAGAGTCGTCCTTATCACTCTGGAAGCTCGAATCGGTAAAGGACTCCACTTGGAGTTCTCCGTTACCATACACCAAGAGCATCTCTTTAGTCCTTCGCAAGTACTTGAGAATGCTCATCACAGCTGTCCAGTGACTCTCTCCAGGATCAGCTTGATACCTGCTCACTACACTTAGTGAGTATGCTACATCGGGTCTGTTACATAGCATCGCGTATATGATAGAGCCTACAGCCGAAGCATAGGGTATCCCTTGCATGCGAGCTCTTTCCAAATCAGTCTTGGGAGACATCTCTTTGGAGAGACTAACTCCAGAGATCATGGGTAAGTTCCCACGCTTGGATTCTTCCATACTAAACCTCTTTAGTATGGTGTCAATGTACCTGGATTGGGACAATCCCAATATCCGTTTGGATCTATCTCTATAGATCCTAATCCCCAATATGCAGGAGGCATCACCAAGATCTTTCATCGAGAATCTTTGTGATAAGAAGAGCTTGACCGATTGCAGCATAGGAATGTCATTTCCTATCAAGAGTATGTCGTCCACGTACAATACGAGGAAGACAACCTTACTCTCTGCCACCTTCTTGTAAATACAAGGTTCATCTACGTTTTTGACGAAATCAAACTCTTTGATAACGACGTCAAAGCAGATGTTCCAACTCCGTGATGCTTTCTTTAATCCATAAATGGATTTAAGCAGCTTGCACACCTTCCCGCTGCTCCCACTATCTACGAACCCCTCTGGCTGAGTCATGTACACGCACTCTTCTAAATCACCGTTTAGAAAGGCGGTCTTAACATCCATTTGCCAGATTTCGTTGTCATGATATGCAGCGATGGCAAGCATGATCCGGATGGATTTAAGCATAGCCACTGGAGAAAAGGTTTCGTCATAGTCCACACCTGGTTTTTGACGAAAACCTTTTGCAACAAGTCTAGCTTTGAAAGTCTCCACTTTCCCATCTACACCAAGTTTTTTCTTGAAGATCCACTTGCTCCCAATGGGTTTTACCCCTTCAGGAGCAACTTCCAAAGTCTATACTTTGTTGGTGTACATGGATTCCATCTCGGACCGCATAGCATCCAGCCATTTCATTGAGTCCCCACTCGTGATGGCCTGCTCGAAGCTAGTTGGGTCATCATCCTCCATGATGCAATCCTCGCTCCCACCATCCATGAGAAAACCGTAGTATCTCCCGGGTTGGCGAGGAACCCCACTAGATCGGCGGAGTGGCTGGGGTTCATTGGGAACTGCTGAATCATCTGGTTCCACTAAATCTTCTGTTGTGGTTTGTTCAGCTGGAACCTCTTCCAGTTCTACCTCAGGGCCACTAATCTCTTTTGCAAGAAATTCCTTTTCTAAAAAGGTAGCATGTTGAGCAACAAATACTCTTTGTTCCTCACTGTGGTAGAAGATATACCCTCGCGAATGCTTGGGATATCCAACAAATTTACACAAAACAGACCTTGACTCGAGTTTGTCCGGTTTTTGTGTTTTGACATAGGCCGGGCAACCCCATATCTTTATAAAATTAAGATATGGTCTCTTCCCCTCCCATATCTCATATGGGGTGGTAGGCACAGATTTGGTAGGAACCCTATTCTGTAGTTATGCTGCTGTTTCCAGTGCATATCCCCAGAAGGAAATAGGTAACTCAGCTACACTCATCATAGAGCGCACCATATCTAATAGGGTGCAGTTCCTCCGTTCTGATACACCGTTGTGCTGTGGTGTATATGGAGGAATCAGCTGAGAGAGAATCCCATTCTCTTTTAGGAAGTCCAGGAATTCAATGCTCAAGTATTGACCTCCTCGATCAGATCGTAGGATTTTAATACTTTTTCCGGTTTGGTTCTCGACTTCTTTTTTATATTCTCTAAATTTCTCAAAAGCTTCTGATTTGTATTTTATCAGGAACACATACCCAAACCTAGAGAGATCGTCAGTGAATGTAATGAAGTACGAAGAACCATCCCTGGCATGTGTAGACATGGGACCGCATACATCACTATGTATCAGTCCCAAGAGTTCAGTAACTCTTTCTCCGTGTCCCGTAAACGGAGTTTTGGTCATCTTGCCTTTGAGACATGACTGGCAAGTGTCATAAGATGAAAATTCAAACGGATTCAAATATCCATCCTTATGCAACTTAGCTAGTCGTGTCGCATTGATGTGACCCAGTCTACAATGCCACAAGAAGGATTCGTTCAGTTCTGAACTCTTCCTCTTGTGTGTGTTTGTTATACTCAGAACTGTTGATTGATTTAGAACATAAATTCCATTGCACAACGTGCCTGATCCAACGAAGTTTTGGTTACGGAAAATGTTCATAAAATTATCCTGTAATACAAAATTATATCCCTCTTTACTCAACAAAGAAACCGATATAATGTTGCATATCAGGTTCGGCATGTAATAGCATTCGTTCAGAATCAATGTATTACCAGTTGGTAATGCAAGGTGATATTCTCCGACAGTCTTAGCTACAACAATTGCACCATTTCCAACTCTTATGTCTTTATCACCTTCTCCAAGTTCTCTACCTTTCCTAAGCCCATGTAACTGATTACATATATGGGATCCTGACCAGGTATCTAATACCCAGGACGTAGGGCAAATGGAGAAACAGTTCTTGATTTTAACGATTCTTTGTGTGTTGGTTTAAGAAAATGTATAGAATCACAATCAAAGAATTATATTTGACCGCAATCAACTACGATGTTAGTTGTAGATCGTAAGCGAGTGCGGATCGTCCACAGGGATTGTGCGATTCGTTTCACTGTTCGATTTGTTTGAATTGAAAAGTTAATCGAAAAGAAAAGAAAGCATGATTCAAGTGTCACTATTCTATTCAAGAATCAAGAAAATGATAAAAAATAAAGAATCGGGTTTCGATGATATTTCCAACCAAATGTCAAAAATCTAAATGAGGCTCGTAGGAATCGATCGGATCTATAGACCTGATGTAATCTAAAGATATCGTGTTCTTGTCCTTCGAAGAATTGATACTAGATCGATGATGATCGACGAGAGTTAGGGCTTTCTCGTGAAACTAGGGTTTCATCATTTAACCCTTGTTCTTTCGTCGATATCATTCACTTTCCAGCCTCTAACAATTTCAAGAAACGATCGTAACTCCCCAATTTCGAGCGATATCAATCAAGAAAGCATCGCAACAAAATTGGGTCGTCAATTCTTGAACTTGCTAGGGTTTACAAAACTCGTAGGAATCAAAAATCGTTTTCAGATATATTACATCATCGTTCTATTGATCGTCTCGACTCCTCGACGAGCGGAGTTTATTCACACATCATCACACAGAAAGCATTCAAGAATTGAAAAGATATCATGATACAAGAATTTAAAGAAAACAAGATAAAAGAATATCACCTTTTATTTATATCAACAATTTGATTACAGTCGCTCAAGAACTACAAGAGGAAGAACTAAATTGTCGATCTGGCGTTGCTTTTCTCCGTGAGTCGTGGATCGGCTTGGACCACTTGCTCTGTTGAAGATCGGTTCCGCTCATAAAAGGTTGACGGGCTTCTTGCTTGATGTGGTACTCGGGATCTTGGCTTTTGATTGGAATTAGGGTTAGGGTTTCACACAAGTCTTCTCACTAGACTTGTGGAAGAAGATGAAGAAAGAGAGTGGATCTAGATTGATACTAAAATTGGGGATCCTTTTACAAGTGAGCCTAGGGTCTTATTTATAGATCTCCCAAACCCTAGGTCTAGGTTTGAAATTACAATTCCCTCTAAAAGTTTGTTGAGGCTTCTAGAAGATAGTTTGTTAGGAGTTTAGCTTAGGTTTTAAGCAAGGATTAATTAAGCTTAGAAACCCTAGTTTGCTGATCTGGCAGAAGTCTCTGGAGTATTCTGGAATTTGTCATGTCTTGATGTAGTGTTGACCCTGAGAGAGAAATAATGCACTGAATTTGAGGAGGTGAAGTGGCAAGACGGCCGCGGAACCGCGGCCTAAGCCGGCTTGCGCCGCGGTTCCGCGGCCAAGTTGTGGCTTCAAGGCTTCATCTTTGCTGTGTTGCTCTGGACCTCTTTTGGGGTATGTATCTGATATGTTGATTTGTGTTTGTCCCTTTGGATAGATACCAGAACTGAAATCATTGAGTTGGCGTAATGTTTTAGCGGTGTAGATTTGAGCAAGCTTCTGATTTTTCTGCACAGACTTCAAAACACGGGTTGCGATATATAGAAATGATGCCATGTTATGAAATGCAGTCAATTTCCCTAGAAATGCTGGTTTTAAGGTCTAACACATGTAATCTGATATTTTGCAACAGTTTTGCTAATATGTGTTATATGAATGCCGAACACTTCTATATGAATGCGAATGATATGGAAATTGCTGGTTAAAAGATGCAATATTTTCGACTAATCAAATTCCTCCAAACTTAATTTCGATCGTCTCGAGCGAACTTTTTATTAAAAAGAGAAGGAGAAAATAAAGAAAGAGAAAAACTAACTAGCACAATTTCGTAGGCAACACGATTGCACTGAGCACGTGCAACAAGCCTTTAAACCTCTAGGTGTCCCTAGTAGGAGGAGTGTTGTCTCCTGAGGGTTTTCAGCGGATTGCACCCACAAAATCCTACAATAAAAGGAAGATCATGAATATTACATTTAAAGAAAACCCTTGAAAATTAGGGTTTCCAACTAAGCTAGCTTTTCGGTTGTCATGAGCCCTATCTTAATGGTCATGAAAAGATGTCAGAAATCACGTCCTCCCTCAATAAAACATCGTCTTATTCTTCATTCCTATCTTTCTTCCAAACATCGATCATATCACCCTGCGTGTGTGTAAAGACATCCCTACACCCGGAGAATTCAATTCAAGCTATCATACTCTTGCCCATCAGCCTCAGTACTTTTTAATTAATGAATATTTAGATGAGATTGCTCACACATTTTCATGCGACCGTTAATACTTCTTGAGGTACTAACCTACCGATTACTCATGTGCTTGCTTATTTGGTGTATTTTCCTCGTCTTGCTCCACCTCAGGCATAGCAGTGACTCCCAGACCAGTTGGCCTTAGGGCACTAGGTGAAGAAGCACCCTCGCTATATATTTTTATTGCCCTCGGCGATAACAAAACCAGTGTCCATTTTTCTCACCACTTTATATATATATATATTTTTTATTCACTTTTCTTTTTTCTTTTTATTTCCTTCATGCATCGGCTTTAAGACAAGAGCATTTCAAGGTATCCTCTACTATCCCAGGCTTCAAGACGTGTGTAAGTGCGAATAGCAGGATAGCAACGTTCAAAATGTTTGGCTTCCAGAATAGAAACTATTTTTCAGACTTAGTTTTATCCTCAGATTAGTGACGTCCTTCATCTTACTAACCCTTGGGACAACGGCTCATAACTACTTATTACTAGTTCATATAAGAAAACTTCTAATTTTCTTAGTTTTCTTAAATTTTTCTAATCTCATGGATGTAATTGTTCATTATCTAGACTTTTATTATCTTTTTTATGTACAAAAAAGTTTAAATATTAAAATAGTTTTATATTTGAAAATTTTTAAATTTTTATGGGTTTTGAAAATTTTTAAATTTTTATAGATTTTTAAAAGAAATGTTTTGTGCTTATGCAGATGATATGCAAATGATGCAAAAATAAGCACAAAACTCCCCCAAACTTGATTTCAACAGTGTCCTCACTGTTGCCAATCGCTATACCTACAACAACTGTAAGCCTGGGGGGAATTATTAGTGGGGGCAAAATATATAAGCGAAGAGCTTCCCCCAAACTTATTTTTTTTCACTCACCTCCATCCAAAAGATGATGCAATGATATATAGGATATGAAGGTGAGACGGAGGAATTTTAATCCAAATAAACAGGTTCTTGTAAGAACAAGAGCTCCTCCGTAGGGTCAGTGGAAAAATACGGCTTTAGTCTATGTCCATTCACTTTGAAAAATGTGCCGTTTTTAACATTTTCTACTTCTACTGCCCCGTGCGGGTATACAGACCGCACAATAAAAGGTCCCTTCTATCGAGATCGAAGCTTACCCGCGTGAAGGTGTAATCGTGAATCATAAAGAAGGACTTGTTGACCAGGTAAAAATTTTTTCCTCAAAATGTTTTTATCGTGAAATACCTTGGTCCTATTCTTTACAATTACAGCGTTATCATAAGCTTCATCGCGGAGTTCGCTTAGCTCATTTAGTTGCAGCTTCCGAAAGTTGCAGGCTTCTTTTAGATCAAAGTTTATTTCCTTTATAGCCCACAATGCTTTATGCTCTATCTCGACGGGTAAGTGACATGCTTTCCCAAATACTATCCTATATGGAGACATCTCTAGGTCGGTTTTATATGCAGTCCTGAATGCCCAAAGAGCATCCGTCAATTTGGTCGACCAGTCTTTTCTATTCTTAGCAACAGTCTTCTCCAGGATAAGTTTGATCTGTCTATTTGAAATTTCAGCCTTCCCGCTCGTTTGGGGATGATAGGGTGTAGAAAGTCCGTAGTTGATTGCGTATTTCCGCATCAGAGTCTCGAAGGATCTGTTGCAGAAATGTGTCCCATTATCGCTAATGATAGCGCGTGGGTGTCCAAATCGCGAAAAGATATTCTCTTTTAAGAACTTAATGACAACTTTCTTGTCATTAGTGCGACATGGAATGGCTTCAACCCACTTTGAGACGTAATCAACCGCCAGCAGTATGTACAAATTCCCAAAGGAGTTGGGAAAAGGACCCATAAAATCAATGCCCCAAACATCGAATATTTCAACAACCAGAATGGGTTGCTGAGGCATTTCATTTCTCCGGGAGATTCTACCCGTGTACTGACACTGTGTACAGGTTTTGCAATGCTCAAATGCGTCCTTGAATAAGGTCGGCCAATAAAAACCACATTGCAAAACCTTTTCCGCCGTCTTTTTAGGACCGAAGTGACCCCCACAGGCCTGATCATGACAAAAAGAAAGAACACTCTTGAACTCTTCTTTCGGGAGACACCGGCAAATGATCTGATCAGGACAATATTTAAACAAATATGGATCATCCCAGTAAAAGTGTTTCACTTGAAATAGAAAAAGGTATTTGTCCTGTTTTGACCAATCGCTCGGTATAAGTCCCGTGACAAGATAGTTCACAATATCCCTGAACCATGGTTCAGCGGATACGTTCAAGAGTTGTTCATCAGGGAACAAATCATTGATCGGCAGGGTCACAGGGGAAGAAATGATGCGTGAAAGATGGTCGGCTACTACGTTTTCACATCGTTTCTTATCTTTGATAACAAGATCAAATTCTTGTAAAAGAAGGATCCAACGTATTAGTCGAACTTTTGCGTCTTTCTTCGCCAGAAGATGTTTTAAAGCGGAATGGTCAGTGTACACAACTATAGGAGAGCCAATTAAGTAAGGCCTGAATTTTTCTAATGCAAATACAACCGCTAAAAGTTCTTTCTCGATGGTTGTATAGTTGATTTGAGCATCATTCAGGGTCTTACTTGCATAGTATATCACGTGTGGCATCTTATCAATGTGCTGTCCTAAGACTGCACCTACTGCAAAGTCGGATGCATCACACATCAGCTCAAAAGGGTAGTCCCAATTTGGAGACGATAGAACGGGGGCTGAAGTGAGTGAGTGTTTAAGTGAGTCGAAAGCTGTCTCACAGTCCAAGTCAAAGTGGAAGGTCGTATCCTTGGCCAGGAGAAGAGTTAAAGGTCTAGCAATTTTGCTAAAGTCCTTAATGAATCTCCTATAAAAGCCCGCATGGCCAAGGAAAGATCGAATATCTTTGACGCTTTTGGGATGAGGTAGGTTTTGTATGACATCTATCTTAGCTCTGTCCACCTCAATGCCTTTCTGTGAAATAACATGTCCAAGTACAATTCCTTCTTGGACCATGAAATGGCATTTTTCCCAGTTCAAAGTTAAGTTCTTCTCTTTGCAACGAGTAAGAACAGCATCAAGATTCAATAGGCAATCAGAAAAAGAGTCTTCAAAAATCAAGAAATCGTCCATAAAGACCTCCAGAAAATTCTCTACCATATCAGAGAATATCCCCATCATACACCGCTGAAAGGTAGCGGGAGCATTGCATACCCAAAGGGCATGCGACTGTAAGCAAAGATACCAAAAGGACAAGTAAAAGTGGTTTTATCTTGATCCTTTTTGGCGATGGGGACCTAATTATAGCCTGAGTTTCCGTCCATAAAGCAATAATACTCTCGTCCCGCTAAGCGTTCCAGCATCTGATCAATGAACGGTAGAGGAAAGTGGTCTTTCCTCTTGGCAGCATTGAGTTTTCTATAATCAATACATACACGCCACCCAGTTTGGGCGCGTGTCTGAATCAACTCATTTGCCTCATTGGTTATAACAGTGATGCCGGATTTCTTAGGAACGACATGTATAGGACTCACCCATTGGCTATCGGAGATGGGGTATATAATACCATTATCTAGGCATTTGACGATCTCTTTCATCACCGCTTCCTTCATGACGGGATTTAACCGTCTCTGTGGTTCTCGGGTTGGTCTGGCATCATCCATCACATGTATATGATGTTCAACTATCAAGGGAATAATCCCTTTGATGTCGGCCATACTCCAACCGAACGCCTCTTTATTAGATCTCAATACCGATAAAAGTGCATTCTCTTGCTCTGATGCTAGAGAAGCGAAAATGACAACCGGTAAAGACTCATTCTCACCTAAATAACCATATTTAAGATGAGAAGGTAAAATTTTGAGATCTAATGTGGGCGGAGAAATAATAGAAGGTGGGATCATCGAATGATTTTTGGAGTTACAAAGAAGCTCAGAGCCTGTGAAAGATACAGACTCGGGTGGAGTAAAGTCAGGAATGCAGGACTCAAGTATAGGAAAAGTGTCCTCACTAAGATCATGTGTAAGATCAAGCAGAGATGTGGTAATGTCGTCGAGATCTAGAAAGCAAAGATCCTCAGCTCCACAACTATCGGGGGCGATCTCGTGGACAGAGCACACATCTAGAATATGAGCAGAGGGTTCTGATGGCTGACTTCAAACTTTGTAGATATTTAGTTCAATGGTCATATTTCCAAATGATAAGTTCATTGAACCATTTCTACAGTTTATAACAGCGTTGGAAGTGGCAAGGAAAGGACGACCCAGAATCACCGGAATTTGGCCCCGGGGGTTTGCTACAGGCTGTGTATCGAGCACAATGAAGTCTACAGGGAAAACAAATTCCCCGGCCTTTATCAACACATCCTCTAGTTCACCCCTTGGTTTGGTGATTGAACGGTCTGCCATTTGGAGAGTGCAGTGAGCAGGTTTCAACTCTCCAATCCCTAATTGCTCATATACAGAATATGGAAGTAGGTTAACACTTGCGCCAAGGTCTAAAAGAGCACGATTTATGTTTTTACCCCCAATAGAAATCGATATTTTAGGACATCCTGGGTCCTTACGTTTCTTTGGTAGCTGGGGGATAAAAGCAGTGCTAATATTATTAGACATGAAGACCTTCTTCGGTACTTGAGTCTTCCTCTTCCTAGTGCACAAGTCCTTAAGAATTTTCGCATAAGCGGGGACTTGCTGAATCCCATCTAGGAGAGGGATATTGATGTTAACCTGTTTGAACATTTCTATTATTTTCTCCATATGAGGACTCGTTCTATTACCCCTTAACCGATTCGGGTAAGGTGCTTTCGCAATAAGCGTCGGGTCCATCATAGGAGAAGGAAGAGGGGGTAGACGAGATCCCAAAAGAGGTGTGGGGACCGTCTGTGGAGAAGTAGAAGGGCTATACTGAGGTGTCGAGCCTAGTGGGAAATGGAGAATAGGCTCGCGAGAAGGTGGTGGGTAGAAGAACAAGGATCAGAAGGAGAAGTGTGTGTGTGTGGAAAGGTCTCAGCCGGGGCGTTGATATGATTTTCAGTATCATCAACTTCTTCCCCAACATGGTTGTTCAGCACTTTTCCCGATCTCAACGTTGTGACGGCATTTACATTGTAATGCCTAGGATTCTGTAGGGGTTGAGAGGGAAATTTCCCTTTTTCTCTCGCACTCATTTCGGCTTTAAGTCGTGCGATTTCAGCTTCCATCGTTCTGATACTCTTAGCTTGGGACGCTGAGTTTTTCTTTATCTAATCGACGGAAGATCTAACCTCAGCCGAAACCTCTATGAAATTTGACAAAAGTGATTTCATGGTTTCAGTGAATTAAGAGAACTCGTCAGAACAGGTCATAGGATTAGTCTGTGCAGGAGTGTTGACCTGATTTTGGAAGTTTTGTGACTGATAGGGGTGCTGAGTGAGTTGAAGGGGTTGCTGTGGTGGAGGAAGAGCCCTTTGAAATTGATTCGTGTTTGGAACCGTGTTTTGGGATTGTTGTTGGTTCCAAGCGAAATTCGGGTGATTCCTCCAACCCTGATTGTACGTAGAAGAATATGGATCGTTTCTAGGTCTTTGAAATGCGGCATTTGAATGCTCGTGACCTTGAAACGCAGAGTTTAATGGACATTCTTCCGTTAAATGAGACGGATCAGAACAGCACCCACAAACAGTTTTGGGGAGCGACACTGGGTTTAGGGAGGCTGCTGCAAATTTGTATTCCATAGCGTCGAGCTTCTTTTGCATTGCTGCCATCTCAGCTCGAACACCTATGGACACATCTATTTGGTGTATGCCACCCCTATTCAATGGTTGGGTTCCACTCTCCCACTGTAGTGATTTTTCAGTGAACTCATCTAAATACTTCCAAGCTTCCCCATCATTTTTGGTCATAAAAGTACCTTGACACATGTTTTCAAGGCTCTGTTTAGTGTTTGGGTTAATGCCCTCATAAATGATTCGGCAAAGCTCCCATCTCGGGATGCCGTGATGAGGACACTGATCCAATAGATCCTTGAAACGTTCAAAGCATTTAGAGAATGGTTCGGTATGGAGCTGGGAAAATTGATTCAGTTCGCTACGGATTCGAGCTGTCTTTTGTATTGGGTAAAATTTCTTAAAGAATGCAGCGACGAATTCTTCCCAATTCGTAATAGAGTGTGCGGTAGTGTTATATAACCACTTCTCGGCTATATCGCACAAAGTAAATGGAAGAAGTCGTAGACGCATAGCACCCACTGAAAGTTGTGACGTACCCATCATTGCGCATACGTTTTCAAATTTGGTAATGAAAACGTAGGCGTCCTCAGTCTCGAGTCCGTGGAATTTGGGTAAAAGATTGATATACTGGGGCTTAATCTCAAAGTTACCCCCGTTGGCTGGTGGTGTGGATAAGCAGGTCGAAAGAGGACCTCGAATAGGGTAGCACCTCTCCTGGAGAGAGATGCGGGGTGGATTCTGCGCACCAACGGACGGCGGCAGATTAGGGTTAAAGAAGTTTGATGGATTCGGATCCATCGGAGTGGGTGTGGTAGTGGGTAAAGGAAAGGTAAATGGAGAAATATCGACTTCGGAGTCGATAAAGGGTACGCGGACTAAACGGGAACTAGAATCCCGTGTCCAGCCTATCTTGCACTAAAATGGGTTAGTACAAGTGGCAGCGTTGACTTATAATTAGGGGTATGAATGAATGCGGTGTTTGTTTGAAAAAGGGACGGATTTTTGAAAAAATGATGCGACAAAACAAATGCAGCACACAAAAACCCTAGAATCTAGCGGTCACCTAGGTCCGGCTCTAGACCGCTCCTAACTGCCAAAAGACAAGTCGCAGGATAGAATCCTCCACTGCCACTTTGTCCCCCTGTGGCCGGATAAGTGCCAGGTAAGTGGGAGGGTACTCCACTACGTAAGTAGTGGGCCTAATTAAAAACCACTAGCCTTAGACACACTTGCCTAGGCACCACAAGAAAACGCGGATAAGCAATGAATTACCCACGGCCTTCTTCTGTCCTAATTGTGCGCGACGGTCCTTAGAGTCATCTTTAGATATTTTTTAGTTAATGTGGGTCAATGCGGATGCAAGTTTTGCGATTTTTGGGGCCTAGGAAGGGTAATGAAATCCCCACCTAATTTGGATTTGGCTGTGCCCTTTAATATCCGTATTTAGAATGCAAACAACCAAGAAACAAAATCATGCACAAATTTACTTTTGCAATTTGCGAGCTGCGATTATTTGCAAAGAATCCTGCAAAAAATTATTAGTTGGAGCTAAAAAGAGGAGAGAGGAGAAGGTAAGAAATCACCTAAAGAAAAATTGCACAGAGAACCCTCAAAAGGGCCGCGGTTCTGCCGCATATGGGAGCTTAGACCGCGTAATCGCGGTTGGATAGTGAGATCTCTGCACCAAAATTCTTCAGAGAGGCTCTGTAGACTCCCTCTGCTCTCTAGTATATTCCAAAAAAAATTTCAATTTCCAGCAATCTCCAGATCTCCTTGCAATGAACCACAACAAATCGTTTAGGGTTTGCACGAATTTTGATTACAAAAATCACAATGGAATAAATCTTTCAATTCAACTTTAATATGAAACGAATTAGCGCGCGATCCCCGGCAGCGGCGCCATTTGATTCGTTTGAATTTCTTGGTTTGTGTTTGTAAAAGCAAGTATTGAATCAATTGTTCCCCGGCAACGGTGCCATTTGATTTTAACGATTCTTTGTGTGTTGGTTTAAGAAAATTTATAGAATCACAATCAAAGAATTATATTTGACCGCAATCAACTACGGTATCAGTTGTAGATCGTAAGCGAGTGCGGATCGTCCACAGGGATTGTGCGATTCGTTTCACTGTTCGATTTGTTTGAATTGAAGAGTTAATCGAAAAGAAAAGAAAGCATGATTCAAGATTTATCAATTGTTTCAAGTGTCACTATTCTATTCAAGAATCAAGAAAATGATAAAAAATCAAGAATCGGGTTTCGATGATATTTCCAACCAAATGTCAAGAATCTAAATAAGGCTCGTAGGAATCGATCGGATCTATAGACGTGATGTAATCTCAAGATATCGTGTTCTTGTCCTTCGAAGAATTGATACTAGATCGATGATGATCGACGAGAGTTAGGGATTTCTCGTGAAACTAGGGTTTCATCATTTAACCCTTGTTCTTTTGTCGATATCATTAACTTTCTAGCCTCTAACAATTTCAAGAAATGATCGTAACTCCCCAATTTCGAGCGATATCAATCAAGAAAGCATCGCAACAAAATTGGGTCGTCAATTCTTGAACTTGCTAGGGTTTACAAAACTCGTAGGAATCAAGAATCGTTTTCAGATATATTACATCATCTTTCTATTGATCGTCTCGACTCCTCGACGAGCGGAGTTTATTCACACATCATCACACAGAAAGCATTCAGGAATTGAAAAGATATCATGATGCAAGAATTTAAAGAACACAAGATAAAAGAATATCACCTTTTATTTATATCAACAATTTGATTACAGTCGCTCAAGAACTACAAGAGGAAAAATTAAATTGTCGATCTGGCGTTGCTTTTCTCCGTGAGTCGTGGATCGGCTTGGACCACTTGCTCTGTTGAAGATCGCTTCCACTCATAAAAGGTTGACGGGCTTCTTGCTTGATGTGGTACTCGGGATCTTGGCTTTTGATTGGAATTAGGGTTAGGGTTTCACACAAGTCTTCTCACTAGACTTCTGGAAGAAGATGAAGAAAGAGAGTGGATCTAGATTGATACTAAAATTGGGGATCCTTTTACAAGTGAGCCGAGGGTCTTATTTATAGATCTCCCAAACCCTAGGTCTAGGTTTGAAATTACAATTCCCTCCAAAAGTTTGTTGAGGCTTCTAGAAGATAGTTTGTTAGGAGTTTAGCTTAGGCTTTAAGCTAGGATTAGTTAAGCTTAGAAACCCTAGTTTGCTGATCTGGCAGAAGTCTCTGGAGTATTCTGGAATTTGTCGTGTCTTGATGTAGTGTTGACCCTGAGAGAGAAATAATGCACGGAATTTGAGGAGGTGACGTGGCAAGACGGCCGCGGAACCGTGGCCTAAGCCGGCTTGCGCGGCGGTTCCGCGGCCAAGTTGTGGCTTCATGGCTTCATCTTTGCTGTGTTGCTCTGGACCTCTTTTGGGGTATGTATCTGATATGTTGATTTGTGTTTGTCCCTTTGGATTGATACCAGAACTAAAATCATTGAGTTGGCGTAATGTTTTAGCGGTGTAGATTTGAGCAAGCTTCTGATTTTCCTGCACAGACTTCAAAACACGGGTTGCGATATATAGAAATGATGCCATGTTATGAAATACAGTCAATTTCCCTTGAAATGCTGGTTTTAAGGTCTAACACATGTAATCTGATATTTTGCAACAGTTTTGCTAATATGTGTTATATGAATGCCGAACACTTCTATATGAATGCGAATGATAGGGAAATTGCCGGTTAAAAGATGCAATATTTTCGACTAATCAGTTCTCTGTAACGAACACACCCGAAGAAAATGCATCAACATGTAATTTCTTCAGTCGGGTGGCATGGGAATCCTGGTATTCCCCTATGTCATGTTCAGTCCTATAACTTTTATAAGAAAGAACGGAACCAACGTTCCCCAGCACAGTATAACTTGCAGGTTCGGTCAATACATCCATATTATTATCTTGATTAAGGCATGACATGGTCGCTACCTGGAGAGAGAGAGAAGAAAACACTTTAGCGTATGCTCTTGCAAAATCAGATTGGTTATTATCTTATCTAATCAGGATGGCTCCCACTGTTTTTATCAAATCATCCTTCAAACCCTAAAAGGAAAGACTAGCCGGGATTAATTACACCCTACAACTTCGTCGATCTTTCAGCCAGGCCAGTGTCGGTACTTTGAGGGAGGTTCCCCGTGCTTCCGCACGGAGCTAATTAAAGTAAACCTCGTTTTCCCAGAGGCGTAACCCCGTTGACACCTTTCTAGACACCTACTTGATCGGCTAATTGTCCTGTGTAAAACTCTCCCAGTAGTAACAATTACTCGCAGTGGGTATCGGGATCCAACTATTTCATAGAAGGTATGCAATCTCATTGCAAATCTCAACACTTGAAATTCCCGATAATATTTTGCCCCAAGCATCCTATGACCTTGACGGAGGTCAACAAACCACAGGGTGCAAGTCAAGTTCCACCTGTCATTTCTTGATTGAATCAAACCCACCCGCACGACCCTTGACGGAGGTCAACAAGGTCGTACGACTACCCTAATCAAATATGCATCACATGCATAAGCAGATAAATACTAGTTAGCTACCTCACACTACGCCTTGACGGAGGTCAACAAACGTAGCACGAATACTAAGTAGGATTTATCTGAAATGACGGAGGGCTACGACAGGTTTTTCGGAAAACCTATTGCGTAATGAAATTGATATCGTTGTAGAATCAAGTGAAGTTTTGAAATGGAGTGATTTTGAGGCTTTTATTAGTTTTGCTAAAGTGGTCACTCCCGGTGAAGGGATCTCGGCTCTTTCCTCATCGAATAAGGTGCGGGATATATCATATATATCACTGTGCAAAGCAAAACTCCAAAAGCAGTCAGAAGTCAAACCGAGTGTTGTAGCATCTGCCGGTTTTGCTAAAGAGGTCACTCCCGGTGAAGGGATCTCGGCTCTTTCCCCATCGAATAAGGTGCGGGGTATATCATATATACCGCTATGCAAAGCAAAACTGTAGCTACCCTTTTATTTGAAAATTTGATTCTACAACATCTTTTAGGTTTCTTTTCTTTCATTAATCACATTAATGAAGTCCCATCATTTAAGTCACCTAAACATCACAGATAAATACGACGTACACTTATGCCATCCGCATTTGCCTCGATGTCCCCTCGTGTACCGTTAGGTTAGGTAACTAACGACAGAGCAGGGCAGGGCTAGTGCGGGTGCAAAACATAAGTAACGTCTATATAATATATCATATATACTATATAAAGTATCTATCACAGAACATATCTAATGATCACATCACAGATATCGCAGCAGAAACATAGATATAATGTGGGATATACTAGGACGTCCGTATTTAGTATTTAGCCAAGAATAGAAAATACGGATTCCACAGTCGCGATGAATAGCCAAGCCCACACCCTGGACCCCTATGAGAGCGGCAAGCGACCCTACCAATTCTGGAGTTTAGGAGACCCGGTCTCGACTCTTCGAGATGGCCTCCCACTGAACCCCAGAACCCGGTCACCTGTGCTCCCCTCCTTGGGTCCATACTAATGCGGAAAAGTAAATAATATACAACACAGGTGGCAACGACCTCAACCCGGAAGTGCCCCAAATAAAAGAATATTACATTACATTTGAATTTACATGAATGAAAATATAAAACTCTCATCTCACATAAAAACCTCCCGGCTATTCAATCACGACAATCCTGCACATCATATCTCAGCAACACATAATATCTCATATCATCAACGTAAGTAAGTATGCATACACCGATTGTCGTCGACGTATAGCAACGACAATCGGCAATACCACTACATACTACACTTACGGTCACAGAAAAGAAAGTGTAAAACTGCAATATCTGGAATCCACATTCTCCTTAGACATCATAAATGCGAAATATCACATACCTCGTATTTCATATCTTATAATATGAATTCCACACATTGCATCCATTCCAGATAATTAGACAGTATTAAAGTTTTCGAACGAACGATCAAATACCCAAGATTCCCTAAATCTCAACACTTGAGCGAAGTTCAAAAACATGGAGTGTGATACAGTAGTAGCGGTCCAGCCGTAGAAGGGTCAAGCCAACGCCTCACATGTGGCACGCCGTACTGCCCCAAACCCTAAGGTTCAAAGGGCAGTTCAAGACGGTCACATAATCGAGTTAAGGTTTGTTGTCTTCTAGAGGGACCACCACAAAACTTGCACGTATCTCCCAAATATTTAAACCCCGTGAAAAGTGAGCAAATGATACTCGTTCAAACACTTCAATACTTTCTAATTTACCCGGAAAAGCAACGAAATGAAAATTCCGATCGAATCTACGAGTCCAAAACCATCTCCAGAAAATACAGTGCAATATTCAGATTAAACATACCTAAAACACTTACAAGTAGTTCTAAGAATTACAGTGGAAAGTTTATGCAATGATGCCTCTTTACGGCCGCGGAACCGCGGCCTAAGCCAGGAATCTCCGCGGTTCCGCGGCGGTTTATACTGTTCAGGTCATCGAATTTCACTGTGTTTCATAGTTTTTCCTGCTGTGTTTTTTAAGTATTTTTAATTCTGAAAAAAGTCAATTTTTAAAAAATGTCCAGAGAGCACTCAAAATCCGTATTTTCCGGTTCGATCGGAGTTTTAACTTCGTTAAATTGTCGCCTAATGTTCTAGGTCGGCTCTGATACCAATGTTGGGTTAGCCTAGCACCTCATGAAGGGTTTGGAAGCATCACATGAACCAAAAGTAGAGTCTTTAGGGTGCTAAGCTAACAAGCATCGGATCGTTCCTAGAAAAATTAGGGTTTTATAAACTACACATCATCACATGAAAGAAATGCTTGGGTTTTTGAGAGTACAACCTTTGTAGCTCCCTACGCTAGACTCCTTGGCCACTTGAGGGTTGGAGGAAGGTTCACTTGAAGTCACCTAGTGTCCACGACGATCCACTCGAAGCTCCTAATCCAAGCTTGCAACTTCACTTCTCAAAAGAACGAATGGAGATAACACTCTAAACAAGTTGGCTAAACTTGTGTAGAATGATGTTGTGGTTCTTATTCTCACTTCAAAATCCATTCTTGATGAGTATATTGCTCACTAAAAAAACTAGAGAGCAAAAATGAGAGAGGAAGAAGAAGATGATGGCAATTTGAGAAGAAGATAAGTTCAACCCTTGTCAAGAAAATAGAAAAATATAACAATATATATTTTCCTCTTCTCATATCAAACCATGGTTAGGATATTATTGAATTTGAGTTAAGAACACAAAAGGAAAAGTAATCCATGGTCAAATGGTGGGTGAGAATGGTTAGGTCAAGAAAGATGTAGAAACTAGTCATGAATTATCTTTTCCTTTTTCCATTTTGTTTTAACCAAAAATCAAATAATAATCCAAATGAAAACCCATGGTATGAGTCTTATATTGCCACCATTTTCTTTGTATAAGCAACCATGAAGGATGTATGTATGTATGTATGTGTATATGTACATCCATATGTGCATGAATCAAAAAGAAGGCATACATGCATGCATACATCCATCAAACTCAAGAAAGGATTTCAAGTGAGAAACTAATGGTTAATTAATAAATTAAAACTTGATTTATCAATCCAGTCATATCACATATGACCCCACCAAAAGAAAGCCGCCCGATCAATATACGGTATCCAATACGCGCATTTCAATCGGGTCCATGCGCATATCGCATACGCGCACCACAACGTTTCGCGTGGACTAGGAAACTCCATTATGGGACTCTAAGACTCGTCAATACGCCGGCAGTGGGTGTTGATCATATCAAGCACCCCCAAGCCGCAAGCGGTCAGCTAAACGTAACGGCCACCCGGGTATTGAGCGATCAGAAGAGAACAAGCGAACCTGCTACAACTCCCGTCGAGCCAATCGGCAACACTTCCCGTACAGTCCGGTCTCCTCGTCTGATATGTCGCTTATCAAGTCTAGGGGTGGTAAACGTCAGACCCCAATAACTGATAAGTCGTGCCGATGTGAGGCTCATAACGGGTTGAAAAACTACTGGTAACACTTACCAGCAAATCTCTGAATCAGCCCTGGCCAGGGACTTCCCTGTTACGGCCAATCGAGCACAGCGCAACATCAACCCCCAATACCGGGAGAGACGAAACCCCTCCTATCGCTCATTGCCTCCATGTGACTCGGGACTGTACCCAAAAACCACCGTTTTGCACGCCCTCATGGACGTGGTAAGGTGGTAATGAAAGCACAGTGGGAATCACACAAGACTCTATGACGATTTCGGGTCTACAGACTAACCTGCACAAGTGTCACCTGAGAACTGCCATCTGACGTGAGGTATAATACCATCTGGGAGTTCTCGGCGAGTCCGTCCAGTGTACCCAGTCTCCACTGAGCACCCGTATACCATCTCTGATGTCAAACACCAATGGATATGGGATCATCCATCGCCCATCTCATGGGTCGAGAAGCGTATACGCTAGTCTACAGTGGTATATCGATGCCCCGTCTCGATACACCCATGACTAGGGACCTTGAAGGATGTACTTATGGACTACCATGTCCCCACTAGTATGATCCTCATCATAGTCCAGGTAGTCAAGTACACATCCTAAGGGCTTTACCAACATGTAACCATAAGACAGTATAAAGAGACAAGTATACATGTTAAGATAAAGAGTAACCAGATAGCATACTATCATATCGAAAAAGAAAGTCATCTCTATATATGTCCAAGCATCCAATATAATATACATCATCTGTACAATACTGGCCTCTAGGGCATACATACAACTAATAACAGCGTCTGAGGATTTTGGGATTTGGGGTATTATTGATAGACATGCTGATGATTTGGGCATGAGGTTTATTATTTATCCCACACTCGGGATTTATTTGATACGCATTTGACTTGTGTAGATATAGTACCCTAGTGTTGTACTTTGATCATGATAGTTGCATATTCATATTGCCATACTTTTGCTATCAGATTACATGTGATAGATTATCGCTGTTAGTGCATACTTGCGATTACAGTATGATGTTATTTACTATTCACGAGTTGGAAACTCAGCTCCGTTGTGCCGCAGTGTTTTCCAGGTCTGACCATCAGAGTAGTCGTGGCAAGGCGCCTTTTTATCTCTACTTTTCCGGATACCGCTACGGTTGGCTGTGAGGCCTTTTGCTTTAGGTGGGTTGCGGTTATCCGATGATGTACATTGTATATCTTTTGTATTTAGTACTCTCCATCTACCACCTTCATGTATTGACTTAGAGATGAGTTGTGAGGATCGATATTGTATATTCTTATGACTCTGGTTGTCGTGCTCGTTTGTGCCGGCATTTATTTATGTGGATTATCTCATTCCTTTGCTATGGCGTCGTATATCTGTTGTGGTGGTTGTTTCCACCGTTGGGCGAGATTTGCTACCATTTGGGGATTCTTTACTTATATCTTATGTTTGTACCCGTTTCGGGGCTAGCTTTTACAAAGGAGGTGTTACCGAAATTTTTATGAAAAACAAACTTAAGCTTTAAGTTCTTACTTGAGATTTCAAACTATTTCTATCCTTTACTTCTTATAATGGTTTATATTGCTGGGTTTTCAGCTTACTTAAATTGTGTTACGCCTGTTGACGTTACGTAGTCTAAGTGCCGGTCATGTGCCAAATTTTGGGTCGTGACAAAGTTGGTATCAGAGCACTAGGTTTTACCTTACGGAGTGTAGCATGACCTTGGTATGATGGAGTAGATAGCTTAAGCAGAGTGATGTAGCGTGTGTATGTTCCGCGGCAAACTTACGACACGGTGCTCAGCCTAAGTGACCTTAGGACTTATTGCTTGAAATTCCTTCCATGATTATATACATCCTTATGGTTCGATTTCTGTGTCCTTATCGAATTCTGTTTCCATTTTCAGCCTTTATGCCGCCGAAGACTACGAGGGCGCAGAGAGCGGCCGCGAAGGCCGAGGTCAGAGTTGACTCGTCCGAGACGAGGGCTGACCCAGAAGGTACATCCATTGTGCTGGAGCAAATTGATCCACCTTCGACAGATCATATTGCTATGCTAGGGGCTGGTATGCAGGATTTGTGCCAGATGATGGGGTCGTTAGTTAAGGCCATTCTAGCGCAGGGGCAGGCAGTTGTTCCACCCATTAAGGGGACCGTGTTGGTGCCTGCTGTACCGACAGTCATACCTGCAGTTACGGCGGTGATCACTGTATCGTTATCGGAGTTCATGAGGCTGAGGCCTCCGGTTTTCACTGGCACCGATGCAGCTGAGGATCCACAGTCGTTTATCGATCGGATGGCCAGGATATGTCGCTGAGATGCCCCGACGCGAGATGGGTGGAGTTCGCGAGTTTTCGTCTGGAGGGTTTGGTCCAGAAGTGGTGCGAGTCTTTAGGGAAGGGCAGAGCCGCAGGTCTTTCTCCTATGACCTGGGCTGAGTTTGTGACGGCGTTTCTTGCGTATTTTCTTCCGCTGAGCGTCAGGGATGCTCGAGCGCGCAGTTTCGAGTCGTTACGCCAGACTCAGGTTATGACGGTGGCCGAGTACGATGTGCAGTTTATCGAACTGTCTGTGAATGCTCCGTATTTGGTGGCTACGGAGGAGATGAGGGTAAAGATGTTTGTTCGAGGCCAGCTTACCCAATTGTTCCTCACATCAGCATACAGTAGTGTGGCACGTATGCAGCAGCGGTGGACGCAGCCCTATTAGTTAAGGAGCGTCTTTCCGAGACGTCGGTTGTTCTGGAACCGAAGAGGGTTCGCACTAGTGTATCATCTCGGATACAGGCGTTTAGACGCCGTGATAGATCCCGTTCGGATACGGGGGTAGTGGAGACTCGGGACAAGGCCGGTTATTTACCTCTTATCCCCAAGAGAGTCAGTAGTTTCCTTCTAGATGTTACCGGTGCGGGAGTTTGTGTCATCGCGTTCGAGATTGTACTGAACCACATGAGGGCGGGACAGCTGTACTACATATTACCCTACCACTTTCTCCACCTCAGAGGGCGTTGCCTCTTATGCTTGTTGGTGCTCCGCGTCAGACTCATGTTCGGAAAGGTCATGGTCGCAGAGGTTTTGTTCCAAGGGGACAGGGTGGCAGAGGCAGAGGTCAGCCGGTCGCCGGTAGAAGGCAAACTCGGGTATTTGCCTTGACTCATCAGGACACGCAGGCGTCCAATGCTGTGGTTTCAGGCACTCTTTCTGTATGTTCTTTTGATGCACATGTTTTGTTTGATCCGGGATATATGCATTCGTATGTGTCTACACACTTCATGCCGAGGTTCGGCCGAGAGTCGTATTTCGTAGATCAGCCGCTTGTTGTGACTACTCTTGTTGTCGATTCTATCATCGCGCAACATGTGTTTCAGTCGTGTGCCGTTTGTATTGGAGAGATTCGTCCGTCGATTTGATCCTTCTAGATATGTTGGACTTCGACGTTCTCCTTGGTATTGACTGGTTAGCTGCGTGTTATGCGTCAGTGGACTACCGTGAAAAGACAGTCAGTTTTAGATTTCCGCACGAGTCTGTTCGGGTTGTGCAGGGGGACCGTGGTGCCGCCCCTCACAATTTGATTTCAGCCCTTTGCGCTAGTCGGCTTTTGAGGAGGGGATGTTAGGGATTCTTGCTTTCATTTGTGATACTGTAGCCACAGTAGAGTCGTTGGACTGGGTTCCTATCGTACGAGAGTTTCCCGACGTTTTTCCCAATGAGTTACCTTGGTTGCCGCCAGAGCGCGATATTTAGTTTTGCATTGATCTGATTCCTGGCACGGGGCCTATTTCTATACCGCCTTATCAGATGGCTCCGGCAGTGCTTAGAGAGCTTAAAGATCAATTGCAATAGTTGCCTGATAAGTGGCTTGTGCGTCCGAGTGTTTCGCCTTGGGGAGCTCTTGTGTTGTTCATCAAGAAGAAGGATGGCAGTTTGAGGTTGTGTATTGATTATCATCAATTGAACTGAGTTACGGTGCGGAATAGATATCCTTTACCTTGCATTGACGATTTGTTCGATCAGCTCCTGGGTGCGAAACGATTTTCTAAGATTGATTTCGGTTCGGGTTATCATCAGTTGCGGGTTCGGAATGACGATATTCCGAAGACTGCTTTCCGTACACGCTAAGGGAATTATGAGTTTTTGGTGATGTCGTTCGGGCTCACCAATGCCCCAGCAGCGTTCATGGATCTGATGAACCGGATTTTCAGGCTGTTCCTCGACCAGTTTATTGTTGTGTTTATTGATGACATTCTGGTCTACTCTAGGAGTCGAGAGGAGCATGAGCAGCACTTGAAGATTGCTTTGCAGACATTGAGAGAGCACCGACTGTATGCTTAGTTCTCAAAGTGTGCATTTTGGCTTGATAGAGTTGACTTCCTGGGTCATATAGTGACGAGAGACGGTATTCTTTTGGACCTGAGGAAGATCGAGGCTGTACAGCTTTGGCCCGGACCTGTATCTGTGACAGAGGTCCGCAACATTTTGGGCTTAGCTGGTTATGACCGCCGCTTCGTGCAGAATTTTTTGAGTATCGCTGCACCGCTGACCGAACTGACCCGGATGGGGGTTCCTTTTCTTTGGACTGATACGTGCGAGCAGAGTTTTCAGCAGTTGAAGACTCGGTTGACGACTGCACCAGTTCTATCTTTGCCTTCTGGATCGGGTAGCTTTGTTGTTTACTGTGATGCATCTCGAGTGGGGCTCGGTTGTTTACTGATGCAGCATGACAGAGTGATTGCTTATGCTTCTAGGCAGCTGAAGAACCACGAGTAGAATTACCCCACTCACGATCTTGAGATGGCTGCGGTGGTCTTTGCGTTGAAGATTTGGAGACACTACTTGTACGGGGAGTCGTGTCAGATTTTCACGGACCACAAGAGCTTAAAGTACATCTTCTAGCAGCGGGACCTGAATCTGAGACAACGCCAGTGGATGGAGCTTGTGAAGGATTATGATTGTGAGATCCTTTATCACCCGGGCAAGGCGAATGTGGTAGCTGATGCTTTGAATCTTAGGCCCGGGGGTAGCTTGTCCCAGTTGAGCGCAGTTCAGTGGCAGTCTTCTGCAGATTGGCAGATCTTGTGCGATGGTAGAGTTCAGTATGAGTTCACTTCCACTGGGGGACAGCTTGCTCATGTCCGCACCCGTCCACTTCTACTCGATCGTATCCGTGAGACGCAGCCCAGTGATGCCCGTTTGTCTGAGATTTTTGAGCTTGTTCGGTAGGGTACAGATTCGGAGTTCTTGATTGATGACCAAGGTGTGCTACGTTACGGGACTCACTTGTGTGTACCAGATATTGATGGGTTGAGACGCGAGATCCTAGAGCCCACACATCAGTCAGCCTTTTGCATTTATCCAGGTTCCACCAAGATGTACTGTAACTTGAGAGACATTTACTGGTGGGAAGGGATGAAGCACGATGTTTCGGACTTCGTTTCGAGGTGCCTAACTTGTCAGCAAGTAAAGGCTGAGCATCAGAGACCGGCTGGAGAGTTGCAGCCTTTACCCATTCCTGAGTGGAAATGGGAGCTGTTTTCCATGGACTTTGTTGTGGGTCTACCCAGGACCAGTCAGAGGTATGATTCCATTTGGGTGATTGTTGACCGGTTGACGAAAGTGGCTCACTTCCTTCCAATGAAGACCACTTTCGGTTATGCTCAGTATGCTCAGTTGTATATAGATGAGATTGTGCATTTGCACGAAGTTCCTAAATGCATTGTATCCGGCAGGGGCGCCAAGTTTACTAGCCGTCTTTGGCAGAAGCTTCAGGAAGCTTTGGGTACCCGTTTGAGTTTTAACACCGCTTTCCATCCGTAGACCGATGGTCAGTCAGAGCGGACTATACAGACTCTAAAGGATATGCTTCGGGCGTGTGTGCTTGATTTTGGTGGCAGTTGGGTTCGTCACTTACCGTTGATTGAGTTCTCCTACAACAACAACTTTTAGGAGACTATTCAGATGGCACCTTTCGAGGCTTTGAATGGTAGGAAGTGTCGATCTCCAGTCTGTTGGCGAACTCAGTAAGAGTAGGGTTTTGTGTCTCCAGCTAGTTCAGGAGACTACGGAGAAGATCCAACTGATTCAGGACGGGATGAGAGCAGCCCAGTGCAGACAGAAGTCTTATGCCGACCGTCGTCGTCGCAGACTTGAGTTCGCAGCGGGGGATCATGTATTCCTGCGGATTTCTTCGATGAAAGGCGTTATGAGATTTGGGGAAAAGGGGAAGCTCAGTCCCTGATTTGTAGGTCCTTTCGAGATCCTTGAGCGAGTTGGTACTGTTTCTTATCGTTTGGCGCTCCCGCCCAGCTTTCCGGTTGTTCACCCCATGTTCCATGTGTCGATGCTTCGTAGATACCTTCATGAACCTTCTCACATGATTCAACACTAGACCGTTCAACTTGCGCGCGATCTTTCATTCACCGAGCAGCCGGTAGTTATATTGGATCGGCAGGTAAAGAAACTTCGATCAAAGGTCTTGCCATTTGTGAAGTTTCTTTGGCGTATCCCAACTAGTGAGGAGATCACTTGGGAGGCCGAGAGCGAGATGCGGAAGAAGTTCCCTAATCTCTTTGAATGTACGCTTAGTAAGAATTTTAATTCGGGGATGAATTTTCTTTAGGGGGGGGAGATTGTAACACCTTAGAATGCGTTAGTGTTAATTTAGAGTTAATGCGGGGTTTAAGGAAAAAGTTTACCAAATCGGGTTCCTCACAGTTTATAACAATTAATAAATATTTTATTATTATTTGTTATGTCTTGCACACACAAGTGCATGTTAATGTGAATGTTAGTTAGTGCTAATCTTGTTAAGTGACCAAGACATCTTAATTAATCCATGCCTTAATCTAACCTTGCCTAGGAGATTTTGTGTGAGAAATATCTTTGTTTGGATTGAGAGAGAGAGAGGGGTGGCTAGGTAAGTCATGGAGGAATTTATGTGAGCATTCAATGAGGAGAAGGAGAGAGTGGGTGTAAGGCTAAGACTCACCCTACACTCACCACTTATCACTATCATCTCTCTCAATCTCTCATTCTCTCTCACTCTCAATTATCCTTCAACTCCTCACTCCCAAACTGAACCCTCACTACCCTATCACCAAAACCTTGCAAAACTTCACAAAAATCCCATTAAAACACTTCAAAAGTCTTGGTTTAGCCACTAAGTTTCCTTGGAGCTTGGACAGATTTGATTTTTTGAGCAAGAGTGTCTAGGTAATGACCTCTAACTAATAATTAGGTATTTATTTTGTTGTGTTGACTCATAGTTATGGTTTAGAACACTAAAGGTTTAGTTTTGTGCAAATATCGTATTTTTAGTGTCAACATGATGTCTCTATGATCTACTGTAGAACCTGGTGTTTGTTGGAAAAATTCCCATCACAGTCACCTAGTGTTGTGAGTTAGAACCCACCATAAAAACCTGAGACCCATCCCTCTCTTCGTGGCAGCAGATTTAATGGTTCTGGCCGTAAATTGCGGCCATAGTGGGGGCTGGGGTGTTGATTCTTGGTCGTGGGGTCTCTGGGTTGTATATGGTCTCGTGGTACTTACAACTTTTACTAATTATTTGTGTAGCAAAATCCGGGATCATTTTTCTATAATTTAGTGTTTTGAATACGCGCGTTACGTTATCCGACACGGTTTGTGATCTTGTGTAGCTGCTGCACTTGGGTTGGTTTTGGTGTGTCCCCACGCACGTTAGCCATTAGACGAACACATGTGAGTTGGATTGGAGTTGGTGCGTCGGTCAAACGTAGTGTGTACGTAATATTGATCGATTTCTGAGATTTGCACTTGTTATGTTTTGTGTTAATAGGATCGCAGGCGGGGACTTCGGACGCTGCGAAGAAAGGGAAGTAGGTGACTGGATTTACCTAACCCGCAATTGTCTGTGAGTAGATTTAACATCTATAGGGAAATCGCCCGTATGGAGTTAAGCGTCAGGGCTAGATATGATATGATATTAGCCGCATGTTTATATGCACATATATAGATAGTGCATGAACTTCATTGCATATAGTTACTTGTTGTGCCTGAAACTGTACCCATTGTACACTGCACTATTATTGACAGTCCATGTTGCACGAGCACTCATTGTATGCTACACACACACTGTCGGTAATTGCCATGATACGCACAACACAAATATTCATATGATATACCTTGCTATTAGTTAGCGACATTTAGGCATTGATTCTTGTGCGATGGCGCATATGAAATATAGCTTACCTGTATACGTACATGCTTACACATATGTCTTGCTATACCTATATGCTTACACATATACCTTGCTATAGCTATATGTTCACCGTTATATGATGTTGCGTTGGATTTGGATAATTGGGAACCGCGTGATATGTTTATTGACTTGGTGCATTTAAATAGCGGATTTTCCCATGATATGCTTATATTGTCGTTCTATGTTGCATACATCATATTACATGGATTTGCGTATTGAGATATGGATTTAATGTGATTTTTCGGATTTGAGAACCGCGGGGGATATTTCAAGAAATGTGTATTGTTTTGAAAACCCGGTTTCTCTTGATTTGGGGATTTCGAGTGTCGATGTTGGGCACTTATGTTTCGAGAGATATATGGATTTGGGGATTTCGAGTGTCGATGTAGGGCACTTATGTTCCGAGAAATATATGGATATGGGGATTTCGAGTGTCGATTCTGGGCATTTATGTTCCGTATGATATATGAATAAGGGGATAGCTGTAGGGTTCCTTGGCACTCTAATGGAGTCTCACAAGGCATCAAACATGGCTAATTCAAATTTTACAGGTGCCTACAAACCCTAATACGGATCGTTAACTAGATAATGAGGCGATGCAAGCATGTAAACGAATGAAATGCTAAAGGAAAGAGGCTACAACCTTTGTAGATCCGGTTCTCCACCTCCATGGCTCCGCGATGAAGTCTCCTCGCTGTACAAATCGGATCTTGGGCTCTAGCGTCGGCTTCATCGGAGAAAAAGCGGGCTAGGTCATCGACGACGATGCCGAAGATGATCTACGTCGAGGCATCGCTAGATCAAGCTCCAACTTCACCAAGTCAAGAAAACTTGTGAAGGAAACACCCTATACTACTTGGCAAGAGGTAGAGGATGAAGAAATATGAAGTGGGTAGACTTTAGATTCGGATTTCTCACACTTTTTCATCAATCACCATTGATGTAGCAAGCTTCTTTTCATGGAAGAAGAAGATGAAGAAGAAAAAGAAGATATGATAAGTTATTTTGAAAATAGAAAATAAATCATACTTATCATAATGTCAACTATGGTTAGATGTAGAGAATAAACTAAGGTTAAAGTGAATGGTTAGGGTTAAGGAAAGAAACAAAATAGTCAACCATTCAAAGCTTCATGAAGCTTCAAAGATAAACCAAACTTAGCCACCATTTTCTTTCTTTCAATAAAGAATAAATGAATAAATAAATAAGCAAATAAAATGAAACCCTAACCATTCATATAACCATGGTCAATTCTTTACACAAACCCGAGCTTGCATGTATCATCAAACATGATACAATCTTGTGCACAAAAGTATATCACATATACAACTTGCACAATCCAAGTGAGAAAATCCATTTAAAGTGAACCAATACCAGTTAATGCAAAGTAATATATCAAATATATAATTATAAATTAAATCATTAAATCAACACTTGATTCAATGATCCGGTCATGTCGCATATAACCGGCTAGTATCCAATGTATCGGCTTATCGAATCAATCCTTGATTCGACAACTAGGTTATATCGCATATAACCAATCGATACATTCATCGCGAAAATGGAATACGGTATCACATACACAAATTATTCTCGGTCCCGCACATATCTCATATGCGCTCCTATTTCGTTTCGCTTGAGCCAGGAAACCTCTGTGTAGGACTCTAAAGACTCGTCAATACGCCGGCAGCAGGTGATGATCATATCAAACACCCACAAGCCGCAAGCGGTCTGCTAAACGTAACGGCCACCCGGGTATTGAGCGATCAGAAGATCGACGAGCAAGCCCGCTCACACTCCTGTGAATCCAACCAGTAACACTTACCGTAGAGTCCGGTCTGTTCGTCTGATATGTCGCATATCTCGCCTAGGGGTAGTAAACGTCAGACCCCAGTAGCTCGATAAGTCATGCCGACGTGAAGTCCATGACATGTGTGAAACTACTGATAACACTTACCAGTAGGTCACTGCAACAATGGCCAGGGATTTCCTGTTATGGCCAGTCGAGCATAGCGCAACATCAACCCCCAATATCGGGAGAGACGAATCCCCTCCTATCGCTCATTTCCTCTATGTGAATCGGGACTGTACCCAAAAACCACCTGTTTGCACGACTCAGTAGAGCCGTGGTAGGGTGGAAATCAAAGCACAGTGGGAGACACACAAGACTCTATGACGATCTCGGGTCAACAGACTAAGTTGTACCAGTGTCACCAGAGAACTGCCATCTGACGTGAGGTATAATACCATCTGGGAGTTCTCGGCGAGTCCGTTCAGTGTACCCAGTCTCCACTGAGCACCCGCATACCATCTCCGATGTCAAACACCAATGGATATGGGATCATCCATCGCCCATCACATGGGTCGAGAAGATATACGCTAGTCTACTCTGGAATATCGATGCCCCGTCTCGATATTCCCACGACTAGGAACATTGAAGGATGTACTCATGGACTACCCAGGCTCCACTAGTATGATCTGCACCATAGTCCTGGAAGTCGAGTACACATCCTAAGGGCTTTATCAACATGTAACAGAGAGACAGAAAGTATACATGTTAAGATAAAGAGCAACCAGATAGCGTACTATCATGTCGAGCAAGAAAGTCCTACCTATATATGTCCCAGCATCCACTACAATATACATCCAATGTACAGTAATGGCCTCTAGGGCATACATATAACTAACAATCTCCCACTTGCACTAGGGCCATCTGTAGCAGTAGTTGTAGTATCTAATACTCAACCATCCCCTAAAAGTCTCTCTTTGGGAAAAGGCCTTCGTGAGTGGATCCGCCGTGTTGTCCTCTGAGTCTACTCTGCTAACCTCGATCACCCTGGAGATCAACTATCTCCATGATCAGGTGATGCTGCCTCAGATTATGTCTGGGTCACTGATGGGACCAGGGTTCCTAGGCCAAAGCCACAGTTCCATTGTCACACAATGGTAGGAACCTAGTTCATCCTATGAACCAATATACACCCAAACTGCCTCTTTGGTAGTATCTTTAATAGCGATGTTACCAGCCTTTATCGTCTAGTTTGTCACGGTATCTAGCTTGGAAATCTTCCAACATACTGTCCCTTTACTGAGGGTAAAGACAATGCCTGTGACTGACATTCAGTCGTCTTTATCACTCTGGAACCCTTCCAGTGATTCTCCCCAGGATCGATTGATACCATCTCACTACAACTAGTGAGTATCCTAACATCCAATTAGATCTATCTCATAGATCCAAAGCTTAGGATTTAGTATGTATCACTTTGACCCTATATGGAAAATCATTGTGATAAGCGGAGATTGATCGAGCGTAGCATAGGAAACTCCTTCCCTAACAAGAGTATGTCATCCACGTACTCTACGAGGATCGTCACCATACTCCCTACTACCTTTTTGTTTATACAAGGTTCATCTACCATTTTGATGATGTCAACTTCTTTGACTAATCCATCAAAACAGATGTTCCAACTCTGCGATGCCTGCTTTATCCTATAAAGCATCTTGCACACGTTTCCGCTGCTCCCACTGTCTACGAGGCCCTCTGGCTGTGTACTTATAGACGCACTCTTCTAAAACATCATTTAGAAAAGTAGTCATGGCACCCAACCACCAGATATCGTAGTCATGGTATGTAGCCATGGCAAGTAGGATCTGGATGGACTCAAGCATAGTCCCTAGAAAAGGTTTCATCATTATCCACACCTGGTTGATGACTAAAACCTTTAACAAGTCTAGCTTTGAAAGTCTCAAATTTTCCATCTACACCAAGTAATCTTCTCAAGATATACTTGCTCCTGATGGGGATTTAACCCTTCAGATATAGCAACCAAAGTCCATACTTTGTTGGTGTATATGGATTCCATCTCAGACCGCTAAGCATCCAGCCATTCTTACAGAGTCCTACTCTTGATGGCCTGCTCGAATCTAGTTGGGTCATCATCTCATGATGCATTCCATGCTCCCACTATCATCGAGAAACCACGGTATCTCTCAGGTGGGTGAGGAACCCTACTAGATCGGCGGAGAGGCTGAGGTTCGTTGGAATCTACTGAATCCTTTGGTTTTACCAAATTATCTGCTGTAGTTTGTTTAGCTGGAACCTTTCCAGTTCTACATTACAGACCTTGCCTCAAGCCTGTCCGGATTTTGCTTTTAGACATAGGCCGGACAATCCCAAATCTTAACTAACTTAAGATATGGGCTCTTCCCTTTCCATATCACATATGAAGTGGTAGGCAGTGATTTGATTCGAACCTAATTCAATAGGTATGCAGCTTCTCAAGCGCATAACATCCAAAAGGAAATAGGTAACTCAGTAATACTCATCATAGAGCACACGATATCTAATATTGTGTGATTGCTCCGCCCCGATACACCGTTGTGCTGTGGTGTATTCAGAGGAGTAATATTGAGAGAGAATCTCATTTTCCTTTAGAATGGTCTAGGAATGCCATGCACAAGTATTCTCCTCCCTGATCTTATCATAGGACATAATACTTATACCCGTATTTTGGTTCTCTACTTCCTACTTATATTCTTTGAATACCTCAAAAGGTTCGGACTTATATTTCAACGGGAATATATGACTGAATCTTGAGAGATTATCAGAGAATATAATGAAGTATAAAGAACCAGTCCTGGCATGTGTAGACAGGAGACCTTACATACATCATTATGTATCAGTCCCAAGAGTTCATTAACTCTTTCTCTGCTTCCAGTAAACAGAGCTGGTGTCATTATATCTTTGTGACATGACTGGCAAGTTTCACAAGATGTAAATTCAAACTGATTTAAATATGCATCTAAATGTAACTTCAGCTAGTCGGGTCGCATTGATATGACCTAGTCTACAATACCTCAAGAAGAATTTGTTCATTTCTGAACTCTTCCTCTTGTGTGTGTTCAGTATACAAGGAACTGTAGTTTGATTTAGAACGTCAATGCTTTTAGATAACGTGCCTGAACCGATCAACTTTTGATATAGGAAATGTTCAAAACATTATCCAACAATACAAAATTATATCATTTTTTTACTAATAAAGAGACTGATATGATTTTGTATATCAGGTTCGGTATCTAATAGCATTTGTTCAGAATCAATGTATTGGTAATACAGGGTGACAGTGACCAACAGACTTGGCTGCAACACTTGCCCCGTTTCCTGTCTCACGAAACTTATCACCCGTTCTCAGTTTTTCTACCTTTTTGTAGCCCTATGTAACAGATTACATATCTGGGATCCTGATCCGGTATCATATACCCAAGATGCAGAGGATACCGAGAAACAGTTCTTTGTAATGAACACACCCGAAGGAGATGCATCATATGCACTTTCTTCGTTTGGGCGGCATAGGAATTCTGGTATTCCCCAATTTCCTGCTCTGTCTTATAACAATTATAAGTTGGAGCGGGACCAACATTCCCCAGCTCAGTATAACAAGCGGGTTCGGTCAATACATCCATTTTATTATCTTGATTAAGGCGTGATATGGTCGCTACCAGGAGAGAGAGAGAAGAAAACACTCTGCGTGCGCTCTTGCAAGATCAGATTGGTTATATATTTTATCTAATCAGGATGGCTCCCACTGTTTATATCAAATCTTCCTTCAAACCTTAAAAGGAAAGACTAGCCGGGATTAATTACACTCTACAAGTTCGCAAATCTTTCAGCCAGGCCAGTGTCGGTACTTTGAGGGAGGTTCCCCGTGCTTTCGCACGGACCTAATTACAGTAAACCTCGTTTTCCCAGAGGCATAACCCCGTTGACACCTTTCTAGACACCTACTTGATCGGCTAATTGTATAGTGCAAAACTCTCCCAGGAGTAACAATTACTCGCAGTGGGTATCAGGATCTAACTATCATATAGAAGGTATGCAATCTCATTGCAAATTTCAACACTTGAAACTCCCGATAAAGATTTTTACCCCTAGCACTTATGACCTTAACTATGGTCAACAAATCATAAGCACTAGTCAAGTTCTACCCGTCATTTCGTTATTAATTAGACCCACCCACATGACCCTTAACTAAGGTCAACAAAGTCACGCGACTGTCCTAACTAATCGCATCATATGCGGTGTAGGAAGACATCACTTAGCTACCGTACACTGTGCCTTGACTATGGTCAACAAACACAGCACGAATACTAAGTACTCTACTTCCTAAAATGACGGAGGGTTGCGAATGGTTTTTGAGAAAACCTTTAACGCTTTAAACTTGATCTCGTTGCGGAATCAAATGGTTTTTAAATGGAATGTTTTTGAAGTTTTTCTAGTTTTGCTAAAGGGGTCACTCCCGGTGAAGGGATCGTCGGCCCTTTCCTCGTCGAATGAGGTGCGGGATATATCATATATATCACTGTACAAAGCAGAAACTATAGAAGCAATCAAAGGACAAACCGAGTGTGTAGCATCTGCCAGTTATTGCTAAAGGAGTCACTCCCGGTGAAGGGATCTCGGTCCTTTCCTCATCGAATAAGGTGCAGGATGTTCTATAATGAACACCGCGATGCAAAGCAAGAACTGTAGCTACCTGTTTTTATTTTGAAATTCGATTCCACAACATCAATTAGGTTTATTTTCTTTCATTAATCTCATTAATGAATATCCCATCATTTAAGTCCACCTAAACATCACAGATAAATATAACGTACGCTTATGCCATCTGCATTCGCCTCGATGTCCCGTCTGCACCGTTAGGTTAGGTAACTAACGGCAGAGCGGGGCAGGGCTAGCGCGGGTGTAAAACATAAGCAACGTCTATATAATATATCATATATACTATATATAATATCTGTCACAGAACATCACATGATCACATCACAGATAAATCACAGCAGAAGAAACATATGAAATATTGGATATACTAGGACGTCCGTGTTTTCAATACGAGCCAGTATAAAACACGGATTCCACGGTCGTGATGAATAGCCAATCCCACACCCTTAGACCCCTACGAGAGCGGCAAGCAACCCTACCAATTCTAGAGTTAGGAGACCCGGACTCGACTCCTCGAGTTGGTCTCCCACTGGACTCCAGAACCCGGTTACTTGTGCTCCCCTCCTTGGGTCTATCCTAATGCGGAAAAATAAATAATATACATCAACGGTGACAACTTCAGCAACCTGGAAGTGCCCCCAATAAAAGAATATTACATACAAGTTTTTTACATGAATGAAAATGAAAAACACTCATCTCACATAAAAACCCCCGGCTATTCAAACACGACGATCCAATATAACATATCCAGCAACACATAACATCACATGTCATCAACGTAAGTAAATATGCGCATCCCAATTGTCGTTGACATATAGCAACGAAACCGGCGATATCACATATTACACTCACGGTCACAGAAAAGAAAGTGTAAAACTACAACAGTTGGAATCAGCAACCTCTTTAGACATCGCATGCCTAATCAAATGAAATACTTAGACATCCCATGCCTAACAATTATAAACCCCGCATTTTAGTCTCATTATCGAAAACTCTTTTCAATATCAAGTCGGGCAATTCAACAAGATTCCCAACATCCTGATCGAATGCTCGTCGCAAACTTTAGTAGGCGGCCGCACCCCTGATACCGTCGACGAAGTGCACCAAGGCCGAACACCGCTACCTCGAGCACCCAAACGGATGCTTTCGGCGACGGGGTTCTCCTACAGTCACTTGGTCGGGGCTATGGGGTGAGGCTGTCTATTAAGTTTACCCGGCGAGTATCCGCGTATGCTACGTGATTGCGATGGACTTTTGATCACATCAAAACTCCGTGGCAACCGATCAAGTGAGACTAAACTGCTATGTTTATAACATTCATTCAGTTATCTCATAACTACTTGTGAATTCCAATTATTGTATCACATTCCGGATAAATAGAAAATGTTAAACTTTCCGATCGAACAATCGAACACCCAAGTTTTCCCGAAACAGCTCAACACATGAAATAAGTCTAACAACATTCAGTTCGTGCCTCAGTACCAACGGTCCAGCCGTAGAAGGGTCAAGCCAACGCCTCACATGTGGCACGCCGTACTGCCCCAAACCCGAAGGTTCAAAGGGCAGTTCAAGACGGTCACATAATCGAGTTAAGGTTTGTTGTCTTCTAGAGGGTCCATCGCGTTACTTGCACTACTTAGAACGTCGTTAAACTACGGAAAAATCCAACACTTGGAAATTTCCCGACAGGGGAAAAATTGGGTATTTATATCCGGTCAAACTTTTTAACATATTCTAAAATTATCCGGAAAAGCACACTGACAGAATTAGACAATCCGATCGATACACCGAGTCCCCAATACAACCCAGAAAATTCAACTCTTGAAAAATTATTAAAAATTCCCAGGAAAACCACCACTGGAAACTAATAATTACTGTGCAAAATTCATTAAACAAAGAGACATTACGGCCGCGGAAACGCCGCATAATCCATGCTTATGCGGCGGAACCGCGGCGGTTTGGTGGATTCAGGAGCTCGAATTTCACAGTAACACTTAGATATTCCTGCTTATTTTTCTGCATATTTTTAATATCGAAAAAGACCAGATTTCAGAAATTGTCCAGAGAGCATTTTAGGGTTTTGGTTTTGGTTCGATCGGACTTCTAATTCCGTCTACGCATCGTCTAAGGCTCTAGCTAGGCTCTAATACCACTGTGGGGTTCCTAGGCACTCTAATGGAGTCTCACAAGGCATCAAACATGGCTAATTCAAATTTTACGGGTGCCTACAAACCCTAATACGGATCGTTAACTAGATAATGAGGCGATGCAAGCATGTAAACGAATTAAATGCTAAAGGAAAGTGGCTACAACCTTTGTAGATCTGGTTCTCCACCTCCATGGCTCCGCGATGAAGTCTCCTCGCTGTACAAATCGGATCTTGGGCTCTAGCGTCGGCTTCATCGGAGAAAAAGCGGGCTAGGTCATCGACGACGATGCCGAAGATGATCTACGTCGAGGCATCGCTAGATCAAGCTCCAACTTCACCAAGTCAAGAAAACATGTGAAGGAAACACCCTATACTACTTGGCAAGAGGTAGAGGATGAAGAAATAGGAAGTGGGTAGACTTTAGATTCGGATTTCTCACACTTTTTCATCAATCACCATTGATGTAGCAAGCTTCTTTTCATGGAAGAAGAAGATGAAGAAGAAAAAGAAGATATGATAAGTTATTTTGAAAATAGAAAATAAATCATACTTATCATAATGTCAACTTTGGTTAGATGTAGAGAATAAACTAAGGTTAAAGTGAATGGTTAGGGTTAAGGAAAGAAACAAAATAGTCAACCATTCAAAGCTTCATGAAGCTTCAAAGATAAACCAAACATAGCCACCATTTTATTTCTTTCAATAAAGAATAAATGAATAAATAAATAAGAAAATAAAATGAAACCCTAACCATTCATATAACCATGGTCAATTCTTTACACAAACCCAAGCTTGCATGTATCATCAAACATGATACAATCTTGTGCACAAAAGTATATCACATATACAACTTGCACAATCCAAGTGAGAAAATCCATTTAAAGTGAACCAATACCAGTTAATGCAAAGTAATATATCAAATATATAATTATACATTAAATCATTAAATCAACACTTGATTCAATGATCCGGTCATGTCGCATATAACCGGCTAGTATCCAATGTATCGGCTTATCGAATCAATCCTTGATTCGACAACTAGGTTATATCGCATATAACCAATCGATACATTCATCGCGAGAATGGAATACGGTATCACATACACGGATTATTCTCGGTCCCGCACATATCTCATATGCGCTCCTATTTCGTTTCGCTTGAGCCAGGAAACCTCTGTGTAGGACTCTAAAGACTCGTCAATACGCCGGCAGCAGGTGATGATCATATCAAACACCCACAAGCCGCAAGCGGTCTGCTAAACGTAACGGCCACCCGGGTATTGAGCGATCAGAAGATCGACGAGCAAGCCCGCTCACACTCCTGTGAATCCAACCAGGAACAATTACCGTACAGTCCGGTCTGTTCGTCTGATATGTCGCATATCTTGCCTAGGGGTGGTAAACGTCAGACCCCAGTAGCTCGATAAGTCATGCCGACGTGAAGTCCATGACATGTGTGAAACTACTGATAACACTTACCAGTAGGTCACTGGAACCCTGGCCAGAGGTTTCCTGTTATGGCCAGTCGAGCATAGCGCAACATCAACCCCCAATACCGGGAGAGACGAATCCCCTCCTATCGCTCATTGCCTCCATGTGAATCGGGACTGTACCCAAAAACCACCTGTTTGCACGACTCAGTAGAGCCGTGGAAGGGTGGAAATCAAAGCACAGTGGGAGACACACAAGACTCTATGACGATCTCGGGTCAACAGACTAAGCTGTACCAGTGTCACCAGAGAACTGCCATCTGACGTGAGGTATAATACCATCTGGGAGTTCTCGGCGAGTCCATTCAGTGTACCCAGTCTCCACTGAGCACCCGCATACCATCTCCGATGTCAAACACCAATGGATATGGGATCATCCATCGCCCATCACATGGGTCGAGAAGATATACGCTAGTCTACTCTGGAATATCGATGCCTCGTCTCGATATTCCCACGACTAGGAACATTGAAGGATGTACTCATGGACTACCCAGGCTCCACTAGTATGATCTGCATCATAGTCCTGGAAGTCGAGTACACATCCTAAGGGCTTTATCTGCAGGGTTCCTAGGCACACTAGTGAGGTCACCCAAGCCATCAACCATGGCAATTTCAAAAATTATGGTGCCTACAAACCCTAAACAACGGATCGTATACTAGATTTCTAGGCGAACAAGAACTAGTTAACAGTTAACTATATAAAATACGGAAATACAACCTTTGTAGATCCGGTGCTCCACCTCCATAGCTCCACAACGAGATCCTCTCCGCTGTCCAAATCGAATCTGGGCTCTAGGATCGGCTTCGTCGGAGAATGGGCAAGCTAGGTCGTCGATGTCCATGCCGAAGATGATCTACGTCGAGGCATCGATGAATCAAGCTCCACCTTCACCAAACCCTAAAATCTTGTGAAGGAAACACACTCTACTACTTGGCAAGAGGTAGAGGATGAAGAAATAGGAAGTGGGTAGACTTTAGAATTGGATTTCTCACTCATATGCATCAATCACCATTGATGGACTTCAAGCTTCTTCACTTGAAGCATGAAGAAGAAGAAGAAAAACATTATGATAAGTTAAAAGAAAATGAAAAGAAAATGAATTCTTATCATAATTCTAACTATGGTAAAGTGTAGAGAGTTTACCAAGGTTAGTTGTATGGTTAGGGTTAAGAATGAGATAAGAATGGTGGACTTAGGTCAAAGGTTCATGAAGTTTCAACTAAACAACAAAAGAAGCCACCATTCTTTTCTCATTTTCTTTTCTCACTTTCTTTTATTCATTTATCATAAAGAATAAATGAATAATCAAGAAAATAAAACCCTAAACATAAACACAACCATGGTTCAAACTTTACACTTAACCAAAGTGGTATGCATCATCAAACATGATACAATCAAGTGCACAAAAGTATATCGCATATACAATGCGCACATCCGAGTGAGAAAATCCGTCTAAAGTGAACCGATACTAGTTAATGCAAAGTAATATATCAAATATATAATTATACATTAAATCATTAAATCAACACTTGATTCAATGATCCGGTCATGCGCACATAACCGACTGGTATCTAATATATCGGCTTATCGAATCAACGCTTGAATCGATAACCAGGTTATATCGCATACAACCATTCGATATATTTATCGCGAGAATAGAATACGGTATCACATACACGCATTATTCTCGGTCCCGCACATATCTCATATGCGCTCCTATTTCGTTTCGCTTGACCCAGGAAACCTCTGTGTAGGACTCTAAAGACTCGTCAATACGCCGGCAGCGGATGATGATCATATCAAACATCCACAAGCCGCAAGCGGTCTGCTAAACGTAACGGCCACCCGGGTATTGAGCGATCTGAAGATCGACGAGCAAGCCCGCTCACACTCCAGTGAATCCGACCAGTAACACTACCGTACAGTCCGGTCTGATCGTCTGATATGTCGCATATCTCGCCTAGGGGTGGTAAACGTCAGACCCCAATAGCTCAATAAGTCGTGTCGATATGAGGCTCATAACGGGTCGAGAAACTACTGGTAACACTTACCAGCAATTCTCTGAGCAGCCCTGGCCAGGGACTTCCTGTTATAGCCGATCGAACACAGTGCAACATCAACCCCCATATACCGGGAGAGACGAATCCCCTCCTATCGCTCATTGCCTCCATGTGACTCGGGACTGTACCCAAAAACCACCGTTTTGCACGCCCTCTTGGACGTGGTAAGATGGAAATCAAAGCACAGTGGGAACCACACAAGACTCTATGACGATCTCGGGTCAACAGACTACTCTGTACCAGTGTCACCAGAGAACTGCCATTTGACGTGAGGTATAATACCATCTGGGAGTTCTCGGCGAGTCCATCCAGTGTACCCAGTCTCTACTGAGCACCCGTATATCATCTCCGATGTCAAACACCAATGGATATGGGATCATCCATCGCCCATCTGTATGGGTCGAGAAGGTATACACTAGTCTACTCTGGTGTATCGATGCCCCGTCTCGATACACCCACGACTAGGGACTTTGAAGGATGTACTTATAGACTATCTGTCCCCACTAGTATGATCTCATCATAGTCCAGGTAATCAAGTACAGATCCTAAGGGCTTTACCAACATGTAACAGAGAGACAATCAGCATACACGTTAAGGTAAAGGGTAACCAGATAGCATACTATCATGTCGAGCAAGAAAGTCCTCCCTATATATGTCCCAGCATCCACTACAATATACATCCTATGTACAGTAATGGCCTCTAGGGCATACATATAACTAACAATCTCCCACTTGCACTAGGGCCATCTGTAGCAGTGGTTGTAGTATCTCATACTCAACCATCCCATAAAAGTCTCTCTCTGGGAACAGGCCTTTGTGAGTGGATCTGCTGTGTTGTCCTCTGAGTCTACTCTCCAAACCTCGATCACCCTGGAGATCAACTATCTCCATGATCAGGCGATGCTGCCTTAGAATAAGTCTGGATCACTGATGGGACGGGCGTTCCTTGGCATAAGCCACAACTCCATTGTCTCACAATGGTAGGAACATAGTTCATCTCATGAACCAATATACACCCAAACAGCCTCTTTGGTAGCATCTTAAGTAGCGATGTATCCTGCCTTTATCGTCTAGTATATCACGGTATCTAGCTTGGAACTCTTCCAACATACTGTCCCTTTACTGAGGGTAAAGACAATGCCTGTGACTGACATTCAGTCGTCTTTATCACCCTGGAACACTTCCAGTGATTCTCCCCAGGATCGGTTGATACCATCTCACTACAACTAGTGAGAATCCTAACATCCATTTAGATCTATCTCATAGATCCAAAATCCAGGAGTTAGTAGGTATCATTATGATCCTATATGGAGAATCATTGTGATAAATGGAGATTGACCGAGCGTAGCATAAGATACTCCTTTCTTATCAAGAGTATGTCATCCACGTACTCTACGAGGATCGTCACCATACTCCCTATTACCTTCTTGTTTATACAAGGTTCATCTACCATTTTGATGATGTCAAACTCTTTGACTGCTTCATCAAAAACAGACGTTCCAACTCCGCGATGCCTGCTTTATCTTATAAAGCATCTTGCACACGTTTCCGCTGCTCCCACTGTCTACGAAGCCCTCTGGCTCTGTACTTATAGACGCTCTCTTCTAAATCATCATTTAGAAAAGCAGTCAAGACACCCAACCACCAGATATCGCAGTCATGGTATGTAGCCGTGGCAAGTAGGATCTGGATGGACTTAAGCATAGTCACTTGAAAAGGTTTCATCATGATCCACGCCTGGTCAATGACGAAAACCTTTAACAAGTCTAGCTTTGAAAGTCTCAACTCTTCCATGTACACCAAGTAATCTTCTCAAGATATACTTGCTCCTGATGGGGATTTAACCCTTCAGATCTTGCAGCTAAAGTCCATACTTTGCTGGTGTATAAGGATTCCATCTCAGATCATAAAGCATCCAGCCATTCTTACAGAGTCTTACTCCTGATGGCCAGCTCGAAACTAGTTGGGTCATCATCTCATGATGTAATCCTCGCTCCCACTGTCATAGAGAAACCGAAGTATCTCTCAGGTGGGTGAGGAACCCTACTAGATCGGCGGAGAGGCCGAGGTTCGTTGGTATCTACTGAATCCCTTGGTTCTATCAAATCATCTGCTGTAGTTCGTATAGCTGGAACACTTCCAGTTCTACATAACAGACCTTGCCTCGAGCTTGTCCGGATTTTGCTTTTAGACATAGGCCGGACAACCCTAAATCTTAACTAACTTAAGACATAGGCTCTTCCCTTTCCACATCACATATGAAATGGTAGGCAACTAATTTGATTCGAACCCTATTCAATAGGTATGCAGCTTCTCAAGTGCATAACTCCCAAAAAGGAAAAAGGTAACTCAGTATTACTCATCATAGAGCACACCATATCATATAGGGTGTGTCTGCTCCTCCCCGATATACCATCGTGCTTTGGTGTATACGGAGGAGTAATGCTGAGAGAGAATCTCATTCTCCTTTAAAATAGTCCAGGATTTCCGTGCTCAAGTATTCTCCTCCTAGATCACATCAAAGGACATAATACTTTTACCCGTATATCTGGTTCTCTACTTCTAACTTATATTCTGTGAATATCTCAAAAGGTTCGGACTTGTGTTTCAACAGGAACATATGACTGAATCTTGAGAGATTATCAGAGAACGTAATGAAGTATAAAGAACCAGTCTTGGTATTTGTAGACAGGGGACCTTACATACATCAACATGTATCATCCCAAGAGTTCACTAACTCTTTCTCTGTTTCCATTAAACGGAGCTGTGGTCATCTTATCTTTGTGACATGACTGGCGAGTTTCACAAGATGTAAATTCAAACTGATTTAAATATGCATCTAAATGTAACTCAGCCAGTCGGGTCGCATTGATATGACCTAGTCTACAATACCTCAAGAAGGATTCGTTCATTTCTGAACTCTTCCTCTTGTGTATGTTCTGTATACTAAAGAACTGTAGTTTGATTTAGAACATCAATGCTTTTAGATAACGTGCCTGAACCGATCAACTTTTGATATAGGAAATGTTCAAAACATTATCCAACAATACAAAATTATATCGTTTCTTTACTAATAAAGAGACAGATATGATTTTGTATATCAGGTTCGGTATCTAATATCATTCGTTCAGAATCAATGTATTGGTAATACAGGGTGACAGTGACCAACAGACTTGGCTGCAACACTTGCCCCGTTTTCTGCCTCATGAAACTTATCACCCGTTCTCAGTTCTCTACCTATCTGTAGCCCTATGTAACAGATTACATATCTGGGATCCTGATGTGGTATCACATACCCAGGACGTAAAGGTTACTGAGAAACAGTTCTGTATAATGAACACACCCGAAGATGATGCATCAGCATGCACTCTCTTCGTTTGGGCGGCACGGGAATTCTGGTAATCCCCAATTTCCTGCTCTGTCTTATAACAATTATAAGTTGGAGCGGGACCAACGTTCCCCAGCTCAGTATAACAAGCGGGTTCGGTCAATATTCCGTATTATTATCTTGATTAAGGCGTGATATGGTCGCTACCTGGAGAGAGAGAGAAGAAAACACTCAGCGTGCGCTCTGTCAAGAATAGATTGGTTATTATTTTATCTAATCAGGATGGCTCCCACTGCTTTTTATCAAATCTTCCTTCAAACCCTAAAAGGAAAGACTAGCCGGGATTAATTACACACTACAAGTTCGCCAATCTTTCAGCCAGGCCAGTGTCGGTACTTTGAGGGAGGTCCCCCGTGCTTTCGCACGAACCTAATTACTGTAAACCTCGTTTTCCCAGAGGCGTAACCCCGTTGACACCTTTCTAGACACCTACTTGATCGGCTAATTGTAATGTATAAAACTCTCCCAGGAGTAACACTTACTCGCAGCGGGTATCGGGATCCAACTATCTCATAGAAGGTATGCAATCTCATTGCAAATTTCAACACTTGAAATTCCCGATAATGTTTTGCCCCTAGCACCCTATGACCTTGACGGAGGTCAACAAACCATAGGCTACTAGTCAAGTTCAACCCGTCATTTCTTGATCGAATTAAACCCACCCGCACGACCCTTGACGGAGGTCAACAAGGCCGCACGACTACCCTAACTCAATCTGCATCATATGCATAAGCAGATAAATACTGGTTAGCTACCGCACACTGCGCCTTGACGGAGGTCAACAAACGCAGCACGAATATTAAACAGCACTTATCTGAAATGACGGAGGGCTACGACAGGTTTTTCTGAAAACCTATTGCGTAATGAACTTGATATCGTTATAGGATCGAATGAATTTTAAAATGGAGTGCTTTTGAGGCTTTTCTAGTTTTGCTAAAGGAGTCACTCCCGGTGAAGGGATCGTCGGTCCTTTCCTCATCGAATGAGGTGCAGGATATATCATATATATCACTGTGCAAAGCAAAAACACTTAAAAGCAATCAAAAGACAAACCGAGGGTGTAGCATCTGCCAGTTATTGCTAAAGGAGTCACTCCCGGTGAAGGGATCTCGGTCCTTTCCTCATCGAATAAGGTGCAGGATATATCACATATACCTCTGTGCAAAGCAAGAACTGTAGCTACCTGTTTTATTTTGAAATTCGATTCTACAACATCTTAGGTTTCTTTTATTTCATTAATCACATTAATGAAGTCCCATCATTTAAGTACCTAATCATCACAGATAGATATGACGTACACTTATGCCATCCGCATTCGCCTCGATGTCCCCTCGTGCACCGTTAGGTTAGGTAACTAACGACAGAGCAGGGCAGGGCTAGCGCGGGTGTAAAACATAAGTAACGTCTATATAATATATCATATATACTATATACTATATCCATCACAGAAACATCACATGATCTCATCACAGATATCGCAGCAGAAGAATCATATGAAATATTGGATATACTAGGACGTCCGTGTTTTCAATACGAGCCAGTATAAAACACGGATTCCACGGTCGTGATGAATAGCCAAACCCACACCCCTAGACCCCTACGAGAGCGGCAAGCAACCCTACCAATTCTGGAGTTAGGAGACCCGGACTCGACTCCTCGAGTTGGTCTCCCACTGGACTCCAGAACCCGGTTACTTATGCCCTCCTCCTTGGGTCTATCCTAGTGCGGAAAAGTAAATAATATACAACAGGTGACAACTCCCGCAACCTGGAAGCGCCCCAATAAAAGAATATTACATACAAGTTTTTACATGAATGAAAATGAAAAACACTCATCTCACATAAAAACCCCCGGCTATTCAAACACGACGATCCAATATAACATATCCAGCAACACATAACATCACATGTCATCAACGTAAGTAAATATGCGCATCCCAATTGTCGTTGACATATAGCAACGAAACCGGCGATATCACACATTACACTTACGGTCACAGAAAAGAAAGTGTAAAACTACAACAGTTGGAATCCGCAACCACCTCAGACATCACATGCCTGACCAAATGAATTACTTAGACATCGCATGCCTAACAATTATAAACCCCGCATTTTAGTCTCATTATCGAAAACACTTTTCAATACCTAGTCGGGCAATTCAACAAGATTCCCGACACCCTGATCGAATGCTCGTCGCAAACTTCAGTAGACGGCCGCACCCCCGATACCGTCGACGAAGTGCACCAAGGCGGAACACCGCTACCGCGAGCACCCGGAGGGATGCTTTCGGCGACGGGGTTCTCCTACAGTCACTTGGTCGGGGCTATGGAGTGAGGCTGTCTATTAAGTTTACCCGGCGAGTATCCGCGTACGCTACGTGATTGCGACGGACTTTTGATCACATCAAAAATCCGTGGCAACCGATCAAGTGAGACTAAATTGCTACGTTTATAACATTCATTCAGTTATCTCATAACTAATTGTGAATTCCAATTATTGTATCCCATTCCAGATAAACAGAAAATGTTAAACTTTTCGATCGAACAATCGAACACCCAAGTTTTCCCGATACTGATCAACACATGAAACAAGTATAACAACATTCCGTTCGTGCCTCAGTACCAACGGTCCAGCCGTAGAAGGGTCAAGCCAACGCCTCACATGTGGCACGCCGTACTGCCCCAAACCCGAAGGTTCAAAGGGCAGTTCAAGACGGTCACATAATCGAGTTAAGGTTTGTGTCTTCTAGAGGGACCATCGCGTTACTTGCACTACTTAGAACGTCGTTAAACTACGGAAAAATCCAACACTTGGAAATTTCCCGACAGGGGAAAAGTTGGGTATTTATATCCGGTCGAACTTTTTAACATATTCTAAAATTTATCCGGAAAGCCACACAGACAAAATTTGACATCCCGATCGAAATTCCGAATCCCCAAATCAACTCAGAAAAATCATCTCTTGAAAATATATTAAAAATATCCAGGAATACCAGAACAGTACCATAGGAATTACTGTAGAATACAAGTGGCACAAGACGACAAAATGGCCGCGCTTGCGCCGCACAAGCCAAGCTCGTGCCGCGGAAGAGCGGCACACTGTAGGAATTGTGTGCACGAATTTTACAGTTGTTCTTAGGATTACCTGCTGATTTTACTGAATATTTTTAATATAGAAAAATCACTGTTTTTGAAAAAAGTACAGAGAGCTCATTTGGTTCGGGGTTTCGGGTTCGTTCGGACTTCAATTTCCGTCTGGACTTCGCCTAAGGCTCTAGCTAGGCTCTGATACCACTGCAGGGTTCCTAGGCACACTAGTGAGGTCACCCAAGCCATCAACCATGGCAATTTCAAAAATTATGGTGCCTACAAACCCTAAACAACGGATCGTATACTAGATTTCTAGGCGAACAAGAACTAGTTAACAGTTAACTATATAAAATACGGAAATACAACCTTTGTAGATCCGGTGCTCCACCTCCATAGCTCCACAACGAGATCCTCTCCGCTGTCCAAATCGAATCTGGGCTCTAGGATCGGCTTCGTCGGAGAATGGGCAAGCTAGGTCGTCGATGTCCATGCCGAAGATGATCTACGTCGAGGCATCGATGAATCAAGCTCCACCTTCACCAAACCCTAAAATCTTGTGAAGGAAACACACTCTACTACTTGGCAAGAGGTAGAGGATGAAGAAATAGGAAGTGGGTAGACTTTAGAATTGGATTTCTCACTCATATGCATCAATCACCATTGATGGACTTCAAGCTTCTTCACTTGAAGCATGAAGAAGAAGAAGAAAAACATTATGATAAGTTAAAAGAAAATGAAAAGAAAATGAATTCTTATCATAATTCTAACTATGGTAAAGTGTAGAGAGTTTACCAAGGTTAGTTGTATGGTTAGGGTTAAGAATGAGATAAGAATGGTGGACTTAGGTCAAAGGTTCATGAAGTTTCAACTAAACAACAAAAGAAGCCACCATTCTTTTCTCATTTTCTTTTCTCACTTTCTTTTATTCATTTATCATAAAGAATAAATGAATAATCAAGAAAATAAAACCCTAAACATAAACACAACCATGGTTCAAACTTTACACTTAACCAAAGTGGTATGCATCATCAAACATGATACAATCAAGTGCACAAAAGTATATCGCATATACAATGCGCACATCCGAGTGAGAAAATCCGTCTAAAGTGAACCGATACTAGTTAATGCAAAGTAATATATCAAATATATAATTATACATTAAATCATTAAATCAACACTTGATTCAATGATCCGGTCATGCGCACATAACCGACTGGTATCTAATATATCGGCTTATCGAATCAACGCTTGAATCGATAACCAGGTTATATCGCATACAACCATTCGATATATTTATCGCGAGAATAGAATACGGTATCACATACACGCATTATTCTCGGTCCCGCACATATCTCATATGCGCTCCTATTTCGTTTCGCTTGACCTAGGAAACCTCTGTGTAGGACTCTAAAGACTCGTCAATACGCCGGCAGCGGATGATGATCATATCAAACATCCACAAGCCGCAAGCGGTCTGCTAAACGTAACGGCCACCCGGGTATTGAGCGATCTGAAGATCGACGAGCAAGCCCGCTCACACTCCAGTGAATCCGACCAGTAACACTACCGTACAGTCCGGTCTGATCGTCTGATATGTCGCATATCTCGCCTAGGGGTGGTAAACGTCAGACCCCAATAGCTCAATAAGTCGTGTCGATATGAGGCTCATAACGGGTCGAGAAACTACTGGTAACACTTACCAGCAATTCTCTGAGCAGCCCTGGCCAGGGACTTCCTGTTATAGCCGATCGAACACAGTGCAACATCAACCCCCATATACCGGGAGAGACGAATCCCCTCCTATCGCTCATTGCCTCCATGTGACTCGGGACTGTACCCAAAAACCACCGTTTTGCACGCCCTCTTGGACGTGGTAAGATGGAAATCAAAGCACAGTGGGAACCACACAAGACTCTATGACGATCTCGGGTCAACAGACTACTCTGTACCAGTGTCACCAGAGAACTGCCATCTGACGTGAGGTATAATACCATCTGGGAGTTCTCGGCGAGTCCATCCAGTGTACCCAGTCTCTACTGAGCACCCGTATATCATCTCCGATGTCAAACACCAATGGATATGGGATCATCCATCGCCCATCTGTATGGGTCGAGAAGGTATACACTAGTCTACTCTGGTGTATCGATGCCCCGTCTCGATACACCCACGACTAGGGACTTTGAAGGATGTACTTATAGACTATCTGTCCCCACTAGTATGATCTCATCATAGTCCAGGTAATCAAGTACAGATCCTAAGGGCTTTACCAACATGTAACAGAGAGACAATCAGCATACACGTTAAGGTAAAGGGTAACCAGATAGCATACTATCATGTCGAGCAAGAAAGTCCTCCCTATATATGTCCCAGCATCCACTACAATATACATCCTATGTACAGTAATGGCCTCTAGGGCATACATATAACTAACATTATCAACATGTAACAGAGAGACAGAAAGTATACATGTTAAGATAAAGAGCAACCAGATAGCGTACTATCATGTCGAGCAAGAAAGTCCTACCTATATATGTCCCAGCATCCACTACAATATACATCCAATGTACAGTAATGGCCTCTAGGGCATACATATAACTAACAATAGCGAGTGTCGAGGTTGGACATTCAGGTTTCGAGGATTTCGAGTGTCGGGTTGGACACTTAGGTTCCGTGTGATGTACATATATGATATGTGGATTTACGTGTCGATGTTGGACACGAGTATTTCATGATGTTTTCGGGTGCCGATGTTGGGCCCTCAGGTTCCATAAGATTTACAGGATATTTGGGCCAGTCCTGGTGACAGCGTCTGAGGATTTTGGGATTTGGGGTGTTGTTGATAGACACCAGGTTTTTCCATACTGATGATTTGTGCATGAGGTTTATTATTTATCCCACACTCAGGATTTATTTGATATTCATTTGATTCATGTAGATATAGTATCCTGGTTGTGTACCTTGATCATGATAGTTGCATATTCATATTGCCATACTTATGCTATCAGATTACATGTGATAGATTATCGTTGTTAGTGCATACTTGCGATTAGAGTATGATGTTATTTACTCTTCATGAGTTGGCAACTCACCCCTATTGTGCCGCTGTGCTTTGCAGGTCTGATAATCAGAGTAGTCGTGGCAGGGCGGCTTTTTTTCTCTACTTTTGCAGATACCACTACGGTTGGCTGTGAGGCCTTTTGCTTTAGGTGGTTTGCGGTTATCCGATGATGTACATTGTATATCTTTTGTATATAGTACTCTCCATCTACTACCTCATGTATTGACTTAGAGATGAGTTGTGAGGATCTTTGTTGTATATTCTTATGACTCTGGTTGTCGTGCTCGTGTGAGCCAGCATTTATTTATTTGGATTATCTCAATCCTTCGCTACGGCGTCGTATATCTGTTGTGGTGGTTGTTTCCGCCGTTGGGCGAGATTTGCTCCCGTTTGGGGATTCTTTACTTATATCTTATGTTTGTACCCTTTTCAGGGATAGCTTTTACAAAGGAGGTGCTGCAGAAATTTTTATAAAAAACAAACTTGAGCTTTATGTTCATATTTGAGATTTCAAAGTGTTTCTATCCTTTACTTCTTGTAATGGTTTAGATTGCTGGGATTTCGGCTTACTTAAATTGCGTTACGCCTGTTGACGTTATGTAGTCTAAGTGTTGGTCATGTGCCTAATTTTAGGTCATGACATTCATCAAATCCATGAATGCTGCTGAGGCATTGGTGAGTCCGAAAGACATCACCAAAAACTCGTAATGCCCGTAACGCGTACAAAAAGTAGTCTTCGGAATGTCATCATTCCGAACCCGCAACTGATGATAACCCGACCGCAAGTCAATCTTCGAGAAATGTCCCGCACCCTGGAGCTGATCAAACAAATCGTCAATGTGTGGTAGGGGATGTCTGTTCCAGACAGTAACTCGATTCAATTGACGATAATCGATGCACTGTTTCAAATTGCCATCTTTCTTCTTGACGAACAGAACAGGAGCTTCCCAAGGTGACATGCTCGGACGAATAAGCCCTTTTATCTAGCAAATCTTGCAACTTATCCTTATTCTCATTAAGCTCCACCGGGGCCATCTGATAAGGCGGTATAGAAATAGGCCCCATGCCTGGGATCAAGTCAATGCAGAACTCTATATCGCGCTCTGGCGGCAATCCAGGTAACTCGCCAGGAAAGATATCAGGAAACTCCCTCACAATCGGAACCTGGTCTAGCAGGACCTCTGTGGCTCCAGTATCACGTATATACGCCAGGAATCCCTGACATACTTTCCTCAAGAGATGACTAGCATGAAGGGATGAAATCAGACTGGGGAGGGTGGCACTACAGTCTCCCTGAACAACAAGAACCGGCTCACCCGGAAAACTAAATATGACTTCCATCTCACGGCAGTCCACAGACGCATAACATGTGGCTAACCAGTCCATGCCTAGAAGAACGTCGAAATCTAACATATCGAGAAGAATCAAATCTACAGAAGAATCCCTATCTCCGATATGAACAAAACACGATCGAAATACACGTCGAGCGACAAAAGACTCGCCTACGGGAGTAATAACAACCAGCGGCTGATCAAGTAAAGACGACTCTCGCCACAACCTCGGTACAAAGTGTGTAGATAAATAAGAATGCATAGAACCTGGGTTGAATAATACACGCTCGATAATGGAACACACTGGAAGAGTACCTGTCACCACTGCGTTCGATGCCTGCACAACCTGAGGAGTCAAAGAGAAAACTCGTGCCTGTCCACTGCCGGTACCCAGTTGTTCTCGGCCTCTGCCGCCTCGTCCTCTTTGAACCGGACCGCCACGACCATGACCTCTCAGTGCATCAATCCGACATAGTGCAACAACAGGTATTGTACGTAAAGCGCTCAGCGGAGGGGGTGAAAGTGGTAGAGTAACGTGTGAAACTGATGCCTCGCCATGTCGCCTCATGGTACAAAATCTGATGCGGTGATCCAGAATCCAACACCAGAAACATCTTAACAACGGCTGTTGACCCCATGGGTATGAGCGATATAACTGGACCATAAGGAATTCGCCACGGTCTCTGCGAACACGCCTAGGCGCCGATATATCAGTACGAATCCTCCTTGGTCTCGGAACAACCGTAGGTAGAGCAATATCCGATCTCCGTTCTCGACTGATCTCTATCAAGGATCCGATCATTTGGCGCAAATCCTGAATACTCGCCTCCAGCCTAGCTATACGATCTATAGATCGTGGATCAATCTGTCTATGAGAGATAGGCGTACTGCCCTGGTCGGTCCACGTTTCAGACGAACCCACTCTAATCTCATCTCTGGCGGTAGCCCTCTGGGCCCTCATAGTCTTCGGCGACTTAATGGCTGGAAAAAGAAACAGGATTTGATGAGAATATAGCAATCGAAAGAAAGGATATATGGAATCAAGGACTGAAGTACAAGCAATTATATATCTTAAGGTAACTTAGGTGGAGTACCGTATCGTGAGTAAGCCGTAGAATATACACACGCTACGCCACTCTGCTTAAGTCACCTACTCCATCATACCAAGGGTCATCCTATATTCAAAAAGGTAAAACCTATCGCTCTGATACCAACTTTGTCACGACCCGAATGTGTAGAACATGACTGGCACTTAAATCACGCAACGTCTAGAGGCGTAACATAATCTAAGTATGCCAAAGCCCAGAAATCTAAACCGTTTAATTGAATAGAGTGAAAAAATACCCATTTTTAAAAGGGGCTTTTAATAAAATAAAGTTACATTAAACATTTTAAAAGCAACAAGTTTTCCCGAAAATTTCGGCAGTGTTTCCTTTGTAAAAACTGGCCCCGAACGGGTACAAAACATGAATATGCATAAACAATGAAATAAGGCATCCCCATGCGGGGGCTAGCTCTACGCCAAATGTCGGAACACAACCACATGGAAGATACATCATAATAGTGTGAAATAAGCATATGAAAGCAAGAAATAATAAAGCACCAAGTCGGCTCACATGAGCTCGACACCAGAGAACAAAATATAAAAATCTCACTGTCCAGTCTCTAGGTCACATATACACATGGCCGGTGGAGTGTACTAGATACAAAATAAATATACATAGTAGGAACAAAAGAATATCCTCCCAAAAACCCACCTATGTGCAAACTCCTCGAGTTGAAGCAAAAGGTAACAGAAGAAGAAATATGCCTGCCGCTAGTATGCTGACGGGTCGGTCCTGCAAAATACTGTGGCACAACGGGGGTGAGTTGCCAACTCGTGAGTAGTAAGTAACATCTAATAAGGCTATCACAAGCATGTATGCAAATGCGTCACAACCTACATATACAATTATGATGCGATACACTAGTATGAATGCGATAAGAATGATTAATCAAACACGAAATCTGGTTATATATCTGGTATGAGAAAAATATATGTTCTTACCTTAGTAAAACTTTTGCATAATAAAACTGGGGAATCAGCAAACGAAATCGATAGAAAACTGTGTCAAATATTGACACCATATATAAATGTCAAATCTCGGTAGCCGTCTTTCAGATCGGCCCTCAAATCTGTCAAATCACACTACTCCGGTCGGTATCCTCCGGATGACCGCCGGGTCATGAATCAGCGGTAGGTAGTGCCCCCCTGCCTGGATCAACGTCTCACTATACGATCTTCTTGCCCTGGGGTACCTTACCGGTTCCACCATGTACCCGCAGACGGCGTCTCTCTCCTCGAATCGGGTATATATACATACATGGCTCAAGAACCGAGAAATCTCATGGTGGACGCCACACACATCATATCACGAGAAAATCACACTTTATATTTGAAATCATTATAACTTTATGAAATTCCTTTACGGTTTTCCCCAAATCCAGAAATCTCATGAATACGGAAATCTCCAAGAAAATCACAATATATGAATATGTGGGTAACTATGAATGTCCATGATATCAAAATGATGCAATGCGTCGTATGACTAGAAGACTATATATAAATGATGATGCAATGAAGCATATGACTAGAAAACTACATATCATACATGATGCAAATGTACAGATACCGATTATTAAGCAAGTTCTATGGTGTATCGTGACATAACAATTACCAATGGCGTGTGTGTTTTCATAAAATAGTGCACGTGCGGCATAAACCATTGGTAATATTGCAAGTGCCTTAGATTATAATATCAATGTACATGATGGTGCAAATGCTACATGAAAATGACATACGCATATGAACACAAGAATTATAACTAAGTCCTAACTATCGGGCGCTTTACGCTATCCAAGTGATTTCCCCGTAGATGTGTACATCTACTCACCGGAAAGCCTCGGCTAATCAAATCCGATCACCGCCTTGCCTTTCCTTGCCGCATCCGACGTTTCCACGACCGATCCTATAATCGCACAAATAATACATATGAAGCTAAACATTTAAATAGTAGTGAACAAAAAACGATACAAAGCAACTAACGCGCACTAACTAAATGCGCGTGCACTTGGTGCACAAAACGCGCGTAACAACGCCACAAACCACAACTAGGGGTTGCTATGCGTAGCAAACACCAAACCTAGAATCTAATCGTTCGAATCGGACAAGAAATCACACGAAGTAATTGGGAAAAAGGTTGTAGATCATCACAACCTAAAACATAATTAAAACCATTTCTAGAAAAAACTTGTTAAGCAACCTTGTGGTATTTTAGTGCAATCTTGGTGGTTTTGTAACTCTATTAGTCACTAATTATACTTAAATACCCTAATTAAGCCATACAAACATTAACTAAATTTAAACCTCACTTAAACACACTAAACATGCAATTAATCTACAAAAACACCTATTTAAGACAATTAAAACCAAGATTAGCAAAGTAACGATTACATTAGTTTTATACCTCAAAATGGTTTTTGGAAAAGATCGAAACGTGCTAGCCAAAATGAAGACTTGAACCAAGAACCTTGCTTAGATTTGGAAAAGGAACTTTTGTGATGATTTTAGATTGGAATTTGTGTTGATTTTTTTGGAGATTGCAATGAGGAAATGAGTTTTAGCATGAAAAAAAAGAATGGAGATGAGGGGAGGGGGCTGCGGAAATTTTTTGGAGAGGCGAGGGAGAGAGAGAGGGCGTGGTTAGCATACCACGACCACACACACACACCATTCCCATGTCAACATGCCCCATACCTCATTTTCCTATTTATTTTATTTTATTTCTATTTTTCTCTTTACCTTTTTCTATGAAAAACCTAGAACCATCTTGATTTTATTTGAAAGTGAGCATGCTGCAAAATAGGTTTTAGTTGTGTCATGGTGCACTAACATGTATTAACCTATACTAAATTGTAATTAACACTAATTTAGTGTTTAAGTGAAAGTTTAAAATAATATTTATTAAATAATAAATAAGGAAAATAATTTAGTAAATTAGCAATTAAATTAGTAGTTAATTAAATACCCATACATAAGAAATTACATAACTAAAATATGTTTATTTATGTCTATGTGGAAAAATAATTATAACTAGGTTTTACGGAAAACACAAGTTGTAGTACTAATTATCATACAATTAACTTAAACGATTTTTAACGCGTTACACATTTATATGTATATCACATTATCAAATCAACACTTGATTCAATAATCCGGTTATATCACATATATCCAAACCGATAACAAATAACCGCCAGATTAGAATACTGTATCACATACTCATATTTAATCTGCCCCCCGCATATATCAGCATATGTGTCCTACTTCGTTTCGCTTGAACTAGGAAACTTCTGTGTAAGACTCTAAAGACTCGTCAATACACCATCTGTAGGTGATGATCACATCAATCACCCACAAGCCGTCAGCGGTACTATCTGGACGTAACGGCTACCCAGGTATTGAGCGATTAGAAGATCAACAAGCATGTCACGACCCGAAATATTAGCTCATGACCAGCACTTAAATCACGCAACGTCTAGAGGCTTAACGTAATACAAGTAAGCTGAAACCCAGAAATCTAAAGCTTTTTAAGAAAATAAAGGAGGAGAAGTTTTGAAATAAAGGTATAATGAATTCAAGTTTTCTTAATGTATAGAAAAGGAATATAAAAATGCAAGTGAAATTTAATAGTTTGAAAACGTGTTTCGTCCTTTAAAAATTTGGGCAGCACCTCCTTTGTATATTTTGATCCAAACCATAATGCAAGATGATAAAAAAGGCACTCCCCAAGAGGGAGCTAGCTCTTCGCCAAACGGCGGATCACAACCACGCAAGACAATATAAATAAATATACGACGCCCAATAGCGAAGATCAACACAAAAGATAAAGAAAAGAAAGACATAAAAACCACAAGTAGCGGAAAACCCCTCCCCCTAAGTCTCGCAACCATAATCCCACTAAGTCTCATTACTTATACAATTTACTAATTTTGATTGATGGTGTTGACTAGATACAATATGAAATGTATATACAAGAGTGGGTACGATACAAACCTCCCACCTACCAATGCAAAACACCCGAATGCAACTGTGTGCCAGCGAAGCCGCTACAGATCTCTGCGGTCTACCTCCAAGAACTGTGGCACAACGGGGGTGAGTTGTCTACTCGTGAATAGAAATATATCAAAAAGTAGAAATTGAATAAACAACGACTCCTAGGTCAACTATATCATGAAGGTAATATTTTGATATCTAGGTTGACCGGGTCTGTATATGTGCCAACAAGATAGTCAATGCCTATAAGCATGTGGATAACATCCAACAGTATAATCAACGCATGTATGCATATGGAACTCTTCCACCCATATGATCAATGTCTGTATGCACGTAAATATCATAAAGGAGTGTGCATGAAAGTATGAGGATATAAATCAATGGTGTCCCTCGCGACTCACCAAAATCATTGAACCTGGGTGTCCAACATCGATACCTAAAAACATCAGGAAACCCGTGTCCAGCATCAACACGTAAATCCGAATATCTCGGGATCCATCAGTCCGGATCGGCCCACGGGCTCCGTCAGTCCGGATCGGAGCATATCATCTCTCGACTCCGGTCGGTATCCTCCGGATATCCGCCAGGTCCAACCAATCACCGGTAGGTAGTAGTCCCTCTGCCAGGATCACCGTCTGTATACACAGCATCCCTTTCTTGCCCCGGGATACCATACCGGGTCCACCATGTACCCGCAATGGGCCTCATTCAGCTCCTCGATCGGGTTTCATATGTCATACGTCTCATAACGGAGAAAACGCATGGTGGACGCACTGAAATATCATATCAAAAGAAACCGAGTTTTTAAAACAGCACTTACTTTCTTTTGAAATAACCACGGTTTTCAAATCCAGAAATCTCATGAAAACAGCATGTCTCAATGCGTAAAATCAGAAAGCATGATTTATGCGACATATGATAAAATGTAAGCATATCAAAATATCATGCAACATGGGACAATGATATGGCATATTAAGGGAAAACCACTCTTTTAAATGATTCCCGTTTTTAAAATACATTCTGCGGTTCCCAATTTCTCCAAGTCAAATAGAACATCGTATAAAGGTGCATATGCAACAATAGCAAGTAAATTATGCAAGGAGTCGTATCATAACGTAGCAATCCTACTGTGTAGTGACATGGCAATTATCGATGATGAAGTGTGTGAGCCGGCAAATCTGTGTACGTGTAACATACGCATTATCGATAATGGTGCATGTGTACTAGCACAGGTACAAATAATGAAATGCGAAAAACATGAATGCAACATAAGGCAAATCATATGCAAATGCTGACAGGTACACGTATCTAATATGACCGAGTCGGTGAATCTACCAATCGGCATCTAGCCACACAACATCACGTACGGTATAATCCATCGTACGACATCCTCTAGTTAAGGGTATGGATCAATCATAAAATAAAACTCATCACATACGGAAAAGATCATCGTACGGCGGCATTTAAAACGTTAGGGATCCTATCAACCTTTACGACAATGAGGGGGTACGGACCTAACGTCACGTATGGCATATCACATGTTTCACAACATATATAAATGTAACTATATACCTATATCCCAGGTCACATCCATAACGATCTTATATCAGGGGACTGACAAGGTATCAACCATCTCAATCGACTCGCATCCGTATACCAAAATATTATTATATCCATTTAATATTCTTTCATCGCATTTATATCTCACATCAAATCGAGTTTACATAAACATTCTATCTCCACTAAAAGTATAAATATCTAATCTAACATACACACCCGAACCATACAGTCATATTTTTAAAGTGCGAGTCGTAGTTTTGAAAATAGGGGTTACGGTGTTTTTAAGGAAAAGATATCATTTGAAATTCCGTAACATCCCTCAAGGTATCTCTTTAAAAGATGCATACGACTCTTCAGTTTAGAAATATGTATGGTTCGGATGACACATCTACGTCGACTATCTAGTCCTATAGTATCCTAAACGGCAATATCGTCAAACATCAACCTCATATCCCGTTATCACATATTAGCCGTATTATATCATTTCTAACTATCCTTAGTTTCTAATATGGTTTCACTAGCTATCATTTAACTCTAACCCTAGTTTCCAAATCTAGGTTTCCTTAGCCATATTCTATAAATCAGTTTCCATCAAAACTTTGCGGGGGCGCTATATGCCATCCACCCGACTTCCCCGGTAGATATAGATCTACTCACCTTGGTCTTCGCTTGCCGAAGTCGATGACGCCATGACCCGTCACCTCGAAATCCATGCGAGGGTACCTACAATAACAACACATATCGCAACGCTATTAAAATCAAGTTCTGAAATCCAAAACGGTGCGCGCATTGCTCATAGGTCAGAACCTATGGCCTACGCGTACAAAATCAACCAAACACCCCTTGTTGTGGATGTACGAACACCCAACAACCAATGTCAAATTAAAATATCAAAACTTAGCATTATAAAAAAAAGGAAAACCATAGCCAAAATCACACTAAAATGCTCCCAGATTTTGACTCAGGCCAAAAGGAGTTGCACAAACAAGTCTAAGGTACTGTATATGATGTATATGACCTACTGGATCAACCCCGAGACCAATTTCCACCAAGTGGCCGGCCAAATCACTGTAAAAACTGGCCTCCACTGCCCCCAGGCTCCAATGGGGTTCATCTCGTCAAGGTAGTCTCCTAGTACCCTAATTTGGTCCCTGGAGTTGTTTGCTAAGTTCAGAAATTCCCCGGGTTGCTCCAGATTTCCCTGCATACGCTATATCCTCACAAAATCGACATGGATCAATTCTAAAGTTTGTATTTTGGTTACTACACTCAATTCCAGCTCTTGAATTCAATCCATAAGGTTTGTAACAGCCACTACACACCTCAAATCTACACAAACACCCAAACCCTTCACTAGAATTTTCCAACATCACAATTCCACGCTAAAACGGCTTCTAAACTAAACTAGAATAGAAAGAAGCTTAAAACTAACAAAATGAAAGAAGCTATACCTCATTTAGGCCGCTCTAGACAGCCCTAGCTTCCCAAAATTGTCAAAATCCCATTTTTCTTGGTCCAATATGTAGAGCGTGAAGAGGAGATCAACTTTTATGAAAGAGGTTTAGGGTTTTGGCAAAAATTTTGGCGTGGGTCAAGAGGGTAGAAGATGGAGGGAGATGAGGAAGAAGAAGAAGAAGGAAATGGTGGAGGAACAATGAGGCAGCACTCCCTCCCTCTCTCTCTCTCACTTTCTCACTCTCATTCTCTCTCCTAGCATGCTTCTTCTCATCATTGTGTCCTCTCTCTCTCCAAGTCATCATTACACATTTTTGCATTCTTTTCTCACCAATAACACATACACCCTAATAAAAACAACACAAATGAAATAACATGTAACATGTCATGGTGCACTAACCATGAAAACTGTAGAAATACGGATTTGGCTTAATCACGATTAGCAGTTCACTAATCGGGTTTTTATCGAAACTGCATATAATAAATTATAAGAATGCCAAATCCTTTAGTTATATTATAAATTAAATAAATCATTTTAATTTCCAATTATTTCACAATTATCGGTATATATTTATACCCTTTTTCGAAAACTACAATTTCGCAAATCGGGCAGTTTTCGGGAAATATATTATTTTAATATTAAATTCCAAAAATAATATTTTATATTTTCTGAAATGTTACAATCTTCCCCCATTAAAGAAATCCGATCCCCGAATTTAAATTTAAACCCCCAAAATCGAAAACATTTCGATAATCAGCTCAAATCAACGGGGCTCCGAAATCACGAAAGATGCAGAAACACACAGCGCGTCAAGTGCGCATGAAAACGAGTATAAAACTCAAAATCGAACTCCGTCAAGCGTCACGCAAATCATCAGATTCGCACGCATATCCTCGGAGTTACAATAGAGATACAGATAAAATCCACTACTGAAATCCAATATACACTAGTCAAATACAATAATACGTGCATAGTACGCATCTTTGGAAAACTTTCAAGAACTAAATAAAACTCATGCAAAAATCTTTTCTAAATCGTCGCGTGAATGCATAACTCATGGCATAAGTGATTTTAAAATAATAATATATATCCATATATGTTTTCCTAAATACATGTCCCGCCGTATTAAAAATATCCCAAAAGGTTTTCCTTTATAAAGGTTCGTATCGCTCACGGACACGTAGGAAATAGCAAGACTATAGCTCCTTTTGAAAACCCTCTTGGTAATCTTTTAGTACATGCAAAGTACTCAGGTATTTTCCTCAGATCAGTCCTGTTTGGCTTCTACACAATATAGTGCCCAGCATGAAAACAAGGTGCTCAAAAACAAAATCAGCCTCAAAAGGCGTATCCAACAATCACGTGTGTCTGGTGTGCATGGAAATAAAATCCAAATACAAATGCCACAATATGAACAAAAGCAAAACTCTGTGCAACGGGTGTGCACGAAAATATCTGTCCAGTGCAACGGGTGTGCATGACAACGATATCAAGTGCATCTGGAGTGCATCCGGTGCAACTAACATGCATGAATGAAAATCCCAATTGAGTGCATCCGGTGTGCACAAAACCACATCTCATATCATGCGCCTAATATGCGCAAAAATCCAACCAAAGCGCGTCGGTCCGTAAAAGCATATAGTGCAGTAGCATGCATGAAAATGAACGGCCAGTGCCAACGCGCACGAAAACAAAAACCTGGCAACACAAATGCTCAAAGACATAAATCGGGTGCAACCAAGGCACGAAAATCACATGAAAAACTCAAATGCGTATAAGAACGACACCGAGTGTATAAAGGCGTATAAATCAAAAACGTGTGCAACTATGAGCACAAATCCGTATCAATTCAGTATAAGCACATGTGAACTATACCGAGTACAAAAATCACATCATCCGTATGAAATCCACGAAATCATAAACACACGCTATGAAGGTACAAAATCAACATCAAATGCAATAGGTATGCACAAATCGCAATTCGACGCCACGGTGTATAAAATATATATCCGGTGCAATAACTATGCCTAAAAATGTAAATACCCAGCAGGTGCAGCCTTGGTGCACGAAAACAACATCATGAAAATCAATTATCAAAACTCAAACCCAAGCGATATAAGCATGATACTCGGATCACAAACGCAAATCGCAACAAATGACATCGAGATACACCTCCTACAATGTCGAAGAATAAATCGGTGCCCCTAAAACCGGCAGAACATGAATATCCGCTTGCTTCCTGCTCACGGTCAGCCGTCTTCTGTCTCTGGGTCTTCATTCCTCTGTGGATTTACCAATCTCGCAATTCATCAGCTCATCGGCCTAGTCAGGTGTGCTAACGGGGACGATTCCGTTCTGTCACTTCTCTGGTCATCTCTCGGTCAATCATCACGACCACTCGTAAGGCAGCACGTCACTGGCGTCGTCCTCTAGCCCTCTAAATACTCGCGACACAACTGATCCTGGGTGCAAATCTTATTGCAGTAGTGTCCTGGAAGGAATCCTGCTTAAGGTCTCTTGCGATCTCGCCTATGCCGAACTGTACGGAGGCTAGTACCCTTACATAATCCTTCCTCATTCTCTGTACATCTGTGTCCTCACCACAACATTTCCTCAGGAATAGGCCGCATCCTAATGCCTCTGTATGTATATCAGATCTTCCGGCATCAACGGGGAGTAATAAAAGCTCGCCAACATCTCGCACGAAACACTGGTTTCGCTCGTCTTTATCATCGTCCATCTTGACGTCACGTTATGCTATCTGCGCGCTGCAATTGTCCTCGGCCACGGTCAATCCGGAGTCTCTCACACGGACTCGAAGTCACGAACTCGGTATCTTCATCACTCTGTAGAAGATATCTGTCCGAACACGTCCTCGGGAACTCGTCCCAACCATCGGAGGAATGCTCAATACTCTCCGTCCTTGATCAACTCACAACGCATCTGTGTGAGGTCTTCTATCCGAAGCTGGTCAGCTTACTGGTCTCTTATCACATGATAACCGGACGACGTCAAACTTTTCGATCGAGTCATCAAGGTCCCAAAATTTCCCAAAAGCTCAACACCTTAGCACAGTCTAAAATATCTGGTACATACCACAGTATCTATGGACCAGCCGTAGAAGGGTAAACCCAAGCCTCACTGATGGCACCGCTAAACTGCCGCAAACCCTAAGGTTCAAAAGCGGTTCCATGGTCATCATGTCGAGTTAGGGTTTCATTCTTCTAGAGGGTCCACAGAATTACCTGCATGTTCTTCCGAACACTTTAAACTTTGGAAAAATAGGTTTCTGACACTCATTCAAACTTTTTAGCTTCGCTTATACAACATGTGAATATTCCTCGCCCGCATACTAAACAATGCCTCAATCCTCCAGGAAAGACGACACATCAACGGTCATCTCCGGATCGGTCTGCTCTAGATCTGAGTAAGACTCTCTACACTGAAAATCTCCAACTCAACTGGTCCTGCGTCGGCGCATCAATCTGACGAATCACCTTCGTCTCTTAAATCGGCATAGACTAGCTATCATCTGTCGCATTTCTGCCTGGAAGCTCCGGCAATCTCAGCTCGTAAGCTCTGGAAGAGACATCCCATCAATCTTAGCAACAGCTGGGTCATCTGTCTGCACGGTAGGCGATATCACAATCTCTGAGGTAGGCTGTACATCAACAGTCCTCTCACAACAGGCAGCCTCTAACAGTTGCCCGATCATCCGGTACAAAACCAAACACTCTCCTCAGCAGGAGGTCACAACATAACACTACATCGAGACATTCCCATGTCACCAGAAAACACAATGGTCAGCCCTCGTACAAGACGAGCTCGCCCTGACCGCACCACTAGCAGCAGCCCAAACTGCGCTCAAACCATGGTGAAGGGAACCTCAATTGAGTATCGAAGAGAGCAGATCAACGGCAAGAAAGGAAATGACAGATCCAGAATGGATACATGATCATAAAAAGGAACCTCATCAATAAGAGTATGATCATGGAAACAAATAAAATCAAGGATCTCAAATGGATGTATAATCATGGGTATGAAAAGAATCATAAGTCTCAAAAATATGTACATCCTAAGGTTTCTAAAGTGGAGTATCGTGTCGTAAATATGCCGCGGAACATACGTACGGGACGTCACTCTACTCAAGCTACCTACTCCATCAATCAGGGTCAGTCTATGAAATGAAAGTTCGGGTCTAATACCCCCCGTTCAAGTCTATGTTCCGTAAGGTCAAGCTTAGGTTCCGAAATACATACCCGCCCTAGACTTCGCATAGTCAAACATAGACTCGAACCAAGGTTAAACCTAGCGCTCTGATACCAACTTTGTCACGACCCGAAATATTAGCTCGTGACCAGCACTTAAATCACGCAACGTCTTGAGGCGTAACTTAATTCAAGTAAGCTGAAACCCAGAAATATATACCTTTTTATGAAAATAAAGGAGGTGAAGTTTTGAAATAAAGGTATAATGAAATCAAGTTTTCTTAATGCATAGAAAAGGAATATAAAAATGCAAGTGAAATTTACTAGTTTGAAAACGTGTTTCGTCCTTTAAAAATTTGGGCAGCACCTCATTTGTATATTTTGATCCAAACCACAATGCAAGATGATAAAAAAGGATCCCCAAGCGGGAGCTAGCTCTTCGCCAAATGGCGGATCACAACCACGCAAGACAATATAAATAAGTATACGACGCCCAACGGCGAAGATCAACACAAAAGATAAAGAAAAGCATGACATAAAAACCACAAGTAGCGGAAAACCCCTCCCCCTAAGTCTCTCAACCACCATCCCACTAAGTCTCATTACGTATACAATTTACTAATTTTGATTGATGGAGTTGATTAGATACAATATGAAATGTAGATACAAGAGTGGGTAAAATACAAATGTCCCACCGACCAATGCAAAACACCCGAATGCAACTGTGTGCCAGCAAAGCCGCTACTGATCCCTGCGGTCTACCTGCAAGAACTGTGGCACAACGGGGTTGAGTTGCCAACTCGTGAATAGAAATATATAAACAAGTAGAAATCGAATAAACAACGACTCCTAGGTCAACTATATCATGAAGGTAATACTTTGATATCTAGGGTGACCGGGTCTATATATGTGCCAACAAGGTAGTCAATGCCTATAAGCATTTGGATAACATCCAACAGCATAATCAACGCATGTATGCATGTGGATCTCGTCCACCCCTATGATCAATGTCTGTATGCACGTAAATATCATAAAGGAGTGTGCATGAAAGTATGAGGATATAAATCAATGGTGTCCCTTGCGACACACCAAAATCATGGAACCTGGGTGTCCAACATCTACACCCGAAAACATCATGAAACCCGTATCCAGCATTGACACGTAAATCCTAATATTTCGGGCTCCATCAGTACGGATCGGCCCATGGGCTCCGTCAGTCCGGATCGGCCCATATCATCTCTCGACTCTGGTCGGTATCCTCCGGACATCCGCCAGGTCCAACCAATCGCCGGAAAGTAGTAGTCCCTCTGCCAGGCTGACCGTCTGTATATACAGCATCCCTTTGTTGCCCCGGGGTACCATACCGGGTCCACCATGTACTCGAAAATCGGCCTCATCCAGCTCCTCGATCGGGTTTCACATGTCACACGTCTCAGAACCGAGAAAACGCATGGTGGACGCACTGAAATATCATATCAATAGAAACCGGGTTTTTAAAACAGTACTTACTTCCTTTTGAAATAGCCACGGTTCTCAAATCCAGAATTCTCATGAAAATAGCATGTCTCAATGCGTAAAATCATAAAGAATGATGTATGCGACATATGATAAAATGTAAGCATATCAGAATAACATGCAACATGGGACAGTGATATGACATATTAAGGGAAAACCACTCTTTTAAATGATTCCCATTTTTAAAATACATCCTGCGGTTCCCAAATTCTCCAAGTCAAATACAACATCGTATAAAGGTGCATATGCTACAATAGCAAGTAAATTATGTAAGGAGTCGTACCATAATGTAGCAATCCTACTGTGTAGTGACATGGCAATTATCGATGATGAAGTGTGTGAGCCGGCAAATCTGTGTACGTGTAACATACGCATCATCGATAATGGTGCAGGTGTACTAGCACAGGTAGAAATACTGAAATGCGAAAAACATGAATGCAGCATAAGGTAAATCATATGCAAATGCTGACAGGTACACGTATCTAATATGACCGAGTTGGTGAATCTATCAATCGGCATCTAGCCACACAACATTACGTACGGTATAATCCATCGTACGATATCCTCTAGTCAAGGGTATGGATCAATCATAAAATCAAACTCATCACGTACGGAAAAGATCATCGTACGGCGGCATTTAAAACGTTAGGGATCCTATCAACCTTTAAGACAATGAGGTGGTACGGACCTAACGTCACATACGGAATATCACATGTTTCACAACATATATAAATGTAACTATATACCTATATCCCAGGTCACATCCATAACGATCTCATATCAGGGGACTGACAGGGTATCAACCATCTCAATCGACTCGCATCCTTATACCAAAATATCATCATATCATCATATCCGTCTTATATTCTTTCACCGCATTTATATCTCACATCAAGTCGAGTTTACATAAACATTCTATCTCCACTAAAAGTATAAGTATCTAATCTAACATACACACCCGAACCATACAATCAGATTTTTAAAGAGCGAGTCATAGTTTTGAAAATAAGGGTTACGGTGTTTTTAAGAAAAAGATATCATTTGAAATTCCGTAACGTCCCTCAAGGTTTCTGTTTAAAAGATGCATACGACTCTTCGGTTTAGAAATATGTATGGTTCGGATGACACATCTACGTCGACTATCTAGTCCTATAGTATCCTAAATGGCAATATCGTCAAACATCATCCCCAAATCACGTCATAACATATTAGCCGTATTATATCATTTCTAACTATCCTTAGTTTCTAATATGTTTTCACTAACTATCCTTTAACTCTAACTCTTGTTTCCAAATCTAGGTTTCCTTAACCATATTCTATAAATTAGTTTCCATCAAAACTTTACAGGGGTGCTATACGCCATCCACCCGACTTCCCCGGTAGATATAGATCTACTCACCTTGGTCTTCGCTTGCCGAAATCGATGACGCCATGATCCGTCACCTTGGAATCCACACGAGGGTACCTACAATAACAACACATATTGCAACGCTATTAAAATCATGTTCTGAAATCCAAAACGGTACGCGCATTGCTCATAGGTCAGAACGTATGGCCTACACGTACAAAATCAACCAAACACCCCTTGTTGTTGATGTACGAACTGTAAGTGCACGGCGGCGCCCCGGCCACCATCCCGAGGCCAAATGCAGAAGCGATGGTTAACTTTAATTTTTCATGACCGGCACCACCGCGCACTATAAACCCGGATCGAACCATTAACTAGTCCTAGCTAACTACAAGATGGGGAAGAGAGATATACCGACTGATCCGTATCCTCCGGTCTTCTCGTCGTCGTCCCGATCTCCCACGGAAGCTCCGGTCTCCATCTCGTCGCCGGAAGGGCACCACGTCGCCGGCTTCTTTTACGGGCTCCCACCTCTATACCAAGGCAACTCGGGCAAGAAGCTGGCGAGTCGACGTGCCCAAGGTTTGCTGCAGAATGGTGTAGAACCATATCTCAATTGGGGTTATGGAGTTTGCCATTTGGTGGAGGAATGAACTATACTTTGGAGGTGGAACTATGGGATTTTCGTGAAGCTAAAAGTCCAAAAATCCCCTTGCACAAAATTGGGACAGCCCCCTTGGAGCTTGGCCGGCCATGGCTATAGGAGAGGAGAGAATGAGAGTGAGAATGAGAGTGTATGGATGATGGAACCACAATAATAATGCAAAAGAGAAAAGGTCATCATATGAAGAAATGATCACAAAGAAACTCCAACACTCAAACTACCATCATCAACAACCATGAGTGCTCACAAAGTCAAGCAATCATGAACTCAAGAAAGTCAAGGAATGGTCCTCCATCATGAGACCATCATGATACAAGAAAATGCAAAGAACACCCTTCCAAATTGCTTATTTGCACAAATGCAAATAAGCCCTCCTCCACCAATCTTCGGCCAATGAACGATACAAAGGAAATTGGTCGAAACGGAAAGCAAACTGGCAACTCCAGAAAACTGGTCCCGTAATAAATTACAGGAAAACCCCGATACTGTGTATACACACCCGCATCTGTATTCCGACCGAATACAAATGCAAAGAGACAAAATCTACACTGTACCATACTAGGATCCGGCTTAAACCAAAGCCTACTGGTATTATCCGTTCGATCCTGATCCGTGCAATACCGCACGTATCTGATCGAACCCTGTCATATCTCCATACGGCCTCTACAGCGTTTCGCCCGAAAACTTGAGCAACTGAATGTGGGGGACTCTAAAGACTCGTCAACACCTTGGTTGTGGATTTAACCACTAGCACGTCAGAGGTATAAGCCAATACGTAACGGGCTACCAGGTATTGACCAAAAGGGACGTCGATGAGCGAACTCATCCTGACACCCTACTGAGCCTGTCAGTGACAATATCCGTACTGTCCGGTCCGTTCGTCTATGAGCATCGCATGGCGGGCCTAGGGGGTTGGTAAAAGTCAGACCCCCAAAAGCGGTACAAGTCGTGTCGGAGTGTAGCCCAGAACACCCTGAGATACTACTGGAATACCTACCAGTAAATCTCCTGCCTCGGCCGAGGGCTTTGTGTAATGGCTCTCCTAGACACAGCGCGACCTCATCCCCAATACCGGGAGAGACGAACCCCCGAAGATCCGCTCACTACCTCCATATGGCTCGGGACTGTACCCAACTAAAACCTATTTGTACGTCTCCTTTGAGCGTGGTAGGGTAGTAATCAAAGTACAGTGGGAACTCACACGAGACAAATGACGATCCTCAGGTCGATGAACTAACCTGTACACATGTCACCAAGGAACTGCTATCTGACGTCAGGTATAAGAACAACTAGCATGTTCCCGGCGAGTCCTGTCCGGTGTACTCATAACCCAATGAGCACCTGTATACATCTTAGGTGAACCAACTGACACCAATGGCTTGTGAGACCGGCCACCGCCCCTCGTCGGGGTCTCGACTGTATACACTAGTCTACTCTGGAGTATCGATGCCCTGTCTCGAAACTCCCACGACTAGGGACCTTTTAAGGATGTGCTTATAGACCCCAGCTCCCAGTTATATGATCGCCCTCATACTGCTGGTGGTCAACCAAGAATCCTAGGGGCTCTATCAACGTGTAATAGCGACATGTCAGGTCACCTAAAGCAGTACACGATGATAAAGATAAACCAGATAGCATACTATCATATCGAGTAAGACTGTCCTACTGGGACAGGTCCTCCCTCAATCATTGCAATCACGTGCCTGTGATCCAATAATTGACTCTGAGGGCACTATCTCCAACAATCTCCCACTTGCACTCAAGGCTAATTATTGCGATGTCGCATACTCACAGCCCGTGTGATACCGAACACCCAACTCCTCTACTAGTCAGTCTCACAAAGCCTGTTTACGAAACTTTTGCGTTCGAGGAATAGCCTCAGTGAGTGGATCCGCTTTGATGTTTCTTTCTATGTCTCTCTATATCTCAAGTTCGCGGAGAAACCCATCTCCCGAAATGAGCAATACCTGTCTTAAAATGTGTCTGGATGTCTGATGGGACCTAGCTCATAAATGAACTCCAAATCCAAACTTCTTAGACTGTATCGTCAACTGAACTTAATCAGTATCCTGCGCCATGCCTCCCTCAGTATTGCATTGGATCACCTGTCCAAAATACTGCCACTCTACAGAAGGAAAACTATAACTCTGACAACCTCCTTGTCGTCCAGGTCACCTTGGAAGCCTGGAATGATAACTGTCTCCTGAAAGAGGCTGTCGTTATCATATCCCTAGAACATCCACTTATGTTCTAAAACTGCTTCCTACTGTTTCTCCAGGATTGGATCAATATCAACTTACTGCATCTACCGCAAAAACAACATCTGGTGTGGTACTTGATATCTCATGATTGACTCAATTGCCTAAGCAAGTGATCTGCCAATCATGCACATCCCTCTCCACTTTAGTCTGTAAGACACCTTTAGAGAGGGTGACTCCATCACCTGCAGGTACACTACCGTGCCAGGAGTCGTCCATTCTAAATACTCTTAGAATGCTGTCTAAGTACCCTTAATTGGGAAACCACCCAAATCTAGATCTAAAACCATAGATCTAGTAACCAGTATGTCTGATATAATGTCCAAGTCCCATGTAGAGAAACCACTGTGTGACGACCAAAGTATAACCGATCGTAGTATAGGAATATCACTTCCTACTCTGTGTATGCCATCCAAATACCATGACATCACACCCTACTACCTTCTTAACAGATTTATCCCCTATTCTGATGAAGTCAAACCTATGACTGTCACATCAGAAATTGATGATCTATCTCCGCTATATCTGCTTTAGTCTATAAATAGACATAAGCTACCTTTCCACCAGTGGTTCCGCTGCGCCCACTGATCATGACAACCCTCTGGCAGAGTCATATAGACGTACACTTCTAAAGCCAGTTTAGAACGACGCTATACTCATCCTCCTGCCGGGTCTCACAGTCTGGAACAACAGCAATGGTAAGTGTGGGTAAACAAGAACTTCCCTGTCACCGTCCTTAAGGCTACCGAAGTACCTCTCGGGTGCCTGAAGTTACCCACCTTATCTGCGGATTGGCCAATGGAATGTCAAATCTGATTGAATCTTAAGGTTCCTATCAAATCTTCAGTAATCGTTTGTGGTTCTGGAATTACTTCCAGTTCTACCATACTCCCACTACTGTTTTCTGAAAAAATCCATTTTTATTAAAACTGAGGCGAGTTTAGAACAATATCGCTATTGTTCTTCCAGATGGTAGAAAGTCAACCCTCGTCATAGCCTGGGTCAACCCACAAGCAGCCATTACAGAAACGTGCCTTGAGTTGTCCAGTGTCTGGTTTTAATCATAAACCGGACAACTCCCCGTACCTTAACATCGTTAAGATATGAACTGTTCTATATCCAATATAGAACTAGAGGCACTGATTTAATTGAACCAGATTCAAATCATGCAGCTATCTCCAGTGCATGTTAAGTAAATGGAAGGAGGCCGATCAGCGTTACTCAACTTAGGAATACTTCCAATTATGAGTAACCTGAAAGAGAAGCAAGTTCTCTTTATCATTACTATCAACTGAATACCATATACAAGTATCTACATCTTCGATCACATTGAAGAATCCAGATACTTGCAATACTTGGTTCTCTACTTTATTCAAATACCTATAACTTCTCAAAATTCGGACCCTGTGTTTCCACGAAACACCTGTCTAAAAACTAGAGAAGTTATAAGTAAACCAAATATAGTACGAGGACCAATCCCTCTGTCCTGATGGACCCTGGACAACATACAATACTCTGTATAAGTCCCTTGAGTCTGATAACTCATTCACTGTGTGTCGTAGGTTGAAAACTGTACTTATGGTTAAGAAGAATTACACCGCTGTTTAATGCTCCTTACCTAACCATCAACTGATATAGGTAGATGTCATCGACATAATTTCAAAAAGGTATATCTCACTCTATAAAAATAGACGTACAGATATATCAATTTGAAATTTATGCATTATAACGGATATTCAAAACCAAATATTTGCGGTCCGGCAAACAACCCAGGTGATTTCCTCAAATATCACCGATTACAACGAATCCCGATATAATGAGGATGATCACCTATTTCCCACTAACCTACTCCCACTCATCATCTGTAAAACCATACAGATGTGAGAATCATACCTGGTAAATACATACCCTAGCGCAAGTGTCTAATCGGGAAATCAGTTTTCTTTTAACAGTATACAGTGAAACTGAAACATTGAAATATTTCTATGGGGTATCCCGGTATTCCTAGTAATGCCTCTTCCAGATTCACGACTGTAACCGTATAATTCTTTGCCACCTCTCCAAATCCCTTTATATGTCTTTAGTCATTACCTTCTGCACACCCCTTTAGGCCAAATGGTTTTCTTCCTTCCCTACCTTTCGGCACCAGCCTATGGTTCGGAAGAAGACTATCCAATAAGCATAATGGGTGTACTGTCCTGATCCTAGGAGCACTCGCAATGCGAAAGAAGGTGAAGATAAAAGACAACCGAATAAACCTTATTCCTATTTCTCCTGAACCAGAATCCATCCCCGAACTGGAACAAGTTCCTTTCGAGTTCGTATATAACCATACGATGGAGTATCCAATAAACTGTGGATCTTCGTAGTGATACGGAGTGTTCTGGAGAAATACAAAGGTGATTTGGGAGTGGTAATGAAATACCTGGTTTGGTCATGAATATCAGTTGCAATTTACTTTGCCCTCTTACTAATCCCTTGCTTTGTCTTAACTTAATACCTTCTGCACACCATTGTTATGCTAATTGATTTTCTTCATTCCCCACCGTTCGGCACCAACCTAAGGTTTGGAAGAAGACTATCCAATTTGCGTAATAGGTGTACTATCTCCTAAACCAAGGAGTACTCGCAGCCTGAGAGAAGGTAAAAGGAAAAGACAACTGAATAGTCTTATTCATTTTCTCCAGAACCGGAAACCATCCTCGAATAAATCCCTTCGAGTTCGTATATAACCATACGATGGTTTTGTCCAATGGAAGTGGACGTTCGTAGTAATACGGGGTGTCCTGGTGAAAAGGGTAAAAGTAGGAGTGGTAATGAGGTCTGCAACTCTGACAATCCAAAAGCTAGTGTTTAAGAAGGTTCGGTCAATTTTGGTCTCTGAGTCATAGTCTTAGGGTCGGGTCAATGGTCGCTGCCGAAGAGAGAGAGAAAAGAAACACTCAGCGTGAACTCTAACCTAGATCAAAATGGTTACCAATTTATCTAATCGGGAAACCTCCCACTGTACCGTAAAATTCTCCTCCAAACCTGAAAGAAGAATTAGTCGGGATCACCCGAGGAGTAAACCAACTCATCAGTGTGAATCGGGATCCAACTATCATCGCATGATAACGTGACGGAATCCGCTCACGTCATCACACTCCAGAAGGTATGCGCATATCTGGCAAGTTTCAGTTTCTTTAGAAACTCCCGATGAGATTTCTGCCCCATGCTCTTATGACCTTGACTTTGGCCAACATATCATAAGTCACATGTCAAGTTCTACCCGTCATTCTCCAGGTTAATTTGAGCCCACCCGTACCTACCCTTGACTTTGGCCAAAATGGCAGTACGACTGTCCCAAACCAACGCATCTATCTATGCTGCATATGAATACCCCAATAGCTACCAATCACTGTGCCTTGACTTTGGCCAACATACACAGCTTGAATACTATTGACCATCCATATGAAACGACGGAGGGCTACGAATGGTTTCTGGCGAAAACCTTTAACGTAGTGAACTTGATATCGTTGAAGGAACGGATAGCTTTTATAAAAATATAGTAACGAAAACCTTTGCTAAAGAGGTCACTCCCGGTGAAGGGATCTCGGCTCTTTCCCCGTAGAATGAGGTGCAGGATATTCCAACTAAATACCACGGTGCAAAGCAAAAGTAATCGGCTATAGTGAAGTTATTGCCCTGACGCAAACTTTTGTCCAAGGGGTCACTCCCGGTGAAGGGATCTCAGCCCTTGCCTCGTCGACTGAGGAGCAGGATATTCCAACTGAATACCACGATACAAAACAAAAGTGAACGTCCTTGCAAATAACAGCTTTTTGAAAAGTGTTCCAACAACATCAGATTAGGTTTGTTTTTAACTTGCATTGATCCGAATCAATGCAGTCCCATCAATTGATCACACCACAAAGAACGAAAATATACTGATGTACGTATATGCCATCCGCATTCGCCACTGGGTCCTGTCATTACCCGTTAGGTTAGCTAACTAACGACAGAGCGGGGACTGGACTAGCACGGATGCAAAACATATACAACATCTACTAATATATATACCAATATATTATATTCGCTCAAGGCGTGATAAAATGCAACATCACAGAAATGTACAACATCACAGAACAATACAGATATCTGGGATCCCCGGGTTTCACAGAGCCGCTGAAAACCCGACGTTCCCCTGGTCGTGTGGATAGCCTGTGCAATGAAAATCCTAGACCCCTACGGGCGCGGCAAGTTACCCGCCAAAACCTGAAGCGAGGCATCCCCCTTCAGCAACGTGAATGGACCACCCGGCGCTTCACGGAATCCGGAAACAAGGGCACCCTTCCTGGGTCAACCTGTACCCCCTACGAGTGCGGCGAACAGCCCGTCAATTCTAGAGTGAAGCCCCCTCCGTCTCAATGCTATGAGATGCGGGCCGGTTGCCCTCTAGAACCCGGCTATCCGTGCACCCCTCCGTGGGGTAATCCTAGTACAGAAAGTAAAATATACATACAACGGGTACATCGACCGCAACCTGGCCGTGCCCCAAAATAATAATACAAACAGGCAGTGGCGGCAGTCCACATGTCGGACGCTCGCCCCGCAATATCAAATGTACATAATACAATAAAACACTGTACTAGCATTGCATCCAGGCTATCCCCCACGACCAATCCGCAACATCACAGCAATACATAGAACATCAACGTGAAAGTCACGTTCGCAAATCCGTCTAGCCGGGCTATAGCAGCTAGACAGGATTTACCGATCAAGTGACATTCACGGTCGCAGATATAATGTAAATACTGTGAACTAATGTGTTTAAAATATCCGATCGATCAAATTTTACCAAGTGGTCCCCAAAGCACTACTGTAGCATATAAAGAAATTCTGGGCCCAAAAATAATATTCCAAAACCCCTATTTTCAGCCCAAAAGCCCACTACAAAAAATTGGTGAAACGAAGCTAACATACTGCGGTGGAACCGCGGCCAAGGAGGGGTTATGGCCGCGGTTCCGCGGTCTTATGGAAAGATCACATCACCAAATTTTCACAGTGTTCTTAGGATTCTCTGCACATCATTCTGCAACATACTGAAAAAAATTTGGAGCCAAAAAAAATTCGACAGAAAACTGATGTGTATAAAAACGCGGTTTTGGGATTTTTGTTCGATCGGAAATGTAAAACACATTAGACAAAGCTAGACTATGTTAATGGCCTGGCTCTGATACCACTGTAAGTGCACGGCGGCGCCCTGGCCTCCATCCCGAGGCCAAATGCGGAAGCGATGGTTAACTTTAATTTTTCATGACCGGCACCACCGCGCACTATAAACCCGGATCGAACCATTAACTAGTCCTAGCTAACTACAAGATGGGGAAGAGAGATATACCGACTGATCCGTGTCCTCCGGTCTTCTCGTCGTCGTCCCGATCTCCCGCGGAAGTTCCGGTCTCCACCTCGTTGCCGGACGGGCACCACGTCGCCGGCTTCTTTTACGGGCTCCCACCTCTATACCGAGGCAACTCGGGCACGAAGCCGGCGAGTCGACGTGCCCAAGGTTTGCAGCAGAATGGTGTAGAACCATGTCTCATTTGGGGTTATGGAGTTTTCCATTTGGTGGAGGAATGAACTATACTTTGGAGGTGGAACTATGGGATTTTTGTGAAGCTAAAAGACCAAAAATCCCCTTGCACAAAATTGGGACAGCCCCCTTGGAGCTTGGCCGGCCATGGCTATAGGAGAGGAGAGAATGAGAGTGAGAATGTGTAACGTTTTAAAAATGATTAAACAAATAATTAAATGAATAAAAGTGTTTAAGTGAATTTTAGGATTTTCGGTAAAGTAAAATGTATTTTTCGTAAAACCAAACCGTGATTGTTTTTCATTATAATTTTAAAAATATCTATTTTAATTATGAAATTACTAGTAAATGGTGTTTATTTAGCCAATTATAAATTTTTAGTTTAATAAAATATTTTTCCTAAATTAATTATTTTAAATATTAACATAAGCTTTATTTTTACACTAAATTAGTGTAAATTACAAATTTAAATGGTTTTAATTTGTAAAAATGAACTATGGCATATTAGAATTTAGTGTGTATCATGCAAAAATTATTTGCAAATTTTTCCTATTTTCTAGAGCTTTCTTGAGTTGCTATAGTAAAGAAATAAATAAATAAAGCATTAAAAGACTTTTATTGATGTTTCTTCTCTTGAAACTTCTACACACTTTTCCCACTCTCTTCTTTCTCTCCCTCACCTCTCTAGGGCCGGCCACAAACCCCCCATGGCTGCCCCCCCCCCATTTTCCACCTCATTTTTATTCAAAATTCATCAAAAACACATCAAAAATTCAATTAAAATTCCACAAAATCCTATTTATTCCATACTCTTTATTCCTTGCTCATTTTTATATGAAATTTGGAGATGGAAAGCATACATTTTGGAGGCTCAATTCTTGTTTGGATTTCACATTTTGAAGGTATAATTTTCTTTCTTTTGATTTATTGTTATTAGATGTTCATATTAAGCTTAATTAGATTTAATGAATTAATTCTATGTTCTTTTTTTTAAAATGCAAGCTAGGGTTCTAAATTCAAGTTATGATTTTTAATAATTAATTAGGGTTATAGTAGTTAGTTTAACACTTTTAGTATTAGGAAATCTTGCATGGTTATTGTTTAACAAATTGTTATTCAAAAAAATTGTTTTAAATTAGGAATTTAGTTAACTAGGTTTTTGCAAAATGTGGTTGTGGTTAATATAAAATTCTAATTTGGGTTGTTATCATTGGATTATAGTTTTAGTGGAAATATTAGCATGTTAATGGAAAGAAAAACTTAGTTTGATTGCTAGTTTCTATGGTTAATTGATAAATTGTGATAAAAATTGCTAATTTTGTAAACTAGATTTTAGAAATTCCTATATAAATGAGATTAAAAATATAATTATGGTTTCATTATATCATTATCATCATGAATTGTGGTTTAAGTCATTAATTTATGCAAAATCATGTTTTGTGGTGGAATTGTGGTATTTTGCTTGAAAAATGTTGAAAATTGTTAAAGGGTGCAAACTAGAAATTTCAAATTTATACAAAATTGTGTAATAAAAATATAGTAATGGTTTGTATAGTCTAGTGATGCTATTTAATGAGTTTTATGAAAATTGGTTTCATTTAAATGTCAAGTTTTGATGACAAACGGTAAATTGGGATTTTCGGGTTTTTCGAAAACGGACGATTTGATTGATTTTAGGGTTTTGATGGATTAAATCATGTTTTATATTATAAGTAACGAGTTTTCTAAACTACAAGCTGTTTGTTGATGTTTATCTCGATCCATCGGAGTTTGTACGCCGATATCGAGCGATATTTGGTTCTTTTGCGTGGACGGGACATAGGTTTTAACCTATGCTTGTTCCTTGTATCGTTTGACTTTTGTATGTGATTCGGTTTACGATGCTATTTATATGTTTGCGTTTAGGTAGCCTTCAAGTGGACTGCGGGCGATGAAGAGGAGGATGGCGACACCGTCGTCGGCAGACATAGACCAGGTGAGTAGATGCATATCTACGGGGGGAAGTCGGGTGGATGGCGTTTAGCACCCCCGCAACGTAAAATAGGAATAGTACTTATTGACATTAGGAAACCCGATGTGACCCTAGATTCTTACTGAGCAGGACCCTAGTAATGACCCTAGGCGGGACTAGACTGATTTAGGAAAACCATACCTGAGGATGAATACTTTGGGAGAGGTTCGTAGGTTTCTGATAGAAACACACACGCACACACTAAAACTTGACATGGCGTATACGTATATGTGTGTATATATATAAAACTAGGTATATGTTTATATATATACACAACACGTATATGGGATTCGTTGATGTGATATGATATCTGAGGTATGATGAAACAGTATGACTGGGCTTGATGCCGTGATTCTTGACTATACAGTCGTATTAAAGTGTTAGCGGATCATTAGAGAAAGAGATAATGAACATGAATATATAAATTATGAAGGGTGGTGGTGATATTGAGGTACATGGGACGCTAAAATAGTACCTGGGCTGTAGCTTGTGACTTGATGACGATAAGATATCGGTATGACTTAATCACAATATGATACATATGACATGATATTTCTGAGGATAAACTAATGATGCTTATCATGATGGCAATGATATATGATTGATGTATGCGATCACAGTTTAGCACCTTGATCATGAGATGTGTTGATGATGACATTATACGAATGAGGAGACACCTAGGAGATACTTGACCGTACCCCGATATTGGGATGTCGTACGATGGATTTTACCGTACGAGGCTTAGATTTGATGATTGATCCGCACTCTTGATTCGAGGAAGCCGTACTACGTACGTGACGCTATTGAGGCGGGATCGCCGACTATTAGAGATATTGATTCAGACCTTAGGTAGACTCTAGTTTCTTACTGACTGGTCTATTAGGTTTAGTTCCTTAGGATGTTAGATGGACACTAGTTTAGGTTCGACTCACATAGTGGTAGTTGTACTCGTATTTCGCAGAGGAGTGGATAATGCACATCTGTCTTTACATTCATACTGTAATCATCATGGTGCATGTCCTTACATATGTTGCTATAATCAGTATAAACCATACCTGTTAGGACACCAGCACCATTACCGATGATGCGCATATTCCACGCACACTTATTTGCCGGCTCACACACATCATCATCGGTAATTGCTATGTCACGTACACTTTAGATCATATTGTCTTTTATGGATAGAATCAGTTAACAACTAGACCGATATAATATTGTGATTATTCTCTGATGTTAGTATAGACATGATATTTATTACTTAGACATCCATGCATTCATATTTTCATGTTATCATGCAGTATTATGGGCATATGCCGACACTTATCATATAGTTACTCATGATTTTGAGATTTGGATTTCTATGAGATTTCTGGATTTTTGGGGAAAACCGCAAAAATATATAAAAAAAACTTCTCTCTCTCTCCTCTTCTCTTTTTAAAATAAGATGCGGTTTTCTCGTGATGTATATATCGTCCACCATGAGATTTCATGTTTTCTGATGGATTTCGAGACCCGATTCGAGGAGTGGATGAACCGTCTCGGGTACATGGTGGGCCCGGTATGGTACCCCGGGGCAAGAAGATCGAGTTGTAGACGATGAGCCTGGCAGGGGAAGACTACCTACCGGTGATGTCTGGCGCGGCGGATATCCGGAGGATACCGACCGTTGTCGTGAGATTTGATGATATGGTCCGATCCGGACTGACAGAGCCCGACATATTGAGACTTGAGATTACATGTGTTGTGTCGATGCTTGACACGGATTTCCATGGATTTCATTGTTGAGATTTCAGATGCTTATACACACTTTACTATGATAACAGCTAAAGAGTTCTTATACATATATATCTGGATTTCAGGATTTGTTACTTTACATTCATGGTGCATGCATTTCATTTCATATGACATAGTATTATATGAGGTACTGACACGAGCACGGAGTATCTGCACTTACACGTAGTATTACCCTGCTATTACTTAATGATTGGGACTTAGTAGTGTATTATTATGACCTAGGATAGCGTCGTGCATTCGATTTCTTTTCGTAGATGTCTTCTACTCACGAGTTGGCAACTCACCCCCGTTGTGCCAAATTTTATTACAGGTTCGGTGTACAGGTTTCCCTGGCAGCTTGCTGGCACATCTATTCTTTCAGGGTGATTTGCACGGTTGGTTGGTTCACTTGTATCCGAACCACCATTATACTTTTATTCATTCATTTGTATCTAGTAAGCTCCATCAACCAAACTTGTATTACTTGATAAGTTTATTGGACCAGTCTTTTATTTTGACCTTAGAGTCGCGCATATATTATTCTGATCTGGTGGTTTTGTTTTATTTTGAGTTTTGAGCCTCGCCCTTTGGCGTTGTATATTATTGTGCTCGTTGTGGTTGTTTCCGCCAGTTGGCGTTGAGCTAGCACCCGTTTGGGGATGCTTTTTATTGTTTATGTATATTATACTTGTTGTACCCATTTGGGGGCCAGTTTTTACAGAGGAGACTCTGCCGAAATTTTTGGGAAAATTTGCTGATACTTTTAAACTTGTTTTTCTTCATGTTTCTTTTACTTCTTCTTCTTTTATATGTTTTAGATTTCTGGGCTTCGGCTTACTTAGGTTACGTGGCGCCTGTAGACGCTTCGTAATCTAAGTGCCGGTCACGTTCCATACTCTCGGGTCGTGACAAAGTTGGTATCAGAGCGCTAGGTTTAACCTTGTATAAGTCTAGGTGACCCTTGATTGATGGAGTAGGCGATTTAGGTAGAGTAACGTACCATGGGTATGGTCCGCGGCATACTTACGATACGCTACTCTGCTTAAGGAGCCTTAGGATGTACATTGTTTGCACCGTATTTCATTCGTTCCTTTGATCTATCTTCGTCGTTATCGGATGGTGGTTTCTGTTACCACGGGCAGAGGAAGCTGCGGCTCGAATGCGATAACCATTAGAGTATTGGTTATTCTTGAGGATTGAAGCATTGCTTAGCGTGCGGACGAAGGGTATTCACATGCCGTCCGGATGAAGTTAAAGGGTTCGAACGATTATCAGAAAACCATTTTCCCAAGTTTAAGGTATTCGGAAGAACATGCAGGTATTTCGATGGACCCTCTAGAAGAATGAAACCCTAACTCGACATAATGACCCCGAGAACGCCCTTGAACCTTAGGGTTTACGGCAGTTCCGCGGTGCCATTAGTGAGGCTTGGGTTTGCCCTTCTACGGCTGGATCATCGATGCTGGGGTATGTACCGGATATTTTTAAACTGTACTTGAGTGTTGAGCTCTCGGGGAATTATGGGATTTTGATGGATCGATCGAAAGATTTAAAGTAGTCCGGATATCAAGTGAAGGGATCGACTACGTGGGAGACTCTAGATATGAGGATTTTCGTTGGTAGCGCAGTCAGCACAGCTACAAAGAGACGAGTTCAAAGCAATCGACATCAGAAGAAAGAGGCGCACATTGACGATAGTGTTTACGATTGGGATTTAGTGATTTGAATTTCATATTTTCGTGGATTGGATTTTTGTATTTTGAGGACTTTGTTCTACGATTGGTATTTCATGTGTGTACCTTTATTCTATCTGTGTTTCATATATCAGTTGTATTGACGTTGTTTAGTACACACCCAGTACACTTGATTTGGTTTTATATATTTTGAGATTTTTGATTTGATTTCGTGCATAGGGGTTACACATGATTTTGACATATGTTTCGACCTAGTTTTCATGCATTTTTGTACTGTGATTTTGATTTTGATATTCGTGTAAGCCCGCGGGGGCGCCCCGGCCGTCGATCCGACGCCGGAAACGCGGAAAACAAAAACTTTGCGAACTTTGCAAAACGGCACCGCCGCGGACTTTTTACCCGGATCGGGCCATTAACCTAGCTAGCTAGCAAAAAGAAAAGAGTAGAGAAGTATACCAAGCGATCCGTGTCCTTCGATCTTCATCTCCACTCCGATCTCCCGCAGATCTCCGTCACCTCCTCGCTCGTCGGAAAGGGGCACCACGTAGCCGGAATCTTTTACGGGCTCCCGCCTCTTGACCGAGGCAACTCGGGCGCGAAGTTGGCTAGCCGACGCGTCCTAGGCTTGCTATAGAATAGTGTAGTGAGTTGTCTCTTTAGGGTTTAGGGAAGTTGCCATGAAATGGTGGAGGTAAAGAAAACAACTCAAAAAGAGCTTATGAACTTTTTAGCATGAGAAAGGATATCAAACATATTTCTCACTCAAAAGGAAAATGATCCTCTCTCTTTAGCCAAAGTGGCCGGCCCCCCTTCTCCATAGAATTAGATTGGAGAGAGAAAAGAGAATACCATAAAACAATATATCAAAAAGATAATATAAACCTCACATCCTTTCTCACTCATCTCACAAATCAATCCCTTTTCTAAACCATCAAATGAAAAGCCATCAAATGGATAAGAAAGGAATATCATCATGAAGCAAGTCTCATCAAAAGCAACATATGCAAGAAAGCCCCTCACAGCAAAGTTAATTGCAAAGTTGCAATTAACCCCCTTCCAACGAAAAGTCCGGCCGAGAAGGAAAAAAGGAAAACCGGCCGGAACGGAATACAAACTGGCAACTTCATAAAACCGATCCCGTAATAAATTACAGGAAAACCCCGCTACTGCAAATACATGCCCGCATTTGTATTCGCACTGAACACAAATGCAAAGAGACAAAACTACACTATCTGATACTAGTATCCGGCTTAAGCCAAAGCCGGCTAGTAAAAACCGCCCGATCATGATCCGTGCAATACCGCACGTATCTGATCGAACCCTGCCATATCTCCATACGGCCTCTACAGCGTTTCGCCCGAAACTTGAGTAACTGTCTGTGTGGTGGACTCTAAAGACTCGTCAATACTGTGGCTGTGGATTTAACCACTAGCACGTCAGAGGTATAAGCCAATACGTGACGGGCCACCAGGTATTGACCAAAAGGGACGTCGATGAGCGAACTCATCCTGACACCCTACTGAGCCTGTCAGTGACAATATCCGTACAGTCCGGTCCGTTCGTCTATGAGCATCGCATGGCGGGCCTAGGGGGTTGGTAAAAGTCAGACCCCCAAAAGCGGTACAAGTCGTGTCGGAGTGTAGCCCAGAACACCCTGAGATACTACTGGAATACCTACCAGCAAATCTCCTGCCTTGGCCAAGGACTTTTCATGTTCTGGCTCTCCTAGACACAGCACGACCTCACCCCCAATACCGGGAGAGACGAACCCCTGCAGATCCGCTCACTGCCTCCATGTGGCTCGGGACTGTACCCAACTAAAACCTGTTTGCACGACTCCTTTGAGCCGTGGTAGGGTAGTAATCAAAGTACAGTGGGAACTCACACGAGACAAATAACGATCCCAGGTCGATGAACTAACCTGTACACATGTCACCTGGGAACTGCTATCTGACGTCTGGTATATCCCAACTAGCAGGTTCCCGGCGAGTCCTGTCCGGTGTACTCATAACCCAATGAGCACCTGTATACATCTTAGGTGAATCAACTGACACCAGTGACTTGTGAGACCGGCCACCGCCCCTCGTCGGGGTCTCGACTGTATACACTAGTCTACTGTGGAGAATCGATGCCCTGTCTCGAAACTCCCTCGACTAGGGACCATTTAAGGATGTGCTTATAGACCCCAGCTCCCACTTATATGATCGCCCTCATACTGCTGGAAGTCAAGCAAGAATCCTAGGGGCTTTATCAACGTGTAATAGCGACTCGTAAGGTCACCTAAAGCAGTACACGATGATAAAGATAAACCAGATAGCATACTATCATCTCGAGTAAGACTGTCCTATCGGGATAGGTCCTCCCCTCAATCATTGCAATCACGTGCCTGTGACCCAATAATTGACTCTGAGGGCACTATCTCCAACAATCTCCCACTTGCACTCGAGGCTAATTATTGCGATGTCGCATACTCACAGCCCGTGTGATACCGAACACCCAACTCCTCTACTAGTCAGTCTCACAAAGCTCGTTTGCGAAACTATTGCGTTCGAGGAATAGCCTCAGTGAGTGGATCCGCTTTGATGTTTCTTTCTATGTCTCTCTATATCTCATGTTCGCAGAGAAAACTATCTCCCGAAATGAGCAATACCTGTCCTAGAATGTCTGGATGTCTGATGGGACCTAGCTCATAAATGAACTCTAAATCCAAACTTCTTAGACTGTATCGTCAACTGAACTTAATCAGTATCCTGCGCCATGCCTTCCCTCAGTATCCACCTGGATCACCTGTCCAAAATACTGCCCCTCATCAGAGGAAAAACTATAACTCTGACAGCCACTCTGCCATCCAGGTCACCTTGGAAGCCTGGAATGATAACCGTCTCGTAAAGGAGGCTGCCGTTATCAATTCCCTAGAACATCAACTTATGTTCTAAAACTGCTTCCGATTGTTTCTCCAGGATTGGATCAATATCAACTTATTGCACCTACTGCAAGAACAACATCTGGTGTGGTACTTGACATTTCATGATTGACTCAATTGCCTAAGCAAGTGATCTGCCAATCATGCACATCCCTCTCCCCTTTAGTCTGTAAGACACCTTTAGAGAGGGTGACTCCATTACCTGCAGGTATACTACCGTGCCAGGAGTCGTCCATTCTAAATACTCATAGAATGCGGTCAAAGTACCCAGATTGGGAAACCATCCAAATCTAGATCTAAAACCATAGATCTAGTAACCAGAATGTCTGATATAATATCCAAGTCCTTTGTGGAGAAACCACTGTGTGACGACCAAAAGTATAACCGATCGTAGTATAGGAATATCACTTCCTACTCTGTGTATGTCATCAAATACCAGGACATCACACTCTACTACCTTCTCAACAGATCCATCCCCTATTCTGATGAAGTCAAACCTATGACTGCCACATCAGAAATAGATGATCTATCTCCGCTATATCTGCTTTAGTCTATAAATAGACATAAGCCTGATATCCACCAATGCTTCCGCTGCTCCCACTGACTACGACAACCCTCTGGCAGAGTCATATACACGTACACTTCTAAAGTAAGTTTAGAACGACGCTATACTCATCCTCCCGCCGGGTCTCGCAGCCTGGAACAACAGCAATGGCAAGTGTGGGTAAACAAGAACCTCCCTGCCACCGTCCTTGAGCATACCGAAGTACCTCTCGAGTGTCTGAGGTTACCCACCATATCTGCGGAGTGGCCAATGGAATGTCAAACCAGATTGAATCTTTAGGTTCTTATCAAATCTTCAGTAATCGTTTGCGGTTCTGGAATCACTTCCAGTTCTACCATACTCCCACTACTGTTTTCTGAAAAAATCCATTTTTGATAAAACTGTGGCGAGTCAAGAACAATATCACTATTGATCTTCCAGATGGTAGAAAATCAACCCTCGTCATAGCCCGGGTCAACCCACAAACAGCCACTACTGAAACGTGCCTTGAGTTGTCCAGAGTCTGGTTTCAAGCATAAGCCGGACAACTCCCCGTATCTTAACAATGTCAAGATATGAACTGTTCTATATCCAAGAAACAGAGGCACTGATTTAATTAAACCAGATTCAAATCATGCAGCTGTCTCCAGTGCATGTCAAGTAAATGGAGGAGAGGCCGATCAGCGTTACTCAACTTAGGAGTACTTCCAATTATGAGTAACCTGAAAAAGAAGCTAGTTCTCTTAATCATTACTATCAACTGAATACTATTCACAAGTATCTACATCTTCGATCACTTTGAAGAATCCCGATACTTGCAATACCTGGTTCTCTACTTTACTCTTATACCTATAACTCCTCAAAACTTAGACCCTGTGTTTCTACGAAACACATGTCTAAGAACTAGAAAAGTTAAAAGTAAACAGAATATAGTACGAGGACCTACCCCTCTGTCCTAATGGACACTGGACAATATACAATACTCTGTATAAGTCCCTTGAGTCTGGTGACTCATTCACTGTGTGTCGTAGGTAGAAAACTGTACTTTTGGTTAAGAAGAATTACACCGCTGTTCAATGCTCCTTACCTAACCATCCACTGGTATAGGTAAATGTCATAGACATAATTTCAAAAAGATATGTCTCACTCTATAAAAATAGACGTACAGATATATCAATTTGAAATTGGTGCACAACAACGGATATTCAAAACCAAATATTTGCCGACCGGCAAACAAACCAGGTGACTTCCTCAAATATCACCAATTACAACGAATCCTGATATAATGAGGATGGTCACCTAATTCCCAATAACTTACTCCCACTCATCATCTGTAAAACCATACAGATGTGAGAATCCTACCTGGTAAATACATACCCTGGAGCAAGTGTCTAATTGGGAAATCAGTTTTCTTTTAACTGTATACAGTGAAACTGAAACATTGAAATGTTTCGATGGGGTATCCTGGTATTCTTAGTAATGCCTCTTCCATTATCCAGATTCACAACTATAACTGTATAATTCTTTGCCACCTTTCCAAATCCCTTTATATGTCTTTAGTCATTACCTTCTGTACACCCCTTTAGGCCAAATGGTTTTCTTCTTTCCCTACCGTTCGGCACCAGCCTATGGTTTGGAAGAAGACTATCCAATAAGCATAATGGGTGTACTGTCCTAATCCGAGGAGCACTCGCAATGCGAGAGAAGGTGAGGATAAAAGACAACCGAATGTACTTAATTCTTAGGTGATTTAGGATTGACAAAGAAGTACATGGTTTGGTCGTGAATAGCAGTCGCAATTTACTTTGCCCTCTTACTAATCTCTTGCTTTGTCTGAACTTAATACCTTCTGTACACCGTTTAGGCTAATTGGCTTTCTTCATTCCCCACCGTTCGACACCAGCCTAAGGTTTGGAAGAAGACTATCCAATTTGCGTAATAGGTGTACTATCTCCTAAACCAAGGAGTACTCGCAACCTGAGAGAAGGTAAAAGGTAAAGACAACTGAATAGTCCTATTCGTTTTCTCCAGAACCGGAAACCATCCTCGAAGTCCTTCGAGTTCGTATATAACCATACGATGGTTTTGTCCAATGGAAGTGGACGTTCGTAGTAATACGGGGTGTCCCGGAGAAAAGGGTAAAAGTAGGAGTGGCAAAGAGGTCTGCAACTCTGACAATCCAAAAGCCAGTGTTAAGAAGGTTCGGTCAACTTGGTCACTGAGTCATAGTCTAGGGTCGGGTCAATGGTCGCTGCCAGAGAGAGAGAGAAAAGAAACACTCAGCGTGCACTCTAACCTAGATCAGAATGGTTACCAATTTATCTAATCTGGAAACCTCCCACTGTAACGTCAAATTCTTCCCCAAACCTGAAAGAAGAATTAGCCGGGATAACCCGAGGAGTAAACCAACTCATCAGTGGGAATCGGGATCCAACTCTCATCGCATGATAACGTGACGGAATCCGCTCACGTTATCACACTCCAGAAGGTATGCGCATATCTGGCAAGTTTCAGTACTTTTGAAACTCCCGATGTGGATTTCTACCCCATGCTCTTATGACCTTGACTTTGGCCAACATATCATAAGTCACATGTCAAGTTCTACCCGTCATTTTCCTGGTTAATTTGAACCCACCCGTACATACCCTTGACTTTGGCCAAAATGGCAGTACGACTGTCCCAAACCAACGCATCTATCTATGCTGCATATGAATACCCAACAGCTACCAAACACTGTGCCTTGACTTTGGCCAACATACACAGCTTGAATACTACTGACCATCCATATGAAACGACGGAGGGCTACGAATGGTTTCTGGCGAAAACCTTTAACGTAATGAACTTGATATCGTTGAAGGAACTGATAGCTTTGAAAAATATAGTAACGAAAAACTTTGCTAAAGAGGTCACTCCCGGTGAAGGGATCTCGGCTCTTTCCCCGTAGAATGAGGTGCAGGATATTCCAACTGAATACCACGGTGCAAAGCAAAAGCAATCGGCTATAGTGAAGTTAATGCCCTGACGCAAACTTTTGTCCAAGGGGTCACTCCCGGTGAAGGGATCTCGGCCCTTGCCTCGTCGACTGAGGAGCAGGATATTCCAAATGAATACCACTGTGCAAAACAAAAGAGAACGCCCTTGCAATAACAGCTTTTGAAAAATTGTTCCAACAACACCAGAATAGGTTTGTTTAACTTGCATTGATCCGAATCAACGCAGTCCCATCAATTGATCACACCACAAAGAACGAAAATATACTGACGTACGTATATGCCATCCGCATTCGCCACTGGGTCCCGTCATCACCCGTTAGGTTAGCTAACTAACGACAGAGCGGGGACTGGACTAGCGCGGATGAAAAACATATACAACATCTACTAATATATATACCAATATATAGTATTCGCTCAAGGCGTGATAAAATCAACACAGAAATGTATAGCAACACAGATCAATACAGATATCTGGGATCCCCGGGTTTCATAGAGCCGCTGAAACCCGACGTTCCCCTGGTCGTGTGGATAGCCTGTGCAATGAAAACCCTAGACCCCTACGGGCGCGGCAAGTTACCCGCCAAAACCTGAAGCGAGGCAGCCCCCTTCAGCAACGTGAATGGACCACCCAGCACTTCACGGAATCCGGTAACTTGGGCACCCCTCCTGGGTCAACCCTATACCCCCTACGAGTGCGGCGAATAGCCCGCCAATCCTAGAGTGAAGCCCCCTCCGTCTCAACGCCATGAGATGCGGGCTTGTTGCCCTCTAGAACCCGGCCATCCGTGCACCCCTCCGCGGGGTAATCCTAGTACAGAAAGTAAAATATACATACAACGGGTACATCGACCGCAACCAGGTCGTGCCCCAAAATAATAATACAAACAGGCAGTGACGGCAGTCCACATGTCGGACGCTCGCCCCGCAATATCAAATGTACATATAAAACAGAACTGTACTATATTGCAACCAGGCTATCCCCCACGACTAATCCGCAACAACACAGTACAATCACAGAACATCAACGTGAAAGTCACGTTCGCAAATCCGTCTAACCGGGCTATAGCAGTTAGACCGGATTTACCGATCGAGTGACATTCACGGTCGCAGATATAATGTAAAAACTGTGAACTAGCATGTTTAAAATATCCGATCGAACAAATTTATCAAAGTGGGCCCCACACACTACTGTAGCACTTACAGAAAACCTGGGCCCAAATAAAATATCCCAAAAGCCCTATTTCTATGCCACAAGCTTACTGGGAAAATTTGGTGCCACAATTCCTCTTATCCGCCGCGCAAGCGCGGCCAAACCAGGGTTTTGGCCGCGCTTCCGCGGTGGAACTGAGGAGTTGGTGGATCGTATTTTCCCAGATTTCTTATAATTTCTTGTACATGCCTCTGCAACAACCTGAAAAATTTTAGGAGCTCAAAAAATTTCAACAGAGAACACATGTGCACAAAAATACGGTTTTTGGGGATTTTGTTCGATCGGGTTCTAAACGCGCTAGAGCAAGCTAAGGTAGGTTAACGGCGTGGCTCTGATACCATTGTAAGCCCGCGGGGGCGCCCCGGCCGTCGATCCGACGCCGGAAACGCGGAAAACAAAAACTTTGCGAACTTTGCAAAACGACACCGCCGCGGACTTTTTACCCGGATCGGGCCATTAACCTAGCTAGCTAGCAAAAAGAAAAGAGTAGAGAAGTATACCAAGCGATCCGTGTCCTTCGATCTTCATCTCCACTCCGATCTCCCGCAGATCTCCGTCACCTCCTCGCTCGTCGGAAAGGGGCACCACGTAGCCGGAATCTTTTACGGGCTCCCGCCTCTTGACCGAGGCAACTCGGGCGTGAAGTTGGCTAGCCGACGCGTCCTAGGCTTGCTATAGAATAGTGTAGTGAGTTGTCTCTTTAGGGTTTAGGGAAGTTGCCATGAAATGGTGGAGGTAAAGAAAACAACTCAAAAAGAGCTTATGAACTTTTTAGCATGAGAAAGGATATCAAACATATTTCTCACTCAAAAGGAAAATGATCCTCTCTCTTTAGCCAAAGTGGCCGGCCCCCCTTCTCCATAGAATTAGATTGGAGAGAGAAAAGAGAATACCATAAAACAATATATCAAAAAGATAATATAAACCTCACATCCTTTCTCACTCATCTCACAAATCAATCCCTTTTCTAAACCATCAAATGAAAAGCCATCAAATGGATAAGAAAGGAATATCATCATGAAGCAAGTCTCATCAAAAGCAACATATGCAAGAAAGCCCCTCACAGCAAAGTTAATTGCAAAGTTGCAATTAACCCCCTTCCAACGAAAAGTCCGGCCGAGAAGGAAAAAAGGAAAACCGGCCGGAACGGAATACAAACTGGCAACTTCATAAAACCGATCCCGTAATAAATTACAGGAAAACCCCGCTACTGCAAATACATGCCCGCATTTGTATTCGCACTGAACACAAATGCAAAGAGACAAAACTACACTATCTGATACTAGTATCCGGCTTAAGCCAAAGCCGGCTAGTAAAAACCGCCCGATCATGATCCGTGCAATACCGCACGTATCTGATCGAACCCTGCCATATCTCCATACGGCCTCTACAGCGTTTCGCCCGAAACTTGAGTAACTGTCTGTGTGGTGGACTCTAAAGACTCGTCAATACTGTGGCTGTGGATTTAACCACTAGCACGTCAGAGGTATAAGCCAATACGTGACGGGCCACCAGGTATTGACCAAAAGGGACGTCGATGAGCGAACTCATCCTGACACCCTACTGAGCCTGTCAGTGACAATATCCGTACAGTCCGGTCCGTTCGTCTATGAGCATCGCATGGCGGGCCTAGGGGGTTGGTAAAAGTCAGACCCCCAAAAGCGGTACAAGTCGTGTCGGAGTGTAGCCCAGAACACCCTGAGATACTACTGGAATACCTACCAGCAAATCTCCTGCCTTGGCCAAGGACTTTTCATGTTCTGGCTCTCCTAGACACAGCACGACCTCACCCCCAATACCGGGAGAGACGAACCCCTGCAGATCCGCTCACTGCCTCCATGTGGCTCGGGACTGTACCCAACTAAAACCTGTTTGCACGACTCCTTTGAGCCGTGGTAGGGTAGTAATCAAAGTACAGTGGGAACTCACACGAGACAAATGACGATCCCAGGTCGATGAACTAACCTGTACACATGTCACCTGGGAACTGCTATCTGACGTCTGGTATATCCCAACTAGCAGGTTCCCGGCGAGTCCTGTCCGGTGTACTCATAACCCAATGAGCACCTGTATACATCTTAGGTGAATCAACTGACACCAGTGGCTTGTGAGACCGGCCACCGCCCCTCGTCGGGGTCTCGACTGTATACACTAGTCTACTGTGGAGAATCGATGCCCTGTCTCGAAACTCCCTCGACTAGGGACCATTTAAGGATGTGCTTATAGACCCCAGCTCCCACTTATATGATCGCCCTCATACTGCTGGAAGTCAAGCAAGAATCCTAGGGGCTTTATCAACGTGTAATAGCGACTCGTAAGGTCACCTAAAGCAGTACACGATGATAAAGATAAACCAGATAGCATACTATCATCTCGAGTAAGACTGTCCTATCGGGATAGGTCCTCCCCTCAATCATTGCAATCACGTGCCTGTGACCCAATAATTGACTCTGAGGGCACTATCTCCAACAATTCGATGTATGTTTTCGTGCACCATGTGCACCTGATTAGGATTCTTGCGCATACTTGGCCCACTTGATGCGATTTTGTGCACACCAGATGCACTAAATCGGGGTTTTGTGCAGATTAGATGCACCTGATATTGAGTCGTGCACGCCCGTTGCACTTGACAGATGTTTTTGGTGCACACCTGTTGCACTTAGTTTTGTTTTTGTGTGTATTCATGGTATCTTTAGTTGGTTTCGATTTCAGTGCGCACCGGACGCACATGATATTTTTATGATGTGATTGGGATTGATTTCAGTTTGAGCAGTATGTTTTCATAGTCATTATTATTTGATTTAGTAACCAGGCGGGACGTGTATGTTAAATAAAGGATATATATATAGCTATTTTTTTAAATTAAATGTCCGCTACTTATACCGTGATACGTGCATTGCACGGCGAATTTTCAAGAGGGGTTTTTGTATGCTTCTTTATTATGAGGCTTAGGCGATTTTACTAGGATGCGAAATATATATAAGTTATAGATTGATGTATATTATGATGGTTTTAACATTGGGTTATGATATTTTATTCTCGCCATAACTCCGATGATTGCATTATGCTTGACGGAGTTGATTTTAGTTATGTATTGATGATTTCGGAGCCCCGACGATTTGAATGTTTTGCTAAACGTTTTAGTATTTGGAGGGGGAGTTTTAATTTAAATTCGGGGACCGAATTTCTTAAAGGGGGGAAGATTGTAACGTTTTAAAAATGATTAAATAAATAATTAAATGAATAAAAGTGTTTAAGTGAATTTTAGGATTTTCGGTAAAGTAAAATGTATTTTTCATAAAACCAAACCGTGATTGTTTTTCATTATAATTTTAAAAATATCTATTTTAATTATGAAATTACTAGTAAATGGTGTTTATTTAGCCACTTATAAATTTTTAGTTTAATAAAATATTTTTCCTAAATTAATAATTTTAAATATTAACATAAGCTTTATTTTTACACTAAATTAGTGTAAATTATAAATTTAAATGGTTTTAATTTGTAAAAATGAACCATGGAATATTAGAATTTAGTGTGTATCATGCAAAAATTATTTGCAAATTTTTCCTATTTTCTAGAGCTTTCTTGAGTTGCTATAGTAAAGAAATAAATAAATAAATAAATAAAGCATGAAAAGACTTTTATTGATGTTTCTTCTCTTGAAACTTCTACACACTTTTCCCACTCTCTTCTTTCTCTCCCTCACCTCTCTAGGGCCGGCCACAAACCCCCCATGGCTGCCCCCCCCCCCATTTTCCACCTCATTTTTATGCAAAATTCATCAAAAACACATCAAAAATTCAATTAAAATTCCACAAAATCCTATTTATTCCATACTCTTTATTCCTTGCTCATTTTTATATGAAATTTGGAGATGGAAAGCATACATTTTGGAGGCTCAATTCTTGTTTGGATTTCACATTTTGAAGGTATAATTTTCTTTCTTTTGATTTATTGTTATTAGATGTTCATATTAAGCATAATTAGATTTAATGAATTAATTCTATGTTCTTTTTTTTAAAATGCAAGCTAGGGTTCTAAATTCAAGTTATGATTTTTAATAATTAATTAGGGTTATAGTATTTAGTTTAACACTTTTAGTATTAGGAAATCTTGCATGGTTATTGTTTAACAAATTGTTATTCAAAAAAATTGTTTTAAATTAGAAATTTAGTTAACTAGGTTTTTGCAAAATGTGGTTGTGGTTAATATAAAATTCTAATTTGGGTTGTTATCATTGGATTATAGTTTTAGTGGAAATATTAGCATGTTAATGGAAAGAAAAACTTAGTTTGATTGCTAGTTTCTATGGTTAATTGATAAATTGTGATAAAAATTGCTAATTTTGTAAACTAGATTTTAGAAATTTTTATATAAATGAGATTAAAAATATAATTATGGTTTCATTATATCATTATCATCATGAATTGTGGTTTAAGTCATTAATTTATGCAAAATCATGTTTTGTGGTGGAATTGTGGTATTTTGCTTGAAAAATGTTGAAAATTGTTAAAGGGTGCAAACTAGAAATTTCAAATTTATACAAAATTGTGTAATAAAAATATAGTAATGGTTTGTATAGTCTAGTGATGCTATTTAATGAGTTTTATGACCATTGGATTCATTTAAATGTCAAGTTTTGATGAAAAACGGTAAATTGGCATTTTCGGGTTTTTCGAAAACGAACGATTTGATTGATTTTAGGGTTTTGATGGATTAAATCATGTTTTATATTATAAGTAACGAGTTTTCTAAACTACAAGCTGTTTGTTGATGTTTATCTCGATCCATCGGAGTTTGTACGCCGATATCGAGCGATATTTGGTTCTTTTGCGTGGACGGGACATAGGTTTTAACCTATGCTTGTTCCTTGTATCGTTTGACTTTTGTATGTGATTCGGTTTACGATGCTATTTATATGTTTGCGTTTAGGTACCCTTCAAGTGGACTGCGGGCGATGAAGAGGAGGATGGCGATACCGTCGTCGGCAGACATGGACCAGGTGAGTAGATGCATATCTACGGGGGGAAGTCGGGTGGATGGCGTTTAGCACCCCCGCAACGTAGAATAGGAATAGTACTTATTGACATTAGGAAACCCGATGTGACCCTAGATTCTTACTGAGCAGGATCCTAGTAATGACCCTAGGCGGGACTAGACTGATTTAGGAAAACAATACCTGAGGATGAATACTTTGGGAGGGGTTCGTAGGTTTCAGATAGAAACACACACGCACACACTAAAACTTGACATGGCGTATACGTATATGTGTGTATATATATAAAACTAGGTATAGGTGTATATATATACACAACACGTATATGGGATTCGTTGATGTGATATGATATCTGAGGTATGATGAAACAGTATGACTAGGCTTGATGCCGTGATTCTTGACTATACAGTCGTATTAAAGTGTTAGCGGATCATTAGAGAAAGAGATAATGAACATGAATATATAAATTATGAAGGGTGGTGGTGATATTGAGGTACATGGGACGCTAAAATAGTACCTGGGCTGTAGCTTGTGACTTGATGACGATAAGATATCGGTATGACTTAATCACAATATGATACATATGACATGATATTTCTGAGGATAAACTAATGATGCTTATCATGATGGCAATGATATATGATTGATGTATGCGATCACAGTTTAGCACCTTGATCATGAGATGTGTTGATGATGACATTATACGAATGAGGAGACACCTAGGAGATACTTGACCGTACCCCGATATTGGGATGCCGTACGATGGATTTTACCGTACGAGGCTTAGATTTGATGATTGATCCGCACTCTTGATTCGAGGAAGCCGTACTACGTACGTGACGCTATTGAGGCGGGATCGCCGACTATTAGAGATATTGATTCAGACTTAGGTAGACTCTAGTTTCTTACTGACTGGTCTATTAGGTTTAGTTCCTTAGGATGTTAGATGGACACTAGTTTAGGTTCGACTCACATAGTGGTAATTGTACTCGTATTTCGCAGAGGAGTGGATAATGCACATCTGTCTTTACATTCATACTGTAATCATCATGGTGCATGTCCTTACATATGTTGCTATAATCAGTATAAACCATACATGTTAGGACACCAGCACCATTACCGATGATGCGCATATTCCACGCACACTTATTTGCCGGCTCACACACATCATCATCGGTAATTGCTAAGTCACGTACACTTTAGATCATATTGTCTTTTATGGATAGAATCAGTTAACAACTAGACCGATATAATATTGTGATTATTCTCTGATGTTAGTATAGACATGATATTTATTACTTAGACATCCATGCATTCATATTTTCATGTTATCATGCAGTATTATAGGCATATGCCGACACTTATCATATAGTTACTCATGATTTTGAGATTTGGATTTCTATGAGATTTCTGGATTTTTGGGGAAAACCGCAAAAATATATAAAAAACTTCTCTCTCTCTCCTCTTCTCTTTTTAAAATAAGATGCTGTTTTCTCGTGATGTATGTGTCGTCCACCATGAGATTTCATGTTTTCTGATGGATTTCGAGACCCGATTCGAGGAGTGGATGAACCGTCTCGGGTACATGGTAGGCCCGGTATGGTACCCGGGGCAAGAAGATCGAGTTGTAGACAATGAGCCTGACAGGGGAAGACTACCTACCGGTGATGTCTGGCGCGGCGGATATCCGGAGGATACCGACCGTTGTCGTGAGATTTGATGATATGGGCCAATCCGGACTGACGGAGCCCGACATATTGAGACTTGAGATTACATGTGTTGTGTCGATGCTTGACACGGATTTCCATGGATTTCATTGTTGAGATTTCAGATGCTTATACACACTTTACTATGATAACAGCTAAAGAGTTCTTATACATATATATCTGGATTTCAGGATTTGTTACTTTACATTCATGGTGCATGCATTTCATTTCATATGACATAGACACGAGCACGGAGTATCTGCACTTACACGTAGTATTACCCTGCTATTACTAAATGATTGGGACTTAGTAGTGTATTATTATGACCTAGGATAGCGTCGTGCATTCGATTTCTTTTCGTAGATGTCTTCTACTCACGAGTTGGCAACTCACCCCCGTTGTGCCAAATTTTATCACAGGTTCGGTGTACAGGTTTCCCTGGCAGCTTGCTGGCACATCTATTCTTTCAGGGTGATTTGCACGGTAGGTTGGTTCACTTGTATCCGAACCACCATTGTACTTTTATTCATTCATTTGTATCTAGTAAGCTCCATCAACCATACTTGTATTACTTGATAAGTTTATTGGACCGGTCTTTTATTTTGACCTTAGAGTCGCGCATATATTATTCTGATCTGGTGGTTTTGTTTTATTTTGAGTTTTGAGCCTCGCCCTTTGGCGTTGTATATTATTGTGCTCGTTGTGGTTGTTTCCGCCAGTTGGCTTTGAGCTAGCACCCGTTTGGGGATGCTTTTTATTGTTTATGTATATTATACTTGTTGTACCCATTTGGGGGCCAGTTTTAAAGAGGAGACTCTGCCGAAATTTTTGGGAAAATTTGCTGATACTTTCAAACTTGTTTTTCTTCATGTTTCTTTTACTTCTTCTTCTTTTATATGGTTTAGATTTCTGGGCTTCGGCTTACTTAGGTTACGTGGCGCCTCTAGACGCTTCGTAATCTAAGTGCCGCTCACGTTCCGTACTCTCGGGTCGTGACAGAATGAGAGTGTATGGATGATGGAACCACAATAATAATGCAAGAGAGAAAAGGTCATCATATGAAGAAATGATCACAAAGAAACTCCAACACCCAAACTACCATCATCAACAACCATGATTGCTCACAAAGTCAAGCAATCATGAACTCAAGAAAGTCAAGGAATGGTCCTCCATCATGAGACCATCATGATACAAGAAAATGCAAAGAACACCCTTCCAAATTGCTTATTTGCACAAATGCAAATAAGCCCTCCTCCACCAATCTTCGGCCAATGAACGATACAAAGGAAATTGGTCGTAACGGAAAGCAAACTGGCAACTCCAGAAAACTGGTCCCGTAATAAATTACAGGAAAACCCCGATACTGTGTCTATACATCCGCATCTGTATTCCGACCGAATACAAATGCAAAGAGACAAAATCTACACTGTACCATACTAGGATCCGGCTTAAACCAAAGCCAGCTAGTATTATCCGTTCGATCCTGATCCGTACAATACCGCACGTATCTGATCGAACCCTGCCATATCTCCATACGGCCTCTACAGCGTTTCGCCTGAAAACTTGAGCAACTGAATGTGGGGGACTCTAAAGACTCATCAACACCATGGTTGTGGATTTAACCACTAGCACGTCAGAGGTATAAGCTAATACGTAACGGGCTACCAGGTATTGACCAAAAGGGACGTCGATGAGCGAACTCATCCTGACACCCTACTGAGCCTGTCAGTGACAATATCCGTACAGTCCGGTCCGTTCGTCTATGATCATCGCATGGCAGGCCTAGGGGGTTGGTAAAAGTCAGACCCCCAAAATCGGTACAAGTCGTGTCGGAGTGTAGCCCAGAACACCCTGAGATACTACTGGAATACCTACCAGTAAATCTTCTGCCTCGGCCGAGGGCTTTGTGTAATGGCTCTCCTAGACACAGCGCGACCTCACCCCCAATAACGGGAGAGACGAACCCCCGAAAATCCGCTCACTGCCTCCATATGGCTCGGGACTGTACCCAACTAAAACCTGTTTGCACGTCTCCTTTGAGCGTGGTAGGGTAGTAATCAAAGTACAGTGGGAACTCACACAAGACAAATGACGATCCTCAGGTCGATGAACTAACCTGTACACATGTCACCAAGGAACTGCTATCTGACGTCAGGTATAAGACCAACTAGCATGTTCCCGGCGAGTCCTGTCCGGTGTACTCATAACCCAATGAGCACCTGTATACATCTTAGGTGAACCAACTGACACAAATGGCTTGTGAGACCGGCCACCGCCCCTCGTCGGGGTCTCGACTGTATACACTAGTCTACTCTGGAGTATCGATGCCCTGTCTCGAAACTACCACGACTAGGGACCTTTTAAGGATGTGCTTATAAACCCCAGCTCCCACTTATATGATCGCCCTCATACTGCTGGTGGTCAAGCAAGAATCCTAGGGGCTCTATCAACGTGTAATAGCGACATGTCAGGTCACCTAAAGCAGTACACGATGATAAAGATAAACCAGATAGCATACTATCATATCGAGTAAGACTGTCCTACTGGGACAGGTCCTCCCTCAATCATTGCAATCACGTGCCTGTGATCCAATAATTGACTCTAAGGGCACTATCTCCAACACGAACACCCAACAACCAATGTAAAATTAAAATATCAAAACTAAGCATTCCAAAATACGGAAAACCATAGCCAAAATCACACTAAAATGCTCCCAGATTTTGACTCAGGCCAAAAGTAGTTGCACCAACAAGTCTAGGGTACTGTATATGATGTATATGACCTACTAGATCAACTCCGACACCAATTTCCACCAAGTGGCCGGCCACATCACTGTAAAAACCGGGCTCCTCTTCCCCTAGGCTCCAATGGGCTTCATCTCATCAAGGTAGTCTCCTAGTATCCTAATTTGGTCCCTGGAGTTGTTTGCTAAGTTTAGAAATTCCCCGGGTATCTCCAGATTTCCCTGCACACCCTATATCCACACAAAACCGACATGTATCATTTCTAAAGTTTGTATTTTGGTTACTACACTCAATTACAGCTCTTGAATTCAATCCCTAAGCATTGTAACAGCCACTACACACCTTAATCTACAAAAACACCCAAACCCTTCACTAGAATTTTCCAACATCACAATTCCACGCTAAAACGACTTCTAAACTAAACTAGAATTGAAAGAAGCTTAAAACTAACAAAACGGAAGAAGCTATACCTCATTTAGGCCACTCTAGACAGCCCTAGCTTTCCAAAGTTGTCAAAATCCCATTTTGCTTGGTCCAATGTGTAGAGGGTGAAGAGGAGATCAACTTTTGTGAAAAAGGTTTAGGGTTTTGGCAAGGTTTTTTTTGGGGGGGGGGGTCAAGAGGGTAGAAGATGGAGGGAGATGAAGAAGAAGAAGAAGATGGAATTGGTGGTGGAACAATGAGGCAGCACTCTCTGCCTCTCTCTTACTTTCTTACTCTCATTCTCTCTCCTAGTATGCTTATTCTCATCATTATGGCCCCTCTATATCCAAGTCATCATTACACTTTTTTCCGTTATTTTCTCACCAATAACACATACACCGTAATAAAAATAACACAAATGAAATAACATGTAACATGTCATGGTGCACTAACCATGAAAATTGTAGAAACACGGATTTGGCTTAATCGCGATTAGCAGTGCACTAATCGGGTTTTTATCGAAACTGCATATAATAAATTTTAAAAATGCCAAATCCTTTAGTTATATTATTAATTAAATAAATTATTTTAATTTCCAATTATTTCACAATTATCGGTATATATTTATACACTTTTTTGAAAACCACAATTTCGCAAATCGGGCAGTTTTCGGGAAATATATTATTTTAATATTAAATTCCAAAAATAATATTTTATATTTTTTGAAATGTTACAAAGCAAGCTTGTCCAAACTCCTATGAAGCCTATTGGTAACACATACCGTATAGTCCTGTCTCTTCATCTGATATGTCGCTTATCAAGTCTACGCGTGGTAACGCCAGACCCCAGTAACTTGATAAGTCATGCCGATGTATGGCTCATAACGGTTTGAGAAACTACTGATAACACTTACCAGTAAGTCTCATCAACAGCCCTGGCTAGGGACTTTCTGTTATAGCCAATCGATCATAGCGCAACATCAACTCCCAATACCGGGAGAGACGAAACCCTTCCTATCGCTCATTGCCTCCAAGTGACTTGGGACTGTACCCAAAATCCTCATGTTTGCACGAATCCTTTGAGCCGTGGTAGGGAGGAAATCAAAGCTCGGTGGGAGCAACACAAGGCTCTATGACGATCTAGGGTCTACAGACTAACATGTACCGGTGTCACCTGAGAACTGCTATCTGACGATATGTATAATACCAAATAGGAGTTTTCGGCGAGTCCTGTTCGGTGTACCCATTCTCTAATGAGAACCTTTGTAAAATTTTTGATGTCACACACCAATGGTTGTGGGATCAACCATCTCCCCATACAGGGTCAAGAAACATACACTTGAGTCTGCTCTGGAATATCGATGCCCTGTCTCGATATCCCCTCGACTAGGAACTGTTTAAAGGATGTACTTGTGGACCATCCTGGCCCCACTAGTATGATCTACATCATAGTCCTTGTAGTAAAGTACATACCCTAAGGGCTTTATCAACATGTAAGAGAGAGACGGTATAATAATACAAGTCTACATATCAAGATAAAGGCAACCAGATAGAATACTATTATGTCGAGCCAGAAAGTCCTCTATATATATGCCGAACCATCCACTATAATAAACATCAATGTACAATAATGGCCTCTAGGTCATACATATCCCTAACAATCTTCCACTTGCACTAAGTCCAGTTGTTATAGTATCTCATACCCAACATCCCAAATAGTCTCTCGAATTGCGTCTGGGGGAGGGACTTCGTGAGTGGATCCGCTACTTTGTCTTTCGTGTCAACTCTCCTGACCTCGATCTCCTGGCGATCAACTATCTCCCGGATCAGGTGATACCGCCTAAGAATATGTCTGGATCTCTTATGGGACCGGGGTTCCTTAGCCAAAGCCACAGCTCCATTGTTATCATAATACGCAGGTATTGGATGCTCAATGGATGGAACCACACAAAGTTCAGCTATGAACTTCATCAACCAGACAGGCTCTTTAGCAGCATCGTTCACAGCGATGTATTCAGCCTCCATCGTCAAGTCTTCTACGGTATCTTGCTTGGAACTCTTCCAATATACCGCCTCTCTATTGAGGGTAAAGACAAAACCAGAGACCGACATGCTGTCGTCCTTATCACTCTGGAAGCTCAAATCGGTAAAGGACACCTTGAGTTCATCGTTATCATACACCAAGAGCATTTCTTTAGTCCTTCTCAAGTACTTAAGAATGTTCATCATGGTCGTCCAGTGGTTTTCCCCAGGATATGATTGATACCTACTCACTACATCTAGGGAGTTAGCTACATTCAGTCTGGTACACAACATCGCATACATGATTGACCTGACTGCCGAAGCATAGGGTATCCCTTACATGCAAGCCCTCTCCAGATCAGTCTCGGGAGACATCTCTTTGGAGAGAGTGATTCCTCAGCAAGTGGGTAAATTACCACGCTTAGAATCTTCTGTACTAAACCTATTTAGTATGGTGTCTATGTACCTAGATTGGGACAATCCCAACATCCGTTTAGATCTATCTCTATAGATCTTAATCCCTAGGATGTAGGATGCATCACCTAGATCTTTCATAGAGAACTTGTATGATAAGAAGAGCTTGACATCGTATTATCCAATAATATAATACTAGAATCCGGCTTAAACTAAAGCCCACTAGTATTGTCCGTACGAATCTTGATATGTGAACAAGTGCACGTATATGATCGAACCCTGCCGTAAAACCATACGGCCTCTACATCGTTTCGCCCGAAGCAGGGAAACCCTCTGTGTGGGACTCTAATGACTCGTCAATAAGCTGGTAGTGGGTTTAACCAGAAGCACGTCAGCGACACTAGTTGTACGTAACGGCTACCCAGGTATTGAGCGAAAGGAAGGCCGACGAGCAAACTCATCCGAACCCCTACTGAGCTTGTCCGTGAAAATATCTGTCCAGTCCGGTTTGTTCGTCTAAGAGTATCGCATATTGAGTCTAGGGGGTGGATAAAGTCAGACCCTTAATAACACGACATTTCGTGTCGGCATGAAGCCCATCACCAACTGAGAAACTACTGATCTAAGTCGTTAATTCTCGACTACCTTGGCCAAGGATTTCTGGTGATGACCACCCGTGAACAACGCGACATCAACCCCTAATACCGGGAGAGACGAATCCCCGACGATCCGCTCACTTGCTCCATGTGGCTCGGGACTATACCCAACTAAAACCTGTTTGCACGACTCCTTTGAGTCGTGGTTGGGTAGTAATCAAAGCACAGTGGGAACTCACACGAGACAAATGACGATCTCAAGTCGTCAGACTAACCTGCACACATGTCACCTGCGAACTGCTATCTGACAATAGGTATACTACCAACCAGCAGGTTCCCGGCGAGTCTGTCCAGTGTACTCATAACCCAATGAGCACCTATATACTATGTTAGGTGAAGAAACTGACACCATTGGCTTGTGAGATCTGGCCACCGCCCCTCATCGGGGTCTCGATCAGTATACACTAGTCTAATCTGGAGTATCAAAGCCCACTCTCAAAACTCCCACGACTAGGGACATTTAAGGATGTGCTTATAGACCACCTAGCTCCTACATATATGATCGCCATCATAATTCTGGTAGTCAAGAAAGAAACTGTAACGTTTTGAAAATCGTTTAGGTGAAATTTCCGATAATCGGTAAAATAACTGATGTTTTCCGTAAAAACCAGCATATAATTACTTTTCAACATAGACTTTAATAAACATCTTCTAGCTATGTAATTGCTAGTATTTGGTATTTAATTGGTCAATTGTAAAATTCCAGTTTACTTAAATATTTTCCTTAATTAATTATTTTTAATATTATTTTAAGGTTTCATTAATACATTTAATTAGTGATAATTACAAAATAGAAGGAGTTAATACAAATTATGTGAACCATGACAACCTAGAATCTAGTTTGTAACATATTCTTTCTTCTAGAATTTTCCTCATGGTTCTAGATGTTTTTAGAATGCTAGATAAAATAATATATGACTAGAAATTGATGTGAGGTGCTTATTGAGACTTGAAGGGGTTTTCTTCTTATGGAAAATTCTACAATCATCCACACATCCCCATTTCCCTTGCTGGCTGAGCAAGGACAATCCCCCCCTCTCCATTCAACTCATCTTGTCTCATAAAAAAAAAGAAAATTAAGAAGGAAAGTAATAATTAAGTAGTGGTTTTGACTTGGTGGAAATTTTCAACACAACATAACACCTCATCTTTCTCTCTCTCCCACCTCCAAAGAATTGGCCGAGCCCTCTCCCATGGCTGCTGTCCAAATTTCCCCACCCCATTTCACCTCCAAAATCTTAATGAAATCCATCAAAAATCAATGCAAAGCCTCACTAATTATCCATTTAACCCCTACCCATTATTCTTTGTTCAATCAAGCATAAATCTTGAGGCAAGATGACAACTTGGGAGGCTAAGTTTGCATGTTGATCTTCAAATCTTTGAGGTATAAATCCTAACCCCCATAGTAAATTGGTTGGTTAAATACTTTAAATCAACTTAATTAGGTATTTAAATGGTGTTATTGCAAGGTTTCAAAATTCAAGAGAAGGGTTTGGATTTAGAGTTAGGGTTTTCATTATAATTTGTAGTTTAACACCTTAAATCATGCAAAATCTAGTCTAGTTGTTGATTTGTACATTATTACTTTAAAATTGTTAAAATTGGATAATTTTGCAAACTAGTTGTTTTGGATTAATAGAAATTGGTGTGATAAAATTATAGTAATGGTTTGTGCGACTTAGTTAAGATACTTAGTGAATATTGTGTCCACTAGTTTTGTTAAAACATCATGTTTTTAAGTAAAACGGGTAATTGTCGCTTACTAGGTTTTTGGATTTAATCGTTTGAACTAAGTTTGAGATTTTGGTGATTTACAACCTTTTCTATATAGTAATTAGTGTTTTGTGAATATGCAAGTGGTACGAGTGGGTATTAGGAGTAGTGGTTTTCAGGTCTTGCGACCCTAGTTGTAGTTTGTGGTGTTGTCGCGGCGCGTTTCGTGCACCAAGTGTGCGCGCGTCAATTAGTGCGCGTGGTTATCTTGTATCGTTTGTTTCATCGAATATCATTTATTTATCCTTTTAATTGCTTGTGTGCGATTTCAGGATTGGGTACAGAGGCGTCGGATGTGGCGCGGAAATGTCGAAGCTGAAATCGGATCAGATTAGCCGAGGCATCCAGGTGAGTAAATGTATATCTACGGGAGAAGTCGGGTGGATGGCGTGTAGCACCCCCGCAATCTCATAGGATATGATGTGTTAGGATATATATATATATACACATGTGTTGGTGCGCAATATGAGTACTTAGCAAGAAAAGTTTTAGGAGACCATAGGTTGGATTTAGTGTATTTGGAAGAAAGTACTTTCAGTTTAGTTTCTTAGTTGTGAAACACTAGAGTATGATTTTCACATGCACACATGCACACACGTGATATGTTTGGGTGTATATGTTTATATGTATATGTGTGTGTGTGTGTGAGTGTGCGTGTGCGCGCGCGCGCGCTGGTGTGTGTGTGTATACACACACACACACATGGATGATGAGCCCAGTATATGATACGTGGAGATGAGCCGATATGATCGGGCATGATGCTGTGAGTTGTGATATGTGATTGGGTCGTGATATGATACGACATGATATTATAGCGGATCGTTGGGCAATGTGTTTTCATACACACGAGGATATATGTTTGATGATATTAGGATGTGCTAGATTTTAGAAAAGTACCCTTAATTCATGATTTTACGATGATGATACCATATGAATAATGAGGTATATGTGATATTTGACCCGTACCCCGATTTGGGATGCCGTACGATGGATTTTACTATACGAGTTATAGATATGATGATTGATCCGCACTCTTGACTTGAGGATTTCGTACTATGTATTTTACCGTAGGTGACGCTATTGAGGCGGGATCACCGACTACTAGATATATCGACTTGGACTTTAGGCGGATTTTCTTTACCCTATAGACTAGGCTCAAATCATACTTATATTTCTAAAACCTAACGAATCGTGAGTATTTTTAAAGACTGGCTGAGGGATACTACGGATTTTTCAAAAGACGTATCTTTTCTCAAAGACCCCGTAGCCCCTCTCTTTTTCTAAAACCACCATTCATGCTATTTCAAACCCCAAAATCTGCATGACTCGTATATGGATAGGTATATGCTTCTATGTTACGGTTACTACACCATTTTTCGTATATTTATACTGTTCTCATCGCATTGCATGCTTATAAATGTGTTTTCTTTAGTTATTATGAACCCCTGTTGTCAGGAAACCAACACCATTACCGATGATACGTATGCTCCACGTACACTTGCTTGCCGGCTCACACACATCATTATCGGTAATTTCCATGTCACGTACACATTAGAAAACATTATTTCGTAAGTATAAATTGCTAGCTAGTAGTTGCAACAAAGTACTAGTACAATAGCTTTCATATGCTAGTTTGGACATTGCATATCTTACTTAGATATTTCCTGCAGTTAAACATTCATTCTGATATGCAATATCGTAGGGCTTTATGCCGTATTCACTTTTCATTGACTCGTGATTTTGAGATTTCGGATCTTTCATGATATTTCTGGATTTGGGAAACCGCATGTGAATGTTTATAAACTTATGATTATTTTAAAAGAGAAAGATGCAGTTTTCCTTGATATGATGAGTAGCGTCCACCATGATGTTTTCTCGGTTCTGAGTTGACTTTCAAGACCCGATTCGAGGAGGAGGATGAACCGTCTGCGGGTACATGGTGGACCCGGTGAGGTACCCCGGGGCGAGAGTGGTTTTGTGGGGATGACAATGAGCCTGGCAGGGGAGCACTACCTACCAGCGATTTCATGGAAACTCAACGGATATCCGGAGGATACCGATCGGAGTTATGAGAGAGATGGATATATGGGCCGATCTGGACTGACGGAGCCCATGGGACGATCCTGACTATGCGGAGCACGAGATTTGAGTATTATGTGTCACTGTCGGACATGAATTTCGAGATGTTTTGAGTGTCGATCCTGGGCACTCGGGTTTTATCATGATTTGTGTGTCGTTGTTGGACACACGTTGGATGGTGCATTAGTACATGTCACACATCGATGTATTATTATTCCTGACATAGACACGAGTACATTGATTTCATACTTATGATATACTGTCACCCTTGTTGTAGTATTGTATATTTTATTGTATGACCTATGAGAGAGTCTTACATGCGATTTCTTCTCGGTGATGTTTTCTACTCACGAGTTAGCAACTCACCCCCGTTGTGCCACAGTTTCTTGCTGGTTTTGCCATACAGGTTTCCTTGGCGGCTTTGCTGGTACACTGCTTCCTTCCGGATGATTGCTTAGTAGGTGGGTTCACTTGCATCGTGACCACCGTTGTACTTTATTATTTCAGTTGTATCTAGTAAACTCTATCAACCAGACTGGTTTATTTTGATAGACTTAGAAAATCAGTTGTTTATTATTTCGACCATAGAGTCGCACGCTTGTATTATTTGGGTTCTTCTCTGGTTTTCTCGAGGATGTTGGTTTTCTTTCTGATTTTTGATCCTCGCCCTTCGGCGTTGTATATTATATTGCTTGCGTGGTTGTTTCTGCCAATTGGCAAAAAGATAGCTCTCGCTTGGGGATGCCCTTATTCATTATTTATGTATTTCATGTGTTGTACTCGTTTGGGGGCTGATCAGTCGAAAATACTGCATCTTTAACACGGCAATTTCCCTATCAATCGCATTCATATAGAAGTGGTCGGCATTCATATAGCACATATTAGCAAAACAGTCGTAAAATATCAGATTACATGTGTTAGACCTTAAAACCGGCATTTCTAGGGAAATTGATTGCATTTTATAGCATGGCATCATTCCTATATTGCGCAACTTGTGTTTCGAAGTCTGTTCAGGTAAATCCAGAAGAATGGCCAAAATTGCATAATAGTGCTGATAAATTTACGCCAACTCAGAGACTTGGAAGCTGGTAGCAATACAGAGGGAATTACACAAATCAACATATCAGATAAATACCCCAAAGATAGCCCAAAGCAGCAGGAGAAATTGTGCACAGTAACCCTCTCACGTGACCGCGGATCCGCGGCATAAGGAGGCACGTACCGCGGATCCGCGGCGCTTCTGCCATGTCATCACTTGAATTTCAGTGCATTATTTTTATCTCAGGGCCCGCATTCATTTCATATGCTTCAAGTTCCAGAATCATCCAGAGTATTCTTCCAGATCTGCAAGGATCATTAAATTAACCTAATCTTGATTAAGCTAATTAAGCTCCTAACAACCTAGTTCTAGAAGCTCCCTCTAACCAACTACTTCTAAAAGTCTCTCTAGCTAACAAACTTTTGGAGGGAAATTCAAATTTTGAATCCTAGATCTAGGCTTTTGGAAGTCTATAAAAAGGAGCCTAGATCTAAGGGTTGAGGGTTAATCAATTATTAGTGAATCAATCACTAGTTGGTTCATCTCCCCCATTTCTCCCATAAGTTTAGTAACAAAACTTGTGTTCCAAACCCTAATCCTAATCCAATCAATCAAGATTCCAAATTCAAGATCCATGGAGTTCAAGCAAAGCAAGTCTTCAACCATCCTTTAGAAGCGAAGCCGGCACTCATCGGAGCATGAGATCCAAGCCGATCCACGACTCAAGGAGCCGATGCAACGCTAGATTCGACAATTTTGTTCCTTCTCAAATTCTTGTAGTCTCTTGAGCAATGTGTAACGATTTGTGGAATAAATAAAGGTGAAGATTCTTTAAAATTGCTTTTATTTCAATTCGAGCATTATGATTCGTATTCAATTATTGAATGTATTCTTTGTGATGATGCACGAATAAACTCCGCTCGTGGAGGAATCGAAACGATTGTAGAATGATGATGTTGACGAATCTTTAACGTTTTTCTTAAGTCTTATAGCAATTGTAAATTCTTGAAAATTGAATGATCGATGATCTAGATCAATGCGAAATGCATTCTTGATTGTTTTCGCACGATCTAGTGATCAACGATCGATCATTGGATTTTCAAAAAGCTAACTAGTGAATGTGATTCATCGAAAGGAAAAAGGATAGGATGAGGAAACCTAATTCTTCGTAAGATCCTTGATCCTCGATGAATCTACATCGATTTAGCATCAATTCATCAATGGATAAGAAACGTTAATCTTTAGTCTTCTTCACATCTACGATCTAATCGATTCCTACGAGCTTTACTTCAAATCTTGAAACATAAATTGATTGGAATTCTATCGATACTTGATTCTTGATGTTTATCGTTTTCTTGATTCTTGATTAGAATAGTGATACTTGAAACTCATCGATAAAAATCTTGAATCGTTTTTGCTTTTCTTTTCTATTAAAGTTTTCAATTCAAACAAAACAAAATACGAACGAATCGCACAATCCCTGTGGACGATCCGCACTTGCTAACGAAATCTATATACGACACCGTTATTGATTGCTGTCAAATAATTCTTTGATTGTGATTTCTATTCAATTGTCTCAAACATACACAACGGAAAAAAACATTCAATCAAATGGCGCCGCTGCCGGGGATCGCGCGCTAATTTGTTCTATATTGAAATTTGAATTGAAAGATTTATTCCATTGCACTTTTGAGATCAAAATTCGCATAAACCCTAAACGATTTGTTGTGGTTTGTTGCAAGGAAATCTGGAGCTTGCTGTGCAATTGAAAAATTATTTGGATAATTCCAAAGGATAAGAGAAGTGATCAGAAGTGTCCTGTAAAATTTTTGTGTAGTGTTCCTACCATTCAACCGCGGAAGCGCGGTCTAAGCCATCAACTGCGGCGGAACCGCGGCTTGCTAGAAGGATCTCTGTGCAATTTTTCCTCAGGTAACTTCTTACTTTCTTATCTCTCTCTCAATCTGCTCCAAATAACAAATTTCTGCTGGCTTCTTTGCAAAAATCGCAGCGCCACAAAAAGCAAATTAAAAATTGTGCGTGTTTTTTGTTTCTTGGTTGTTTGCATAATTAATACGGATATTAAGGGGCACGGCCAAATTCAGATTAGGTGGGGAGTTCATTACCCTTACTAAGTCCCAAAAATCATAAACTTGCATCCGCATTTACCCTCATTAATTAAAAAAGATCTAGAGATGACTCTAAGGACCATCGCGCTCACTTAGGACAAGAGAAGGACGTGGGTAATTCATTGCTTATCCGCGTTTCTTTGTGGTGTCTAAGGCAACTGTGTCGAAGGCTAGTGGTTATTAATTAGGCCCACTACATACGTAGTGGAGTACCTTCCCACTTACCTGGCACTTACCTGGCCACAGGGGGACAAAGAGGCAGTGGAGGATTTTATCCTGCGACTTGTCTTTTGGCAGTTAGGAGCGATCTAGAGCCGGACCTAGGTAACCACTAGATTATAGGGTATTGCTTGTTGCATTTATCGTGCCACATCATTTTTTCAAAAATCCGTCCATTTTTCAAAACAAACACCAATCACATTCATTCTCTCCTCTAATTATAAATTCACGCTGCCACTTGTACTAACCGTTTTTAGTGAAAGATAGGCTGGACAACGGGATTCTAGTGCCTGTTTAGTCCGTGTCCCTTCGATCAACTCCGTAGTCGATATTTCTACATTTACCCCTTCTTTACCTACCACCACACCCACACTGATGGATCCTACTCCATCAAATTTCTTTACCACTACCCTGCCGCCGTCCGTTGGTGCGCAGAATCCATCCCGCATATCTCTCCAAGAGAGGTGCTATCCTAGGCGAGGTCCTCTTTCGACCTGCTTATCCATTCCACCAGCCAACGGGGAAAATTTTGAAATTAAACCCCAATACATCAACCTTCTACCCAAATACCACGGTCTCAAGACTGAGGACGCATACGTGTTTATCACGAAATTTGAAAATGTATGCGCAGTGATGGGTACTTCATAGCTTTCTGTGGATGCTATGTGTCTATGTCTTCTTCCATTTACCTTGTGCGATATAGCCGAGAAGTGGCTGTATAACACTACCGCACATTCCATTACGAATTGGGAAGAATTCGTTGCAGCATTCCTTAAGAAATTCTACCCTAATCACAAGACCGCTCGAGTCCGCAGTGAAATAAATCAATTCACCCAGCTTCCAAATGAACCATTTTCAAAATATCTTGACCGCTTCAAGGATCTTTTAGTTCAATGCCCACATCACGGAATCCCAAGATGGGAACTGTGTCGAATCATATATGAGGGCAGTAACCCTAACACTAAACAGAGTCTTGAAAACATGTGTCAAAGAACTTTTATGACTAACGATGATGGGGAAGCTTGGATATACTTAGAAAATTTCGCTGAAAAATCTTTATAGTGGGAAAGTCCATCATTTAGGGGTGGAAATAACCAATCGGATGTTTCCATAGGAGTTAGAGCTGACATTTCATCTATACACAAGAAACTCGAGACTATGGAATATAAATTTTTAGCTGCCGCCCTAAATCAAATGTCACTTTCCAAAACTGTATGTGGCTGCTGTTCTGATCCTTCTCATTTGACGGAAGAATGTCCACGAAATTCTCCGTTTCAAGGTCATGAACATATCAATTCTTCCTTTCAAAGACCTAGGAACGACCCATTTTCTTCCACATATAATCAGGGTTGGAGGAATCACCCGAACTTTGCTTGAAACCAATCCCAATCTCAAAACACGGTTCCAAACATGAATCATTTCCAAAGGGTCCCTCTACCACAATAGCAACCACCACTTCAATTAAGTCAGCACCCCTTCTAATCACAGAACTTCCAAAATCCGGTCAACACACCTGCACAGTCTAGTCCTTTACAATTGACCGGGACTGATGAATCCTCTTCATTCATAAACTTGCTTCTAACAAATCTTATGCAAGTATCGGCTGAAATAAAGACTTCTGTCGATGATATAAAGAAAAACTCAGCGTCTCAAGCTGAGAGTATCAAATCGATGGAAGCAGAAATTGCACGATTGAAAGCCGAAATGAGTGCAAGAGAGAAAGAGAAACTCCCAGCTCAACCTTTACCCAATCCTGGCTATTCACATCATGTGAATGCAATCACCACGTTGAGATCTGGGAGAGCTTGATAATCACGTTGGGGAAGAGATTGATGACACTGAAAAATCTATCGATGATACCCCGGCTGAGACCTTTCCTTCCACCTCTAATTCTAATTCTAACCCCAGTTCTTCTACCCCACCACCTTCTTGCGAGCCTATTCTTCGTTTCCCAAAAGACTCGCCACCTCAGCCCACCTCTTCTAGTTCTTCACAGACGGTCCCCACTCCTCTTTTGGGATTTCGTCTACCCCCTCTTCCTTCTCCAGTGTTGGACCCTGATCTTATTGCTCAAGCTCCTTACCCAAATCAGTTAAGGGGAAACACACTGAGTCCACAAATGGAGAAGATCATTGAAATATTTAAACAGGTTAACATCAATATCCCTCTTCTAGATGCTATCCAACAAGTCCCAGCGTATGCGAAAGTTCTTAAAGACTTGTGCACTGAGAAGGGGAAGAAACAAATGCCCAAGAAGATATTCATAGCAAAGACTGTAGACACGGCTTTCCCCCAGCAATTACCAAGGAAACGTAAGGATCCAGGCTATCCTACGATTTCCATCTCTATTGGGGAGAAACACATCAACCGTGCTCTACTAGACCTTGGGGAAAGTGTTAACCTGCTTCCTTTCTCAGTCTATGAGCAGTTAGGGATCGGAGCGTTGAAACCAACCCATTGCACTCTCTAGATGGCTGACCGATCAATCACCAAACCTAGGGGTGAACTGGAGGATGTGTTAATAAAAATCGGGGAATTCATATTCCCTGTGGACTTTATTGTAATTGATACACAGCCTGTAACGAACCCACGGAATCAAATTCCGGTGATTTTAGGTCACCCCTTTTTGGCCACTTCCAATGCAATAATCAACTGTCGTAATGGTTCTATGACCCTATCCTTCAGGAATAGGACAATAGAACTGAACATTTACAAGTTGGGAAGTGTACCCTCCGAACCTACTGCTCAGGTATGTTCTGTCGACTTAATGGATGTCGACAGCAGCGAATTTGATGATCCTCCTGATACCGATCTTGACTCTTTTCATACGTTGTTGTTTGACCCAACTATGTATCATACACATACGGACTCTTCCACCGAGATGTCCGGGTCAACAATTAACACCGATTATGAACTGCTTTTAGAGTCTGAAGATCACCCCGTACTTTGTGATGACATTATTCTTCGGGGTATTGATGAAACTTTTGAGGAGATCTTCGCTGATGAACTTGCCTTTTTGAATGACATGGGTGTTGAGATGAATCATCTCCCAATCACTGAAATTGAACATCCACCCTTTCTTCTGAATTGTAAAAAGAATGCGAGTAATCCATCACAAGCACTGCACCGTCTCTCCAAAATGAGACGCACACGCACTCTCTTCCACCACTTAACCTTTCCCCACTTCTTCTTCTACCAACCAGAGCACTGCATTGACAAAATTTTTGAAGGGTTGGTGTTGACATTCGGTCTTTGCAAAGCTTGGCATCGACCATTGATTTTTTACCCCCTCATGTGATTTTCAAAGATTAACATTGCAGAACTCAAGTTTGGGGGGAACATTTTTTCTGGCTCTTGGAAAGAAAATCTTTACAAAATTTTGAGCCAAAAATAAGTTTGGGGGAGGGTCTTCACTTAAATATTTTGCCCCTACTAATAAATTCCTCCCAGGCTTACAGGTTTTTGAGATTTAGCAGAAGGCAACATGTAGGGTTCCTAGGCACACTAGTGAGGTCTCACAAGGCATCGAACATGCCATTTTCAAAAATTCTAGGTGCCGAGAGACCCGACTACGGATCGTTTGCTAGAAAACTAGGCGAAAAAAGCTAACTAGTTAACACTTAACTACAAGATACGGAAATACAACCTTTGTAGATCCGGTGCTCCACCTCTATAGCTCCGCAACGAGGTCCTCTCCGCTGTCCAAATCAAATCCGGGCTCTAGCGTCGGCTTCGTCGGAGAATGGGCAAGCTAGGTCGTCGATGTCCATGCCGAAGATGATCTACGTCGAGGCATCGCTAAATCAAGCTCCGACTTCACCAAGTCTAGAAACTTGTGAAGAAAACACACTCTACTACTTGGCAAGAGGTAGAGAATGAAGAAATAGGAAGTGGGTTAACTTTAGAATTGGATTTCTCACTCAAAAACATCAATCACCATTGATGAGGTAAGCTTTTCTTCACTTGAAGCAAGGAAGAAGAAGAAGAAGCTTGTTATGATAAGAATTAATTTAATTAGAAAAGAAACTCATTCTTATCATAACATGACCATGGTTAGTTGTAGAGAGTGAACTAGGGTTAGTGGAGTGGTTAGGGTTAAGCATGAGACAAAATGGTTAACTAAGTCAAAGCTTCATGAAGATTCATGAACAAAACAAAATAGCAACCATTTTTCCCTTTTTGCTTTTAATTTTCTTTTCCAAATGAATAACTAATAAATAAATAAATGAAAAAGAAAACATAACCCTAACCATTCACAACCATGGTTTAATCTTTACACTTAACCAATTTAGCATACATCATCAAACATGATACAATCAAGTGCACAAAAATATATCACATATATAATGCGCACTTCCGAGTGAGAAAATCCATTTAAAGTGAACCGATACTAGTTAATGCAAAGTAATATATCAAATATATAAATATGCATTAAATCATTAAATCAACACTTGATTCAATAATCCGGTCATGTCACACACAACCGACTAGTATACAATATATCGGCTTATTGAATCAACGCTTGTATCGATAACTAGGTTATATCGCATACAACCATTCGATACATTTATCGCGAGAATAGAATACGGTATCACATACACGCATTATTCTCGGTCCCGCACATATCTCATATGCGCTCCTATTTCGTTTCGCTTGAGCCAGGAAACCTCTGTGTAGGACTCTAAAGACTCGTCAATACGCCGGCAGCGGATGATGATCATATCAAACATCCACAAGCCGCAAGCGGTCTGCTAAACGTAACGGCCACCCGGGTATTGAGCGATCTGAAGATCGACGAGCAAGCCCGCTCACACTCCAGTGAATCCAACCAGTAACACTTCCGTACAGTCCGGTCTGATCGTCTGATATGTCGCATATCTCGCCTAGGGGTGGTAAACGTCAGACCCCAATAGCTCGATAAGTCGTGTCGATATGAGGTCTATAACTGTTCGAGAAACTACTGGTAACACTTACCAGTAAATCTCAGCAACCCTGGCCAGGGATTTCCTGTTATAGCCAATCGAACACAGCGCAACATCAACTCCCTATACCGGGAGAGACGAATCCCCTCCTATCGCTCATTGCCTCCATGTGACTCGGGACTGTACCCAAAAACCACCGTTTTGCACGCCCTCTTGGACGTGGTAAGATGGAAATCAAAGCACAGTGGGAACCACACAAGACTCTATGACGATCTCGGGTCAACAGACTACTCTGTACCAGTGTCACCAGAGAACTGCCATCTGACGTGAGGTATAATACCATCTGGGAGTTCTCGGCGAGTCCGTCCAGTGTACCCAGTCTCTACTGAGCACCCGTATATCATCTCTGATGTCAAACACCAATGGATATGGGATCATCCATCGCCCATCTGTATGGGTCGAGAAGGTACACGCTAGTCTACTCTGGTATATCGATGCCCCGTCTCGATACACCCACGACTAGGGACTTTGAAGGATGTACTTATAGACTACCATGTCCCCACTAGTATGATCCGCATCATAGTCCAGGTAGTCAAGTACAGATCCTAAGGGCTTTACCAACATGTAACAGAGAGACAATCAGCATACACGTTAAGGTAAAGGGTAACCAGATAGCATACTATCATGTCGAGCAAGAAAGTCCTCCCTATATATGTCCCAGCATCCACTACAATATACATCCTATGTACAGTAATGGCCTCTAGGGCATACATATAACTAACAATCTCCCACTTGCACTAGGGCTATCTGATAGCAGTGGTTGCAGTATCTCATACTCAACCATCCCATAAAAGTCTCTCTCTGGGAACAGGCCTTTGTGAGTGGATCCGCTGTGTTGTCCTCTGAGTCTACTCTCCTAACCTTGATCATCCTGGAGATCAACCATCTCCATGATCAGGTGATACTGCCATAGATTATGTCTGGATCACTGATGGGACGGTCGTTCCTTGGCATAAGCCACAACTCCATTGTCACACGATGGGAGGAACATAGTTCATCTCATGAACCAATATACACCCAGACTGCCTCTTTGGTAGCATCTTAAGTAGCGATGTATCCTGCCTTTATCGTCTAGTATGTCACGGTATCTTGCTTGGAACTCTTCCAACATACCGCCCCTTTACTGAGGGTAAAGACAATGCCTGCGACTGACATTCAGTCGTCTGTATCACCCTGGAACGCTTCCAGTGATTCTCCCCAGGATCGATTGATACCATCTCACTACAACTAGTGAGTATTCTAACATCCAATTAGATCTATCTCATAGATCCAAAACTCAGGATTTAAGAGGTATCATTTTGATCCTATATGGAGAATCATGGTGATAAGCGGAGATTGATCGAGCGTAGCATAGGAAACTCCTTCCCTATCAAGAGTATGTCATCCACGTACTCTACGAGGATCGTCACCATACTCCCTACTACCTTTTTGTTTATACAAGGTTCATCTACCATTTTGATGATGTCAAACTCTTTGACTAATCTATCAAAACAGATGTTCCAACTCCGCGATGCCTGCTTTAATCCTATAAAGCATCTTGCCCACGTTTCCGCTGCTCCCACTGTTTACGAAGCCCTCTGGCTGTGTACTTACAGACGCACTCTTCTAAATCATCATTTAGAAAAGCAGTCAAGACACCCAACCGCCAGATATCGTAGTCATGGTATGTAGCCGTGGTAAGTAGGATCTGGATGGACTTAAGCATAGATCCTTAGAAAAGGTTTCATCATAATCCACGCCTGGTCAATGACGAAAACCTTTAACAAGTTTAGCTTTGAAAGTCTCAACTTTTCCATCTACACCAAGTAATCTTCTCAAGATATACTCGCTCCTGATGGGGATTTAATCCTTCAGATATAGCAACCAAAGTCCATACTTTGTTGGTGTATAAGGATTCCATCTCAGATCGCTAAGCATCCAGCCATTCTTACAGAGTCTCACTCCTGATGGCCAGCTGGAAACTAGTTGGGTCATCATCTCATGATGCAATCCTCGCTCCCACTGTCATAGAGAAACAGAAGTATCTCTCAGGTGGGTGAGGAACCCTACTAGATCGGCGGAGAGGCTGAGGTTCGTTGGTTTCCACTGAATCCTCTGGTTGTACCAAATCATACTGTAGTTTGTATAGCTGGAACACTTCCAGTTCTACATAACAGACCTTGCCTCGAGCTTGTCCGGATTTTGCTTTTAGACATAGGCCGGACAACCCCTAATCTTAACTAGCTTAAGACATGGGCTCTTCCCTTTCCATATCTCATATGGAGTGGTAGGCAACTGATTTGATTCGAACCCTATTCAATAGGTATGCAGCTTCTCAAGTGCATAACTCCCAAAAAGGAAATAGGTAACTCAGTAGTACTCATCATAGAGCACACCTTATCACATAGGGTGTAATTGCTCCACCCCGATATACCATCGTGCTATGGTGTATACGGAGGAGTAATGCTGAGAGAGAATCTCATTCTCCTTTAGAACAATCCAGGAATTCCGTGCTCAAGTATTCTCCTCCTTGATCTCATCATAGGATATAATACTTATACCCGTATTCTGGTTCTCTACTTCTGTCTTATATCTATGAATATCTCAAAAGGTTCAGACTTGTGTTTCAACAGGAACATAGGTCTGAATCTCGAAAGATTATCAGAGAATGTAATGAAGTACAAAGAACCGGTGTTGGCATGTGTAGACAGGGGACCTACATACATCAACATGTATCATCCCAAGAGTTCACTAACTCTTTCTCTGTTTTCAGTAAACAGAGCTATGGTCATCTTATCTTTGTGACATGACTGGCGAGTTTCACAAGATGTAAATTCAAAATGATTTAAATATGCATCTATATGTAACTCTAGCTAGTCGGGTCACATTGATCTGACCTAGTCTACAATGCCTCAAGAAGAATTCGTTCAGTTCTGAACTCTTCCTCTTGTGTGTGTTCCATACACTAAGAACTGTAGTTTGATTTAGAACGTCAATGCTTTTAGATAACGTGCCTGAACCGATCAACTTTTGATATAGGAAATGTTCAAAACATTATCCAACAATACAAAATTTTATCGTTTCTTTACTAATAAAGAGACAGATATGATTTTGTATATCAGGTTCGGTATCTAATAACATTCGTTCAGAATCAATGTATCGGTAATACAGGGTGACAGTAACCGACAGACTTGGCTGCAACTCTTGCCCCGTTTTCTGCCTCATGAAACTTATCACCCGTTCTCAGTTCTCTACCTTTCTGTAGCCCTATGTAACAGATTACATATCTGGGATCCTGATCTGGTATCACATACCCAGGACGTAAAGGATACTGAGAAACAGTTCTGTATAATGAACACACCCGAAGATGATGCATCAGCATGCACTCTCTTCGTTTGGGCGGCACGGGAAATCTGGTATTCCCCAATTTCCTGCTCTGTCTTATAACAATTATAAGTTGGAGCGGGACCAACGTTCCCCAGCTCAGTATAACAAGCGGGTTCGGTCAATATTCCGTATTATTATCTTGATTAAGGCGTGATATGGTCGCTACCTGGAGAGAGAGAGAAGAAAACACTCAGCGTGCGCACTGTCAAGAATAGATTGGTTATAATTTTATCTAATCAGGATGGCTCCTACTGCTTTTTATCAAATCTTCCTTCAAACCCTAAAAGGAAAGACTAGCCGGGATTAATTACACACTACAAGTTCGCCAATCTTTCAGCCAGGCCAGTGTCGGTACTTTGAGGGAGGTCCCCCGTGCTTTCGCACGAACCTAATTAATGTAAACCTCATTTTCCCAGAGACGTAACCTCGTTAACACCTTTCTAGAAACCTACTTGATCGGCTAATTGTAATGTATAAAACTCTCCCAGGAGTAACTCTTACTCGCAGCGGGTATCGGGATCCAACTATCTCATAGAAGGTATGCAATCTCATTGCAAATTTTAACACTTGAAATTCCCGATAATATTTTGCCCCTAGCGTCCTATGACCTTGACGCAGGCCAACAAACCATAGTCCGCTAGTCAAGTTCAACCCGTCATTTCCTGATTGAATTAAACCCACCCGCACGACCCTTGACGCAGGCCAACAAAGTCGCACGACTACCCTAATCCACTCACATCATATGCTTATGCAGATAAGCACCAGTTAGCTACCGCACACTACGCCTTGACGCAGGCCAACAAACGTAGCACGAATACTAACTACTACTTATCTGAAATGACGGAGGGCTACGAGAGGTTTTTCTGAAAACCTATTGCGTAATGAACTTGATATCGTTGTAGAATCAAATGATTTTAAAATGGAGTGCTTTTGAGGCTTTTCTAGTTTTGCTAAAGGAGTCACTCCCGGTGAAGGGATCGTCGGTCCTTTCCTCGTCGAATGAGGTGCGGGATATATCATATATATCACTGTGCAAAGCAAAAACTCTTAAAAGCAATCAAAAGACAAACCGAGTGTGTAGCATCTGCCAGTTATTGCTAAAGGAGTCACTCCCGGTGAAGGGATCTCGGTCCTTTCCTCATCGAATAAGGTGCAGGATATATCTCATATACCGCTATGCAAAGCAAGAACTGTAGCTACCTGTTTTATTTTGAAATTCGATTCTACAACATCTTAGGTTTCTTTTATTTCATTAATCACATTAATGAAGTCCCATCATTTAAGTACCTAAACATCACAGATAAATATGACGTACACTTATGCCATCCGCATTCGCCTCGATGTCCCCTCGTGCACCGTTAGGTTAGGTAACTAACGACAGAGCGGGGCAGGGCTAGCGCGGGTGTAAAACATAAGTAACGTCTATATAATATATCATATATACTATATATACTGTATCTATCACAGAACATCACATGATCTCATCACAGATATCGCAGCAGAAGAAACATATGAAATATTGGATATACTAGGACGTCCGTGTTTTCAATACGAGCCAGTATAAAACACGGATTCCACGGTCGTGATGAATAGCCAATCCCACACCCCTAGACCCCTACGAGAGTGGCAAGCAACCCTACCAATTCTAGAGTTAGGAGATCCGGACTCGACTCCTCGAGTTGGTCTCCCACTGGACCCCAGAACCCGGTTACTTGTGCTCCCCTCCTTGGGTCTATCCTAGTGCAGAAAAGTAAATAATATACAAACGGTGACAACTTCCGCAACCTGGAAGCGCCCCAAATAAAAGAATATTACATACAAGTTTTTACATGAATGAAAATGAAAAACACTCATCTCACATAAAAAACCCCGGCTATTCAAACACGACGATCCAATATAACATATCCAGCAACACATAACATCACATGTCATCAACGTAAGTAAATATGTCCATCCCAATTGTCGTTGACATATAGCAACGAAACCGGCGATATCACATATTACACTTACGGTCACAGAAAAGAAAGTGTAAAACTACAACAGTTGGAATCCGCAACCACCTCAGACATCGCATGCCTGACCAAATGAATTACTTAGACATCACATGCCTAACAATTATAAACCCCACATTTTAGTCTCATTATCGAAAACTCTTTTCAATATCAAGTCGGGTAATTCAACAAGATTCCCGACATCCTGATCGAATACTCGTCGCAAACTTTAGTAGGCGGCCGCACCCCCGATACCGTCGACGAAGTGCACCAAGGCGGAACACCGCTACCGCGAGCACCCGAACGGATGCTTTCGGCGACGGGGTTCTCCTACAGTCACTTGGTCGGGGCTATGGAGTGAGGCTGTCTATTAAGTTTACCCGGCGAGTATCCGCGTACGCTACGTGATTGCGACGGACTTTTGATCACATCAAAATTCCGTGGCAACCGATCAAGTGAGACTAAATTGCTATGTTTATAACATTCATTCAGTTATCTCATAACTTCTTATGAATTCCAATTATTGTATCCCATTCCAGATAATTAGAAAATGTTAAACTTTCCGATTGAACATTCGAACACCCAAGTTTTCCCGATACAGCTCAACACATGAAATAAGTCTAACAACATTCCGTTCGTGCCTCAGTACCAACGGTCCAGCCGTAGAAGGGTCAAGCCAACGCCTCACATGTGGCACGCCGTACTGCCCCAAACCCGAAGGTTCAAAGGGCAGTTCAAGACGGTCACATAATCGAGTTAAGGTTTGTTGTCTTCTAGAGGGTCCATCGCGTTACTTGCACTACTTAGAACGTCGTTAAACTACGGAAAAATCCAACACTTGGAAATTTCCCGACAGGGGAAAAATTGGGTATTTATATCCGGTCGAACTTTTTAACATATTCTAAAATTTATCCGGAAAGCCACACAGACAAAATTTGATAATCCGATCGAATATACTAAGTCCCCAAAACAACTGCAGAAAATTCAACTCTTGAATAATTTTTAAAAATACCCAGAGAACTCAGAAGCTGAAACAATGAATTACTGTGTAACAAGTTAGGGCTAACGTCATACATCCGCCGCGGAACCGCCGCATAAGCTAAGCTTATGCCGCGGTTCCGCCGCCAAAATCACTGTTCATTAAAAAAAATTTCCAGCGTAATTCTTAGAATTTCCTGCTGAGTTCTCTGCATATTTTTAATTTGGAAAAATCCACGTTTTCATAAAAAGTACAAAGAGCAATTTTCCGGGTTAAGTTTTGGTTCGATCGGACTTCAAATTCCGTCTGGACTTCGCCTAAGGCTCTAGCTAGTCTCTGATACCACTGTAGGGTTCCTAGGCACACTAGTGAGGTCTCACAAGGCATCGAACATGCCATTTTCAAAAATTCTAGGTGCCGAGAGACCCGACTACGGATCGTTTGCTAGAAAACTAGGCGAAAAAAGCTAACTAGTTAACACTTAACTACAAGATACGGAAATACAACCTTTGTAGATCCGGTGCTCCACCTCCATAGCTCCGCAACGAGGTCCTCTCCGCTGTCCAAATCAAATCCGGGCTCTAGCGTCGGCTTCGTCGGAGAATGGGCAAGCTAGGTCGTCGATGTCCATGCCGAAGATGATCTACGTCGAGGCATCGCTAAATCAAGCTCCGACTTCACCAAGTCTAGAAACTTGTGAAGAAAACACACTTTACTACTTGGCAAGAGGTAGAGAATGAAGAAATAGGAAGTGGGTTAACTTTAGAATTGGATTTCTCACTCAAAAACATCAATCACCATTGATGAGGTAAGCTTTTCTTCAGTTGAAGCAAGGAAGAAGAAGAAGAAGCTTGTTATGATAAGAATTAATTTAATTAGAAAAGAAACTCATTCTTATCATAACATGACCATGGTTAGTTGTAGAGAGTGAACTAGGGTTAGTGGAGTGGTTAGGGTTAAGCATGAGACAAAATGGTTAACTAAGTCAAAGCTTCATGAAGATTCATGAACAAAACAAAATAGCAACCATTTTTCGCTTTTTGCTTTTAATTTTCTTTTCCAAATGAATAACTAATAAATAAATAAATGAAAAAGAAAACATAACCCTAACCATTCACAACCATGGTTTAATCTTTACACTTAACCAATTTAGCATGCATCATCAAACATGATACAATCAAGTGCACAAAAATATATCACATATATAATGCGCACTTCCGAGTGAGAAAATCCATTTAAAGTGAACCGATACTAGTTAATGCAAAGTAATATATCAAATATATAAATATGCATTAAATCATTAAATCAACACTTGATTCAATGATCCGGTCATGTCACACACAACCGACTAGTATACAATATATCGGCTTATTGAATCAACGCTTGAATCGATAACTAGGTTATATCGCATACAACCATTCGATACATTTATCGCGAGAATAGAATACGGTATCACATACACGCATTATTCTCGGTCCCGCACATATCTCATATGCGCTCCTATTTCGTTTCGCTTGAGCCAGGAAACCTCTGTGTAGGACTCTAAAGACTCGTCAATACGCCGGCAGCGGATGATGATCATATCAAACATCCACAAGCCGCAAGCGGTCTGCTAAACGTAACGGCCACCCGGGTATTGAGCGATCTGAAGATCGACGAGCAAGCCCGCTCACACTCCAGTGAATCCAACCAGTAACACTTCCGTACAGTCCGGTCTGATCGTCTGATATGTCGCATATCTCGCCTAGGGGTGGTAAACGTCAGACCCCAATAGCTCGATAAGTCGTGTCGATATGAGGTCTATAACTGTTCGAGAAACTACTGGTAACACTTACCAGTAAATCTCAGCAACCCTGGCCAGGGATTTCCTGTTATAGCCAATCGAACACAGCGCAACATCAACTCCCTATACCGGGAGAGACGAATCCCCTCCTATCGCTCATTGCCTCCATGTGACTCGGGACTGTACCCAAAAACCACCGTTTTGCACGCCCTCTTGGACGTGGTAAGATGGAAATCAAAGCACAGTGGGAACTACACAAGACTCTATGACGATCTCGGGTCAACAGACTACTCTGTACCAGTGTCACCAGAGAACTGCCATCTGACGTGAGGTATAATACCATCTGGGAGTTCTCGGCGAGTCCGTCCAGTGTACCCAGTCTCTACTGAGCACCCGTATATCATCTCTGATGTCAAACACCAATGGATATGGGATCATCCATCGCCCATCTGTATGGGTCGAGAAGGTACACGCTAGTCTACTCTGGTATATCGATGCCCCGTCTCGATACACCCACGACTAGGGACTTTGAAGGATGTACTTATAGACTACCATGTCCCCACTAGTATGATCCGCATCATAGTCCAGGTAGTCAAGTACAGATCCTAAGGGCTTTACCAACATGTAACAGAGAGACAATCAGCATACACGTTAAGGTAAAGGGTAACCAGATAGCATACTATCATGTCGAGCAAGAAAGTCCTCCCTATATATGTCCCAGCATCCACTACAATATACATCCTATGTACAGTAATGGCCTCTAGGGCATACATATAACTAACACAACAGTGTGGACACTGTTGAAAACAAGTTTGGGGGAGGTTTGTGCTTGTTTTTCGCATCATTTGCATATCATTTGCATAAGCACAAAACATTTTTTAAAACATATAAAAATTTAAAAAAATATCAAAGGATAAAAATATTTTTTGTACATAAATATGATAATAAAAGATTAGATAGTGAAAAATTACATCCATGAGATTAGAAAAATTTAGGAAAACTAAGAAAATTAGAAGTTTTCTTATACGAACTAGTAATAACAAGTTATGAGCCGTTGTCCCAAGGGTTAGTAAGATGGAGGAAGTCACTAATCTGAGGATAAAAATAAGTCTGAAAAATAGTTTCTATTCTGGAAGCCAAACATTTTGAACGTTGATACCCTGCTATTTGCACTTACACACGACTTGAAGCCCTGGATAGTTGAGGATACCTTGAAATGCTCTTGTCTAAAAGCCGATGTATGAAGGAAATATAAAAAAATGAAGAAAATATATAAAGTGGTGAGAAAAATGGACACTGGTTTTGTTATCACCGAGGGAAATAAAAAATATATAGCAAGGGTGCCTCTTCACCTAGTGCCCTAAGGCCAACTGGTCTGGGAGTCACTGCTATGCCTTATGTGGTGCAAGACGAGGAAAATACATCAAATAAGCAAGCACATGAGTAATCGGTCGGTTTGTACCTCAAGAAGTATTAACGGTCGCATGAAAGTGTATGAGCAATCTCATCTAAATATTCATTAATCAAAAAGTACTGAGGCTGATGGGCAAGAGTATGATAGCTTGAATTAAATTCTTCGGGTGTAGGGATGTCCTTTACACAAACGCAGGGTGATATGATCGATGTTTGGAAGAAAGATAGGAATGAAGAATAAGACGATGTTTTATTGAGGGAGGACGTGATTCCTGACATCTTTTCATGACCATTAAGATAGGGCTCATGACAACCGAAAAGCTAGCTTAGTTGGAAACCCTAATTTTCAAGGCTTTTCTTTAAATGTAATATTCGTGATCTTTCTTTTATTATTGGATTTTGTGGGTGCAATCCGCTGATAGCCCTCAGGAGATAACACTCATCCTACTAGGGACACCTAGAGGTTTAAAGGCTTGTTGCACGTGCTCAGTGCAATCGTGTTGCCTACGAAAGTGTGCTGGTTAGTTTTTCTCTTTCTTTATTTTCTCCTTCTCTTTTTAATAAAAAAAGTTCGCTCGAGACGATCGAAAATAAGTTTGGAGGAATTTGATCAGTCGAAAATACTGCATCTTTAACACGGTAATTTCCCTATCAATCGCATTCATATAGAAATGTTCGGCATTCATATAGCACGTATTAGCAAAATAGTCGTAAAATATCAGATTACATGTGTTAGACCTTAAAACCGGCATTTCTAGGGAAATTGACTGCATTTCATAGCATGGCATCATTCCTATATTGCGCAACTTGTGTTTCGAAGTCTGTTCAGGTAAATCCAGAAGAATGGCCAAAATTGCATAATAGTGCTGATAAATTTACGCTAACTCAAAGACTTGGAAGCTGGTAGCAATACAGAGGGAATTACACAAATCAACATATCAGATAAATACCCCAAAGTTAGCCCAAAGCAGCAGGAGAAATTGTGCACAGTAACCCTCTCACGTTACCGCGGATCAGCGGTATAAGGAGGCACGTGCCGCGGATCCGCTGCGCTTCTGCCACGTCATCACTTGAATTTCAGTGCATTATTTTTATCTCAGGGCCCACATTCATTTCATATTCTTCAAGTTACAGAATCATCCAGAGTATTCTTCCAGATCTGCAAGGATCATTAAATTAACCTAATCTTGATTAAGCTAATTAAGCTCCTAACAACCTAGTTCTAGAAGCTCCCTCTAACTAACTACTTCTAGAAGCCTCTCTAGCTAACAAACTTTTGGAGGGAAATTCAAATTTTGAATCCTAGATCTAGGGTTTTGGAAGTCTATAAAAAGGAGCTTAGATCTAAGGGTTGAGGGTTAATCAATTATTAGTGAATCAATCACTAGTTGGTTCATCTCCCCCATTTCTCCCACAAGTTTAGTAACAAAACTTGTGTTCCAAACCCTAACCCTAATCCAACAATCAAGATTCCAAATTCAAGATCCATGGAGTTCAAGCAAAGCAAGTCTTCAACCATCCTTTAGAAGCGAAGCCGGCATTCATCGGAGCACGAGATCCAAGCCGATCCACGACTCAAGGAGCCGATGCAACGCTAGATTCGACAATTTTGTTCCTTCTCAAATTCTTGTAGTCTCTTGAGCAATGTGTAACGATTTGTGGAATAAATAAAGGTGAAGATTCTTTAAACTTGCTTTTATTTCAATTCGAGCATTATGATTCGTATTCAAATCTTGAATGTATTCTTTGTGATGATGCGCGAATAAACTCCGCTCGTGGAGGAATCGAAACGATTGTAGAATGATGATGTTGACGAATCTTTAACGTTTTTCTTAAGTCTTATAGAAATTGTAAATTCTTGAAAATTGAATGATCGATGATCTAGATCAATGCGAAATGCATTCTTGATTGTTTTCGCACGATCTAGAGATCAACGATCGATCATTGGATTTTCAAGAAGCTAACTAGTGAATGTGATTCATCGAAAGGAAAAATGATAGGATGAGGAACCCTAATTCTTCACAAGATCCTTGATCCTCGATGAATCTACATCGATTTAGCATCAATTCATCAATGGATAAGAAACATTAATCTTTAGTCTTCTTCACATCTATGATCTAATCGATTCCTATGAGCTTTACTTCAAATCTTGAAACATAAATTGATTGGAATTCTATCGTTACTTGATTCTTAATGTTTATCGTTTTCTTGATTCTTGATTAGAATAGTGATACTTGAAACTCATCGATAAAAATCTTGAATCGTTTTTGGTTTTCTTTTCCATTAAAGTTTTCAATTCAAACAAAACAAAATACGAAACGAATCGCACAATCCCTGTGGACGATCCGCACTTGCTAACGAAATCTATATACGACACCGTTATTGATTGCGGTCAAATATTTTTTGTTGTGATTTCTATTCAATTGTCTCAAACATACACAACGGAAAAAACATTCAATCAGGGGCCTATATTTACAACGGAGACTCTACCGAAATTTTCGGGAAATATGATGTTGCTTTTAAATATGTTTCCCTTCACTCTTTTCTTTAAAATTGGTTTAGATTTCTGCGCTTTGGCTTACTAAGATTACGTTGCACCTCTAGTCGTTTCGTAATTTAAGTGCCAGTCACGTTCCATAACTTCGGGTCATGACAGAATTCTATGGGCTCTATCAACAAGTAATAGTGATCTGTAATACCACTTAAAGCATGTACATGATGATAAAGACAAACCAGATAGCATACTATCATCTTGAGTAAGACTGTTCTATCCGTATAGGTCTTCCCTCAAACATTGCAATCGCGCGCCTGCAATTCAATAATTGACTTGAGGGTACTATAGCCAACAATCTCTCACTTGCACTTAAGGCTAATTATTGCGGTGTCGCATACTCACAGCCCATGTGATACCGAACACCCAACTTCACTACTAATCAGTCTCACAAAACTCGTTTGTGAAACTATTTTGTTCGAGAAATAGCCTCAGTAAGTGGATCCGCTCCAATGTTTCTTTCTATATCTCTCTATATCTCAACTTCGTGGAGAAAGACTATCTCCCGAAATGAGCAATACCTGTCTTAGAATTTGTCTGGATATCTAATGGGACCCAGTTCATAAATGAACTCCAAATCGAAAAAACTTCTTAGACTGTATCATCCACTGAATTTAATCAGAATCCTGGGCCATGCCTTCCACGATATCCGCTTGGGCCACCTGTCCAAGATACTGTCCCTCAAAAGAGGGAAAGCTATAACTCAGACAGCCACTCTGTCATCCAGGTCACCTTGGAAGCCTGAAATAATAACCGTCTTCCGAAGGAGGCTTTCGTTACCATATCCCAAGAACATCCATTTATGTTCATAACTGCTTCCAACGTTTCTCCATAATTGGATTAATATATACGCTTAATGCAGCCTGTGCAAAAGCAATATCTGTTGTGGTACTTAACATCTCGTGATTGACTCAATTGCCTAAGCATGTGATATGGTAATCATGCAGATCCCTCTCCTCATCAGTCTAGAAGACATCTCTTTAGAGAGGGTGACTCCTTCAACTACGGATACACCACCACGCCAGGAGTCGTCCGTTCTAAAACACCTTTAGAATAATGTCAAAGTATCCAAATTGGGACACTTCCTAAATCTAGATCTAAAACCATAGATCTAGAAACTAGAATCCCTGATATTTTTATCCATATCCCATGAGGAGAAACACCTTATGACAACCACAGTATATAACTGATCGTAGTATAGGAAGATCCATCCCTATCAAGTGCATGTCATCCAAATAGCTGGACATCACTCTCTACTACCTTCTTACCAAATCCATGTCCTATTCTGATGAAGTCAAAACCTATGACTGTCACATCAAAAATAGATTATCTATTTCCGCTATACCTGCTTTAGTCTATAAATAGACATAAGCTACTTTCCCACTATGCTTCCGCTGCTCCCACTGACTACAACAACCTTTTGGCAGAGTCATATACACGTGCACTTTCTAAAACTAATTTAGAATGATGTTATACTCATCCTCCTGCCAGGTCTCATAGTCTAGAACAGCAGCAATGACAAGTCTGGGTAAACAAGAACCTCCCTCTCACCATCTCTAAGAAGACCGAAGTATCTCTCGGGTGTCTGAGGTTACCTACCAAATCTGTGGAGTGCCTAATAGAATGTCGATTTCAATTAAATCTTTAGGTTCTACTAAATTTTCAGTAATCGTTTTTGGTTCTGGAATCACTTCCAGTTCTACCATACTCCCACTATTGTTTTCTTAAAAGAATCCATTTTAATAAAACTATGACGAGTCAAGAACAATATAATTATTGATCTTCCTGATGGTAAAAAGTTAACCCTCGTCAAAGCCTGGGATAACCCACAAACTGCCATTACTAAAACGTGCCTAGAGTTTATCCGGATTCTGGTTTTAAGCAACAGCCGGACAAGTCCATATATCTTAACATCATTAAGATATGAATCCATTCTATATATCCAATATAGAAACAAAGGCACAAATTTAATTGGAACCAGATTCAAAATCATGCAGCTGTCTCCAGTGCATATCAACCAAATGGAAGGAGGCCAAGCAACACTACCCATCTAGGAGTCCATCCACATATGAGTAACCTGAAAGAGAAGCAAGTTCTCAAAACCATTACTTACAACGGAATACCTAGCACAAGTATCTATATCTTCGACTACCTCGAAGAATCCTGATACTTCCAACAATGGTTATCTACTTTATTCTTTTAGCTATAACTACTCAAAACATAGACCCAGTATTTCAACAAAATACTTGTCTAAAACTAGAGAAGTCAAAATTAAAGAGAATATAGTACGAGTACCAACCCTTTGTCTTACAACATATGGTTCTCTACTTCATTCTTATACCTATAACTTCTCAAAATCCGGACCTTGTATTTGAACGAAATACTTGTCTAGAACTAGAGAAGTTATGAGTAAACAGAATATAGTACGAGTATCAACCCCTTTGTCCTAACGGACACCGGACAACATACAATACTTTGTATAAGTCCCCTGAGTTCAATAACTCAAACCCTGTGCACTGTAGGTTGAAAACTGTGCTATGGTTTGAAGAATTACACCGCTGTTGAATGCACCGTACCTAATCACCAACTGATATAGGTAAATGTCATAGACATAATTTCAAAAAGTTATATCTCACTTTATAAAATAAACGTACAGATATATCAGTTTGAAATTGGTGCATAACGACAGATATTCTAAACCAACTTTTTGCTGTCAGGCAAAAACCCAAGTGATTTGCTCAAATATCACTAATTATAAAGAATTATGATATGTATTGAGGATCTTATCACCCAATTCCCAATATCTTACTCCCACTCATCATCTATAATGCCATACAGATGTGAGAATCAAATCTGGTAAATACATACCCTGGAGTTAAAATCTAATTGGGAAGCCAGTTTTCACTTAACTTCGCACAGTAAATCTGAAAAATGTTTCGAAGTGGTATCCGGGTATTCCTAGTAATGCCTCTTCCACTATCCTGATTCATGAAAGTAACCATATACTTCCTCGCCCTCACTGCAATCCCTTTATATGTCTTTACTTATTACCTTCTGTACAACATACTTAGGCTAATTGATTTTCTTCCTTCCCTATCTTTTGGCACCAGCCTAAGGTTTGGAAGAAGACTATCCAATAAGCGCAATAGGTGTACTCTCCTAATACCAGGAGCCCTCGCAACCTGAGAGAAGGTGAAGAGAAAAGACAACTGAATAATCCTATTCTATTTCTCCAGAACCAGAATTCATCCTCGAACTAGAACAAGTTCCTTCGCGTTCGTATGTAACTATACGATGGCATATCCAAGAAATATGGATCTTCATAGTGATGCGAAGTGTTTTGGAGAAAACTAAAATAGATGTAGGAGTGGCAGGGGTATACGCGGTTTTGTCATGAATGATAGCAGTCGCAATTTCCTTTGCCCTTATTCGAATCCCTTTATATGTCTTTACTTATTATCTTCTATACACCACACTTAGGATAATTGGTTTTCTTCCTTCCATACCTTTTGGCACCTGCCTATGGTTTGTAAGAAAACTATCCAATGAGCGCAATAGGTGCAACACCTTAGATTGTGATTAGGGTTAATTAAGCGATAATGCGGGTTTTCTGAAAAAGTTTACCAAATTGGTTTCCTCACATTTTATAACAATTAATTAATATTTTATTATTATTTGTTTTCGTTTGCACACACTTGTGCATGTTAATATGAGGGTTAGTTGTGTTAATCTTGTTTAGTGACCATGACACCTTTAAGCTAATCCATGTCTTGTTAACCTTAACCCTTGATATTTGTGTGAGATATTTCCTTGTGTTTTGGAATTGGAGGGAGGTGGCAAGGTGACTCATGGGAGGAGTCATGCTTTCATTTATGAAGGTGAGGGAGAGAGTTAATGTGAGGGTATGCTTACCCTACACTTACCCCTTATCCTTATCATCTCTATCTCATCCCTCTCTCTCATTCTTATTTCACTATCTCACTCTCAATTATTTCCTTCATCTCCTATTCACTCTCAAAATGAACCCTCACCACTTCCTTCACTAAACCTTCACCAAACTTCATCAAATCTCACCCAAATCACTTCCCATGTCTTGTTTTGCCTCTAAGATCACTTGAAGCTTGGAAAGCTAGGATCTTTGAGCTTGTGTGGTTAGGTAATGATCTCAAACTGTTAAGTAGGTGTTCTTAATGTTGTGTAGCTTATTAGTTTCAGTTTAGAACACTAAAGATATCGTTTTAGTGCACATATGTATTTTGGTTTAGTTTTGGGTCTCGGATAAATCTTCTATCAAACCAGGTGTTTGTTGGAAAACTTGCCATCATAGTGACCTAATGTTGTGACCTAGAAGCAACCCTAAAAACCTGAGACTATTCCCTTAACAGTAGGCCGCAAATTTATTGCTTCTGGCCGCAATTTGTGGCCAGACTGGGGAGTTTGGGTTCATGACTTGGTCTAGGGGTCTCTGGGGTTGTGTGTAGTCTCGTGGAACTTACAACTTTCACCAATTGTTTGTATAGCAAAATCTGGGATAACTTTGCTTGTTTCTAGTGTTTCGACTACGCGCGTTACATTATTCGACACGGTTCGTGTTCTTGTAGAGCTTTGGCTCTTGGGTTGGTTTCGTAGTGTCGCTACGCACGTTAGCCACTAGACGAACACTTGAGAGTATGTTTGGAGTTGGTGCGTCGGTCAAACGTAGTTTGTACGTATTATTGGTCGATTGCTAATGTAAACTTGTTATGTTGTTATTTGATCTTAGGGTCGTAGGCGGGGACTTCGGACGCGGCGAGGAAGGGAAAGCGAGTGGTTGGCTTTACTTAGCCCAAGATCATCCGTGAGTAGATTTAAAATCTACAGAGGAATCGCCCGCATGGCGTTATGCATCTGGGCTAGATTAATGATATGATTCTTGATTATAAGTATTGCACATATAAAGACTGTAAATGAACCTCATTGCATATCATTACTTGTTGTGCTTGGACTTGTACCCATTGGACACTGTACTATTATTGACGGTTCATGTTACACGAGCACTAATTGTATGCTACACAAACTCCGTCGATAATTGCCATGACATGCACAACCCATATACATATGTGATATTGTATCGGTTAGGGACATTGAGACATGGATTCTGATTTCCATTTTACATATGAGATATAGCATACCTGTGTACCTACATGCTTACGCATATTCCTTGCTATGCCTACTTGATTACACATATACCTAGAGGGTATTACATCATTATTGACAGGTATAGACACATATCTTGATATAGCTACATATATACCTATATGGTATTGTATCATTATTGACAGGTGTATACACATATGAGATACAGCTACATGTACATCATGCATACATACTTACATGTACACCCACATATCTGGCTACAGCTACATGTACATCATCCATACATACTTACATGTACACCCACTTACCTTGCTAGAGCTACATATACCCCTATGTGGTATTGTATTTTCATCGACATGGATACATTGATTCTTATGCTATTGAGCATATGAAATGCATCATACATACATGCTTACATATAGATACACATATCTTGCTATACCTACATGGTTAGACATATAACTTGCTATAGCTACATTCTCACCTTTATATGATGATGCACTTGATTTTGGAGGAATTGGGAACCGCATGATATATTTAATAACTGGATGCTTTTAAATAGCGGTTTTTCCTTTATATGCTCATATTACTGATTTATGTTGTATATATTATATTTCATGAATTTACGCATTGAGATATGGATTTCATATGATGTTTTCTGCATTTGAGGACCGTGGTAGTTCATGAAATTATGCATTTTTTGAAAAACACAGGTTTCTCTTGATATGATATTTCGATGCATCCACCATGAGATTTCTCGGTTCGGAGACTTGTGTTAGATACCCGAATCGAGGAGAGGTAGGTACCGTCTGCGGGTACATGGTGGACCCGGTTTGGTATCCCGGGGAAAAAAGACTCGTATTGTTAGGCGGTGTGCCCGGCGGAGGGAGTACTACCTACCGATGATGGTATTTGGACTCGGCGGAGATCTGGAGGATACCGACCGGAGTCATGAGATGTACAGACATGACATCAGGGCATGTCGTGGTGACGGCGCCTGACAGATGAGTATTTACGTGTCGATGCTGGACACTAGTTTTCATGATGTTATCGGGTGTCGATGTTGGACACTCAGGTTCCATGAGACTTACAGGATATGAGGGCCGATCTGAGGATGCGGTGCCTTTCGTATTGGGATTTAGATTGTCTTGATGGACACTGGTCCTGCCACGATGAGGATTCCGTGAGGATGATATGTTTTATCCCATACTCAGCATTTATTTGATAAGCCTTGCTTCATATATTAGTAGTACCTGATAGAGTACCCTTTCATGACTGTTGCATATACATATTGCCATTTATTGCTATCAGTTTGCATGTGATAGATTACCGCAGTACGTGCATACCTGCGATTACCTGCATATGTTATTTATTATTCACGAGTTGGCAAGTCACACCCGTTCTGCAACAGTGTTTTGCAGGTAGTCCCTCAGAGCAGTCACGGCAGGGCTTCTTCTTATCGTATCATCTTTTGCAGCGGATACCGCTACGGATGACTGTGTGCAGTTTTGCTATTGGTGGGTTTTTCGGTTATCCGATGATGCTCATTTGTATATTCATTGTATCTAGTACTCTCCATCTACTACTTCGCGTATTGACTTAGAGACGAGTTGTGAGGACGATATTGTATATTAATTTATGACTTTGGATATCATTGGTGCTGTTGTCACTTTATATCGTCTTTTTTCTTCGCTACGGCGTCGTATATATTTTTTTGGTGGTTGTTTCCGCCTTTGTGCATGGATTTGCTCCCATTGGGGATGCTTTACTTATATCTTTTGTTGTAACCTTTTTGGGGCTAGTTTTTACAAAGGAGCTGCTGCCAAATTTTAAAGGAAGTAAATTTGGACTTTAAAGATTTTTACTTGAGATTCCCAAAAGGTTTCAGCAATGTTCATATCACTTAATACTTTTGATGGTTTAGATTGCTGGGTTTTCGGCTTACTTAGATTGCGTTATGCCTGTGGACGTTATGTGGTTTAAGAGCCGTCACGTGCCAATTTCGGGTCGTGACAATAGATGTACTCTCCTAATCCTAGGAGCCCTCGCAACCAGAGAGAAGGTAATGATAAAACACAACCGAATAATCCTATTCAATTTCTCCAGAACAAGAATCTATCCTCGAACTGGAACAAGCTTCTTCGAGTTCGTATGTAACTATACGATGGATATATCTAAGAAATGTGGATCTTCGTAGTGATACGGAATGTTCTGAGGAAATGCAAAGGTGATATAGCAGCGGTAATGATATATGCGACTATGACAATCCAAAAGCCAAAGTGTTTTAAGAAGGTTCGGTTAACTTGGTTCATGAGTTTTAGTCTAGGGTCGGGCCATGGTCGCAGCTAAAGAGAGAGAGAGAAAAGAAACACTCAGCGTGCACCTTAACTTAGATCAGAATGGTTAATCACTTTATCCAATCAGGATGTTTCCCACTGTTTCCTCGAATTCTCCTCCAAATCCAAAAGGAGAATTAGTCGGGATCATCTAAAATCACCCGAGGAGTAATCCTACTCATCAGTGGGAATCAGGATCCAATTATCATCGCATTATAACTTGATGGAAACCACTCAAGTCACCACACTCCAGAAGGTATGCGCATGCCTGGCAAGTTTCCTGTATGTTTGAAACTCCCGATGTGATTTTTACCCCTAGGACCCATGTGACCTTGACGAATAATCAACAAATCAAAAGGTCTTAGTAAAGTTCAACCCATCATTATCTTGATTGAGTTAAACCCACCAGCACGACCCATGACGAATAATCAACAATGTCATACGACTCCTAACCAATCCACCTGTCCATGCGACAGAAAAGTATTACAGAGCTACCGCACACTATGCCTCGGCGAATAGCAACGACAAACATAGCACGAATACTAAGCAATACTAATCTGAAATGATGGAGGGCTACGACTGGTTTTTGGCGAAAAACCTTTAACATAATGAACTTGATATCATTGAAGGAACCGAGTGGTTTTACAAATATATAATGGCGCAAAGATTTTGCTAAAGAGGTCACTCCCGGTGAAGTGATCTCGTCTCTTTCCTCATCGAATGAGATGTAGGACATTCCAAATTGAATACTATGATGCAAAGCAAAAGAATTTACTATAGTGAAGTTATTACAATGACGCAAACTTTTTCTCAAGAGGTCACTCCTGATGAAAGGATCTCGGCCCTTGCATCGTCGAATGAGGTGCTGGATATTCATAACCGAATATCACTATGCAAAGCAACAGGGAACGTCTGTAATGTCAGTTTTTAAAAACTTGTTTCCAACAACATCATATAGGTTTGTTTTCCTTGCATTGATCAGAATCAACGTAGTCCCATCAATTAAACATATCACACTACAGAAAGGAACGAAAGTAAAATGTACGTATATGTCATCCGCATTCGCCACTGGGCCCCGTCATCACCCGTTCGGTTACTTAACTAACGGCAGAGCTGGGGCTGGACTAGCGCGGGTGCAAAACATATACAACATCTATTAGTATATATATAAATATATATAACATTCGTCCCAGGCATGATACAAGCAACATCATAGAATCTTAGCCAGCAACACAGAGTGGTGGATAATCTTGGAGCCTCGGGTTTCAGTTGAGCCGCAAATGAGACCCGACGTTCCCTGTCGTGTGGATAGTCTGTGCAATGAATCCTAGACCCCTACGCATGCGGAAAGTTACCTGCCAATCCCAGAAGCGAAGCAACCCCAATCAAGAACGTGAGTGGTCCACCCAGCGCTTCACGGGATCCGGTAACTTGGGCACCCCTCCGTGGGTCAACCTATACCCCCTATGAGTGCGACGAATAGCCCATCAATTCCAGAGTAATGTCCCCTACGTCTCAACGCTATGAGATGCGGACCCGTTTCCCTCTAGAACCTGGCTATTCGTGCACTTCGCCTTCTGGTAATCCTAGTACAGAAAATAAAAATATATACAAGGGTGACATCGACCTCAACCCGGTCGTGTCCCAAACAAATAATATAAAAACTGGCTGTCACGACCCGAAATTTGGCACGTGAAGACCCTTAAACTACGTAACGTCTACAGGCGTAACGCAATTTAAGTAAGCCGAAAACCCAGCAATCTAAACCATCAAAAGTAGTATGTGATAAGAACATTGTTAAAAAATTTGAAAATCTCAAGTACAAATTCTTTAAAGTCCAATTTACTTTCTTAAAAATTTTGGCAGCACCTCCTTTGTATAAACTAGCCCCAAAAATGGGTACATATAAATATATAAGTAAAGCATCCCCAACGGGAGCAAAATCCACGTCCAAAGGCGGAAACAACCACCAGAGCAGATATACGACGCTGTAGCGAAGAAATAAAAGATGATATAAATAAAACTGCATAAAAGACATCCCGAGTCACCAAAAATGTACAATATCGTCCTCACATCTTGTCTCTAAGTGAATACATGAAAATGGTAGATGGTGAGTACTAGATACAACGAATATAAAATGAGCAATATCGGATAACCGCAAAATCCACCTATAGAAAAATTGCACTCAGTCGGCTGTGGCGGTATCCGCTGCAAAAGATGATATGATAGATGAAAGTCTTGCCTCTAACTGCTCTGAGGGACAACCTGTACAACCCTGTGGCACAACAGGGGTGAGTTGCCAACTCGTGAATAGTAAATAACATATGCAGGTAATCGCAAGTATGCGCGTACTGCGCTAATATATCACATACAAGCCGATAGCAATAAATAACAATATGTATATGCAACAGTCATGAAAGATACTCTATCAGGTATTACTAATACAGGAAGAAATGCATATCAAATAAATGCAGAGTATGGGATAAAACACGGCATCCTCACGGAATCCTCATCGTGGCAGGACCAGTGTCCATCAAGATAATCTAAATATCAAATTTCCTCAAATCAGCCCCCAAATTAGCCATCATATCCTGTAAGTCTCATATATCCTGAGTGTCCAACATCAAGTAAATCTCATGTAATGAATAAACATATTTGCAAGATTATTATGATGATGTATATAAATTAAATATGTATACATATATAGTAGCGTCCCATTCCACTAATATATATATATATATATATATATAACAGTATTCCATTCCACTGTTATATATACATAGGAGTAAAAATATCTTGAAAACAAGTGTCTAGTATCGACACATAAATACTCATATCCATACGTTCCTCGAATCGTAAGTGTCCGGTATCGACACCCGTGATCCACGTATCGGTCTTTCTCATATTCATACGTTCCTCGAATCGTAAGTGTCCGGTATTGACACCCGTGATCCACGTATTGGTTTTCTAATATCTATACGTTCCTCGAAACCCAAGTGTCTCATCTCGACACTTGTGTTCTACGTATCGGTATATACGTTCTCCGAATTTTAAGTGTCCCAACATCGAAAATCTCGATCCCGTATCGGTTTAAAACAAATCTCTGACTGGATGCATCCAAATATCAAGTAATGAATAAGAAACTTGCATAATTTCATGAAACCACCACGGTCCTCAAATCCAGAAAATATCATGTGAAATCCATATCTCAATGCGAAAATCCATGAATATAACATATGCAACATAAAACAGTAATGTGAGCATATGAAGGAAAAACAGCTATCTAACTACAACAAGTTATTATATATCATGCGGTTTCTAATTTCTCCAAGTCCATACAACATCAAATAATGGTGAACATGTAGTTTTATCCAGGTATACGTAACCACGTCGGCATAGAAAGATATGTGTATCTACCTATCAATAATGATGTAATACACTCCAGGTATATGTACAAGTATGTATTCATGATATAAACGTAGCTATGTCTCATATGTGTATATACTTATCACTAATGGTACAATACCATATAGGTATATAGGTAACTAGCATGTAGGCATGTCAAAGCATATGTGTAAGCATATAGGTATACAGGTATGCTATATGTCATATGCACAATAAAAATAAGGATATTGTCTCAAATCCCTAGCCAATACAATATCACGTATGCATAGGTGTTGTGCTTGCCATGGAAATTATTGACGGTGTGAGTGGCATACAATCAGTGCTCGTGCAACATGAACCGTCAATAATAGTGCAGTGTCGAAGGGTACAAGTCTAAGCACAACAAGTAATAATATGCAAATGAAGTTTTATGCACAATCTCTATATGTGCAATGTAAACTTGCGGCCAATATCATATCATATCTAGCCCTGACGCATAACGCCATGCGGGCGATTTCCCTGTAGATGTTAAATCTACTCACCAACGCTCCTGGCCAAGAAAACCCATCCACCTGCTTTACCTTCTTCACAGCGTCCGAAGTCCCCGCTTGCGACCCTAAAATTTCACAAACACATCACATAAGCTAAATATCCTACGCCGACACAAAGATAACGAAACGCAAGGATAACGCCCAGAAAATTACACTGCGCACCTAGTGCACAAAACGCGCACGACATCGGCATAAACCCTAGCTAGGGTCGCTAAACTACGCAACCACCCAGTCTAGGCTCCGATCGTACGGATCACGCAAACACAATACAATAAAATACGAGAAAAATAATATATATAACCTCGCAACAACCAATCAAACCCACGTTCAAAATTCATCGAAACCTAGTAAGCAACTTATCTCCATAACTTTGCACAAGTCTAAAGCTAACACAATTCTAGCGATAACAAATATCACAAAGTAACATAACTAGGTTATCCAAACTATATCCATAATTTTAATCTCACCCAATTAGGTTTTAGTAAAACCTAGTATGCTAAAAACTCAATTAGACAAATTAGGAATTAACAACAATTATCATATTCCCACTAGGTTAAGTTTTCCTAGTCTTCAATTAACAATTTACCCTTTTTATCAAGTTAAACCCTAACTTGAACTTCACTAAAATTATCATGAAAGCATAAATCATGCTAATTAAGCTATATTAAACAATTAAATAGCTAATTTAATGATTTAAACATAACAATTAAGGATTTGGGTTAGAAATTATACCTCCTCAAGAACACAAAATAGAAACTAGATCCATCATTTTAGCCTCCAAAAATGATGTTTTCTTCAAGATCAAAGCAAGTTTTGTGAAGAAGAATGATGTGTTTGGATTTAATTATGAGTTTGTAGGATTATTTAAGGATTTTTGGTGATTTATTGAGCTTGGAGGAGATGAAATTGGGCTTGGGAAAAATGAGGGTAGAACTAGGAAGAAGGCTCGGCTAAAAGGGAAGTGGGGGGTTTTGTAAAAAGTGTTTGGAGTTTTCTAGCTAAAAAATATAATAAATGTTCATTAATGTAAAATGCCACATTTCTTTTCTTTTCTTTTGTTTTAAAAAAAAATCCTTTAACATAAAATATCCAGATATTTCTATGGATGGATTAACTAAAAATCTAGTGATTAGATTAGCATAGATTCACATTAGAAGTAATTAACCCAAACAAAAAATGTAATTACCACTAATTAAGTGCATAATTAACAACTTAAAATAATACTTAATTAGGGAAAAATTCTATGTGAACCAAAACTTCCTAATGTCCCCCAAAGCCCGCGCACTAGCTTCATTCTAGCTAAACCAGGTGCTTTCATGTTTATGTAGGGTTCCTAGGCACGCTAATGAAGTCTCACAAGGAATCAACCATGCCAATTTCAAATTTTACGGTGCCGAGAAACCCTAGACTAGATCGTTGACTAGAAATTTAGGCGATATACGAATCTAGTTAACAACTTAACTAAAGATAAGAAGCTACAACCTTTGTAGATCTGGATATCCACTTTCTTGGTTCCACGTAGGCATCCTCTCATTGTCCATCTCGAATCCTGGACTCAATCGTCGGCTTGATCGGAGAAATGGGCGGACTAGGTCGTCGGCTTCGTGCCGAAGATGATCTACGTCGAGGCATCACAAGTTCAAGCTCCGACTTCACAAATTTGTGAAACTTGTGAAGAAAACACCCAAAACAACTTGGCAAGAGGTAGAGGATGAAGAAATAGGAGGTGGGTTCACTTTAGAATTGGATTTCTCACTTTAGAACTCAAGTTGCCATTGATGGCATCAAGCTTTCTTTCTTGAAGAAGAAGGAGAGAATGAAGCTAGAATATGATAAGTGTTAATTAAAAATGAAAAGTAAATGAATACTTATCATATACTAACTAGGGTAGAGTGTAGAGAATAGACCATGGTTACTTGGATGGGTTAGGGTTAAGCATGAAGACAAGAATGGTTAAGAAGTCAAAGCTTCATGAAGATTCAACTAGAAACAAATAAAGCCACCATTCTTATCTAAATCATTTCAAAATAAATAAATGAACAAATAAATAAATAAATGAATATGAAAAACCCTAATCCTCAAATTAACCATGGTTTAATTCTGTACACTTAACTATATGATCAAGTATCATCAAACATGATACAAATATGTGCACAAAAGTATATCACATATACTTCTTGCACATCAAGTGAGAAAATCCATTTAAAGTGAACCAATACTAGTTAATGCAAAATAATATATCAAATATATAATTATACATTAAATCATTAAATCAACACTTGATTTAACGATCCGGTCATATCGCATATAACCGACTAGTATCCTATGTATCGGCTTATCGAATCAATCCTTGATTAGATATCTAGGTTATATCGAATATAAGCAATTGATACATCCATCGTGAGAATGAAATACGGTATCACATACACGCATTATTCTCGGTCCTGCACATATCTCATAAGCGCTCCTATTTCGTTTCGCTTGAGCCAGGAAACCTCTGTGTAGGAGTCTAAAGACTCGTCAATACGCCGGTAGCAGATGATGATCATATCAAGCACCCATAAGCCGCAAGCGGTCTGCTAAACGTAACGGCCATCCGGGTATTGATCGATCAGAAGATCGACGAGCTAGCCCGCTCACACTCCTGTGAATCCAACCAGTAACACTTACCGTACAGTCCGGTATGTTCGTCTGATATGTCGCATATCAAATCTAGGGGTGGTAAACGTCAGACCCCAATAACCGATAAGTCGTGCCGATGTGAGGCTCATAACGGGTCGAGAAACTACTGGTAACACTTACCAGCAAATATCTGATCAGCCCTGGCCAGGGACTTCCCTGTTACGGCCAATCGAGCACTGCGCAACATCAACCCCCAATACCGGGAGAGACGAAACCCCTCCTATCGCTCATTGCCTCCATGTGACTCGAGACTGTACCCAAAGACCACCGTTTTGCACGCCCTCATGGACGTGGTAAGGTGGAGATCAAAGCACAGTGGGAATCACACAAGACTCTATGACGATCTCGGGTCTACAGACTAACCTGTACAAGTGTCACCTGAGAACTGCCATCTGACTTGAGGTATAATACCATCTAGGAGTTCTCGGCGAGTCCGTCCAGTGTACCTAGTCTCCACTGAGCACCCGTATACCATCTCTGATGTCAAACACCAATGGATATAGGATCATCCATCGCCCATCTCATGGGTCGAGAAGCGTATACGCTAGTCTACACTGGTATATCGATGCCCTGTCTCGATACACCCACGACTAGGGACCTTGAAGGATGTACTTATGGACTACCATGTCCCCACTAGTATGATCTGCATCATAGTCCAGGTAGTCAAGTACACATCCTAAGGGCTTTAGCAACATGTAACTATAAGACAGTTTAAAGAGACAAGTGTACATGTTAAGATAAAAAGTAACCAGATAGCATACTATCATATCGAGCAAGAAAGTCATCTCTATATATGTCCAAGCATCCAATATAATATACATCATCTGTACAATACTGGCCTCTAGGGCATACATACAACTAACAATCTCCCACTTGCACTAGGGCCAGCTGCTGTAGTATCGCATACCGAGCATCCCGAAGAGTCTCTCAAACTGTATCTGGGGAATGGCCTTCGTGAGTGGATCCACCGTGTTGTTCTTCGTGTCAACCCTCCTGACCTCGATCTCCCTGCGATCAACTATCTCCCGGATCAGGTGATACCGCCTCAGAATATGCCTGGATCGCTGATGGGACCTGGGTTCCTTGGCCAAAGCCACCGCTCCATTGTTATCGCAATCCAAAGGTATTGGATGCTCAATGGATGGAACTACTCCAAGTTCAGTAATGAACTTCTTGATCCAGACAGCCTCTTTAGCAGCATCGTTGGCAGCGATGTATTCAGCCTCCATCGTCGAGTCTGCCACGGTTTCCTGCTTGGAACTCTTCCAGCTAACCGCCCCTCCGTAAAGGGTAAAGACAAATCCCGACTGTGACTTAGAGTCGTCCTTATCACTCTGGAAGCTCGAATCGGTAAAGGACTCCACTTGGAGTTCTCCGTTACCATACACCAAGAGCATCTCTTTAGTCCTTCGTAAGTACTTGAGAATGCTCTTCACAGCTGTCCAGTGACTCTCTCCAGGATCAGCTTGATACCTGCTCACTATACTTAGTGAGTATGCTACATCGGGTCTGGTACATAGCGTCGCATACATGATAGAGCCTACAGCCGAAGCATAGGGTATCCCTTGCATGCGAGCTCTCTCCAAATCAGTCTTAGGAGACATCTCTTTGGAGAGAGTGACTCCAGAGATCGTGGGCAAGTTCCCACGCTTGGAATCTTCCATACTAAACCTTTTTAGTATGGTGTCAATGTACCTGGATTGGGACAATCCCAATATCCGTTTGGATCTATCTCTATAGATCCTAATTCCCAATATGCAAGAGGCATCACCAAGATCTTTCATTGAGAATCTTTGTGATAAGAAGAGCTTAACCGATTGCAGCATAGGTATATCATTTCCTATCAAGAGTATGTCGTTCACGTACAATACGAGGAAGACAACCTTACTCCCTGCCACCTTCTTGTAAATACAAGGTTCATCTGGGTTTCTGACGAAATCAAACTCTTTGATAACGACATCAAAGCAGATGTTCCAACTCCGCGATGCTTGCTTTAATCCATAAATGGATTTAAGTAGCTTGCATACCTTGCCGCTGCTCCCACTGTCTACGAAGCCCTCTGGCTGAGTCATGTACACGCACTCTTCTAAATCACCATTTAGAAAGGCGGTCTTAACATCCATTTGCCAGATTTCGTAGTCATGATATGTAGCGATGGAAAGCATGATCCGGATGGATTTAAGCATAGCCACTGGAGAAAAGGTTTCGTCATAGTCCACACCTGGTCTTTGACGAAAATCCTTTGCTACAAGTCTAGCTTTGAAAGTCTCCACTTTCCCATCTACACCAAGTTTTTTCTTGAAGATCCACTTGCTCCCAATGGGTTTTACCCATTCAGGAGCAACTTCCAAAGTCCATACTTTGTTGGTGTACATGGATTCCATCTCGGACCGCATAGCATCCAGCCATTTCACTGAGTCCCCACTCATGATGGCCTGCTCGAAGCTAGTTGGGTCATCATCCTCCATGATGCAATTCTCGCTTCGACCATCAATGAGAAAACCGTAGTATCTCTCAGGTGGACGAGAAACCCTACTAGATCGGCGGAGAGGCTGAGGTTCGTCGGGTACTACCGAATCTTCTGGTTCCACTAAATCTTCAGTTATAGTTTGTGTATCTGGAACTTCTTCCAGCCCTACCATTTTGCCAGTAATTTCTTTTTCAAGGAATTCCTTTTCTAAAAAGGTGGCATATTGAGAAACAAACACCTTTTGTTCTTCAGTATGGTAGAAAAAATATCCTTGTGAATTCTTAGGATATCCCACAAACTTGCAAAGAACTGACCGTGCCTCGAGTTTGTCTGGATTTTGCCTTTTGACATAGGCCGGACAACCCCATATCTTAACTCGTTTAAACTATGGTCTCTTCCCACTACATATCTCATATGGTGTGGTAGGTACAGATTTAGATGGAACTTGATTTAATAGGTATGCAGATGTTTCCAGCGCATATCCCCAGAAGGAAATAGGTAACTCGGCTGTGCTCATCATAGAGCGCACCATATCTAATAGGGTGCGGTTCCTCCGTTCTGATACACCGTTGTGCTGTGGTGTATATGGAGGAGTCACCTGAGAGAGAATCCCATTCTCTTTTAGGAAGTCCAGGAATTCATTGCTCAAGTATTCACCTCCTCGATCAGATCGTAGGATTTTAATACTTTTTCCGGTTTGGTTCTCAACTTCTTGTTTATATTCTCTAAATTTCTCAAAAGCTTCTGATTTGTGTTTCATCAGGAACACATATCCGAATCTAGAGAGATCGTCAGTGAATGTAATGTAGTACGAAGAACCATCCCTGGCATGTGTAGACATGGGACCGCATACATCACTATGTATCAGTCCCAAGAGTTCGGTAACTCTTTCTCCGTGTCCCGTAAACGGAGTTTTGGTCATCTTACCTTTGAGACATGACTGGCAAGTGTCATAAGATGAAAATTCGAATGATTTCAGATATCCATCCTTATGCAACTTAGCCAGTCGTGTCGCATTGATGTGACCCATTCTACAACGCCACAAGAAGGATTCGTTCAGTTCTAAACTCTTCCTCTTATGTGTGTTTGTTATGCTTAGAACTGTTGATTGGTTTAGAACATAAATGCCATTGCACAACGTGCCTGATCCAACCAACTTTTGGTTACGGAAAATGTTCATAACATTGTCCTGTAATACAAAATTATATCCCTCTTTGCTCAACAAAGAAACCGATATAATGTTGCATATCAGGTTCGGCATGTAATAGCATTCGTTCAGAACCAATGTATTACCAGTTGGTAATACAAGGTGATATTCCCCGACAGTCTTAGCTGCAACAATTGCACCATTTCCAACTCTAATGTCTTTATCACCTTCTCCAAGTTCTCTACCTTTCCTAAGCCCATGTAACTGATTACATATATGGGATCCTGACCCGGTATCTAATACCCAGGACGTAGAGCAAATGGAGAAACAGTTCTCTGTAACGAACACACCCGAAGAAAATGCATCATCATGTCCTTTCTTCATTCGGGTGGCATGGGAATCCTGGTATTCCCCTATATCCTGTTCAGTCCTATAACTCTTATAGGTAAGAACGGAACCAACGTTCCCCAGCACAGTATAACATGCGGGTTCGGTCAATACATCCATATTATTATCTTTATTAGGGCATGAAATGGTCGCTACCTGGAGAGAGAGAGAAGAAAACACTTTAGCGTAAGCTCGTGCAAGATCAAATTGGTTATTATCTTATCTAATCAGGATGTCTCCCACTGGTTTTTATCAAATCTTCCTTCAAACCCTAAAAGGAAAGACTAGCCGGGATTAATTACACACTACAAGTTCACCAATCTTTCAGCCAGGCCAGTGTCGGTACTTTGAGGGAGGTCCTCCGTGCTTTCGCACGAACCAAATTAATGTAAACCTCGTTTTCCCAGAGGCGTAACCCCGTTGACACCTTTCTAGACACCTACTTGATCAGCTAATTGCAATGTGTAAAACTCTCCCAGGAGTAACTCTTACTCGCAGTGGGTATCGGGATCCAACTATCTCATAGAAGGTATGCAATCTCATTGCAAATTTCAACACTTGAAATTCCCGATAATATTTTGCCCCTAGCAGCTATATGACCTTAACATAGTCAACAAATCATAAGTGCTAGTCAAGTTCAACTCGTCATTTCTCGATTGAATTAAACCCACCCGCACGACCCTTAACATAGTCAACAAAGTCGCACGACTACCCTAATCCAATCGCATCATATGCTTATACAGATAAGCACTAATTAGCTACTGCACACTACGCCTTAACATAGTCAACAAACGTACCACGAATACTAACTAGTACTTATCTGAAATGACGGAGGGCTACGACAGGTTTTTCTGAAAACCTATTGCGTAATGAACTTGATATCGTTGTAGAATCAAATGAAGTTTTGAAATGGAATGATTTTGAGGCTTTTCTAGTTTTGCTAAAGGGGTCACTCCCGGTGAAGGGATCGTCGGCCCTTTCCTCGTCGAATGAGGTGCGGGATATATCATATATATCACTGTGCAAAGCAGAAACTATAAAAGCAATCAAAAGCAGACCGAGTGTGTAGCATCTGCCAATTATCGCTAAAGGAGTCACTCCCGGTGAAGGGATCTCGGTCCTTTCCTCATCGAATAAGGTGCAGGGTATATCATATATACCGCTATGCAAGGCAAGAACTGTAGCTACCTGGATTGTTTAAAATTTGATTCTACAACATCTTAGGTTTCTTTTCTTTCATTAATCACATTAATGAAGTCCCATCATTTAAGTACCTAAACATCACAGATAAATACGACGTATACTTATGCCATCTGCAATCGCCTCGATGTCCCCTCGTGCACCGTTAGGTTAGGTAACTAACGGCAGAGCGGGGCAGGGCTAGCGCGGGTGTAAAACATAAGTAACGCCTATATAATATATCATATATACTATATACTGTATCTATCACAGAACATCACATGATCACATCACAGATATCACAGCAGAAGAAACATATGAAACATTGGATATACTAGGACGTCCGTGTTTTCAATACGAGCCAGTATAAAACACGGATTCCATGGTCGTGATGAATAGCCAATCCCACACCCTTAGACCCCTACGAGAGCGGCAAGCAACCCTACCAATTCTAGGGTTAGGAGACCCGGACTCGACTCCTCGAGTTGGTCTCCCACTGGACCCCAGAACCCGGTTACTTATGCTCCCCTCCTTGGGTCTATCCTAATGCGGAAAAGTAAATAATATACAAAAGGTGACAACTTCCGCAACCTGGAAGTGCCCCAAATAAAAGAATATTACATACAAGTTTTTACATGAATGAAAATGAAAAACACTCATCTCACATAAAAACCCCCGGCTATTCAAACACGACAATCCAATATAACATATCCAGCAACACATAACATCACATGTCATCAACGTAAGTAAATATGCGCATCCCAATTGTCGTTGACATATAGCAACGAAACCGGCGATATCACATATTACACTTACGGTCACAGAAAAGAAAGTGTAAAACTACAACAGTTGGAATCCGCAACCTCTTTAGACATCACATGCCTAATCAAATGAAATACTTAGACATCACATGCCTAACAGTTATAAACCCCGCATTTTAGTCTCATTATCCAAAACTCTTTTCAATATCAAATGAGACTAAACCGCTAGATTTATAACATTCATTCAGTTATCTCATAACTTTTTGTGAATTCCAATTATTGTATCCCATTCCGGATAAATAGAAAATATTAAATTTTCCGATCGAACATTCGAACACCCAAGTTTTCCCGAAACCGTTCAACACATGAAATAAGTTCAAAGACATCCACTTCATGCCTCAGTACCAACGGTCCAGCCGTAGAAGGGTCAAGCCAACGCCTCACATGTGGCACGCCGTACTGCCCCAAACCCGAAGGATCAAAGGGCAGTTCAAGACGGTCACATAATCGAGTTAAGGTTTGTTGTCATCTAGAGGGACCATCGCGTTACTTGCACTACTTAGAACGTCTTTAAACAACGGAAAAATCCAACAATTGGAAATTTCCGGGCAGGGGAAAGATTGGGTATTTACATCCGGTCGAACTTTTTAACATATTCGAAAATTATCCGGAAAACTATACAGACAAAATTTGAAAATCCGATCGAATCATAGATTCCCAATACAACCCCAGAATACTCATCTATAAAGTCACAATAAAAATACCCAGAAAATATAGCATTAAATTATATGAGTTACTGTGCAGAAATCACCAAACAAGGGGACAGGACGGCCGCGGAACCGCCGCACATGCCTAGCTTGTGCCGCGGTTCCGCGGTGGAAAAATCGATTCAGGTCCTCGTATTTCACAGTAATTCAAATAACACCCTGCTTATTTTTCTGCATATTTTTAATTGACAAAAATCCAAATTTTCAGAAAATTTCCAGAGAGCATTTTGGGTTTTAGGGTTTCGGTTCGATCGGGTTCCAAACATCGTCTAGACTTCGCCTAAGGCTCTAGCTAGGCTCTGATACCACTGTAGGGTTCCTAGGCATGCTAATGAAGTCTCACAAGGCATCAACCATGCCAATTTCAAATTTTACGGTGCCGAGAAACCCTAGACTAGATCGTTGACTAGAAATTTAGGCGATATACGAATCTAGTTAACAACTTAACTAAAGATAAGAATCTACAACCTTTGTAGATCCGGATATCCACTTCCTTGGCTCCACGTAGGCATCCTCTCGCTGTCCATCTCGAATCCTGGACTCAATCGTCGGCTTGATCGGAGAAATGGGCGGACTAGGTCGTCGGCTTCGTGTCAAAGATGATCTACGTCGAGGCATCACAAGTTCAAGCTCCGACTTCACAAATTTGTGAAACTTGTGAAGAAAACACCCAAAACAACTTGGCAAGAGGTAGAGGGTGAAGAAATAGGAGGTGGGTTCACTTTAGAATTGGATTTCTCACTTTAGAACTCAAGTTGCCATTGATGGCATCAAGCTTTATTTCTTGAAGAAGAATGAGAGAATGAAGCTAGAATATGATAAGTGTTAATTAAAAATGAAAAGTAAATGAATACTTATCATATACTAACTAGGGTAGAGTGTAGAGAATAGACCATGGTTACTTGGATGGGTTAGGGTTAAGCATGAAGACAAGAATGGTTAAGAAGTCAAAGCTTCATGAAGCTTCAACTAGAAACAAATAAAGCCACCATTCTTATCTAAATCATTTCCAAATAAATAAATGAACAAATAAATAAATAAATGATTATGCAAAAACCTAATCATCAAATTAACCATGGTTTAATTCTATACACTTAACTATATGATCAAGTATCATCAAACATGATACAAATATGTGCACAAAAGTATATCACATATACTTCTTGCACATCAAGTGAGAAAATCCATTTAAAGTGAACCAATACTAGTTAATGCAAAATAATATATCAAATATATAATTATACATTAAATCATTAAATCAACACTTGATTTAACGATCCGGTCATATCGCATATAACCGACTAGTATCCTATGTATCGGCTTATCGAATCAATCCTTGATTCGATATCTAGGTTATATCGAATATAACCAATTGATACATCCATCGCGAGAATGAAATACGGTATCACATACACGCATTATTCTCGGTCCTGCACATATCTCATATGCGCTCCTATTTCGTTTCGCTTAACCCAGGAAACCTCTGTGTAGGACTCTAAAGACTCGTCAATACGCCGGTAGCAGATGATGATCATATCAAGCACCCACAAGCCGCAAGCGGTCTGCTAAACGTAACGGCCATCCGGGTATTGATCGATCAAGATCGACGAGCTAGCCCGCTCACACTCCTGTGAATCCAACCAGTAACACTTACCGTACAGTCCGGTCTGTTCGTCTGATATGTCGCATATCAAATCTAGTGGTGGTAAACGTCAGACCCCAATAACCGATAAGTCGTGCCGATGTGAGGCTCATAACGGGTCGAGAAACTACTGGTAACACTTACCAGCAAATCTCTGATCAACCCTGGCCAGGGACTTCCCTGTTACGGCCAATCGAGCACTGCGCAACCTCAACCCCCAATACCGGGAGAGACGAAACCCCTCCTATCGCTCATTGCCTCCATGTGACTCGGGACTGTACCCAAAGACCACCGTTTTGCACGCCCTCATGGACGTGGTAAGGTGGAGATCAAAGCACAGTGGGAATCACACAAGACTCTATGACGATCTCGGGTCTACAGACTAACCTGTACAAGTGTCACCTGAGAACTGCCATCTGACGTGAGGTGTAATACCATCTGGGAGTTCTTGGCGAGTCCGTCCAGTGTACCCAGTCTCCACTGAGCACCCGTATACCATCTCTGATGTCAAACACCAATGGATATGGGATCATCCATCGCCCATCTCATGGGTCGAGAAGCGTATACGCTAGTCTACACTGGTATATCGATGCCCTGTCTCGATACACCCACGACTAGGGACCTTGAAGGATGTACTTATGGACTACCATGTCCGCACTAGTATGATATGCATCATAGTCCAGGTAGTCAAGTACACATCCTAAGGGCTTTATCAACATGTAACTATAAGACAGTTTAAAGAGACAAGTGTACATGTTAAGATAAAGAGTAACCAGATAGCATACTATCATATCGAGCAAGAAAGTCATCTCTATATATGTCCAAGCATCCAATATAATATACATCATCTGTACAATACTGGCCACTAGGGCATACATACAACTAACAGTTTATACAGATGTTTGATCACAATCGGGTTAAAACGGAAAACACCGACTATTTCACCCGAAAATGGAAATATTCGCATAACGATTTCTAAAACGTTACAATCTCCTACCTTAAAGAAATTCAGTCTCCGAATTAAAATTTAACTACACGTACCTTCGAAGAGATGAGGGAATTTCTTCCTCATCTCTCTCGTAGCCTCTCAAGTGATCATCTCACTAGACGGCTATCCCAAAGAACCTTCACAGATGGCAAGACCCTTGACCGAAATTTTTCCACCTGCCGATCCACTAACACTATCGGATACCAGTGAATGAAAAGATCACGTCCAAGCTAAATGGTCTGATGCTGAATCATGTGAGAAAGGTCATGAAGGTATTTGCAAATATCAACACAAGGAATACGGGGTGAATACTCAAAAATCTGGGCGGAAGTGCCATATCATAGGCAACGATAGTAACTCGCTTCAAGGATCTCAAAAGGTCCTCCAATTCTGGGACTAGGCTTCCCAAAACTCAATACGGCATTTCATCGGAAAAAATTCGGTAGGAATACATGATCTCCCCCTACGAACTTAAGTCTGTGACCACCACGGTCGGCACAAGACTTCTGTCTGCACTGGGCCGCTCTTATCTTGACCTAAACCACTGGATCGTCTCCGATGTCTCTAGACTAGCTGGGGTCCAAAAATCCTACTCTCACGGAGTCAGAAAAATAGACTGACGATCGACACGACCTACCAACCAAAGCCTAAAGGTTGCCAATTGGAATGTCTCCTGATAACAGTTATCGAAGGAGAACCCTATCAATGGAAAGTGACGATCCCAACTGCCAACAACAATTAGTATGTACGCACAAGCATATCCTCAAGAGTCTGTATAGACCGCTCTATCTGACCATCGGCCTACAGATGGAAAATCGGAGCTAAAGCTCAACCAGTACCCAAGGCTTCCAAAATCTTCTGCCAATGACGGCCAGCAAACTGGGTGCCTCCATTGGATACACTCATGAAGGAACTCTGTGCAAACACACAAACTTATCGAAGAAAAACTAAGCAAACTGAGAATAACCGGACAACAATCACCCAAATGGAGTCATACCCTCGACTAGTCCTGGGTAGACCCACAACAAATTTCATGGAGATCTTCTCCCATTCCCACTCTAGAACGGTGAAAAGGTTGCAACTCTCCAGCCGGCCTCAAATGCTCAACCTTAGCTCGCAGATAAGCCAAGCACCTCAAAAAAAAATCCGAAACTTCACTCTTCACCCCTGCCCACCAGTAACCAACTCTCAAGTCACGTTACTTCTCGGTGGCACTTGGATGAACGCTGAAAGCCGACTGATGTGCCTGCTCTAGGACCTCATGTCTCTACCCTTCAATATCGGGTACACGCCATCAAGTCCCTAACATAGCATAACATAGCACACCCTGATCATAAATCAAGAACTCCGAATCTTTACCCTGCCGAATATGCTCAGAATCTCAAACAAACGAGCATCGGCGGGCTGTGCCTCACGAAAACGATTAAGTAAAAGTGGACGGGTGCCGACATGAGCAAGACGTCCCTTAGAAAAGGCGAACTACACTGTACACATCTGTCGCACAAGAAATGTAAATCTGCAGAAGACTGCCTCTGAACTGCGCAAAACTGGAATAAGCACCCCGGACCTACGACTCAAGCATCAGCTACCACAATCGCGTCGCCATGGGTAAATAAAGGATCTTACAATTACAATCCTTCACAAGCTCGATCCAACGACGCTATTTAACCTCAGATCCCTCAGCAGGAAGATTAAGCTCCGGTGGTCCTTGAAAACCTGACACGACTCTCCGTACAAGTAGTGTCTCCAAATCTTCAACGCCCGACCACTACGGCCATCTCCAGATCATGAGTGTGATAATCCTGCTCGTACCTCCTCCAACTGTCGGGAAGCTTAAGCGATAACTCTAATATGCCACATCAGTACATAATTGAGCCCCACTCGCGAAACATCATAATAAACGACAAAGTCGCCCGATCCAGAAAGCAAAGATAGAACTGGTGCAGCCGTTTACCAAGTCTTCAACCACTGAAAACTCAGCACGCATGCCTCCTTCTAAAGAAAAGGAACTCCCTCCCTGGTCAGTCTGGTCAACGGTGCAGCGAATACACAAGAATCCTGCACAAAATGGCGGTAAAAACCGGCTAAGCCTAAAAATCTGCGGACCTCTGTCCCTGATCATGTCTGGGCCAAAGCTATATGGCCTCGATCTCCCTCGGGTCCTTACGAGTACCGTCTCCCATAACCCCATGACCTAGGAAGTCAACACTATCAAGCCTGAAGGAACACTCCGAGAATCTAGAAAACAGCTGGTACTCTCCCAATGTCTGCAAAGCAATCCTCAAGTGTTGCTCACGTTCCTCACGACTATTGGAAGAGACCAGAATGTCATCTATAACACAATAATCCACTGGTCAAGGTACGGCCTGAGAAACCTGGTTCATCACATCCATGGATGTTGCTAGGGCACTAGTGAGTCTAACGACACCACCAAAACTCATTAAGCTCGTAGCGCGCATAAAAGCAGTCTTCAGAATGTTATTACTATGAATCCGCAACCAATGATGACCTTGTCCCAAAACAAACTTAGAAAAATGTCTCGCACCCTGGAGCTGATCGAACAAATCGTCAATGCGAGGTAAAGGATACCTAATCCGCACCATAACTCGGTTCAATTGACGATCAATCAATACGCAACCTCAAACTGCCGTCCTTCTTCTTGACGAACAGAGTAGGAGCTCCCCAAAGCGAAACACTCGGACGCACAAGTCCCCCTATCTAGCAACTCTGCAGCAGATCCTTAAGCTCTCTAATGCTCCGCCGGCTTATCTGGAACAACATCGGGAAATCTCGCCAACAAGAAACCCGGTCCAACGAGCCCACTGTGGCTCCGGTATCACGAATGAAATCCAAGAATCATCGACATACACTCCACAAAATCCGACTAGTGAAAAAGGCAGAATTCAAGCTGTGAGAGGCGACACCACTGTCCCCCTGCACAACAAGAACTGACTCGTCGGGAAAATAAAATCCTGACTGTTTTCTTGCGGTAGTCCACAGACGCATAGCATGTAGTTAACTAGTCCGTGCCCCGGAGAACGTCAAAGTCCAACATCTCTAGAAGGAACAAATCGAGGAACGAATCTCTATCTCCTACCCAGTTGGCATATGACCGAAACACGTTTCACGCAACAAAAGGATCGCTAACAGGAGTGAACACAACAAATGGCTGATCTAGCATACACAACTCTCAGCCCAACCACGGCACGAAGCGTGTAGAACAAACGAGTGCATAGATCCCGAATTAAACAAACATGCGCATCAAAAGAACATGCGAAAAAAGATTACCTGAGAACTCTGCATTGGACGCCCGCGCGTCCCGATAAGTCGAAACAAAAGCTCATGCCTGTCCTCTACCTGCAACAGGCAGTCCTCCTCCTCTGTAATCCTGTACACTCGGAACAAATCCTCCATGACGACGACCTCTCCGAACAAAAGTCTTACGCCGATCAACAACAGGCGCAAAGACGGCTCTCGCTGAGGTGAAGGCTGTAGGTAACATATGGTACTGCTGCCCTCCTCGGTCTTGGAACTCCCAAAGTCTCGGGAAGACCCCCCTCGGCTAAACGGGATGTATCCACTGCTGATGTATACGTGACACAATGCTGTGTGCTGATAGCAAGGAATAACTGGGTAACAGGGGTGGCAACCTCCTGTCGCTGCGCTCGACTGGCCTCAACCAACGACTTCATCATCTGGCGCAAGTCCTTCATATCTGCCTCAAGCCTCGCGATACGATCAATCGAAGGCGGATCAAACTGCTCCTGAACAACGAGCATACCGTACCGGTCAATCCTCATCCCAAATAAGTCATCTCTGACCTCGGCTCTCGTTGCCTCTCTCTGAGCCCTCATAGTCATCGGCGGCAGAAGGCTATAAATGGAAATAGGAGTTGATATGAACACGGAAATCGAATCACAAGGATACATATCATCAAGGAGGGAATTTCAACCAATTAGTACTTAGGTCATTTTAGGCGGAGTACTGTGTCGTAAGTATGCCGCGGACATACACACGCTACATTACTCTGCTTAAGCTACCTACTCTACCATACGAAGGTCATCCTACACTTCGAAAGGTAAAACCTAGTGATCTGATACCAAGTTTGTCATGACCCGAAATTTGGCATGTGATGGCCCTTAAACTACGTAACGTCTACAGGCGTAACGCAATTCAACTAAGCCGAAAACCCTGCAATCTAAACCATCAAAAGTATTAAGTGATAAGAATACTCTTAAAACTTTTGAAAATCACGAGTACAAATTCGTTAAAGTCCAATTACTTTCTTAAAAATTTTGGCAGCACCTCCTTTGTAAAAACTAGCCCAAAAAATGGGTACTTACAAATATATAAGTAAAGCATCCCCAACGAGGCAAAAATCCACGCCCAAAGGCGAAAACAACCACCACGGCAGATATACGATGCCGTAGCGAAGAAATAAAAAGACGATATAAATAAAACTGCATAAAAGACAACCAGAGTAACCAAAAATATACAATATCGTCCTCAAATCTCGTCTCTAAGTCGATACATGAAGTGGTAGATGGAGAGTACTAGATACAACAAATATAAAATGAGTAATATCGGATAACCGCAAAACCCACCTATAGCAAAACTGCACCTAGTCAGCCGTGGCGGTATCCGCTGCAAAAGATGATACGATAAATGAAAGTCCTGCCTCTGACTGCTCTGAGGGACAACCAATACAACCCTGTGGCATAACAGGGGTGAGTTGCAAACTCGTCAATAGTAAATAACATATGCAGGTAATCGCAAGTATGCACGTACTGCGCTAATCCATCACATGCAAGCAGATAGCAATAAATAGCAATATGTATATGCAACAGTCATGAAAGGTACTCTATCAGGTACTACTAATACATGAAGCAATGCATATCATGTTGGGTAGTGGGACCGCCCCGGCCATCCAACCGTGGCCAAAAGCGGAGCAAAAATTTCTTAAAACCCGGCGCTACCATTACCCGATTTGCAAGATCGAAACCATTAACCCTAAAACTAGCAATCTAAGAAAAGAGATAGGAATGGTTATACCTAATGAACCAAGTCCTTCGGGTCTTCAACCAATTCCAAGCTCCTAGTGATGCGGATCGACTTTGGTCGCCGGTCTTCCTTCGTCTCCGATGATCCACCCGAGGGAAACGGCGCAAGCTTCAGGTTCGCCAAGCGAACCAACCGACTCTTCAAAATGGCTAGTAATGGAGAGTGGGGAGTGTAGGATAGTCTCACCATATTTTTCTCTCAAAAATATGCTCATAGAACAACCATGGAAGATCTAGAGGTGATGATCAAAGGCATAAGAAAATGGCTAAGTATTTTGTGTGTATTAGTAAATGAGAGTGAGCTAGAGTGAATCATCAAATGAGCCAAGGAAAACCCCACCTGAGAATGGCCGGCCCTCTCTCTCCTCTCCCAAAAATAATTCACACAAAACACTTACCAAATTACAATAAAGAAATCAACCCATACCAATCATAACATGTCCAACCCATTCTTTGACCCAAATGTCCATGCCTTTCCATGTCATCATTTCCACCTCATTTAAACATGTGATTTTATAAATAAAATCAATAATGAGGTAGCACCTTCTAGAAGTCATTCCGCACAAATACGGAATACTTCCCGGTACATGTATCGAAATACACATACGCGTATTCGTACGAAAAATACGAATAGCCAAAGAGAGAAAATAAATAGTGAGCAATAATACTAGAATACATATATATAAATACATATGTAAATTATTAAATCAAAACTTGATTTAACAATCTGGCTTAATCCCAAGCCGCTAGTATTATAAACCGTCCGATTAAAGACTGTGCAGCCTGTGCACATATTCAATCGGACACCTGTATGTATCAACATACGTCACCTACACCATATCGCCTGAACCGAGAAAACCCTCTGTGTGGGACTCTAAAGACTTGTCAATACGCTGGCAGTGGGTTTAACCACAAGCACGTCAGCGGCACTAGTTGTACGTAACGACTACCCAGGTATTGAGCAAAAGGAAGGCCGACGTGCAAACTCATCTGAACCCCTGCTGAGCCTGTCAGTGACAATAGCCGTACAGTCCGGTATGTTCATCTAAGAGTATCACAAATCGAGTCTAGGGGGATGGATAAAGTCAGACCCCTAACAACGCGATAATTCGTGTCGGTATGAAACCCATCACTACCCGAGAAACTATCGATCCTGGATCGGTAATTCTCACATACCCAGGCCGAGAATTTCTAGTGATGGCCACCCGTGCACTGCGAGACATCAACCCTCAATACCGGGAGAGACGAATCCCCGACGATCCGCTCACTGCCTCCATGTGGCACGGGACTGTACCCAACTAAAACCTGTTTGCACGACTCCTTTGAGCCGTGGTAGGGTAGTAATCAAAGCATAGTGGGAACTCACACGAGACAAATGACGATCTCAGGTCGACAGACTAACCTGTACACATGTCACCAGGGAACTGCTATCTGACTATAGGTATAATACCAACTAGCATGTTCCCGACGAGTCCGTCCAGTATACTCCTAACCCGATGAGCACCTGTATACTATCTTAGGTGAACAACTAACACCAATAGCTTGTGAGACCGGCCACCGCCCCTTGTCAGGGTCTAGATAAGTATACACCAGTCTACACTGGAGTATCGATGCCCAGTCTCGATACTCCCATGACTAGGGACATTTAAGGATGTGCTTACAGACCCCCAGCTCCCACGTATGTAATCGCCATCACAATGCTGGTAGTCAAGCAAGATCCTAAGGGCTTTATCAATATATACATGATGATAAAGACAAACCAGATAGCATAATATCATCTCGAGTAAGACTGTTTTATCGGTATAGGTTCTCCCTCAATCATCATGATCACATGCCTGCGACTATGATAATTGCCTTGAGGGCACTATAGCCAACAATCTCCCACTTGCACTTAAGGCTAATTATTGCGATGTCGCATACTCACAGCCCGTGTGATACCGAACACCTAACTCCTCTACTAATCAGTTTCACAAACCTCGTTTGTAAAACTATTGCGTTCGAGAAATAGCCTCAGTAAGTGGATCCGCTCCAGTGTTTCTTTCTATGTCTCTCTTTATCTCAACTTCACGGAGAAAACTATCTCCCGAAATGAGATACCCGTCTTAGAATTTTTCTGGATATCTGATGGGACCCAGTTCAGAAATGAACTCCAAATCCAGCAAACTTCTTTGACTGTATCGTCTACTGAGCTTAATCAGTATGCTGCGCCATGTCTTCCTCAGTATCCGCTTGGAGCACCTGTCCAAACTACTGCCCCTCGTCAGAGGGAAAACTAAAACTCTGACAGTCACTCTGTCATCCAGGTTACCTTGGAAGCCTGAAATGATAACCGTCTCCCGAAAGATACTGCTGTTATCAAAACCCTATAACATCTACTTATGCTCTAAAACTGCTTCCTCACGTTTCTCCAGGATTGGATTAATATAATAACTTATTGCATCTAGTGCAAAAACAACATCTGGTGTGGTACTTGACATCTCATGATTGACTCAATTGCCTAAGAAAGTGATATGCCAATCATGCACACCCCTCTCCCCTTTAATCTGTAAGACACCTTTAGAGAGGGCGACTCCATCACCTGCAGGTACACCTCCATGCCAGGAGTCGTTCATTCTAAATATCTTTAGAATACTCCCTAAGTACCCAGATTGGGAAACTACCTAAATCTAGATCTAAAACTATAGATCTAGTAATCAGAATGCCTGATATAATATCCATATCCTATGTGGAGAAACCACTGTGTGACAACCATAGTATAACCGATCGTAGTATAGGAATTTCACTTCCTACCATATCCATGTCATCCAAATACCAGGACAATACACCCTACTACCTTTTTAACAGATCCATCTCCTATTCTGATGAAGTCAAAAACTCATGACTGTCACTTCAAAAAATAAATGTTCTATCTCCGCTATATCCGCTTTAGTCTATAAATAGACCCAAGCTACTTGTCCAATACGCTTCCGCTGATCCCACTGACTACGACAACCCTCTTGCAGAGTCATATACACGTGCACTTCTAAAACTAGTTTAGAATGACGCTATACTCATCCTGCTGCCGGGTCTCACAGTCTAGAACAATAGTAGTGTCAAGTCTGGGTAAACAAGAACCTCCTTGTAACCGTTCTTGAGGATACTAAAGTTCCTCTCGGGCGCCTGAGCTTACCCACCATATCTGCGGAGTGGCTAATGGAATGTCCATCCTTATTGAATATTTAGGTCCTATTAAATTTTCCGTAATCTTTTGTGGTTCTGGAATCACTTCCAGTTCTACCATACTCCCACTACTATTTTTTTGAAAAAGTGCATTTTACTAAAACAGTGGCGAGTCAAGAATAATATTACTATTGATCTTCAAGATTGTAGAAAGTTAACCCTCATTAAAGCCCGGGGTAAGCCACAAAAATCCTTTACTGAAACGTGCCCTGAGTTTATCCGGATTCTGGTTTTAAGAATCAGCCGGAAGACTCCCTATAACTTAACATCGTTAAGATATAAATTGATTCTATGTATATAGAAACAAAAGCACTAATTTAATCGGAACCAGATTCAAATCAAGCACCTGTCTCCAGTGCATGTCAACTAAATGGAGAGAGGCCGATCAACATTACTCAACTTAGGAGTGCATCCAATTATGAGTAACCTGAAAAAGAAACAAGTTTCTCAAAACAATCACTATTAACTGAATACCATAACACAAGTATCTACATCTTCGATCACCTTGAAAAATCCCGATACTTGCGACACCTGGTCCTCTACTTTATTCTTATACCTATAACTTCTCAAACTTGGACCTTATATTTCTACGAAATATTTGTCCAAAACTTGAGAAGTCACAAGTAAACAGAATATAGTACGAGGACCAACCCTTTTGTCCTAATGGACACTGTGCAATCATACAATACTTTGTATAAGTTCCCTAAGTTTAATAACTCAAACCCTGTGCGTCGTAGGTTGAAAACTGTACCCAGGCGATTTCCTCAAATATCACCAATTACAACGAATTCCGATATAATAAGGATGATCACCTAATTCCCAATAACTTACTCCCACTCATCATCTGTAAAACCATACAGATGTGAGAATCAAAACCTGGTAAATACATACCCTGGAGTAAGTATCTAATTGGGAAATCAGTTTTTCTATTAACAAGGCGTAATGAAACTAAAATATGAAAATATTTCGAAAGGATATCCGGGAATTCCTTGCAATGCCTGTTTCATTATCCAGATTCATGACTGCAACCGTATATTTCGTTTCCATCTCTCCAAATCCCTTTATTAATCTTTAGTCATTACCTTCTGTACACCATTGTTAAGCTGAGTGGTTTTCTTCCTTCCCTACCGTTCGGTACCAGCCTATGGTTTGGAAGAAGACTATCCAATAAGCATAATAGGTGTACTCTCTTAATCCTAGGAGCACTCGCAACCTGAGAGAAGGTAAGGATAAAAGACAACTGAATAAAGCTTATTCCTATTTCTCCTGAACCAGAATCCATCCTCAAAAAAGTTCCTTTGAGTTCATATATAACCATACGATGGATTTATCCAATGGAATTGGATGTTCGTAGTGATACGGTGTGTTCTGGAGAAATACAAAGGTGAAGTAGGTGTGGCGATGAAATACGTGGTTTGGTCATGAATCATAGCAGTCGCATTTTACTTTGCCCTCTTTCTAATCCCTTTATTTGTCTTTACTTATTACCTTCTGCACACCATACTTAGGCTAATTGGTTTTCTTCATTCCCTACCTTTCGGCACCTGCCTATGGTTTGGAAGAAGACTATCCAATAGGCCTAACAGGTGTACTGTCTCCTAATCCTAGGAGCCCTCACAACCTGAGAGAAGGTAAAAGGAAAAGACAACTGAATAGTCCTATTCATTTTCTCCAGAACCAGAAACCATCCTCGAAAAAGTTCCTTCGAGTTCGTATATAACCATACGATGGTTTTATCCAATGGAAGTGGATATACGTACTGATACGGGGTGTTCTGGAGAAAAGCAAAGGTTAAAAGAAGGAGTGGCAATGATGTATGCAACTTGGACAATCCAAAAGCCAGTGTTTTTAAGAAATTTCGGTTAACTTGGTTACTGAGTCAATGTCTAAGGTCGGGGCATGGTCGATGCCAAAGAGAGAGAGAAAAGAAACACTCAGCGTGCACTCTAACCTAGATCAGAATGGATAATCATTTTATCTAATCTGGATGGCTCCTACTGTTTTCTAAAATTCTCCTCCAAACCTAAAAGAAGAATTAGTCGGAATCACCCGAGGAGTAATCCTACTCATCAGTGGGAATCGGGATCCAACTATCATCGCATGATAACTTGATGGAAGCCACTCAAGTCACCACACTCCAAAAGGTATGCGCATGCCTGACAAGTTTCCTGTATGTTTGAAACTCTCGATATGATTTTTACCCCAAGCAGCTTATGACCTTGACGGATGCCAACAAATCATAAGTTGCAAGTCAAGTTCTACCCGTCATTGTCCTGATTAATCTAGACCCACCCGTACTCGCCCTTGACGGATGCCAACAAGGCTGCACGACTGTCCTAAATTAATGCATATCCATGCTAAAGAAAAGTAACACATAGCTACCGCACACTATGCCTTGACGGAAGCCAACGAACATAGCACGAATACTAGGCGCTGCTTTTCTGAAATGACGGAGGGTTACGGCTGGTTTTTGGTGAAAAACCTTTAACGTAATAAACTTGATATCGTTGAAGGAATCCAAGTGGTTTTTATAAAAGTATAGTGGCGAAAACTTTTGCTAAAGAGATCACTCCCGGTGAAGGGATCTCGGCTCTTTCGCCATCGAGTGAGGTGCAGGATATTCCAAACTGAATACCATGATGCAAAACGAAAAGTAATCGACAATAGTGAAGTTATTACGTTGACGCAAACTCCTGCCCAAGGGGTCACTCCCGATGAAGGGATCTCGGCCCTTGCCTCGTCGAATGAGATGCTGGATATTCATAACCGAATACCACTGTGCAAAGCAAAAGCATACGTCTGTAATGTCAGTTTTAAAAAACTTAGTTCCAATAACATCATATATATTGGTTTGTTTTCCTTGCATTGATAAGAATCAACACAGTCCCATCAATTAATCACACCAGAAAAGAACGAAAATAAAATGTACGTATATGCCACCCGCATTCGCCACTGGGTCCCGTCATCACCCGTTTGGTTACTTAACTAACGACAGAGTGGGGACTGGGCTAGCGCGGGTGCAAAACATATACAACATGTACTAGTATATATAAATATATATAACAATCGTCCCAGGCATCATAAATGCAACATCACAGAAAAGTAATAAGCATCACAGAACAATACAGATAATTTGGGAGCCCCGGGTTTCATAGAGCCACAACTGAAACCCGACGTTCTCCTGGTCGTGTGGATAGCCTGAGCAATGAACTCCTAGACCCCTATGAGCACGGCAAGTTACCCGCCAAAACCAGAAGTGGGGCAGCCCCCTTCAGTAAAGTGAATGGACCACCCAGCACTTCACGGAATCCGGTAACATGAGCACCCCTCCTTGGGTCAACCTGTACCCCCTACGAGTGCGGAGAATAGCCCGCCAATTCTAGAGTGAACCCCCTCCGTTTCAACGCCATGAGATGCGGGCCCGTTGCCCCCTAGAACCCGGCTATCCATGCACCCCACCTTGGGGTAATCCTAGTACAGAAAAGAAAATAATATACAAGGGTGACATCGACCTCAGCCCGGTCATGCCCTAAAAGAATAATATACAAACAGGTAGTGACGGCAGTCCACATGTCGGACACTCACCCCGCAATATCAAATGTACAAATGAATCTAAACTGTACTACCACTGCACCCAGGTTATCCACCATGACAATCCGCAACATCACCGCACAAAACAGAACATCAACGTGAATGTCACGTTCGCAAACCCGTCCAAAAGGATTATAGCAATTAGACAAGGTTTACCGATCAAATGACATTCACGGTCACAGATAGAAATGTAAAGTACTGAAAAATTACACAGTTAAAATTTCGATCAACTGAATTTATTCGCAAAGGCCCCAAAAGCAAATCCAGTACTCAAAAAATCCTAGGCCAAAACAAAACATCACAAAAATCATTTTTCCCTATCAGATAGCTCCAGAAGAAATTTGGAGGCATGTTGCCACAAAAAAGCAGCGGAACCGCCGCCAAATGGCATGTTTCGCTGGGGTTCCACGGCCAAAATCTTGAATCATGTTCCCAAATTTCTTGGGGTGCCCTATATTTGCCTGCATGGATTTTTAAGCTATACAGAAAAAATTTTCGAGCAAGTTTTAAAATCGACAGAAACTTGGCAAATCGGAAAATTATTTTTGAAATTTTGATCGATCAAGATTTTAAGCTTGTGCAAACTAGCTAGTAGGGTTTAATGGGTGGCTCTGATACCATTGTTGGGTAGTGGGAGCGCCCCGGCCATCGAACCGTGGCCAAAAGCGGAACAAAAATTTCATAAAACCCGGCGCTACCATTACCCGATTTGCAAGATCGAAACCATTAATCCTAAAACTAGCAATCTAAGAAAAGAGATAGGAATGGTTATACCTAATGAACCAAGTCCTTCGGGTCTTCAACCAATTCCAAGCTCCTAGTGATGCGGATCGATTTTGGTCGCCGGTCTTCCTTCGTCTCCGATGATCCACCCGAGGGAACCGGTGCAAGCTTCAGGTTCGCCAAGCGAACCAACCGACTCTTCAAAATTGCTAGTAGTGGAGTGTGGGGAGTGTAGGATAGTCTCACCATATTTTTCTCTCAAAAATATGCTCATAGAACAACCATGGAAGATCTAGAGGTGATGATTAAAGGCATAAGAACATGGCTAAGTATTTTTTGTGTATTAGTAAATGAGAGTGAGCAAGAGTGAATCATCAAATGAGCCAAGGAAAACCCCACCAAGAGAATGGCCGGCCCTTTCTCTCCTCACCCAAAAATAATGCACACAAAACACTTACCAAATTACAATAAAGAAATCAACCCATACCAATCATAACATGTCCAACCTATGCTTTGACCCAAATGTCCATGCCTATCCATGTCATCATTTCCACCTCATTTAAACATGTGATTTTATAAATAAAATCAATAATGAGGTGGCACTTTCTAGAAGTCATTCCGCACAAATACGGAATACTTCCCGGTACATGTATCGAAATACACATACGTATATTCGTATGAAAAATACGAATAGCCAAAGAGAGAAAATAAATAGTGAGCAATAATACTAGAATACATATATATAAATACATATGTAAATTATTAAATCAAAACTTGATTTAACAATCTGGCTTAATCCTAAGCCGCTAGTATTATCAACCGTCCGATTAAAGTCTGTGCAGCCTGTGCACATATTCAATCGGACACCTGTATGTATCAACATACGTCACCTACACCATATCGCTTGAACCGAGAAAACCCTCTATGTGGGACTCTAAAGACTCGTCAATACGCTGGCAGTGGGTTTAACCACAAGCACGTCAGCGGCACTAGCTGTACCTAACGGCTACCCAGGTATTGAGCGAAAGGAAGGCCGACGAGCAAACTCATCCGAACCCCTACTGAGCCTGTCAGTGACAATAGCCGTACAGTTCGGTATGTTCCTCTAAGAGTATCACATATCGAGTCTAGGGGGATGGATAAAGTCAGACCCCTGACAACGCGATAATTCATGTCGGTATGAAACCCATCACTACCCGAGAAACTATCGATCCTGGATCGGTAATTATCACATACCCAGGCCGAGGATTTCAAGTGATGGCCACCCGTGCATCGCGCGACGTCAACCCCCAATACCGGGAGAGACGAATCCCCGACGATCCGCTCACTGCCTCCATGTGGCTCGGGACTGTACCCAACTAAAATCTGTTTGCACGACTCCTTTGTGCCGTGGTAGGGTAGTAATCAAAGCACAATGGGAACTCATACGAGAAAAATGACGATCTCAGGTTGACAGACTAACCTGTACACATGTCACCAGGGAACTGCTATCTGACTATAGGTATAATACCAATTAGCATGTTCCCGGCGAGTTCGTCCAGTGTACTCATAACCCAATGAGCACCTGTATACTATCTTAGGTGAACAACTAAAACCAATGGCTTGTGAGACCGGCCACCGCCCCTCGTTAGGGTCTAAATAAGTATACACCAGTCTACAGTGGAGTATCGATGCCCAGTCTCGATACTCCCATGACTAGGGACATTTAAGGATGTGCTTACAGACCCCCAGCTCCCACGTATGTAATTGCCATCACAATGCTTGTAGATAAGCAAGTTCCTAAGGGCTTTATCAACATATACATGATGATAAAGACAAACCAGATAGCATACTATCATCTCGAGTAAGACTGTTTTATCGGTATTGGTCCTCCCTCAATCATCATGATCACATGCCTGCGACTATGATAATTGTCTTGAGGGCACTATAGCCAACATATCAAATAAATGCGGAGTATGGGATAAAACATGTCATCCTCATGGAATCCTCATCGTGGCAGGACCAGTGTCCATCAAGACAATCTAAATCCCAAATTTCCTTAAATTGGCCCTCATATCCTGTAAGTCTCATATATCATGAGTGTCCAACATCAAGTAAATCTCATGTAGCTATAGCCAGGTATACGTTACCACGTCGGCATAGAAATATATGTGTATCTACCTATCAATAATGATGTAATACCCTCCAGGCATATGTACAAGTATGTATGCATGATGTACACGTAGCTATGTCTCATATGTGTATATACCTATGACTAATGGTACAATACCATATTGGTATATAGGTAACTAGCATATAGGCATGTCAAAGCATATGCGTAAGCATGTAGGTATATAGGTATGCTATATGTCATATACATATTAAAAATAAGGATATTGTCTCATGTCCCTAGCCAATACAATATCACGTATGCATTGATGTTGTGCGTGTCACGGCAATTATTGACGGTGTGTATGGCATACAATCAGTGCTCGTGTAACATGAACCGTCAATAATAGTGCAGTGTCCAAGGGTATAAGTCTAAGGACGACAAGTAATAATATGCAAATGAAGTTTTATACACAATCACTATATGTGCAATGTAAACGTGTGGCCAATATCATATCATATCTAGCCTTGACGCATAACACCATACGGGCGATTTCCCTGTAGATGTTAAATCTACTCACCAATGCTCCTGGCTAAGAAAAGCCAACTATCTGCTTTCCCTTCTTCGCAGCGTCCGAATTCCCCGCCTGCAATCCTAAAATTTCACAAACACATCACATAAGCGAAATTTCCAACGCCGACATAAAGATAATGAAACACAAGGATAACGCCCAAAAAATTACAGTGCGCACCTAGTGCACAAAACGCGCACGGCATCGGCAAAAACCCTAGCTAGGGTCGCTAAACTACGCAGCCACTGTAAGTCCACGTTACCCACCCCGGTACTTACGGGGAGGCGGAATAGGTAAAAAACAAATTTTTATCATAAGGTAACATAGTCTTTCTTGAGGATCTTTGCCAAACCATTTCTAACAAACAACTAGAGGTTCTATGTACTATGCTTAGGAGATTATACCTCATGGATCAAGTCCTTCGGGTCTTCTCCGTTGTCCTCCCCGTCTCCGAAGGCTCCATGGGTCGATCCGGATTGTGGCTTCTTTAACGGCCTCCTTAAGTCGAAGATGATCCACCCGAGAGTCTACAGTCCGAGCTCCACCTCAAGAACCGAGGTAACTAGGGCAACAAGTATGCTAAGCTTGATGTCCTAGGTGATGTACAGGAAGAAGATGGATTTGTTTGTGTATTTAAATCCTAATTTTCTCAACACATGAGAGCTATAGGATTTTCTTGTGAGGAGGAAGAAGAAGAGAGTATGAGAGTCCCCTTTTGATGAGAGAGAATAAGCAAGAGATAATGAATCCATAAGAAAAATAATTACCATTCATTTTTCATGATAAATTGTGATGGTTACAATTGATTTTACCATTATCATGTCGAGTTAAATCCAAGCCATAAGAAAAGTCTAGAGCTCACAAAAAAATATCCAAGTCAACAATGGTCAACTAGGTCAAATGGTCAACATGGTCAAATGGTCAAAGCAATTAGCCACAACACAATTATCATTAGAAGGATTAGTAAATATTTTCCTCCACCTCATAATGGTTTTGACCAAGTCAATGGTCAAAACCCTAATGAGGCATCTCCTTCTTCACTCCTCACAACCGTGCATACACACCCGCATCCGCATTCCGTAGAATACGGATGCACAGAAGACAAAACTAATCCATCTATATAATACTAGGATCCGGCTTAAACCAAAGCCCACTAGTATTGTCTACCCGAACATCATAGCACACAATTGCACGTAAGTGATCGTAGCCCTGCCGTAAAACCATACGGCCACTACACCTTTTGCCCAGTGCAGAGAAACTCTCTGTGTGGGACTCTAGAGACTCGACACCACACTGGCAGTGGGTTTAACTATAGACCGCAAGCGGCACTAGTTGTACGTAACGGTCCCCAGGTAGATATCGATAAGAAGGCCGACGAGGTAAACCCCATCCGAACTCCTACTGAGCCTGAATGTGACAATCTCCGTATAGTCCGGTCTGTTCGTCTATGAGTATCGCATGTCGGGCCTATGGGGGCGGTAAAGTCAGAACCCTAATAGCGGTACAAGTCATGCCGGAGTGTAGCCCAGAACACCCTGAGAAACTACTGGAAACACTACCAGTAAATCTCGCTTGCCCTGGCCATGGATTTTGTGTAATGGCTCTCCTAGACACAGCGCGATATCAACCCCCAATACCGGGAGAGACGAATCCTGTATAACCGTTACTGCCTCCAAGTGCTTCGGGACTGCACCCAACTACTACCTGTTTGCACGACTCCTTTGAGCCGTGGTAGGGTAGTAATCAAAGTACAGTGGGAACACAATCGAGGCGAAGTAGCAGTGTCAAGTCGACAGACAAAGCTGTACTCCTGTCACCTGGAAACTGCTATCTGACGATAGGTATAGTAACAACCAGCAGTTCCCAACGAGTCATATCCGGTGTACTCATAACCTAACGAGCACCGGCATACTATCTCCAGTACGACGTACAAATGGCTGTAGGACAGACCATTTCCCCTGTTGGGATGAGAAGCGTATATGCTAGTCTACTCTGGAGTATCGATGCCCCGTCTCGATAATCCTACGACTGGGGACCTGTATAAGGATGTGCTTGTTGATTACCCAGGCCCCACTAGTGTGACTTCCATCACAACGCTGGTAATCAAGCAAAGATCCTAAGGGCTCTACTAATATGTATAAGCTATATTCTAAAAGAAACACATGCACATATTAAAGTAAAAACAAACCAAGTAGCATACTACCATTTTGAGCAAGACTGTCTATACAACTGTGAATATCCCAAGCTTCTATTAAGTAATATACAAACCAGTATGATACAGTAATGGCCACTAGGGCATATACTGTAAGTCTATGTAACCCACCCCGGTACTTAATGGGAGGCGGAAAGACTAAAAATCAGATTTTTATCACATAGCTCATGTTTTTTAACTCATGAAACAAGAGAGCTTTGAGAGAGGGAGAGGAGAGAGCTTTGCAAGAGAGAGAAAGAGCATGAGAGAATGAGAATAATGTAAACCTTTCTCTCATATGAACAAAAAAGAATAATGATAATTTTAATTAGGATAAATTGTCATGGTTGATGTTGATTTGACCCTTATCATATCATAATTAATGCTAAGCATGCTCACAAAAATATCCATGTCAACATGGGTCAACTTGGTCAAAGGGTCAAACCTAATTCACCATGATACAATTATCACTAATTAAAACTCATTAATCAATTTCCTCAATTTCATTTTCGTTTTAATCAAGTCAATGGTCAAAACCCTAATGAGGTTCCTCTACCTCTGTTAACTGTGTATACACACCCGCATCCGTGTTCCGAGGAACATGAATACAATGAGTCAAAACCAATCCCAAAACAAATACTAGTATCTGGCTTAAACCAAAGCCCGCTAGTAATAACTGCCCGGACACCAAACGTGCACAAGTGCGCGTATGTGAACGAACCCCGTCGTAAAAAAATACGACCTCTACTCTGTTTTGCCCAAAGGTGAACAACCCTCTGTATGGACTCTAAAGACTCGATACTACGCTGGCAGCGGGTTTAACCACAGGCCGCAAGTGGTACTAGATGTACGTAACGGTCCCCAGGTAGATGCCGATAAGAAGACCGATGAGGCGAACCCATCCGAACTCCTATTGAGCCTGAATGTGACAATCTCCGTACAGTCCGGTCTGTTCGTCTGAGAGTATCGCATGTCGGGCCTAGGGGCAGTAATCGTCAGTCCCCTAATAGCGGTAAAAGTCATGTCGGAGTGTATCCCAGAACACCCTGAGAAACCACTGGAAACGCTAACAGTATATCTCACTTGCCCTGGCCAAGGACTTTGTGTAATGACTCTCCTAGACACAACGCGATATCAACTCCCAATACCGGGAGAGAAGAATCCTGTCTAACCGTCACTGCCTCCAAGTGCTTCGGGACTGCACCCAACTACTATCTGTTTGCGCGACTCATTTGAGCCGTGGTAGTGTAGTAATCTAAGAACAGTAGGAACACACTCGAGGCGAAGCGACAGTGTCAAGTCAACGGACTAAGCTGTACTCATGTCACCTGGGAACTGATAACTGACGATAGGTATAATACCAACCAACAGTTCCCTGTGAGTCCTATCCAGTGTACTCGTAACCTAACGAGCACCTGCATACTATCTCCAGTACGACGTACCGATGGCTGTGGGACAGAGCATCTCCCCTCCTGGGATGAGAAGCGTATACACTAGTCTACTCTGGAGTATCGATGCCTTGTCTCGATAATCCTATGACCAGGGACCTGTATAAGGATTGTAGGGTTCCTAGGCACTCTAGTGAGGTCTCCCAAGCCATCAACCATGGCAATTTCAAAGCATATGGTGCCTACAAACCCTAAACTACGGATCGATAACTAGATGTCTAGGCGAACATTGAACTAGTTAACACTTAACTAATGAGAAAACGGAAATACAACCTTTGTAGATCCGGTGCTCTACCTCCATAGCTCCGCAACGAAGTCCTCTCCGCTGTCCAAGTCAAATCCGGGCTCTAGGATCGGCTTCGTCGGAGAATGGGCAAGCTAGGTCGTCGATGTCCATGCCGAAGATGATCTACGTCGAGGCATCGCTAAATCAAGCTCCGACTTCACCAAGTCAAGAAACTTGTGAAGTAAACACACTCTACTACTTGGCAAGAGGTAGAGGATGAAGAAATAGGAAGTGGGTTAACTTTAGAATTAGTTTTCTCACTCATATGCATCAATCACCATTGATGGAGGTGAAGCTTTTCTTCTTGAATTCAAGGAAGAAGAAGAAGAAGCTTATATGATAAGTTAAAAGAATAAGAAAAGAAAATGAATTCTTATCATAATTTTAACTAGAGTCAAGTGTAGAGAATGAATCATGGTTAGTGGGAATGGTTAGGGTTAAGGATGAGATAAGAATGGTTGACTTGAACAAAGCTTCATGAAGCTTCAATTAAAGAACAAAATTAGCCACCATTCTTTTTTCTTTTCTTTTATTCATTTATCAAAACTAAAAAGGATAATTAAATAAGATAAATGAATAATAAATAATAAACCCTAACCATTTCATTAACCAAGGTTTAATCTTTACACTTAAACCCTAGCATGACATGTATCATCAAACATGATACAATCAAGTGCACAAAAGTATATCGCATATACAATGCGCCCATCCGAGTGAGAAAATCCATCTTAAGTAAACCGATACTAGTTGATGCAAAGTAATATATCAAATATATAAATATGCATTAAATCATTAAATCAACATTTGATTCAATGACCCGGTTATGTCGCACACAACCGACTAGTATACAATATATTGGCTTATCGAATCAACGCTTGAATCAATAACTAGGTTATATCGCATACAACCATTCGATATATTTATCGCGAGAATAGAATACGGTATCACATACACGCATTATTCTCGGTCCCGCACATATCTCATATGCGCTCCTATTTCGTTTCGCTTGAGCCAGGAAACCTCTGTGTAGGACTCTAAAGACTCGTCAATACGCCGGCAGCAGATGATGATCATATCAAGCATCCACAAGCCGCAAGCGGTCTGCTAAACGTAACGGCCACCCGGGTATTGAGCGATCTGAAGATCGACGAGCAAGCCCGCTCACACTCCAGTGAATCCGACCAGTAACACTACCGTACAGTCCGGTCTCATCGTCTGATATGTCGCATATCTCGCCTAGGGGTGGTAGACGTCAGACCCCAATAGCTCAATAAGTCGTGTCGATATGAGGTCTATAACTATTCGAGAAACTACTGGTAACACTTACCAGTAAATCTCAGCATCCCTGGCCAGGGATTTCCTGTTATAGCCAATCGAACACAGCGCAACATCAACCCCCTATACCGGGAGAGACGAATCCCCTCCTATCGCTCATTGCCTCCATGTGACTCGGGACTGTACCCAAAAACCACCATTTTGCACGCCCTCTTGGACGTGGTAAGATGGAAATCAAAGCACAGTGGGAACCACACAAGACTCTATGACGATCTCGGGTTAACAGACTACTCTGTACCAGTGTCACCAGAGAACTGCCATCTGACGTGAGGTATAATACCATCTGGGAGTTCTCGGCGAGTCCGTCCAGTGTACCCAGTCTCTACTGAGCACCCGTATATCATCTCTGATGTCAAACACCGATGGATATGGGATCATCCATCGCCCATCTGTATGGGTCGAGAAGGTATACGCTAGTCTACTCTGGTATATCGATGCCCCGTCTCGATACACCCTCGACTAGGGACTTTGAAGGATGTACTTATGGACTACCATGTCCCCACTAGTATGATCCGCATCATAGTCTAGGTAGTCAAGTACAGATCCTAAGGGCTTTACCAACATGTAACAGAGAGACAATCAGCATACACGTTAAGGTAAAGTGTAACCAGATAGCATACTATCATGTCGAGCAAGAAAGTCCTCCCTATATATGTCCCAGCATCCACTACAATATATGTAAGTCCACGTTGCGACCCCCGGTTCTTACGGGGAGGCGGAAACGGTATAAAAAGCAAATTTTTAGCGCAAGGGGCAACATGGACTAAGCAAAGTCGGGATCTTTGACTAAACTAAAACTAGCAAACTTAGCTAAAGAGAGTTAGCTACTCGGATGGAGATGGTTATACCTTGCTTGTCTTGAACTCCTTCGTCTTCCAAGCTCCGATGGTGGTCCAATGGCTTCTTCTCGTCGTCTCCGTACGCCGAAGATAGATCCACCTGAAAGCTCCAACCTTTAGCGCCTTCTTCGTTCTTTGAAGAAACTAGTTCACTTGGTTTGCCAAACCTAGTGAACTAGAATGAGTAGAGAGGAAATAGAATGGGATTTTATTTATGGTTCTTGATTCTCAACTCATGAGACAAGAGAACCATAGATCAAGAGAGGGAGCAAGAGGTTGAGGGTGAGAGCAAGAGGAGAGCTCAAGAACAAGAGAGAGAATGAGCAAGAAAGAATGAGCAAGTATTTTGTCTCTCACCCTCTCATAATCCAAAGCAATGATAACTCATCATATCAACAAAAGTCTTATATGATGGTTGAAGCAACCATAACCTTATCATGTCATGCACTCATTTTACTCAAATGAACAAGCAAGTAAAAGTCTTTGGCATGAAATGATAACCATGGTTATCATGATGGTCAACTAGTCAAGCCTAGTCAACCGGTCAACAAAGTCAACAAGTCAACAAAAGTCAACAAGTCAACAAGGTCAACAAAAGTCAACAACCAAGTCACCATAATACTTAACTAATATAATAGTTAATCGCATATCATATTCTCATTAGGGTTGAGCAAAAGTCAAAAAGTCAACGGTCAACTGTCAACAACCCTAATGAGAATCCGCTGCCTCTGCCTCCCTGTCAACTGTGCATACACACCCGCATCCGCGTTCCGAGGAACACGAATGCAAACTGGATAAATCCAATCCCATAAGGTACACTAGGATCTGGCTTAAACCAAAGCCCGCTAGTGTAAACTGTCCGGACACTGTACGTGCACAAGTGCACGGATGTGACCGAACCCTGTCGCAAAACCATGCGACCTGTCGCAATACCATGCGACCTCTACTCTTTTGCCTAAAGGCGAAAAGCTTTCTGTGTGGGACTCTAAAGACTCGACACTACGCTGGCAGTGGGTTTAACCACAGACCGCAAGCGGCACTAGCTGTGCGTAACGGTCCCCAGGTAATGCCGACAAGAAGACCGACGAGGCGAAACCCATCTGAACTCCTACTGAGCCTGAGTGTGACATTCTCCGTACAGCCCGGTCTGTTTGTCTGATACATCGCATGGCGGGCCTAGGGGGCGGTAAACGTCAGTCCCCCAATAGCGGTACAAGTCGTGCCGGAGCGAAGCCCAAAACACCCTGAGATAACGCTGGAAACCTACCAGTATATCTCGTTTGCCCTGGCCAGGGACTACTCGTGTAATGGCTCTCCTAGACACAGCGCGATGTCAACCCCCAATACCGGGAGAGACGAATCCTGTCTAACCGTCACTGCCTCCAAGTGCTTCGGGACTGCACCCAACCACTACCTGTTTGCACGACTCCTTTGAGCCGTGGTAGGGTAGTGATCAAAGTACAGTGGGAACACACCCGAGGCGAAGTGACAGTGTCAAGTCAGCGGACTAAGCTGTACTCATGTCACCTGGGAACTGATAACTGACGATAGGTATAATACCAACTAGTCAGTTCCCGACGAGTCCTGTCCAGTGTACCCGTAACCTAACGAGCACCCGCATACTATCTCAAGTACGACGTACTGACGGCTGTGGGACAGACCGTCTCCCACACTGGGATGAGAAGCGCATGCGCTGGTCTACTCCGGAGTATCGATGCCCTGTCTCGATAGTCCTGCGACCAGGGACCTGCATAAGGATGTGCTTATAGATTACCCAGCCCCACTAGTGTGACGGCCATCACATCGCTGGTAATCAAGCAAAGATCCTAAGGGCTCTACTAATGTGTATAGGCGATATACAAAAATAAACACATGTACACATTGAAGTAGAAACAAACCAAGTAGCATACTACTATTTTGAGCAAGATTGTATATACAAGGTGAATATCCCAAGCATCCATTAAGTAATATACAAACTAGTATGATACAGTAATGGCCTCTAGGGCATATACACTAACAATCTCCCACTTGCACTAAGGCCATGTACTGGCGTATCGAAGACCTATCATCTCGATCAGCCGCTCGAACTGAGTCTGGGGCAGGGCCTTGGTGAATGGATCAGCAGTGTTATCTTCTGAAGCGACTCTCCGAACCTCGATCTCCTGGCGATCTACGATCTCCCTGATCAGGTGATACCGCCTCAAGATGTGCCTGGATCTCTGATGGGACCTGGGTTCCTTCGCTAAAGCTATAGCCCCGTTGTTGTCGCAATACAGAGGTATTGGATCAACAATGGACGGAACCACCTGAAGTTCTTTCAAGAACTTTCTCATCCAGACAGCTTCTTTTGCGGCATCAGATGCAGCGATGTATTCCGCTTCCATCGTCGAGTCTGCAACGGTTTCCTGTTTGGAACTCTTCCAACACACCGCCCCTCCATTGAGGGTAAAGACAAAACCCGACATGGACTTGGAATCATCCTTGTCACTCTGGAAGCTGGAGTCAGCAAAGGCCTCGATCTGGAGGTCTTTTCCGCCATACACCAAGAACATCTCCTTAGTCCTTCTCAGGTACTTGAGAATGTTCTTTACCGCTATCCAGTGTTTCTCCCCTGGGTTAGACTGATACCGGCTTACCACACTCAGTGCATAAGCTACATCCGGTCTGGTACACAACATCGCATACATTATAGAGCCTACCGCAGAAGCGTAGGGTATAATAGACATGCGATCCCTCTCCAAATCAGTCTTGGGAGACATCTCTTTAGAGAGGGTGATCCCGTGACAAGCCGGTAGGTTACCGCGCTTGGAATCTTCCATACTGAACCTCTTCAGTATGGTGTCGATGTACCTGGACTGTGAAAGTCCTAATATCCTCTTGGATCTGTCACGGTAGATCCGGATACCCAGAATGTATGAGGCATCACCCAGGTCTTTCATGGAGAACCTGTGTGACAAGAACCCCTTGACAGATTGTAGCATAGGAATGTCATTTCCTATTAAGAGAATGTCATCCACGTACAAAACGAGGAATACTACAGTTCTCGCTACAAATCTACTATAGATGCATGGTTCATCTGGATTTTTGATAAAGCCAAATTCTTTGACCGTCTCATCAAAGCAGATGTTCCAACTCCGCGATGCCTGCTTTAGTCCATAGATGGACTTAAGCAACTTGCACACCTTTCCGCTGCTCCCACTCTGAATGAAACCCTCTGGCTGGTCCATATAGACACACTCCTCTAAATTTCCATTTAGAAAAGCTGTCTTTACGTCCATTTGCCAGATCTCATAATCGTGGAAGGCAGCAATGGCAAGAAGGATCCGAATGGATTTCAGCATGGCTACTGGAGAAAAGGTTTCGTCGTAGTCCAAGCCAGGTATTTGACGAAAACCCTTTGCTACCAGCCTAGCTTTATAGGTCTCAACCTGTCCATCTACACCAATCTTCCTTTTGAAGATCCACTTGCATCCTACGGGTTTTACCCCGTCTGGAGCAATGTCCAACGTCCATACCTTGTTGGTGTACATGGACTCCATTTCGGTCCGCATTGCATCCAGCCATTTCACTGAGTCAACGCTCTGAACGGCCTGCTGGAAGCTAGTAGGCTCATCATAATCTATGATGCAATCCTCTCTATCCCCGTCTATGAGAAAACCGTAGTATCTCTCGGGCGGATGAGACTGCCTACTACTCCTGCGGAGTGGCGTAGGAATGTCCTGTTCTTCCGAACCCTCTGGTTCCACTAAACCTTCAGTAATAGTCCGTGGTTCTGGAATTTCTTCCAGTTCTACTGCGCTCCCACTTATTTCTTTTTCTATGAACTGGTGTTCTAGAAAGTGGGCATGACGAGAAACAAGAACTTTTTGTTCCTCTTCACAGTAGAAGAAATATCCCTTGGAATTCTTTGGATATCCCACAAACTTGCACAGTACTGAGCGTGCCTCGAGCTTGTCCGCATGCTGCTTTTTGACAAAAGCTGGACATCCCCATGTCTTAATATGCTTAAGATAGGGTCTCTTCCCACACCACATCTCATATGGTGTAGTAGGCACGGTCTTAGTAGGAACTCGGTTCAAAAGGTATGCGGCTGATTCTAGCGCATACCCCGAGAATGATCGCGGCAACTCAGCGTTACTCATCATGGACTGCACCATATCCAATAGGGTGCGGTTCCGTCCCTCCGATACACCGTTATGTTGCGGGGTGTATGGAGGAGTAAGCTGAGAGAGAATTCCGTTCTCTTTTAAATAGTCCAGGAACTCGGCACTTAAGTATTCTCCACCTTGATCCGATCTTAGAATCTTAATACTTTTGCCGGTCTGTTTCTCTACTTCATTCTTATACTCCTGGAATTTTCCAAAGGCCTCGGACTTATGTTTCATCAAGAAGACATAACCGTACCTTGAGAAGTCATCCGTAAAAGTAATGAAGTAAGAATGTCCGCTTCGGGCATGTGTAGACATTGGACAGCACACGTCACTGTGTACGAGTCCCAAGAGCTCGCTCGCTCTTACTCCTTGTCCAGTAAACGGAGTCTTTGTCATCTTTCCTTTGAGACAAGATTGACAAGTGGCATACGATTGATATTCGAACGCATTCAAATATCCTTCTGTATGTAACTTAGTCAACCTTCTCTCATTGATGTGACCCAATCTACAATGCCATAAGAAAGTCTGATTCATTTCCGAAGACTTTCTTTTGTGTGTATTCTGGACGTTGAAAATCTGTGGTTGGTTTAACACGTATATACCATTACTCAATGTACCTGACCCAATCAAAACTTGATTAAGGTGAATGTTTACAACATTACTTACAAACGCAAATTCATAACCTTCTTTAGAAACTAAAGATACAGAAATGATATTACAAGTTGCGTTGGGTACAAAAAAGCAATTACGCAAAACCAAAACATGTCCATCTGACATTCCCAGGTGATAGTCCCCCACGGCTTTAGCATCCATGCTAGCTCCGTTCGCAACTTTGAGGGTCATGTCACCTGCCTTCAAAACCCTACGGTTTCTCAACGCCTGCAAAGAATTACAGATATGAGATCCTGATCCGGTATCCAATACCCAGGAAGTAGAGTTTATTGAAAGACAATTTTCAATAACGTACACACCTGAAGCTGAAGCTGCAACCTGCTTCAATTCCTGTGTTCTGGCCTTCCAGGCCCTGCAATCATTCTTCCAGTGTCCTTTCTTATGACAATAGAAGCATTCTTCCTTATCCACAAGCTTCCCCGCTATCTTTGTTGCTTTACCTTTTCCCTTCGTATCCACTTTACTAACACCGCCCCTTGGTTTGGCGGGGGCCTTCTTCTTCTTTCCCTTGGCTTTCGCCTTGGACCTAGAAGAAGATGATCCTCCTACAAACAAAGTGGATGTATCCCTACCTTTCTGTAGGGTGCCCTCTGCGCTCCTCAGCATGTTGAGGAGCTCTGAAAGTTCAACCTCTTTTTCTTGTAAGTTGAAGTTCAGTATAAACTGGGCGTAAGTGGAAGGAAGGGACTGGAGAACTATATCCGTATATAGCTCACTCTCCAATGTGATCCCTAGGTCAGCGAGCTCCTCAATGAAGCCGATCATCTTTAGCACGTGCTCGGCTACTGATGATCCGACGGCCATTCTTGTCGAAAATAACTTTTTCGACGCTTCGTATCTTGCGATACGAGATTGCTCTCTATACAGTTCTTTTGTATGAAGCAATATGGATTCCATGTCCATATTCTCATGCCTCCTCTGATGTTCGTTGTCCATCGAGGCAAGCAGGAGGCACTTGGCCTTCGCGCTATCAATCTCCCAAGTCTTGCGGATTTCCTTATCCGCGACGCTGGAAGTTGGACCAGGGACAGGGGGAGCTTTAGTGGTAAGAAGATACCCCAGCTTGTCATAAGTGATTGCTATCTTGACATTCCTGAGCTAATCTTTGTAGTTTGGCCCTGTCAGTTTGTTTTTATCTAGGAGTAACTTAAGTCCAGTCATGTTGATTGGTCGCTGCAATTAGGAGAGAGAAGAAGAAACACTCAGCATGATGCTCTTGCAAGTTTAGAGTGGTTTTTAGTTTGTCTAAACAGGATGGCTCCCACTGTTTCTCGAATCCCTCCTCAAACCATAAAGGAAGAATTAGCCGGGATCAATCCCACCGCACAATACTTGCTTAACCGTTCAGCCAGGCCGGTGTCGGTACTTCGAGGGAGGTTTTCCAACGCTTTCGCGAAGTTCCTTAATTAAAGAACCTCTTTTCCCTGGGGGCGTAGCCCCGCTAACACCTTTCTAGGCACCTACTAGGTTTATAGCATTGATCGATTAGTGAGAAATTTCCCGAGGAGTAGCATATACTCACAGTAGGATCGGGATCCAAATATCATTGCGTGACGAAACTGAAGGAATCCTACCAGAATCATCACACTCCAAATGGTATGCAAATATAGCAAGTTTCAGTACTTATGAAACTCCCGATGTGGATTTTTGCCCCATGCTCTTATGACCTTGACTTTGGCCAAAATATCATAAGTCACATGTCAAGTTCTACCCGTCATTATCCAGGTTAATTTGGATCCATCCGTACCTACCCTTGACTTTGGCCAAAATGGCAGTACGACTGTCCCAAACCAACGCATCTATCTATGCTACACATGAACACCCAATAGCTACCAATCACTGTGCCTTGACTTTGGCCAACATACACAGCTTGAATACTATTGACTATTCATGTGAAACGACGGAGGGCTATGGATGGTTTTGGCAAAACCGTGAACGTAGTGAACTTGATTTGGTCGATGGAACGAGATAGCTTTTAAAAGGAGTGGCTCAAGCTCCGCATTTAAAAGTTGTTTTTGAAAAGAACCGAGTGGTTTTTCGAGAGTGTTCCAACGACTTTAACTTGGTTTATTATCTTGCATTAGTTCTTTTAATGCGTGATATTCTTGCATTAGTTCTTTTAATGCGTCCCATCATTTAATCCTACCATTGCAGAAAACAACCAAAATATGACGTACGCTTATGCCATTCGCATTCGCCACGGGGCCCCGTCATTACCCGTTAGGTTACTTAACTAACGACAGAGCGGGGGCTGGGCTAGCGCGTCTGTAAAACATAAGCAACGCCTAAATAATATCATATATAGATATACTGCAATGATAAACATTTCAGATCTTAGATAAATACATTGGATATACTAGCAATCTGTAATTTGTACGAGCCTGTAACAAAAACAGATAACACGGTCGCGGTGAATAGCCAATACCCCACCCAAGACCCCTACGGGTGCGGCAAACTACCCGCCAAGTACCCGAAGCGTAGCAACCTCCCTCATCTCCATGAGTAGGCCACTCGACACTTCGGCATACCCGGTAGTTTGTGCACCCCTCCATGGGTCTATCCTAGGAGCAAAAACAGTAAAAAGAAATTATACAATGACGGCTACAACCCCGACCCGGTTGTGCGGCCATACAAATAATTATTACATCAATTTACAAATTTACATGAATTGCAAGAAAAGAAAACTCTCGTCTCACAACCCCCGGCTATTCACCCGCGACAATCCAACATATTTATATACACATTCCAATATCAAACACAGATCATGTATAACCCCGACCAATCGACTTATAGCGATTAGCCGACGTTCAATACATGCAAGCATCACAGATATAACCATCATAGTCAAAGTGCAGTGAAGTTCGGAAAAAAATACGGAATTATAGGACCCCAAAAGGAAATTTCTTTTCTGGAAAATCTGGGCACATATAATATATTTCAAAAATCCCAAAACCAACACAGACACACACTGCACGAAAAACGATGCAGAGAAGACGACAAACTGCGGCGCTTCCGCGGCACATGCCTACCTCGTGCGGCGGAAGCGCGGCGGTTTGAACGAATTAGGGCAACGTTTTTCTTGGGTGTTCACACAAAACCCTGAGCCGAATTTAGGAGTATAAAGTTTTTCATTTTGACCAGAAAAAATTTCAACAGAAACTCAGGTTTTGTAAAAGTTAGGTTTTTGGATTTTTTTTCCGGTTCCGAACTTCGTTACACTTTACTACCAAGCTAGTTTAGGTTTAGTTAGGCTCTGATACCACTGTAAGTCCACGTTGCGACCCCCGGTTCTTACGGAGAGGCGGAAACGGTATAAAAAGCAAATTTTTAGCGCAAGGGGCAACATGGACTAAGCAAAGTCGGGATCTTTGACTAAACTAAAACTAGCAAACTTAGCTAAAGAGAGTTAGCTACTCGGATGGAGATGGTTATACCTTGCTTGTCTTGAACTCCTTCGTCTTCCAAGCTCCGATGGTGGTCCAATGGCTTCTTCTCGTCGTCTCCGTACGCCGAAGATAGATCCACCTGAAAGCTCCAACCTTTAGCTCCTTCTTCGTTCTTTGAAGAAACTAGTTCACTTGGTTTGCCAAACCTAGTGAACTAGAATGAGTAGAGAGGAAATAGAATGGGATTTTATCTATGGTTCTTGATTCTCAACTCATGAGACAAGAGAACCATAGATCAAGAGAGGGAGCAAGAGGTTGAGGGTGAGAGCAAGAGGAGAGCTCAAGAACAAGAGAGAGAATGAGCAAGAAAGAATGAGCAAGTATTTTGTCTCTCACCCTCTCATAATCCAAAGCAATGATAACTCATCATATCAACAAAAGTCTTATGTGATGGTTGAAGCAACCATAACCTTATCATGTCATGCACTCATTTTACTCAAATGAACAAGCAAGTAAAAGTCTTTGGCATGAAATGATAACCATGGTTATCATGATGGTCAACTAGTCAAGCCTAGTCAACCGGTCAACAAAGTCAACAAGTCAACAAAAGTCAACAAGTCAACAAGGTCAACAAAAGTCAACAACCAAGTCACCATAATACTTAATTAATATAATAGTTAATCGCATATCATATTCTCATTAGGGTTGAGCAAAAGTCAAAAAGTCAACGGTCAACTGTCAACAACCCTAATGAGAATCCGCTGCCTCTGCCTCCCTGTCAACTGTGCATACACACCCGCATCCGCGTTCCGAGGAACACGAATGCAAACTGGATAAATCCAATCCCATAAGGTACACTAGGATCTGGCTTAAACCAAAGCCCGCTAGTGTAAACTGTCCGGACACTGTACGTGCACAAGTGCACGGATGTGACCGAACCCTGTCGCAAAACCATGCGACCTGTCGCAATACCATGCGACCTCTACTCTTTTGCCTAAAGGCGAAAAGCTTTCTGTGTGGGACTCTAAAGACTCGACACTACGCTGGCAGTGGGTTTAACCACAGACCGCAAGCGGCACTAGCTGTGCGTAACGGTCCCCAGGTAATGCCGACAAGAAGACCGACGAGGCGAAACCCATCTGAACTCCTACTGAGCCTGAGTGTGACATTCTCCGTACAGTCCGGTCTGTTCGTCTGATACATCGCATGGCGGGCCTAGGGGGCGGTAAACGTCAGTCCCCCAATAGCGGTACAAGTCGTGCCGGAGCGAAGCCCAAAACACCCTGAGATAACGCTGGAAACCTACCAGTATATCTCGTTTGCCCTGGCCAGGGACTACTCGTGTAATGGCTCTCCTAGACACAGCGCGATGTCAACCCCTAATACCGGGAGAGACGAATCCTGTCTAACCGTCACTGCCTCCAAGTGCTTCGGGACTGCACCCAACCACTACCTGTTTGCACGACTCCTTTGAGCCGTGGTAGGGTAGTGATCAAAGTACAGTGGGAACACACCCGAGGCGAAGTTACAGTGTCAAGTCAGCGGACTAAGCTGTACTCATGTCACCTGGGAACTGATAACTGACGATAGGTATAATACCAACTAGTCAGTTCCCGACGAGTCCTGTCCAGTGTACCCGTAACCTAACGAGCACCCGCATACTATCTCAAGTACGACGTACTGACGGCTGTGGGACAGACCGTCTCCCACACTGGGATGAGAAGCGCATGCGCTGGTCTACTCCGGAGTATCGATGCCCTGTCTCGATAGTCCTGCGACCAGGAACCTGCATAAGGATGTGCTTATAGATTACCCAGCCCCACTAGTGTGACGGCCATCACATCGCTGGTAATCAAGCAAAGATCCTAAGGGCTCTACTAATGTGTATAGGCGATATACAAAAATAAACACATGTACACATTGAAGTAGAAACAAACCAAGTAGCATACTACTATTTTGAGCAAGATTGTATATACAAGGTGAATATCCCAAGCATCCATTAAGTAATATACAAACTAGTATGATACAGTAATGGCCTCTAGGGCATATACACTAACAATATACATCCTATGTACAGTAATGTCCTCTAGGGCATACATACAACTAACAATCTCCCACTTGCACTAGGGCCATCTGTAGCAGTGGTTGTAGTATCTCATACTCAACCATCCCATAAAAGTCTCTCTCTGGGAACAGGCCTTTGTGAGTGGATCCGCTGTGTTGTCCTCTGAGTCTACTCTCCTAACCTCGATCTCCCTGGAGATCAACCATCTCCATGATCAAGTTATACTGCCTTAGAATATGTCTGGATCACTGATGGGACCGGCGTTCCTTGGCATAAGCCACAACTCCATTGTCACACAATGGGAGGAACATAGTTCATCTCATGAACCATTATACACCCAAACAGCCTCTTTTGGTAGCATCTTAAGTAGCGATGTATCCAGCCTGTATCGTCTAGTATGCCACGGTATATAGCTTGGAACGCTTCCAACATACCGTCCCTTTACTGAGGGTAAAGGCAATGCCTGCGACTGACATTCAGTCGTCTTTATCACACTGGAACCCTTTCAGCGATTCTCCTCAGGATCGATTGACACCATCTCACTACATCTAGTGAGTATCCTAACATCCATTTAGATCTATCTCATAGATCCAAAATCCAGGATTTAGTAGGTATCACTTTAATCCTATATGGAGAATCTTTGTGATAAGCGGAGATTGATCGAGCGTAGTATAGGAAACTCCTTCCCTATCAAGAGTATGTCATCCACGTACTCTACGAGGATCGTCACCATACTCCCTACTACCTTTTTGTTTATACAAGGTTCATCTACCATTTTGATGATGTCAAACTCTTTGACTAATTCATCAAAACAGATGTCCCAACTCCGCGATGCCTGCTTTATCCTATAAAGCATCTTGCACACGTTTCCGCTGCTCCCACTGTCTACGAAGCCCTCTGGCTGTGTACTTATAGACACTCTCTTCTAAACATCATTTAGAAAAGCTGTCATGACACCCAACCACCAGATATCGTAGTCATGGTATGTAGCCGTGACAAGTAGGATCTGGATGGACTTAAGCATAGCTACTTGAAAAGGTTTCATCATTATCCGTACCTGGTCAATGATGCAAACTTTTAACATGTCTAGCTTTGAAAGTCTCAACTTTTCCATGTACACCAAGTAATCTTCTCAAGATATACTTGCTCCTGATGGGGATTTAACCCTTCAGATATAGCAACCAAAGTCCATACTTTGTTGGTGTATAAGGATTCCATCTCAGATCACTAAGCATCCAGCCATCCTTACAGAGTCCCACACTTGATGGCCTGCTCGAAGCTAGTTGGGTCATCATCTCATGATGCAATCCTCGCTCCCACTGTCATAGAGAAACCGAAGTATCTCTCAGGTGGGTGAGGAACCCTACTAGATCGGCGGAGAGGCTGAGGTTCGTTGGTAACTATCGAATCCCTTGGTTCTTTCAAATCATCTGCTGCTGTTTGTATAGCTGGAACATTTCCAGTTGTACATAACAGATCTTGCCTCGAGCTTGTCCGGATTTTGCTTTTAGACATAGGCCGGGCAACCCCAAATCTTAACTAACTTAAGATATGGGCTCTTCCCTTTCCATATCACATATGAAGTGGTAGGCAACTGATTTGATTCGAACCTATTCAATAGGTATGCAGCTTCTCAAGTGCATAACCCCTAAAAGGAAATAGGTAACTCAGTAATACTCATCATAGAGCACACCTTATCATATAGGGTGTGATTGCTCCGCCCCGATATACCATCGTGCTATGGTGTATACGGAGGAGTAATGCTGAGAGAGAATCTCATTCTCCTTTAGAATAATCCAGGATTTTCGTGCTCAAGTATTCTCCTCCTTGATCACATCAAAGGACATAATACTTATACCCTTTACTTTGGTTCTCTACTTCTAACTTATATTCTGTGAATATCTCAAAAGGTTCGGACTTGTGTTTCAACAGGAACATAGGTCTGAAACTCGAAAGAGATCATCAGAGAATGTAATGAAGTACAAAGAACCGATCTTGGCATATGTAGACAGGGTACCTTACATACATCAACATGTATCATATCCTAAGAGTTCGCTAACTCTTTCTCTGTTTCCAGTAAACGGAACTATGGTCATCTTATCTTTGTGACATGACTGGCGAGTTTCACAAGATGTAAATTCAAACTGATTTAAATATGCATCTATATGTAACTCTAGCTAGTCGGGTCACATTGATCTGACCTAGTCTACAATACCTCAAGAAGGATTCGTTCATTTCTGAACTCTTCCTCTTGTGTGTGTTCCGTATACTAAGAACTGTAGTTTGATTTAGAACATTAATGCTTTTAGATAACGTGCCTGAACCGATCAACTTTTGATATAGGAAATGTTCAAAACATTATCCAACAATACAAAATTTTATCGTTTCTTTACTAATAAAGAGACAGATATGATTTTGTATATCAGGTTCGGTATCTAATAACATTCGTTCAGAATCAATGTATTTGTAATACAGGGTGACAGTGACCAACAGACTTGGTTGCAACACTTGCCCCGTTTTCTGCCTCATGAAACTTATCACCCGTTCTCAGTTCTCTACCTTTCTGTAGCCCTATGTAACAGATTACATATCTGGGATCCTGATCTGGTATCACATACCCAGGACGTAAAGAATACTGAGAAACAGTTCTGTATAATGAACACACCCGAAGATGATGCATCATTATGCACTCTCTTCGTTTGGGCGGCACGGGAATTCTGGTAATCCCCAATTTCCTGCTCTGTCTTATAACAATTATAAGTTGGAGCGGGACCAACGTTCCCTAGCTCAGTATAACAAGCGGGTTCGGTCAATAATCCGTTTTATTATCTTGATTAAGGCGTGATATGGTCGCTACCTAGAGAGAGAGAGAAGAAAACACTCAGCGTGCGCTCTGTCAAGAATAGATTGGTTATTATTTTATCTAATCAGGATGGCTCCCACTGCTTTTTATCAAATCTTCCTTCAAACCCTAAAAGGAAAGACTAGCCGGGATTAATTACACACTACAAGTTCGCCAATCTTTCAGCCAGGCCAGTGTCGGTACTTTGAGGGAGGTCCCCCGTGCTTTCGCACGAACCTAATTAATGTAAACCTCGTTTTCCCAGAGGCGTAACCCCGTTGACACCTTTCTAGACACCTACTTGATCGGCTAATTGTAATGTATAAAACTCTCCCAGGAGTAACACTTACTCGCAGCGGGTATCGGGATCCAATTATCTCATAGAAGGTATGCAATCTCATTGCAAATTTCAACACTTGAAATTCCCGATAATATTTTGCCCCTAGCGTCCTATGACCTTGACAGAGGTCAACAAACCATAGGCTGCTAGTCAAGTTCAACCCGTCATTTCCTGATTGAAGTAAACCCACCCGCACGACCCATGACAGAGGTCAACAAGGTCGCACGACTACCCTAAATCAATCACATCATATGCTTATGCAGATAAGCACTAATCAGCTACCGCACACTGCGCCTTGACAGAGGTCAACAAACGCAGCACGAATACTAACCAGTACATATCTGAAATGACGGAGGGCTACGACAGGTTTTTCTGAAAACCTATTGCGTAATGAACTTGATATCGTTGTAGGATCGAATGAATTTTGAAAATGGAATGTTTTTGAGGCTTTTCTAGTTTTGCTAAAGGAGTCACTCCCGGTGAAGGGATCGTCGGTCCTTTCCTCGTCGAATGAGGTGCGGGATATATCATATATATCACTGTGCAAAGTAAAAACACTTAAAAGCAATCAAAAGACAAACCGAGTGTGTAGCATCTTCCAGTTATTGCTAAAGGAGTCACTCCCGGTGAAGGGATCTCGGTCCTTTCCTCATCGAATAAGGTGCAGGATATATCACATATACCTCTGTGCAAAGCAAGAACTGTAACTACCTGTTTTATTTTGAAATTCGATTCTACAACATCTTAGGTTTCTTTTATTTCATTAATCACATTAATGAAGTCCCATCATTTAAGTACCTAAACATCACAGATAAATACGACGTACACTTATGCCATCCGCATTCGCCTCGATGTCCCCTCGTGCACCGTTAGGTTAGGTAACTAACGACAGAGCAGGGCAGGGCTAGCGCGGGTGTAAAACATAAGTAACGTCTATATAATATATCATATATACTATATACTGTATTTATCATAGAACATCACATGATTACATCACAGATATCGCAGCAGAAGAAACATATGAAATATTGGATATACTAGGACGTCCGTGTTTTCAATACGAGCCAGTACAAAACACGGATTCCACGGTCGTGATGAATAGCCAATCCTACACCCCTAGACCCTTACGAGAGCGGCAAGCAACCCTGCCAATTCTAGGGTTAGGAGACCCGGACTCGACTCCTCGAGTTGGTCTCCCACTGGACCCCAGAACCCGGTTACTTGTGCTCCCCTCCTTGGGTCTATCCTAGTGCAGAAAAGTAAATAATATACAAAGGGTGACAACTTTCGCAACCTGGAAGCGCCCCAATAAAAGAATATTACATACAAGTTTTTACATGAATGAAAATGAAAAACACTCATCTCACATAAAAAACCCCGGCTATTCAAACACGACGATCCAATATAACATATCCAGCAACACATAACATCACATGTCATCAACGTAAGTAAATATGTCCATCCTAATTGTCGTTGACATATAGCAACGAAACCGGCGATATCACATATTACACTTACGGTCACAGAAAAGAAAGTGTAAAACTACAACAGTTGGAATCCGCAACCACCTCAGACATCGCATGCCTGACCAAATGAATTACTTAGACATCACATGCCTAACAATTATAAACCCCGCATTTTAGTCTCAAAATCGAAAACACTTTTCAATATCAAGTCGGGTAATTCAACAAGATTCCCGACATCCTGATCGAATGCTCGTCGCAAACTTCAGTAGACGGACGCACCCCCGATACCGTCGACGAAGTGCACCAAGGCGGAACACCGCTACCGCGAGCACCCGAACGGATGCTTTCGGCGACGGGGTTCTCCTACAGTCACTTGGTCGGGGCTATGGAGTGAGGCTGTCTATTAAGTTTACCCGGCGAGTATCCGCGTACGCTACGTGATTGCGACGGACTTTTGATCACATCAAAATTCCGTGGCAACCGATCAAGTGAGACTAAACTGCTACGTTTATAACATTCATTTAGTTATCACATAACTACTTGTGAATTCCAATTATTGTATCACATTCCGGATAAATAGAAAATGTTAAACTTTCCGATCGAACAATCGAACACCCAAGTTTTCCCGATACAGATCAACACATGAAACAAGTCTAAAAACATTCAGTTCGTGCCTCAGTACCAACGGTCCAGCCGTAGAAGGGTCAAGCCAACGCCTCACATGTGGCACGCCGTACTGCCCCAAACCCGAAGGTTCAAAGGGCAGTTCAAGACGGTCACATAATCGAGTTAAGGTTTGTGTCTTCTAGAGGGACCATCGCGTTACTTGCACTACTTAGAACGTCGTTAAACTACGGAAAAATCCAACACTTGGAAATTTCCCGACAGGGGAAAAGTTGGGTATTTATATCCGGTCGAACTTTTTAACATATTCTAAAATTTATCCGGAAAGCCACACAGACAAAATTTGATACCCCGATCGAAACATCGAATCCCCAAAACAACTCAGAAAATTCAGCTCTATAAAAAATATTAAAAATTCCCAGAAAATCCAGTACATAAAACTAAGAATTACTGTATAAAAAATTTTAAAATTGGAGGTCGTACGGCCGCTCATCCGCGGCCTGAGACAACAGGAAGGCCGCGGATCCGCGCCTTGAATAACGAAATAACCCCTCAAATTTAAACAGTAATTCTTATATTATTTCACTGAGTTCTCTGAATATTTTTAATATGGAAAAAACCACGTTTTCTGAAATCGTCCAGAGAGCATATTTTGGGGTCGTGTTTTGGTTCAATCGGACTTCAAATGTCTTCTGGACTTCGCCTAAGGCTCTAGCTAGGCTCTGATACCACTGTAGGGTTCCTAGGCACTCTAGTGAGGTCTCCCAAGCCATCAACCATGGCAATTTCAAAGCATATGGTGCCTACAAACCCTAAACTACGGATCGATAACTAGATGTCTAGGCGAACATTGAACTAGTTAACACTTAACTAATGAGAAAACGGAAATACAACCTTTGTAGATCCGGTGCTCCACCTCCATAGCTCCGCAACGAAGTCCTCTCCGCTGTCCAAGTCAAATCCGGGCTCTAGGATCGGCTTCGTCGGAGAATGGGCAAGCTAGGTCGTCGATGTCCATGCCGAAGATGATCTACGTCGAGGCATCGCTAAATCAAGCTCCGACTTCACCAAGTCAAGAAACTTGTGAAGTAAACACACTCTACTACTTGGCAAGAGGTAGAGGATGAAGAAATAGGAAGTGGGTTAACTTTAGAATTGGTTTTTTCACTCATATGCATCAATCACCATTGATGGAGGTGAAGCTTTTCTTCTTGAAGTCAAGGAAGAAGAAGAAGAAGCTTATATGATAAGTTAAAAGAATAAGAAAAGAAAATGAATTCTTATCATAATTTTAACTAGAGTCAAGTGTAGAGAATGAATCATGGTTAGTGGGAATGGTTAGGGTTAAGGATGAGATAAGAATGGTTGACTTGAACAAAGCTTCATGAAGCTTCAACTAAAGAACAAAATTAGCCACCATTCTTTTCTCTTTTCTTTTATTCATTTATCAAAACTAAAAAGGATAATTAAATAAGATAAATGAATAATAAATAATAAACCCTAACCATTTCATTAACCAAGGTTTAATCTTTACACTTGAACCCTAGCATGACATGTATCATCAAACATGATACAATCAAGTGCACAAAAGTATATCGCATATACAATGTGCCCATCCGAGTGAGAAAATCCATCTTAAGTAAACCGATACTAGTTGATGCAAAGTAATATATCAAATATATAAATATGCATTAAATCATTAAATCAACACTTGATTCAATGACCCGGTTATGTCGCACACAACCGACTAGTATACAATATATCGGCTTATCGAATCAACGCTTGAATCGATAACTAGGTTATATCGCATACAACCATTCGATATATTTATCGCGAGAATAGAATACGGTATCACATACACGCATTATTCTCGGTCCCGCACATATCTCATATGCGCTCCTATTTCGTTTCGCTTGAGCCAGGAAACCTCTGTGTAGGACTCTAAAGACTCGTCAATACGCCGGCAGCAGATGATGATCATATCAAGCATCCACAAGCCGCAAGCGGTCTGCTAAACGTAACGGCCACCCGGGTATTGAGCGATCTGAAGATCGACGAGCAAGCCCGCTCACACTCCAGTGAATCCGACCAGTAACACTACCGTACAGTCCGGTCTCATCGTCTGATATGTCGCATATCTCGCCTAGGGGTGGTAGACGTCAGACCCCAATAGCTCAATAAGTCGTGTCGATATGAGGTCTATAACTATTCGAGAAACTACTGGTAACACTTACCAGTAAATCTCAGCAACCCTGGCCAGGGATTTCCTGTTATAGCCAATCGAACACAGCGCAACATCAACCCCCTATACCGGGAGAGACGAATCCCCTCCTATCGCTCATTGCCTCCATGTGACTCGGGACTGTACCCAAAAACCACCGTTTTGCATGCCCTCTTGGACGTGGTAAGATGGAAATCAAAGCACAGTGGGAACCACACAAGACTCTATGACGATCTCGGGTCAACAGACTACTCTGTACCAGTGTCACCAGAGAACTGCCATCTGACGTGAGGTATAATACCATCTGGGAGTTCTCGGCGAGTCCGTCCAGTGTACCCAGTCTCTACTGAGCACCCGTATATCATCTCTGATGTCAAACACCGATGGATATGGGATCATCCATCGCCCATCTGTATGGGTCGAGAAGGTATACGCTAGTCTACTCTGGTATATCGATGCCCCGTCTCGATACACCCTCGACTAGGGACTTTGAAGGATGTACTTATGGACTACCATGTCCCCACTAGTATGATCCGCATCATAGTCCAGGTAGTCAAGTACAGATCCTAAGGGCTTTACCAACATGTAACAGAGAGACAATCAGCATACACGTTAAGGTAAAGTGTAACCAGATAGCATACTATCATGTCGAGCAAGAAAGTCCTCCCTATATATGTCCCAGCATCCACTACAATATACATCCTATGTACAGTAATGGCCTCTAGGGCATACATACAACTAACAAGGATGTGCTTATAGACAACCCAGCCCCTACTTGTATGACTGCCATCACAACGCTGGTAGTCAAGCAAAAGATCCTAAGGGCTCTATCAATATGTATTAGCTATATGTCAAAAGAATCACATACACATATTAAGATAGATAGAAACCAAGTAGCATACTACCATATTAAGCAAGAATGTCAATCCGTGTATATATCCCAAGCTTCCAAAATATAATATACAAACTAGTACTATACAATAATGGCCTTTAGGGCATATCACACTAACAATCTCCCACTTGCACTAAGGCCATATGCTGGCATATCGCAGACCTATCATCTCGAATAGCCTCTTGAACTGCGTCTGAAGAATGGCCTTTGTGAATGGATATGCACTGTTATCTTCTGTAGAAACCCTCCGAACCTCGATCTCCCGGCGATCCACGATCTGCTTGATCAGGTTTTACCGCCTGAAGATGTGTCTAGACTTCAGATGGGACCTGGGTTCCTTTGCTAAAGCTATAGCCCCGTTGTTGTCACAATACAGAGGTATTGGATTAACAATGGACGGAACCACCTGAAGTTCTGTCAAGGACATCCTCATCCAGACTGCTTCTTTTGCGGCATCATATGATGCGATATATTCCGCTTCCATCGTCGAGTCAGCAACGGTTTCCTGTTTGGAACTCTTCCAACACACCACCCCTCCATTGAGGGTAAAGACATAACCCGACATGGATTTGGAGTCATCCTTGTCACTCTGGAAGCTGGAGTCAGCAAAGGCCTTGATCTGGATGTCTTTTCCGCCGTAGACCAAAAACATCTCCTTAATCCTTCTCAGGTACTTCAGAATGTTCTTTACCATTATCCAGTGCTTCTCCCCAGGGTTTGACTGATACCAGCTTACTACACTCAGTACATAAGCTACATCTGGTCTGGTACACAACATCGCATACATTATAGAGCCCACCGTAGAGGCGTAGGGTATAATAGACATGCGATCCCTTTCCAAATCAGTCTTGGGAGACATCTCTTTGGAGAGGGTGATCCCGTGACAAGCCGGTAAATTACCGCGCTTGGAATCTTCCATACTGAATCTTTTCAGTATGTTGTCGATGTGCCTGGACTGTGAAAGTCCTAATATCCTTCTGGACCTATCATGATAGATCCGGATCCCCAGAATGTAAGAGGCATCACCCAGGTCTTTCATGGAGAACCTGTGTGACAAGAACCCTTTGACAGATTGTAGCATAAGAATGTCATTTCCTATCAAGAGAATGTCATCCAGGTATAAAATGAGGAATACGACAGTTCGTGCTACAATCTTACTATAAATACATGGTTCATCTGGATTTTTGATAAAGCCAAATTCTTTGACCGTCTCATCAAAACAGATGTTCCAACTCCGCGATGCCTGCTTCAGTCCATAAATGGACTTAAGCAACTTGCACACCTTCCCGCTGCTCCCACTGTGAATGAAACCCTCTGGCTGGTCTATATAGGCACACTCCTCTAAATTTCCATTTAGAAAAGCGGTTTTTACTCCCATCTGCCAAATCTCATAATCGTGGAAGGCAGCAATGGCAAGAAGGATCCGAATGGATTTGAGAATAGCTACTGGAGAAAAGGTTTCGTCATAGTCCAAATCAGGTCTTTGACGAAAACTCTTTGCAACAAGTCTAGCCTTATAGGTCTCAACCTATCCATCTACACCAATCTTCCTTTTGAAGATCCATTTGCAGCCTACGGGTTTTACCCCTTCTGGAGCAACATCCAAAGTCCATACTTTGTTGGTGTACATGGACTCCATCTCGGTCCGCATTGCATCCAGCCATTTTACCGAGTCAGTGCTCTGAATGGACTGCAGGAATCTAGTCGGCTCATCATTATTAATGATGCAATCCTCTCCATCCCCGTCTATGAGAAAGTCATAGTATCTCTCAGGAGGATGAGACTGCCTACTACTCCTGCGGAGTGGCGCAGGAATGTCCTGTCCTTTCGAACCTTCTGGTTCTACTAAGCTTTCAGTAATAGCTCATGGTTCTGGAATTTCTTCTAGTTCTATTGCGCTCCCACTTATCTGATTTTCTAAAAATTCAGTTTCCAAGAAGCATGCATGACGAGAAACAAATACCTTTTGTTCCTCTGCGTAATAGAAGAAATATCCCTTGGTGTTCTTTGGATATCCCACAAACTTGCACTATACTGAGCGTGCCTCGAGTTTATCCGCATGCTGCTTTTTGACAAAAGCTGAACATCCCCATGTCTTAATGTGTTTAAGATAGGGTTTCTTCCCACTCTACATCTGATATGTTGTGGTAGGCAATGACTTAGTTAGAACTCGGTTAAAAAGATATGCAGCTGATTCTAGTGCATATTGTTAGTTGTATGTATGCCCTAGAGGCCAGTATTGTACAGATGATGTATATTATATTGGATGCTTGGACATATATAGAGATGACTTTCTTGCTCGATATGATAGTATGCTATCTGGTTGCTCTTTATCTTAACATGTATACTGGTATCTTTATACTGTCTCATAGTTACATGTTGGTAAAGCCCTTAGGATGTGTACTTGACTACCTGGACTATGATGCGGATCATACTAGTGGGGACATAGTAGTCCATAAGTACATCCTTTAAGGTCCCTAGTCATGGGTGTATCGAGACGGGGCATCGATATACCAGTGTAGACTAGCGTATACGCTTCTCGACCCATGAGATGGGCGATCGATGATCCCATATCTATTGGTGTTTGACATCAGAGATGGTATACGGGTGCTCAGTGGAGACTGGGTACACTGGACGGATTCGCCGAGAACTCCCAGATGGTATTATACCTCACGTCAGATGGCAGTTCTCTGGTGACACTTATACAGGTTAGTCTGTAGACCCGAGATCGTCATAGAGTCTTGTGTGATTCCCACTGTACTTTGATTTCTACCTTACCACGTCCATGAGGGCGTGCAAAACGGTGGTTTTTGGGTACAGTCCCGAGTCACATGGAGGCGATGAGCGAAAGGAGGGGTTTCGTCTCTCCCGGTATTGGGGGTTAATGTTGCGCTGTGCTCGATTGGCCGTAACAGGGAAGTCCCTGGCCAGGGCTGATTCTGTGATTTGCTGGTAAGTGTTACTAGTAGTTTCTCGACCCGTTATGAGCCTCACATCGGCACGACTTATCGGTTATTAGGGTCTGACGTTTACCACCCCTAGACTTGATATGCGACATATCAGACGAGGAGACCGGACTGTGCGGGCAGTGTTGCCGGTTGGCGCGACAGGAGTTGTAGCAGGTTCGCTTGTTCTCTTCTGATTGTTCAATACCCGGGTGGCCGTTCCGTTTAGCTGACCGCTTGCGGTTTGGGGGTGCTTGATATGATCATCACTCACTGCCAGTGTATTGACGAATCTTAGAGTCCCACAAAGGAGTTACCTAGTCCAGGCGAAACGTTGTGGAGCGCGTATGCGATATGCGCATGGGCCCGGTTAAGACGGGCGTATGAGATACCGTATATTAATCGGGCGGCTTGCTTTTGGTTAGGGTCATATGTGATATAGCCGGATTGATAAATCGAGTGTTGATTTATCATTTAACCATTAGTTTCTCACTAGAAATCCTTTCTTGTATTTGATGGATGTATGCATGCATGTATGTTTTCTTTTTAGATTCATGCACATATTGATATGCATACAAACATACATACATACATACATCCTTCATGGTTCTACATACATGGAAAATGGTGGCAATATAAGACTCACACCATGGTTTTATATATGGATTTTTATTGCATTTGATTTAAAACAAAATGAAAAAGGAAAAATGGTTATCATGGATTTGTTTCTACACACTTCTTTGACCTAACCATCCTCACCCACCTTTTAACCTTAGGTTAACTTTCCTTTTGTGTTTTAACTCAAATTCAATAATATATTCATTGTTTAACCATGGTTTGAGATGAGAAGTGGAAAATATAAATACATATATTTTCTATTTCTTTGTTATGAGTTATCCTTTTCTCTTGCTCAAAAAAGCCATCATCTTCTTCCTCCTTCATCTTTTGCTCTCTAGATTTCTCTAGTCAGCAAATCACTCATCAAGTTAGGATTTTGAAGTGAGAAAAGCCTCCACAACATCATTCTACACAAGTATTGCCCACTTGTCTAGAGTGTTAGCTTCCATTTTCATTCTTGATCTTGTGAAGTTGCAAGCTTGGACAAAGCGGACTCCGGGTGGATCATCGTGGACCTAGAGGAGTTCAAGCAGACCTTTTCCAAACCCCAAGTAGCCGAGGAGTCTAGCGTAGGGAGCTACAAAGGTTGTACTCTCAAAACCCTAGCTTAACCTACTTGTGATGAAGTGTAGTTTTAGAAACCTTAATTATTCTAGGTACGATTCTTTGTTTGTTAACTTAGCACCCTAAAAATTCCATCTTTGGTACATGTGATGCTTCCAAACTCTTCATGAGGTGCTAGGCTAACCCAACACATATCCCCAGAAAGATCGCGGTAACTCAGCGTTACTCATCATGGAACGTACCGTATCTAATAAGGTTCGGTTCCGTCTCTCCGATACACCATTGTATTGTGGTGTGTACGGAGGAGTAAGTTGAGAGAGAATTCCATTCGCTTTTAGGTAATCCAGGAACTCGGCACTCAAGTATTCACCACCTCGAACAGATCTCAGTGTCTTGATACCTTTGCCAGTTTGTTTTTCTACTTCATTCTTGTATTCCTGGAATTTTTCAAAGGTTTCAGATTTATGCTTCATTAAGAAGACATGTCCATACCTTGAAAAGTCATCCGTAAAAGTAATGAAGTATGAATAACCACTTCACGCATGTGTAGACATCGGACCACAAACATCGCTGTGTACGAGTCCCAAGAGCTCGCTCGCTCTTACTCCCTGTCCAGTGAACGGAGTCTTTGTCATCTTTCCTTTGAGACATGATTGACAAGTTGCATATGATTGATATTCGAATGGATCAAAATATCCTTCTTTATGCAACTTAGTTAACCTTGTCTCATTGATGTGACCCAGTCTAGAATGCCATAAGAAAGCATGATTTATTTCTGGAGACTTTCTTTTGTGTGTATTCTGGATATTGAAAATTGCGGTTGGTTTAATACGTATATACCGTTGCTTAATGTACCCGACCCAATCAAAACATGATTAAGGTGAATGTTTACTATATTGCTTACAAATGCAAAATCATAACCTTCTTTAGAAATTAAAGATACAGATATGATATTACAAGTCGAACTGGGTACAAAATAACAGTCGTGCAAAACCAAAACATGTCCATCTGTCAATCCCAAGTGATAGTCCCCCACGGACTCAGCATCCATGCCTGCTCCGTTTGCAACTCTGAGGATCATATCACCTGCCTTCAAATCACTACGCCTTCTCAGTGCCTGCAAAGAATTACAGATATGAGATCCCGATCCGGTATCCAATACTCAGGAAGTAGAGTTGATTGATAGACAGTTTTCAATAACATACACACCTGAAGACGAAGCCACAACATGCTTCGGGTCCTGGTTCTTGGCCTTCCAAGCCCTGCAATCTTTCTTCCAGTGTCCTTTCTTATGACAATAAAAGCACTCATCCTTCCCCACAAGCTGTCCCGCTACCTTTGCTACCTTCGCCTTTCCCTTGGCTTCCACTTTACTAACACCGCCCTTTGGTTTGGTGGGGGCCTTCTTCTTCTTTCCTTTGGCTTTCGCTTTGGACCTAGAAGAAGAAGCTCCTCCAACAGACAAAGTGGGTGTTTCCCTGACTTTCTGTAGGGTGCCCTCTGCACTCCTCAACATGTTGAGGAGTTCCGAAAGTTCAACTTCTTTTCCTTGCATGTTGAAGTTCAGGATAAACTAGGCGTAAGTGGAAGGAAGGGGATGGAGAATCAAGTCAGTGTAGAGCTCGTTCTCTAACGTGGTCCCAAGGTCCGCGAGCTCCTCAATGTAGCCAATCATCTTAAGCACGTGTTCCGCTACAGATGATCCGACGTCCAGCGTCGCTGAAAACAATTTTTTCGAGGTTTCGTATCTGGCGATACGGGATTGCTCTCCATATAATTCCTTAGTATGGAGAAATATGGATTCAAAGTCCATATTCTCATGCCTCCTCCGATGTTCATTGTCCATAGAGACAAGCATGAGGCACTTGGCCTTCGCGCAGTCAATCTCCGAGGTCTTACGGATTTCCTTATCCGCGACGCTGGATTCTGGACCTGGGACGGTGGGGGCTTTGGTGGTATGGAGATACCCTAACTTGTCATAAGTGATCGCCATTTTGACATTCCTGAGCCAATCTTTGTAGTATGGCCCTGTCAGTATATTTTTATCTAGTAGTAACTTAAGGCCGTTCATGATGTTTGGTCGCTGCAATTAGGAGAGAGAGAAGAAACACTTTCGCATGTTGCTCTTGCAAGTTTAGAGTGGTTTTTAGTTTGTCTAAACAGGATGGCTCCCACTGTTTCTCGAATCGTTCCTCAAACCATAAAAGAAGAATTAGTCGGGATCAATCTCACCGTACAATACTTGCTTAACCATTCAGGCAGGCCAGTGTTGGTACTTCGAGGGAGCTTTTACGATGCTTTCACGAAGTTCCTTAATTAAATAACCACTTTTCCCTGTGGGCGTAGCCCCGCTAACACCTTTCTAGACACCTACTTGGTTTATAGCATTGATCGTTAAGTGAGAAAGTTTCCCGAGGAGTAGCATATAGTCGCAGTAGGATCGGGATCCAAATATCATCGTGTGATAAAGCTGAAGGAATCCTACCAAAATCATCACACTCCAAATGGTATGCAACACTAGCAAGTTTCAGTTTCTTTAAAAATTCCCGATGTGGATTTTTGCCCCATGCTCTTATGACCTTGACTTTGGCCAACAAATCATAAGTCACGTGTCAAGTTCTACCCGTCATTTTCCAAGTTAATTTGAACCCACCCGTACCTACCCTTGACTTTGGCCAACAAGGCAGTACGACTGTCCCAAACCAACACATCTATCTATGCTACATATGAATATCCAATAGCTACCAATCACTATGCCTTGACTTTGGCCAACAAACATAGCTTGAATACTATTGACTGTCCATATGAAACGACGGAGGGCTATGAATGGTTTTGGCAAAACCGTGAACGTAGTGAACTTGTTATAATCGAAGGAACCTGATAGCTTTTAAAAGGAGTGGTTTAAGCTCCACGGTTTTTAAAAGTTTTCTGTTTTGGAAAAAACCGAGTGGTTTTGAAATTGTTCCAACGACTTAACTTTGGTTTATTTTCTTTGCATTAATAATGCATCCCATCAATTAATCCTACCATTAAAGAAAAAAACGAAAATATGACGTACACTTATGCCATCCGCATTCGCCACGGGGCCCCATCATCACCCGTTAGGTTACTTAACTAATGATAGAGCGGGGGCTGGACTAGCGCGGATGCAAAACATAAGCAATGCCTACTAGATATAATATATAGATATATACATTCGTCAGATAGTCATTCCAGATCATAAATGAACACATTGGATATACTAGAAATCTGTGTTTCGTTCGATTCTGCAATGAAAGACGGATTACATGGTCGCGATGAATAGCCAAACCCCACCCTAGACCCCTACGGGTGCGGCAAACTACCCGCCAAGTACCCGAAGTGAAGCAACCTCCCTCAACAACGTGAGTAGGCCACTTGGCACTTCAAAGTACCCGGTTGGTTGTGCACCCCTCCTTGGGTCTATCTTAGCAGCAAAAGCAGTAAAAGAAATAATATACAATGGCGGCTACAAGCTCAACCCGGATGTGCGGCCATAAAAATAATATTACATCAATTTACAATTTACATCAAATGAAAGATAAAAAAAAACACTCATCTCACAACCCCGGCTATTCATCCGCGACAATCCAACAAGTTCATATACATAATCCAACATCACAGATCACAGATATGTACAACCCCCACTAATCGACGTATAGCGATTAGTCGACGTTCAGTACATATATCACATTACAGATACAATCAATTAGCTAAAATTTATAGAACTTCGACCAATATTCCAATTTGAAACTACCCCAAATACAACACTGTTCTCTGAAGAATCTGGGCAGAAACAAAGCATCTGAAAAATCATAAAACATCAATCTGGACACACTGCAGGAAAGACGAGTCGACTCGGAGTCGACTCGGCCGCGGATCCTCGGTGAAATGCTTGGTTTCGCCGCGCTTCCGCGGCAGTCTGACCGAGTTATGAGCTCGTTTTTCTTGGCTGTTCCTAAAAAACCCTGCACGTATTTTTCAGGTCTCTGGAAATATTTTTAGACCAGTTTTTAAAATCGGCAAAAAACACTAAATTTTGATGTATTTTGCGATTTTTTTCGGGATCGAAGTTCTAAACACTTTGCTAACATGTTAGTTGTTGTTTAGCTAGGCTCTGATACCACTGTAGGTCTATATAACCCACCCCGGTACTTACGAAGAGGCGGAAAGAGTAAAAATCAGATTTTTATCACAAGGAAACATAGACTAACCATGAAGGATCTTTGCTAAACAAAAACTAACAAATTAACTACAAGTTCTAGCTACTAGGTTAGATGGTTATACCTAGTTCTTGAACTCTTTCTCTTCTTGTTATGGTCCTCCTTGTTTCTAGCTCCTTGGAGTGGTGTAGACGGCTCCTCCTCTTCGTCTTCTCTTTGCCAAAGAAAGATCTACCTGAAGGCCCTTACCTTGAGCTCCTACCTCAACCAAGAAGTAACTAGAGTATTTGGCTTGCAAGACTAAGAACCCTAGAATGAGTAGAGATGTGTTTTGATGGTTTTATCTCACAAAGCTCATGTTTTTTAACTCATGAAACAAGAGAGCTTTGAGAGAGGGAGAGGAGAGAGCTTTGCAAGAGAGAGAAAGAGCATGAGAGAATGAGAATAATGTAAACCTTTCTCTCATATGAACAAAAAAGAATAATGATAATTTTAATTAGGATAAATTGTCATGGTTGATATTGATTTGACCCGTATCATATCATAATTAATGCTAAGCATGCTCACAAAAATATCAAAGTCAACATGGGTCAACATGGTCAAAGGGTCAAACCTAATTAACCATGATACAATTATCACTAATTAAAGCTCATTAATCAATTTCCTCAATCTCATTTTGGTTTTAATCAAGTCAATGGTAAAAACCCTAATGAGGTTCCTCTGCCTCTGTCAACTGTGTATACACACCCGCATCCGTGTTTCGAGGAACATGAATACAATGAGACAAAACAAATACCAATACAAAATGTAGGATCTGGCTTAAACCACAGACCGCTAGAAATAACTGCTCGGACACCAAACGTGCATAAGTGCGCGTATGTGAACGAACCCCGTCGTAAAACAATACGGCCTCTACTCTGTTTTGCCCAAAGGTGAACAACCCTCTGTGCGGGACTCTAAAGACTCGACACTATGCTGGCAGTGGGTTTAACCACAGGCCGCAAGCGGTACTAGCTATACGTAACGGTCCCCAGATAGATGCCGATAAGAAGACCGATGAGGCTCACCTATCCGAACTCCTATTGAGCCTGAGTGTGACAATCACCGTACAGTCCGGTCTGTTTATCTGAGAGTATTGCATGTCGAGCCTAGAGGGGCGGTAAACGTCAGTCCCCTAATAGCGGTACAAGTCGTGTCTGAGTGTAGCCCAGAACACCCTGAGAAACCACTGGAAACGCTACCAGTATATCTCGCTTGCCCTGGCCAGGGACTTTGTGTAATGGCTCTCCTAGACACAGCGCGATATCAACTCCTAATACCGGGAGGGACGAATCCTGCCTAACTGTCACTGCCTCCAAGTGCTTCGGGACTGCACCTAACTACTACCTGTTTGCATGACTCATTTGAGCCGTGGTAAGGTAGTAATCTAAGAACAGTGGGAACATACTCGAGGCGAAGCGACAGTGTCAAGTCAACGGACTAAGCTGTACTCATGTCACCTGGGAACTGATAACTGACGATAGGTATAATACCAACCAGCAGTTCCCAGCGAGTCCAGTCTAGTATACTCGTAACCTAACGAGCACCTGCATACTATCTCCAGTACGACGTACAGATGGCTGTGGGACAGACCATCTTCCCTCCTGGGATGAGAAGCGTATACACTAGTCTACTCTGAAGTATCGATGCACTGTCTCGATAATCCTATAACTAGGGACCTGTATAAGGATGTGCTTATAGACTACCCAGCCCCTACTTGTGTGACTGCCATCACAACGCCGGTAGTCAAGCAAAAGATCCTAAGGGCTCTATCAATATGTATTAGCAATATGTCAAAAGAAACACATATACATATTAAGATAGATACAAACCAACTAGCATACTACCATATTAAGCAAGAATGTCAATCCGTGTATATATCCCAAGCTTCCAAAATGTAATATACAAACTAGTACTATACAATAATGGCCTCTAGGTCATATCACACTAACCTATACACTAACAATCCCCCACTTGCACTAGGGCCATGTACTGGCGTATCAAAGACCTATCATCTTGATCAGCAGCTCGAACTGAGTCCGGGGTATGGCCTTTGTGAATAGATCTGCAGTGTTATTCTCCGAATCTACCCTCTTCACCTCGATCTCCCGGCGATCTATGATCTCCCTGCTCAGGTGGTACCGCCTCAAGATGTGCCTGGACTTCTGATGGGACCTGGGTTCTTTCGCTAAGGCTATAGCGCCGTTGTTGTCGCAATACAACGGTATTGGATCAACAATGGTAGGAACCACCTGAAGCTCCATGAGGAACTTCTTCATCCAGACAGCTTCCTTTGCGGCATCGCAAGCAGCTATGTACTCTGCTTCCATCGTCGAGTCAGCAACGATTTCTGGCTTGGAGCTCTTCCAACAAACCGCCCCTCCATTGAGGGTAAAGACATAACCCGACATGGACTTGGAGTAATCCTTGTCACTCTGGAAGTTGGTGTCAGCAAAGGCCTCGATCTGGAGGTCTTTTCCGCCATACACCAAGAACATCTCCTTAGTCCTTCTCATGTACGTGAGAATGTTCTTTACTGCTATCCAGTGTTTCTCCCCTGGGTCAGACTGATACCTGCTTACAACGCTCAGTGCGTATGCTACATCTGGTCTGGTATACAAAATCACATAAATTATAGAGCCTACCGTAGATGCGTAGGGTATAGATGACATGTGAGCCCTTTCCAACTAAGTCTTTGGAGACATCTCTTTAGATATGATGATTCCATGACAAGCCAGTAGGTTACCACGCTTTGAATCTTCCATACTGAATCGTTCAGTATGGTGTCGATATACCTGGACTGCGAAAGTCCCAACATCCTCTTAGATCTATCACGATAGATCTGGATCCTCAGAATGTAGTTGGCATCGCCCAGGTCCTTCATGGAGAACCTCTGTGACAAGAATCCTTTTACTGACAGTTGCATAGGAATGTCATTTCTGATTAAGAGAATGTTATCTACGTATAAGACGAGGAATACTAAAATTCTCGCTACAATCTTACTGTAAATGCATGGTTCATCTGGATTTTTGATAAAGTCGAATTTTTTGACAGTATCATCAAAGCAGATGTTCCAACTCCGTGATACCTGTTTTGGTCCATAAATGGACTTAAGCAACTTGCACACTTTACCGCTGCTCCCACTTATTGGATATAGTGCCCTCAAAGCCAATTATTGGATCACAGGCACGTGATTGCAATGATTGAGGGAGGACCTATACCGGTAGGACAGTCTTACTCAAGATGATAGTATGCTATCTGGTTTATCTTTATCATCGTGTCCTGCTTTAGGTGACCTTACAATTCACTATTGCATGTTGATAGAGCCCTTAGGATTCTTGCTTGACAGCCAGCAGTATGATGGCGATCATATACGTAGGAGCTGGGGTCTATAAGCACATCCTTAAAGTGATCCCTAGTCATGAGAGTTTCGAGACTGGGCATCGATACTCCATTAGTAGAAGAGTGTATACAGTCGAGACCCCGATATGGGGCGGTGGCCAGTCTCACAAGCCATTGGTGTCAGTTGGTTCACCTAAGATGTATACAGGTGCTCATTGGGTTATGAGTACACCGGACAGGACTCGCCGGGAACATGATAGTTGGTATTATGCCTGACGTCAGATAGCAGTTCCCTGGTGACATGTGTACAGGTTAGTACATCGACCTGAGATCGTCATTTTTCTCATGTGAGTTCCCACTATGCTTTGATTACTACCCTACCACGGCTCAAAGGAATCGTGCAAACAGGTTTTAGTTGGGTACAGTCCCGAGCCACATGGAGGCAGTGAGCGGATCGGCACGGATTTCGTCTCTCCCGGTATTGGGGGTGAGATCGCGCTGTGTCTAGGAGAGCCATTACATGAAGTCCTTGGCCAAGGAAGGAGATTTACTGGTAGGTATTCCAGTAGTATCTCAGGGTTTTCTGGATTACGCTCTGACACGACTTGTACCGCTTTTGGGGGTCTGACTTTTACCAACCCCCTAGGCCCGACATGCGATGCTCATAGACGAGCGGACTGGACTGTACGGATATTGTCACTGACAGGCTTAGTAGGGTGTCAGGATGATTTCGCTCATCGACCACCCTTTTGGTCAATACCTGGTAGCCCGTTACGTACAGCTAGTACCACTGACGTGCTAGTGGTTAAATCCACAGCCAAAATATTGATGAGTCTTTAGAGTCCCCCACATACAGTTTCTCAAGTTTTGGGCGAAACGTTGTAGAGGCCGTATGGATTTATGGCAGGGTTCGAACGTACGCGTGCACTTTTGCACGTGTCATGGTTCGGACGGATAATACTAGCGGGTTTTGGTTTAACCCGGATCCTAGTATTATACAGTGTAGATTTTGTCTCATTGAATTTGTATTCGGTCGGAATACAAATACGGGTATGTATATACAGTCGCATAGTTATCCTGTAATTTGTTACCGGATCACTTTTTGAAGATGCCAGCTTGCTTTTTCTTTCTGGCCAAATTCCTTTTCTATTGTTCTTTGGCTGAATTTTCCTTGGAGAGGCTTATTTGCAAATGTGCAATTAGCAAAGGAGGGCTTTTTTTGCGGTGTCCGGGGCTCCAGCTGAATTCTTGAGTATTCATGATTGATTGAGTGCTTCTTGTGCCATCTTGTAGCATTTATTGGATTGGATATTGGTGTTAATGTTGGTGTGACTTTTTTCCCTCATTATCACTACACATTTGCTTATGCTCACCCTCTCTCCTCGTCATTTTTCTTTCCAAGGCCGAGAACACAAATGGGGCAGCCCCAATTTGGTGTGTGAGGATTTTCATTTCATTTTCACTGCAAAGAAAAATCTTCAAGCTCATTCCATCTCACTTCCTCATTGTGGCAACTTCGATTAACCCTCGAGACAAAGCGTTCTACACTCATTCTACAACAACCTTGGACACGTCGGCTAGCAAATTTCGTGTCCGAGTTGCCTCGGTTCAGAGGTGGGAGCCCGTAAAAAGACTCGAAGATGTGTTGCCCCTTCCAACGAGGAGACCGGAGATCGGAGATGCCGTGAGGAGCTAGGGATGGTGGCTAAAGACCGAAGGACACGGATCGATCGGTATAGCTTTTCTAACCTTTCTCTAGTTGCTAGTAATAGGTTAATGGTTCGATCCGGGATTAAAGTCTGCGATAGCGCCGGTTTCTAGTTTAGAAAAAGTTTTCGTTTCCGCATTTTGGCCTCGGACAGACGGCCGGGGAGCTACCGTAGACTTACATGGTATCAGAGCCATGCTGTCACGACCCGAAATTGGCACGTGACGGCCCTAATACTACGCAACGTCTACAGGCATAACGTAGTAAAAGAAAGCCAAAACCCAGAAATCTAAAACATTAAAAGACAAGAAAAGATAAGAAACATTGTTTAAACCTTAAAAAAAAATCTCAAGTATAAATTCTTTAAGTCCAATTTTCTTTCTAGAAAATTTCGGCAGCAACTCCTTTATAAAAACCAACCCCAAAAATGGGTACAACCTAAATATAATGTAAAGCATCCCCAACGGGAGCAAATACATGCCCAAAGGCGGAAAACAACCACCACAACAAATATACGACGCCGTAGCGAAGAAAAAGAAGACGATAGAAAGAAAACTGTATAAAAGACAACAAATCCATAATTTATACAATATCTTCCTCACCAAGTCTCTAAGTCAACAGCATAATAGTAGATGGAGAGTACAAGATACAACGAATATACAATACAAATACAGATAACCACCAAAACCCACCTGAACAAAACGGCACACTGTGAGCCGATGCGGTATCTGTAGCAAAAGATGATAGATGAATAGCCAGCCTCGACTACTCTGAGGAACACTCTGTAACACCTGTGGCACAACGGGGGTGAGTCGCCAACTCATGAATAGTAAATAACATATGCAGGTAATCGCAGGAATGTACGTACAGCATGAATCTAAGATATGCAATTTACAGTAATAACAGGTCATCTGAATGTAGAATAATGGAAAGTACACTAACAAGTACAACCAATATATATAAAGCAATAATGATATGAAACAGTATGCAATAATCATGCAATGGGGGTATGAGAATGTAAATGTGCAACACTCATGAAAGGTACACTAACAAGTACTCCTAATACATGAAACAGTGCACAATTAGATAAAGGTGAGGTATGGAGTGAAATATGTCATTTCCACGGAATCCTGACATCGTGGTAGGATCACAATCCATCAAGACGAATCAAATCCCAATTCCTCAAATCATCCCCTAAATTGGCTCTCATATCATCTAAGTATCGCATTCTCCTCAATTTCATAATATTAAGTATATCTCGTATATCCCGAATGTACAACATCAAGTATATCTCACATATATCGAATGTACAACATCATGTATATATCACATATATCGAATGTACAACATCAAGTATATATCACATATATCGAATGTACAACATCATGTATATATCACATATATCGAATGTACAACATCAAGTGGATCTCACATATCTCGTATGTACCATATCAAGTATATCTCACATATCTCGAATGTACAACAGCAAGTGGATCTCACATATCTCGTATGTACCATATCAAGTATATCTCACATATCTCGAATGTACAACAGCAAGTGGATCTCACATATCTCGTATGTACCATATCAAGTATATCTCACATATATCTCTAGTATCCAATCTCAAATGAATCTCTTATATCCCGAATCAAATTTCCAGCAAAATTCTAACATCCTAAATATAATGGCATAATAAATATGATGAGGTCAATACACATATATTAGCGTCCCATTCCCCTAATATTGGTGTAAGGGTATATATAACAGCGGCTCAATCCCCTATTATATATACAAATGAGTAATTGGAAATATCATGAAACCAATGTGCCAAACATCGACACAGAAATGCTGATCCATCATGTGCTGTCTCTATGACTGGCCCCCCTGATGGGTACGTATCATACGCTATCCCGAGAGCTCGAGTGCCTAGCTCTGACCCTCGCCTCTCGACGTATCCATACGCACATGACTCCCGTCGGTATCCACTCGATAGCCGATGAGTCATTGGTCCTGTCACCGGATAGTATGGTTCCCCTAAGCCTCATCGCCTAGCACCGTGAAATCGTTCTTGCTTCGGGTACCACCGGGGCCCACAATGTACCCACAGACGGTGCCTCCTCACTCCTCGAATCGGGCATATATCAGAACCGATAAATCTCATGGTGGCTGTGGAAATATCAATATCATGGAATCCGGGTCTTTCAAATAATGCATAATTTGATCAACTACCACGGTCCCCAAATCCAGAAAACATCATGAAAAATCCATATAACAATGCGAAAATCCATGAATATAATATGTGCGCCATATCTGAAATGCAAGCATATAAAGGAAAAACCGCTAATTAACTGCATCAAGTTAATACAAATATCATGCGGTTCTTATTTATCCACTTCTAAATAACATCAAGTGAAGGTAAACATGTAGCTAAAACCAGATGTATGTGAAATCAATAAGGTATAGCAAGATAATGTGTCTACCTATAAGCAATGATATAGTATACCCCTGGGTATAAGAACAGTATGTGCAAGGTATACCTGTAGCTATGACAGGGAGGGTGTATGTACCTATCACTAATGGTACAATACTCTATAGGAATACAGGTATGCTAAATGCCATATATGATAAGCAGTATGAATCAATATCACAATGTCCCTAACCAAGCAATATAACATCTATAAGTGGTTTGTGTGTGACATGGTAATTATTGACGGTGTGTATAGCATATAATCAGTGCTCGAGCAACATGAATCGTCAATAATACGTGCAATGTCCTACTACTAATAGTCCAGGCACAACTACATCTAAGTAATAGGGTAAAGCCGCAATTCTAACAATAACGTAGAATATGCGACATGTAATAAAATCTCTAGCCCTGACGCATAACGCCATGCGGGCGATTTCCCTGTAGATGTTAAATCTACTCACCAACGCTCCAAGCTAGGTGAAGCCTACCACCTGTTTTCCCCTTGTCGTAGCGTCCGAAGTCCCCGCTTGCGAACCTAAAATTTCACAAACACAACACATAAGCAAATATCCTGCATCGACGAAAAGACAACGAAACGCGATGAAAACGCCGGGAAAATTATACTGCGCGCTTAGCGCATCTATCGCGCACGATACCGGCCAAAAACCCTAATTGGGGTCGCTAAACTATAAAACACCAAGACTGAACCCCGATCGTGCCGATCGCGCAACACAACACAAGAATTACGAGGAATACAATAGATATAATCTCGCAACGACCAATCGAACCCACGTCGGAAAAATCCCGAAATCTAGTAAGCAACCTATCGCAAAATTCTGCACTAGTTTCAAGCTAATGCATATCTAGCGATAACAAACACCATAAAATAGCTTAACTAAGCTACCTAAACCATTCCTATATTTTTAACACTCGCTAATAATGTTTTAGCAAAAACCTATTATGCTAATTGCATAATTAAACAAAGTGATCATTAACAAAAATTAACATTTTCTACTAGGTTAATCTTCTCCAAAACACAAATTAACACTTCAAAAGAACACTAAACACATAAACAAAATTTAACCCTAACATGAATTTCTTAAACCAAAAATAAATGAATTAATCATAATATAAAAACTAAACTAAACACATAATTAGCTAACTAAACTAGCTAGAATAAGATTAAAGCAAATATAAAAGGATTAAGGTAAGAATTTTACCTCCCCAAGAACACAAAATGAAACTTAATCCAACATCTTAGCATAAAAAACCAAGCTTTAATGAAGATCCTGAAGGATTAGTGAAGGAAATGAAGGGAAAAAATGATTATATTTGAATTTGTATGAATTAAATTGGATTTTTCATAATTTATTTGCTGAAAATGGGTGGAAATGATGGAGGGCAGCAAGGGGAAGGGAAGGGCTGGCCAAGGGGAGAATGGGGGGATTTTTGGTGAAGTGTGTGGAATTTTCTAGCAAAAGAAAACAATTAATGCACATTTAATGTAAAAATGCCACCTTTTATTCATTTTCTTTTCTTTTTAAAAAAAATTCCCTTTGACCAAAAAATTATCTAGATATTTAAAAAGAAGGTTCTAAAATAATTTTAGTGATGATTCCCAAAAAATTTCATTTAGAAAATTTTTCCCGATTTACGCGCATATTTTACCGGCTAAAATAATATTTTATTTGGGAAAAATTCTATCTGAACCAAAACCTCCCAAATACCCCTAAAGTTCGCGCACAAGCTTTATTTTAGCTAAACTAGGTGCCGGTAAGCTTATACGGACGTTTGATCGAAATCGGGTTAAAACGGGAAAAACCGACAATTTTGCCCTAAAACGGAAAAATCCGCAAAACGATTTCTGAAACGTTACACATGCCATTAACCATTACTATCTTGTTCTAACGTATTTAAAATATCGATCGAACAAAATTTCCGAAACCGCAATTTAAAAAATGAAGTTTCTGACGAATTTTTTTTGTCGTCGAAAAAATATTTTGAGTATTACAGAAAATCAGGCAGGCTTTTCTAAGACCACTGCTGAAATTTTATGAAGTGATCTCACTGTAGCGCCATGGAACCGCGGCCTTACCCATGTTTTGGCCGCGGTTCCGCCGCACTACTGTAGCATCAGTCCACCAATTTTTCTACAGTGGTCTCTGAGTTGGAATTGCGGTTTCTGGTAATTTTTGTTTTGGCCCAAATTATTTTGAGTACTGGATTTGTGCTTGGGGCCCAGTTCGGGAAATTTTGTCGATCAAAATTTTTAAATATGTTAGTTAACAGTACTTACATTATATCTGCAATCGTGAATGTCATTTAATCGGTAAATCTTGTTTAATTGCTATAGTTCTTTTAGACGGATTTGCGAACGTGACATTCACGTTTATGTTCTGTGTTATGCTGTACTGTTGCGGACTTGTCGTGGTGGATAGCCTGGATGCAATGGTAGTACAGTTTGGTTGTATTTGTACATTGGATATTGCGGGGCGAGCGTCCGACATGTGGACTGCCGTCATTGCCTGTTTTTATATTATTCTTTTAGGGCACGACCGGGCTGAAGTCGATATACCCGTTGTATATATTTTACTTTCTGTACTAGGACTACCCCGCGGTGGGGTGCACGGATAGCCAGGTTCTAGTGGCCAACGGGCCCGCATCTCATGGCTTTGAGATGGAGGGGGCTTCACTCTAGAATTGGCGGGCTATTCGCCGCACTCGTAGGGGGTATAGGTTGACCCAAGGAGGGTGCTCAAGTTACCGGATCCCGTGAAGTGTTGGGTGGTCCATTCACATTGTTGAAGGGGGCTGACTCGCTTCAGGTTTCGACGGGTAACTTGCCGCACCCGTAGGGGTCTAGGATTTCATTGCACAGGCTATCTACATGACCAGGGGAACGTCGGGTTTCAGTAGCAGCTCTAAGAAATCCGGGGATCCCAGATTATCTGTATTGTTCTGTGATGCTTATTACATTTCTGTGATGTTGCATTTTATCACGCCATTTGCAAATATTATAAATTGATATATATACTAGTAGATGGTGTATATGTTTTACACCCGCGCTAGTCCAGTCCCCGCTCTGTCGTTAGTTAAGTAACCTAACAGGTGATGATGGGACCTAGTGGCGAATGCGGATGGCATATACGTACATCATATTTTCGTTCTTTATCGGTGTGATTAATTGATGGGACTGCATTGATTCGGATCAATGCAAGCTAAACAAAGATGTTTGATGTTGTTGGAACATTTTTCTAAAAGCTGTTATTGCAAGGACGTTTTCTTTTGTTTTGCACAGAGGTATTCGGTTATGAATATCCAGCACCTCAGCCGACGAGGCAAGGGCCGAGATCCTTTCACTGGGAGTGACCCCTTGGACAGAAATTTGCGTCAGGGTAATAACTTCACAATAGCCGATTACTTTTTGCTTTGCATCGTGGTATTCAGTTGGAATATCCTGCACCTCATTCTACGGGGAAAGAGCCGAGATCCCTTCACTGGGAGTGACCTCTTTAGCAAAGGTTTTTGCCACTATATATTCATAAAAAGCTATCCAGTTCCTTCAACGATATCAAGTTCATTACGTTAAAGGTTTTTCGCCAAAAACAATTCATAGCCCTCCGTCATTTCAGATGGGTAGCACTTAGTATTCATGCTATGTTTGTTGTCCTTCGTCAAGGCATAGTGAATGGTAGCTGCTTGTTACCTTTCTGCTGCATAGATAGATGCGTCGGTTTGGGACAGTCGTATAGCCTTGTTGGCCTTCGTCAAGGGCTTGTACGGGTGGGTTCAAATTAACCTGGACAATGACGGGTAGAACTTGACATGTGACTTATGATTTGTTGGCCTTCGTCAAGGTCATAAGAGCATGGGGTAAAAATCATATCGGGAGTTTCTAAAGAAACTAAAACTTGTCAGATATGCGCATACCTTCTGGAGTGTGATAACATGAGTGGATTCCATCACATTATCATGCGATGATAGTTGGATCCCGATTCCAACTGATGAGTTGGTTTACTTCTCGGGTGATCCCGACTAATTCTTCTTTCAGGTTTGTAGGAGAATTTGAGATTACAGTAGGAGGTTTCTTGATTGGATAAATTGATAACCATTCTGATCTAGATTAGAGTGCACGCTGAGTGTTTCTTTTCTCTCTCTCTTTGGCAGCGACCATGGCCCAACCCTAGACTATGACTCAGTGACCAAGTTAACCGAACCTTCTTAAAACACTGGCTTTTGGATTGTTAGAGTTGCATACCTCATTGCCACTCCTACTTTTACCCTTTTCTCCAGAACAGCCCGTATTACTACGAACGTCCACTTCCATTGGATAAAACCATCGTATGGTTATATACGAACTCGAAGGAACTTGTTCCAGATTTGAGGATGGTTTCTGGTTCTGGAGAAAATGAATACGACTATTCAGTTTTCTTTTCCTTTTACCTTCTCTCAGGTTACGGGTGCTTCTTGAATAAGGACAGTACTCCTATTACGCCAATTGGATAGTCTTCACCCAAACCATAAGCAGGTGCCGAACGGTAGGGAATGAAGAAAACCATTTAGCCTAAAAGGTGTACAGAAGGTATTAAGTAAAGACAAATAAAGGGATTAGTAAGAGGGCAATGTAAATTGCGACTGCTATTCACGACCAAACCAAGTATTTCTTCGCCAATCCTACATCACCTTTGTATTTCTCTAGAACACTCCGTATCACTACGAAGATCCACAGTTATTTGGATACTCCATTGTATGGTTATATACGAACTCGAAGGAACTTGTTCCAGTTCGGGGATGGAATCTGGTTCAGGAGAAATAGGAATAAGGTTTTATTCAGTTGTCTTTTATCTTTACCTTCTCTCGGGTTGCGAGTGCTCCTAGGATTAGGAAAGTACACCTATTACGCTTATTGGATAGTCTTCTTCCAAACCATAGGCTGGTGTCGAACGGTAGGGAATGAAGAAAACCATTTGGCCTAAAGGTGGTGTACAGAAGGTAATGACTAAAGACATATAAAGGGATTTGGGGAGATGGCAAAGAAATATACGGTTACAGTTGTGAATCTGATAATGGAAGAGGCATTACTAAGAATACCCGATACCCCTTCGAAACATTTATATGTTTCATTTCCACTGTGTATTGTTAAAAGAAAACAGATTTCCCAATTAGCCCTTGCTCCAGGGTATGTATTTACCAGGATTGATTTTCACATCTGTATAGTTTTACAGATGATGAGTGGGAGTAAATTATTGGGAATTGGGTGATGATCCTCATTATATCGGGATTCGTTGTAATTGGTGATATTTAAGGAAATCACCTGGGTTGTTTGCCAGACGGCAAATATTTGGTTTTGAATATCCGTTGTTATGCACCAATTTCAAATTGATATATCTGTACGTTTATCTTTGTGAGATATAACTTTTTGAAATTATATCCATGACATTTACCTATATCAGTGGATGGTTAGGTAAGGAGTATTAAACGGCGGTGTAATTCTTTTTAACCATAAGTACAGTTTTCAACCTATGACGCACATGGTTTGAGTTATTAAACTCAGGGGACATATACAGAGTATTGTATATTGTCCATTGTTCATTTGGACAGGGGGTTGGTACTCGTACTATATTTTGTTTACTTGTGACTTCTCTAGTTCTTAGACATGTGTTTCGTAGAAATGCAAGGTCTATGTTTTGAGAAGTTATAGGTATAAGAATAAAGTAGAGAACCAGGCGTTGCAAGTATCAGGATTCTTCAAGGTGATCGAAGATTTAGAAATTTATGTATGGTATTCAGTTAATAGTAATGATTAAGAGAACTTGCTTCTTTTTCAGATTACTCATAATTGGAAGCACTCCTAAATTGAGTAATACTGATCGGCTTCTCTCCATTTAGTTGACATGCACTGGAGATAGCTGCATGATTTGAATCTAGTTCTAATTAAATCAGTGCCTCTGTTTCTATATTGGATATAGAATAGTTCATATCTTAACATTGTTAAGGTACGGGGAGTTGTCCAGCTTATGCTTAAAACCGACACTAGATAACTCAAGGCACGTTTCTGTAATGGCAGTTTGTGGGTTGACCCGGGCTATGACGAGGGTTGACTTTCTACCATCTAGAAGATCAATAGTGATATTGTTCTTGACTCACCACAGGTTTAGTAAAATTGATTTTTTCAGAAAACAGTACTTGGAGTATGGTAGAACGAGAAGTGATTCCAGAACCGCAAACGATTACTGAAAATTAAATAGGTCCAAAAGATTCAATCTGGATTAACATTCCATTGGCCACTCCGCAGATATGGTGGGTAACCTCAGGCACTCGAGAGGTACTTCAGTATGCTCAAGGACGGTGACAGGGAGGTTCTTGTTTACCCAAACTTGACACTACTGTTGTTCCAGACTGTGAGACCTGGCAGGAGGATGAGTATAGCGTCGTTCTAAACTAGCTTTAGAAGTGTACGTGTATATGACTCTGCCAGAGGTTTGTCATAGTCAGTGGGAGCAGCGGAAGCATAGTGGACAAGTAGTTTATGTCTTTTTATGGACTAAAGCGGATATAGCGGAGAAAGATCATCTATTTCTGATGTGATAGTCATAGGTTTGACTTTATCAGAATAGGAGATGGATCTGTTAAGAAGGTAGTAGGGTGTGATGTCCTGGTATTTGGATGACATACACAGAGTAGGAAGTGATATTCCTATACTACGATCGGTAATATTTTGGTTGTCACACAGTGGTTTCTCCACATAGACATTCTGGTTAGTAGATCTATGGTTTTAGATCTAGATTTGGGTAGTTTCCCAATCTGGGTACTTAGAAAGCATTCTAAAGTTGTTTTAGAATGGACGACTCCTGGCACGGTAGTGTACCTGCAGGTGATGGAGTCACCCTCTCTAAAGGTGTCTTACATACTAAAGGGGAGAGGGATGTGCATGATTGGCAGATTACTTGCTTAGGCAATTGAGTCAATCATGAGATGTCAAGTACCACACCAAATGTTGTTTTTGCACTAGATGCAATAAGTTAATATTAATCTTATCTTGGAGAAACATTCGGAACCAGTTTTAGAACATAAGTGGATGTTCTAGGGATATGATAAGAACAACCACTTTTAGGAGACGGTTATCGTTCCAGGTTTCCAAGGTGACCCAGATGACAGAGTGACTGTCAGAATTATAGTTTTCCCCCTGACGAGGGGCAGTATTTTGGACAGCTGGTCCAAGCGGATACTGAGGGAGGCATGTCGAAGGATACTGATTAAGTTCAGTTGACGATACAGTCTAAGAAGTTTGGATTTGGAGTTCATTTATGAACTAGGTCCCACCAGATATCCTGACAAATTCTAAGACAGGTATTTCTCATTTCGGGAGATGGCTTTCTCCGCGAACTTGAGATAAAGGGAGACATAGAAAGAAACATCGGGGCGGATCCACACACTGAGGCTATTCCTCTAACGCAATAGTTTCGTAAACGGGCTTTTTGAGACTGATCAGTAGAGGAGTTGGGTGTTCGGTATCATACGGGCTGTGAGTGTGCGACATCACAATAATTAGCCTTGAGTGCAAGTGGGAGATTATTGGACATAGTGCCTCAAAGTCAATTATTGGATCACAGGCACGTGATTGCAATGATTGAGGGAGGAGCTATACCGGTAGGACAGTCTTACTCAAGATGATAGTATACTATCTGGTTTATCTTTATCATCGTGTACTACTTTCGGTGACCTTACAAGTCACTATTGCACGTTGATAGAGCCTTTAGGATTCTTGCTTGATGGCCAACAGTATGATGGCGATCCTATACGTCGGAGCTGGGGTCTATATGCACATCCTTAAAGTGGTCCCTAGTCGTGGATGTTTCGAGACTGGGCATCGATACTTCATTAGTAGACTAGTGTATATAGTCGAGACCCCGATAAGGGGCAGTAGCCGGTCTCACAAGACATTAGTGTCAGTTAGTTTACATAAGATGTATATAGGTGCTCATTGGGTTATGAGTACACCGGACAGGACTCGCCGGGAACATGCTAGTTGGTATTATACCTGACGTCAGATAGCAGTTCCCTGGTGATATGTGTACAGGTTAGTTCATCGACCTGAGATCGTCATTGTCTCGTGTGAGTTCCCACTGTGCTTTGATTACTACCTACCACGGCTCAAAGGAGTCGTGCAAACAGGTTTTAGTTAGGTACAGTCCCGAGCCACATAGAGGCAGTGAGCGGATCGGCAGGGGTTTCGTCTGTCCCGGTATTGGGGGTGAGATCGCGATGTGTCTAGAAGATCTATTACACGAAGTCCTTGGCCAAGGCAGGAGATTTACTTGTAGGTATTCCAGTTGTATCTCAGGGTGTTTTGGGCTACACTCCGACACGACTTGTACCGCTTTTGGGGGTCTGACTTTTACCAACCCCCTAGGCACGACATGCGATGCTCATAGATGAACGGACCGGACTGTATAGATATTGTCACTGATAGGCTCAGTAGGGTGTCAGGATGAGTTCGCTCATCGACCTCCCTTTTGGTCAATACCTGGTAGCCCGTTACGTACAGCTAGTACCACTGACGTGCTAGTGGTTAAATCCACAGCTAAAGTATTAACGTGTCTTTAGAGTTCCCCATAGACAGTTTCTCAAGTTTCGGGCGAAACATTGTAGAGGCCGTATAGATTTATGGCAGGGTTCGAACGTACGTGTGCACTTGTGCACGTGTCATAGTTCGGACGGATAATACTAGCGGACTTTGGTTTAAGCCGGATCCTAGTATTATACAGTGTAGATTTTGTCTCATTACATTTGTATTCAGTCGGAATACAAATGCGGGTATGTATATACAGTCGCAGGGTTATCCAGTAATTTGTTACCAGATCGCTTTTTGAAGTTGCCATCTTGCTTTCTCTTTTTGGCCAAATTCCTTTTCTATTGTTCTTTGGATGAATTTTCCTTGGAGGGGCTTATTTGCAAATGTGCAATTAGCAAAGGAGGGGTTTTTTTGTGGTGTCCGGGGCCCCAGCAGAATTCTGGAGTATTCTTGATTGAGTGAGTGCTTCTTGTGCCAACTTGTATCATTTATTGGATTGGATATTGGTGTTGATGTTGGTGTGACTTTTTTCCCTCATTATCACCACACATTTGCTTATGCTTACCCTCTCTCCTCTTCATTTTTCTTTCCTTGGCCGAGAGCACAAATGGGGCAGCCCCAATTTGGTGTGTGAGGATTTTTGTTTCAATTTCATTGCAAAGAAAAATCTTCAAGCTCATTCCATCTCACTTCCTCATTGTGGCAACATCGATTAACCCTCGAGACAAAGCGTTCTACACTCATTCTACAGCAACCTTGGACACGTCGGCTAGCAAACTTCGTGTCTGAGTTACCTCGGTTCAGAGGTGGGAGCCCGTAAAAAGACTCGAAGATGTGGTGCTCTTTCCGACGAGGAGACCGGAGATTGGAGATACCGCGAGGAGCTAGGGTGGTGGCTAAAGACCGAAGGACACGGATCGATCGGTATAGCTTTTCTAAACTTTCTCTAGTTGCTAGTTATAGGTTAATGGTTCAATCCGGGATTAAAGTATGTGATAGCGCTGGTTTCTAGTTTAGAAAAAGTTTTCGGTTCCGCATTTTGGCCTCGGACAGACGACCGGGGCGCTACCGTAGACTTACACCACTTTGAATGAAACCCTCCGGCTGATCCATATAGACGCACTCTTCCAAATTACCATTTAGAAATGCTTTCTTTACGTCCATCTGCCAGATCTCATAATCGTGGAAGGCAGCAATGGCAAGAAGCATCCGAATGGATTTGAGCATAGCCACTGGAGAAAAGGTTTCGTCATAGTCCAAACCAGGTCTTTGACGAAAACCCTTCGCAACAAGTCTAGCATTATAGGTTTCAACCCGCCCATCCACACCAATCTTCATTCTGAATATCCATTTGCAGCCTATTGGTTTTACCCCATCTGGAGCAATGTCCAAAGTCCAAACTTTGTTGGTGTACATGGACTCCATCTCGGTCCGCATTGCATCCCGCCATCTTTCTGAGTCACCGCTCTGAATGGCTTGCTGGAAGCTAGTAGGCTCATCATTTTCAATGATGCAATCCTCTCGATCCCCGTCTATGAGAAAATCGTAGTATCTCTCAGGCGGATAAGACTGCCTACTACTCCTGTGGAGTGGCGCTGGGATGTCCGGTTCTCCTGAAACTTCTGGTTCTACCAAGCTTTCAGTAATAGCTTATGGTTCTGGAATTTCCTCCAGTCCTATTGCGCTCCCACTTATCTGATTTTCTAAAAATTCAGTTTCCAAGAAGTGGGGATGCTAAGAAACAAAAACATTTTGTTCCTCTGCGGAATAGAAAAGATACCCCCTGGAGTTCTTAGGGTATCACACAAACTTACACAGTACTGAGCGTGCCTCAAGCTTGTCCGCATGCTGCCTTTTTACAAAAGCTGGACATCCCCATGTCTTAAGGTACTTAAGACAGGGTTTCTTCCCACTTCACATCTGATATGGTGTGGTAGGCACAGTCTTGGCTGGAACCTTGTTCAAAAGATATGCAGCTGTTTCTAGTGCATAACCCCAGAAGGATCGCGGTATCTCAGCCTTACTCATCATGGAACGAACCATATCCAATAAAGTTCGATTCCGCCTTTACAATACACCGTTGTATTGCGGTGTGTATGAAGGAGTAAGCTGAGAGAGAATTCCATTCTCTTTTAAGTAGCCCAGGAACTTGGCACTCAAGTATTCACCACCTCGATCAGATCTTAGTGTCATGATACTTTTGTTTGTTTGTTCTTCCACTTCATTCTTGTATTCCCAGAATTTCTCAAAGGCCTCGGATTTATGCTTCATCAGGAAGACATGTCCATACCTAGAGAAATCATTCGTAAAAGTAATGAAGTATGAATAACCACTTCGCGCATGTATAGACAATGGACCACACACGTCACTGTGTATGAGTCCCAAGAGCGAGCTCGCTCTTACTCCGTGTCCAGTGAACAGAGTCTTTGTCATCTTTCTAATGAGACAAGATTCAACAATTGCATAAGACTGATACTCGAACGGATTCAAATATCCCTCTTTATGTAACTTCGTTAATCGTGTCTCATTGATGTGACCCAATCTATAATGCTATAAGATAGCCTGATTTATTTCCGGTGACTTTCTTTTAAGTGTGTTCTAGACACTGAAAACCTGAGCTTGATTTAATACGTATATACCGTTATCTAATGTAGCTGACCCAATCAGAACTTGATTTAGGTGGATGTAGACCACATCGCTTACAAACATAAAATCATATCCTTCCTTAGAGAGTAAGGATACAGATATTGTAAGTCTACGGTAGCGCCCCGGCCGTCTGTCCGAGGCCAAAATGCAGAAACGAAAACTTTTTCAAAACTTGAAACTGGCGCTATCGTATACTATAAATCCAGATCAAACCATTAACTTATAACTAGCAACTAAAGAAAGGGTCGGAAAAGCTATACCGATCGATCCGTGTCCTTCGGTCTTTGGCCACCATCCTAAGCTCCTCGCAGCATCTCTGGTCTCGATCTCCTCGTCGGAAAGGGCACCACATCATCGAGTCTTTTTACGGGCTCCCGCTTCATCCGAAGCAACTCGGACATGAAGTTCGCTAGCTGACGTGTCCAAGGTGAAGTAGAGAATGTGTGTAATCACTTTGTCTCTTGCATCCATTGATTCTCATCACACGAGAGTGTATGGATGGAGGTTGAAGATGAAGCCATTAATGGAGGTTGTAAGCTAGAGGAAGAAGAAGAGGAGGAGCCATTTTCTTTCCTTTTTGTTCTATGAAAAATGAGAGTGTTATGAGAAAAATACAAGACCAAACTCTTTACCATGGCTGCCCTTCTCTCTCTTCCTCTCATTTCAAACCACAAATCAATCACATAATGTGACATTAGCACAAGAAAAGAGACCATGAGTCACTAATGAAGTTTATGTCACATTAAATGCACAAAATGATGATTTAAGCTCACAATTTCCATTTGTAAACATTAATCCAAATGTTTACAACAATAAAAAAGATATGGCAACATCTAAAATAAACTCGTGACGGATCACAAGGATACCCCTCACCTGTATATACATACCTGCATCCGCATTCCGACCGAATGCGAATGCGATGAGACTAAAGTAATCCAACAAATCTAATACTAGGATCCGGCTTAAACCAAAGCCCACTAGTATGATCCACCCGATCATGATCCGTGCACCACTGCACCTATATGATCGAACCCTGCCATAATACCATACGGCCTCCACAACGTTTCGCCCGAAACTTGAAAACTGTCTGTGGGGGACTCTAAAGACTCGTCAATAGTTTAGCTGTGGATTTAACCACTAGCATGTCAGATGTACTAGCTGTACGTAACGGGCTACCAGGTATTGACCAAAAGGGAGGTCGATGAGCGAACTCATCCTGACATCGTACTGAGCCTGTTAGTGACAATATCCATACAGTCCGGTCCGTTCGTCTATGAGCATCGCATGTCGGGCCTAGGGGGTTGGTAAAAGTCAGACCCCTAAAAGCGGTACAAGTCGTGTCGAAGTGTAGCCCAGAACACCCTGAGATACTACTGGAATACCTACCAGTAAATCTCCTGCCTTGGCCAAGGACTTCGTGTAATGGCTCTCCTAGCCACAGCGTGATCTCATCCCCAATACCTGGAGAGACGAAACCCCTGCCGATCCGCTCACTGCCTCCATGTGGTTCGGGACTATACCCAACTAAAACCTGTTTGCACGACTCCTTTGAGCCGTGGTAGGGTAGTAATTAAAGCACAGTAGGAACTTACACGAGACAAATGATGATCTCAGGTCGATGAACTTACCTGTACACATGTCACCAGGGAACTGCTATCTGACGTCAGGTATAATACCAACTAGCATGTTCCCGGCAAGTCATGTCCGTTGTACTCATAACCCAATGAGCACCTGTATACATCTTAGGTGAACCAACTGACACCATTGTCTTGTGAGACCGGCCACCGCCTCTCGTCAAGGTCTCGACTGTATACACTAGTCTACTAATGGAGTATCGATGCCCATTCTTGAAACTCCCACGACTATGGACCTTTTAAGGATGTGCTTATAGACCCCGACTCCCACATATATGATCGCCATCATACTGCTGGCCATCAAGCAAGAATCCTAAGGGCTCTATCAATGTGTAATAGTGACCTGTAATGTCACTTAAAGCTGTACACGATGATAAAGATAAACCAGATAGCATACTATCATCTTGAGTAGCACTGTCCTACCGGTATAGGTCCTCCCTCAATCATTGCAATCACGTGCCTGCGATCCAATAATTGACTCTGAGGGCACTATCTCCAATAATCTCCCACTTGCACTCAAGGCTAATTATTACGATGTCGCATACTCACAGCCCGTGTGATACCGAACACCCAACTCCTCTACTGATCAGTCTCACAAAGCCCATTTACGAAACTATTGCGTTCGAGGAATAGCCTCAGTGAGTGGATCCGCCCTGATGTTTCTTTCTTTGTCTCTCTTTATCTCAAGTTCACGGAGAAAACCATCTCCCGAAATGAGCAACACCTGTTTTAGAATGTGTTTGGATGTCTGATGGGACCTAGTTCATAAATGAACTCCAAATCCAAATTTCTTAGACTGTATCGTCAACTGAACTTAATCAGTATCCTGCGCCATGCCTCCCTCAGTATCCGCTTGGACCATCTGTCCAAACTACTACCCCTAGTCAGAGGGAAAACTATAACCCTGACAGTCACTCTGTCATCCAGGTCACCTTGGAAGCCTGGAATGATAACCGTCTCTTAAAAGAGGCTGTTGTTATCATATCCCTAGAACATCCACTTATGTTCCAAAACTGCTTCCGAACGTTTCTCCAGGACAGGATTAATATCAACTTATTGCATCTAGTGCAAAGAACAATATCTGGTGTGGTACTTGACATCTCATGATCAACTCAATTACCTAAGCAAGTGACCTGCCAATCATGTACTACCCTCGCCCCTTTAGTCTGTAAGACACCTTTAGAGAGGGTGACTCCATCACCTGTAGGTATACTACCGTGCCAGGAGTCGTCTATTCTAAAACACCTTTAGAATGCTGTCTAAGTACCCAGATTAGGATACTACCCAAATCCAGATCTAAAACCATAGATCTAGTAACCGGAATGTCTGATATTATATCTATAACCTATATGGAGAAACCACTGTGTGACAACCAAAGTATAACCGATCGTAGTATAGGAATTTCACTTCCTACTTTGTTTTTGTCATCTAAATACCAGGACATCATACCCTTACTACTTTCTTAACAGATCCATCCCCTATTCTGATGAAGTCAAACCTATGACTGTCACATCAGAAATAGATGATCTATCTCCGCTATATCTGCTTTAGTCTAAAAATAGACATAAGCTACTTGTCCACTATGCTTCCGCTGCTCCTACTGACTATGACAACCCTCTGGCAGAGTCATATACACGTACACTTCTAAAGCTAGTTTAGAACGACGCTATACTCATCTTCCTGCCGGGTCTCACAGTCTGGAACAACAGCAATGGCAAGTCTGGGTAAACAAGAACCTCCCTCTCACTGTCCTTGAGCATACCAAAGTACCTCTCGAGTGCCTGAGGTTACCCACCATATCTGTTGAGTGGCTAATGGAATGTCAATCCAGATTGAATCTTTAGGTTCTTATCAAATTTTCAGTAATCGTTTGCGGTTCTGGAATCACTTCCAGTTCTACCATACTCCCACTACTATTTTCTGAAAAAAAATCATTTTACTAAAACAGTGGCGAGTCAAGAACAATATCACTATTGATCTTCCATACGGTAGAAAGTCAACCCTCGTCATATCCCAGGTCAACCCACAAACAGCCATTACAGAAACTTGCCTTGAGTTATCCAGATTCTGGTTTTAAGCATAAGCCGGACAACTCCCCGTATCTTAACATTGTTAAGATATGAACTATTCTATGTCCAATATAGAAACAGAGGCACTGATTTAATTAGAAGCAGATTCAAATCATGCAGCTGTCTCCAGTGCATGTCAACTAAATGGAGAGAGGCCGATCAACATTACTCAACTTAGGAGTGCTTCCAATTATGAGTAACCTGAAAGAGAAACAAGTTCTCTTAATCATTACTATCAACTGAACACCATACACAAGTATCTACTTCTTCGATCACCTAAAAGAATCCTGATACTTGCAACACCTGGTTCTCTACTTTATTCTTATACCTATAACTTCTCAAAACATGGATCTTGTATTTCTATGAAACACATGTCTAAGAACTAGAGAAGTCACAAGTAAACAGAATATAGTACGAATACCAACCGATCTGTCCTCATGGACACTGGACAAAATACAATACTCTGTATAAGCCCCCTGAGTCTAATAACTCATTCCCTATGTGTCGTAGGTTGAAAACTGTACTTATGGCTAAGAAGAATTACATCGCTGTTTAATGCTCCTTACCTAACCATCCACTGATATAGGTAAATGTCATAGACATAATTTCAAAAGCTTATATCTCACTTTATAAAAATAACGTACAGATATATCAATTTGAAATTGGTGCATAACAACGGATATTCAAAACCAAATGTCTGCCGTCCGGCAAACAACCCAGGCGATTTCCTCAAATATCACCAATTACAACGAATCCCGATATAATGAGGATGATCACCCAATTCCCACTAACTTACTCCCACTCATCATCTCTAAAACCATACAGATGTGAGAATCAAACCTGGTAAATACATACCCTGGAGTAAGGGCTAATTGGGAAATCAGTTTTCTTTTAACAATACACAGTGAAACTGAAACATGAAAATGTTTCGAAGGGGTTTCCGGGTATTCTTAGTAATGCCTGATTTTGTCTCAAAGAATAATTATAACCGCAATCAAGAACGTCGTCGATTGATAGCTAGCCGGTGAGTACGGGTCGGTCCACAGGGATTTTGTGAATTTCCTAATTGTTCTGACGAGTTAATTCCGATTGGGGTCGGATTGATTAAATCTAAAAACTAAAGTTTATCTAGATCTAAATCTTTCTAGGGTTAGGTTTAGGTTAAGTTTGGAAATGCAAAGATTTCCTCACAGCTTACTATACCCAAATTAAGATCTCCTTAGGAGTTATGGTAATTTTAACAAAGGGGATTGGCACTATCGGGAAAAAACGGTGTTTCTTCCTTTAGGTTCTTGTCCTTCCTTTCTTAATCCTTACCCTAACCTCCATGGAAAACACGCTCAACTGGTCCTTTATACTACGGTATCACCGCTACCTCGTGGGATAGGGTGCCGTAGGGAGCGGTGTGTGCATGTATGCATGGAGTCCTATTAATTATATGTGATGGGTAAGAAAGGGGTGAGAGATCTTCATCTCTCAAGTCTTCCCCAAAGCTAACCCTAACAAGCGAGGAGACTACTCACTCATTAGGGAATTGAAAAACATTTCTAAATTAATTAACTAGGGCAGAGAATTAAATCTAAACTAGGGCAAGAATAGAAAATTATACTAGGGCAGATAATAAAATTAACTAGGGCAAGAATTGAAAACTTACTCTAATTTGATGCACTCTTCATTCTTTACAGAAATTTACAGATCTGAATTTGAGATTTACAATGAGGCACAAGAAGAGGCATGACCTAATACAAGATTTAAGGTTCCTATTTATAGAGGATAGAAACCCTAGGATTACAATCAATTCGCACATCTGCTATTAAAAAAATACCCCTAGGAAGACTAGTCAACGCGCCGCCAGACAGTTTGGAAATTTTTCGCCACTACGGGCTTAGCCCGGCCGCGGAACCGCGGCCATAGGCCAGGTTTGGCCGCGGTTCCACGGCCAAATAGGAGTCTTGTGGTGTGGTTTTTCCTATGCTGCTTCTGTTCTTGTTTGTCTTCCTATTTCTTTCGTTGGTTCTACAGAATATCTTCTATTTTTCTTCCAGATCTCCACAGTGAGTAATGGAGTGGACTTTAACCGTTCGCTTTGTGTCGAAGTTTTAACCTTGCGCTACCTTGAACTTTGTGAACTGATCTTCGTATAGGCTTGATCAAGATCCTTCTATTTGTTGGTCATAGTCTCACTTTTGCTTCGTCTTTTATCTTTTTCACTGTTTTTGTTCCGAGAACCTGTAACCTGTAACTATGTAGCGGACATAGGTCAAAAGCACCTATTTATTTGTAAAATGCATAAGAATGGGGAATATAATAATGCAAAATTACGGTATGAACAAATACCCCCAAACTTATATTTTGCTCGTCCTCGAGCAAACCTAGTTTTATTCTTGACAAAATCCTAACCACACTTTCGCAGGGAAACGCGATTGCACCGAGCTCGTGCAACAAGCCGTTAAACCTTTTGGTGTCCCTAGTAAGAGGAGTGTTGTCTCCTGAGGGTTTTCAGCGGATACTACCCACAAAATCTTATCAATTAGGCCTATTAATTTTTATTCTCTAATTAGGTTTTCCAACAAGGAATTCTATTATCTTCGACTCATAAATTATCGACCCATATTCTTCACGCTTCCTTATCATTTAACTTAAGATTGTATATATTCTTATGAATTTACTTAGCTTTTAGCATCTTTTAAGCTTTCCTTCTAGGGTTCCATCTCAACTTAGGAATTTTTATCATCTCTACTAAAGATACAAATTCTATTCTTCATTCCTATCTCTTATCTAAACCCCAATCACATACCCCTACGTGTGTGTATATATCACCCCTACACTTGGAAATTCAAATCAAGCTATTATACTCTTGTCCATCGTCCAAAGTACTTTTCAATTGGTGAATTTTTAGATGAAATTGCTCACACATTTTTCATGCGACCGTTAATACTTCTTGAGGTACCAACGACCGATTACAAAATGTGTTTGCACATTAAAGCGTAATTCCTAGTCTTGTAACACCTAAGGCTTTAGCAGTGACTCCTAAACCAGTTGGTCTAAGGCACTAGGTGATAAGGCACCCTCGCTAATATTTTTTTCTATTAATGCAGCTTTAAGTAATTACAAAAACCAGTGTTCATTATTTATCTCTATATTCACACTTGTATTTTTATTTTATTTTCCTTCATACTAAGGACTTTAGACAAGAGCATTTCAAGGTCTCCTCTACTATTCCAAGTTTCAAGGTTCGTGTTTGTGCAATTTGTAGGGTATATATTTTCAGAATTTAGACTTAAGTTAGGAATTATTTTTTCAAAATTACACTTTAATAAAAATATCAATACTTTTTCCTTATTTTAACTTAGCCCAAGAAGTCAACTCGAAATTTGCCTATTTCTAAATAAACTACAAAGACATATATTTTCTACCATTAAATTTTTAAGAAAGGTTATTTATAGGGTTTTTAATTTATTAAGTCTAAGATCTAGTTGTCCATAGCTAGTTAACCTTTTTGTTAAACTTAAGTCAGTTAGGGCCAAAATTGAATACTTTAATTTTTATAATTTTTAAAATTTTCATTTTTTTATGGGTTTTAAAAATAAGTATGCAACTGCAAAAATATACACATGAATGCAAAGGAAGAAGGCTTACCGGGCATACCACCAAACTTAACCTTGACAGTGTCCTCACAGTCATACTACACCAAGAGGGTTGAGAATGTTGGTACTCCCCTGTTTATTTATTTATAATTTTTTTATTTTTAAAAAAAATTTTAATAGAAAAAGAAAACAAAAATATATATACATATATACAACAAGGTCCTCCCCAAACTAAACAAGGCCTTACATAGGCCAAAAGTTAGTACCAACCATTCAAAAATTCTATCGTGATAATGGTAGGGTTGGTGAACGAATGGGATATAGAGAAAGGAGTTGAGAAACACACGAGACCGTATGGGAAGAAGAGTGGAATATGGTCTCGGTGGAGGAGAAGAATGGCGAAAAAGAGAAAGAAGTATAGTACGATCTTGAGAGTGTAAATCGAGTGAATAAATTAGCGCAATTTGTGATGATCTTTGTGTTAAAAGCGATTGTGCTAATCTATCAACCCGTCGAGAAATGGGGTCAAATTCCTCAAGATTCGCAAGAAAACATGGGTACTTTGAACTTGGTAAACCATCTATTGAAAATGAAAACGGAACGGATTCTTGCTCGGTCGAAACGATCGGAAGGACGAAAGGGAGTGATTTAGGGATAGTCTTATTCTCACCTAAGTAATCTGTCTCGAACTTGAAGGATTTCATCAATGGTTCAAAATGACTGTAAGCAACCGAGTCTGATGGTTCAACTAACTCATCTGAAAATTTAAAGGACTCAAACTCGGGAGGTGAGTCTTCAACATCGTCCGAAAAAGTGAAGAACTCGTAATCGTTATCGGCTATGAGAACTCTGTTAGATTCAAAGAGGTACGCACTAGTGGCGTCCAAACTGCTATGATCGAATAGAAATCTTTCAAGCTCACAGTCCTGCTACGTGATCTTCTGCGTGGTTGGAACGATAGAAAAGAGGGAGTTTGATTTAGGAAGTATAACAGTTAAAAGTTCAGGAGGATGAATTGGAAAATCCGACACATAAAAAAAAATGGTTCATCTTCAATATTATCCTCAATACTCTCCTCAATACTATCCTCATAATACTCCTGAAAATTTAGCTTATCCATCCCATTATCATCAAAATCAAGACGCATATGAGGTTCGGGAGAAACATTTAATTACTCGGGATGATGAATTGGACATAAAATTTCAATCAAATCTACGGGTTCATCATCCAAAATATTCCCGGCGTCAATACCCCCAATCAAGTGAAAATTAATTTTTTTAGGCACCTCATCAAAAGCATGGATATCAATTAATTTAGGCTCTAGAGTGGAGGTGTAGAGATCAAATGGATTAGGTGTGGTTTCACTCGAAAGGGACCCTTCACAATCTGGCAAAGCAAGCACTTCAAAGTCGCACAACTCATTAGACGTTCTATCTTCAACTGGTGAATCATTTGGGACACTTGTTTGAAAACCGGAGTTGTAGGATTCAATTGAATATGGGTCGGTTTGATTTGGAAGGGTATTTAGCTCAATTTCTCCACTCAAATTATCGATCTGTCCAACTGCCGCATCATACATTGGAATTTTTGGAGGTAGTTGGAAACTAGCTACCGGTTCACTAGGTTGCAAAAGGGCGGCCATGGACGCATCCACATTCCTCATCATTTGGTTTGTCGCTAACATATAAGCCTCCAATGACTGTTCTAGACTAGACATGGGTTGTGAAGGGGTTTCGGTAAAAGATTCAAAATTGTTTAGATACGTGAAACTCCCAAATGGCTGTGTAGAAGCAATGTCTAGGGAAGGTGGGAAAGTCAGGTAGGACTGGTAGGAATTGGATGGTTGGACAGGAGTAGGATCAACATTTGGATAAAAAGGCGAATGGACTTGTTGACCCTAGAACTGGATGTGTGGATGTTGGAGATAGTGCCCTCAGAGTCAATTATTGGATCACAGGCACGTGATTGCAATGATTGAGGGAGGAGCTATCCCGGTAGGACAGTCTTACTCGAGATGATAGTATGCTATCTGGTTTATCTTTATCATCGTGTACTACATTAGGTGACCTGACAGGTCGCTATTACATGTTGATAGAGCCCCTAAGATTCTTGCTTGACTGCCAGCAATATGAGGGCGATCATATACGTGAGAGCTGGTAGTCTATAAGCACATCCTTAAAAGGTCCCTAGTCGTAGGAGTTTCGAGACAGGGCATCCATTCTCCAGAGTAGACTAGTGTATACAGTCGAGACCCCAACGAGGGGTGGTGGCCGGTCTCACAAGCCACTGGTGTCAGTTGGTTCACCTAAGATGTATACAGGTGCTCATTGGGTTATGAGTACACCGGACAGGACTCGCCGGGAACATGCTAATTGGTCTTATACCTGACGTCAGATAGCAGTTCCCTGGTGACATGTGTACAGGTTAGTTCATCGACCTGAGGATCGTCATTTGTCTCGTGTGAGTTCCCACTGTACTTTGATTACTATCCTACCACGCTCAAAGGAGACGTGCAAACAGGTTTTAGTAGGGTACAGTCCCGAGCCACATGGAGGCAGTGAGCGGATCTTCAGGGGTTCGTCTCTCCCGGTATTGGGGGTGAGGTCGCGCTGTGTCTAGAAGAGCCAGAACATGAAAAGTCCTTGGCCAATCCAGGAGATTTACTGGTAGGTATTCCAGTAGTATCTCTGGGTGTTCTCGGCTGATCTCTGACACGACTTGTACCGCTTTTGGTGGTCTGACTTTTACCAACCCCCTAGGCCCGCCATGCGATGCTCATAGACGAACGGACCGGACTGTACGGATATTGTAACTGACAGGCTCAGTAGGGTGTCAGGATGAGTTCGGTCATCGACGTCCCTTTTTGGTCAATAGCTGGTGGCCCGTCACGTATTGGCTTATACCTCTGACGTGCTAGTGGTTAAATCCACAACCAAGGTGTTGACGAGTCTTTAGAGTCCCCCACATTCAGTTGCTCAAGTTTTCGGGCGAAACGCTGTAGAGGCCGTATGGAGATATGGCAGGGTTCGATCAGATACGTGCGGTATTGCACGGATCATGATCGGACGGATAATACTAGACGGCTTTGGTTTAAGCCGGATCTTAGTATAGTACAGTGTAGATTTTGTCTCATTGCATCTGTATTCGGTCGGAATACAGATGCGGGTGTGTATGCACAGTAGCGGGTTTTTTCCTGTAATTTATTACGGGACCAGTTTTCTGGAGTTGCCAGTTTGCTTTCCGTTTCGGCCATGTTTCTTTGTATCTTTCATTGGCCGAAGATTGGTGGAGGAGGGCTTATTTGCATTTGTGCAAATAAGCATTTGTGGAGGGTGGAATTTGCATATTGTTGCATCATGATGGGTGCACCATCCATTGACTTGATTAATCCATCATTGCTTGACTTTCTTTAGTCATCATGCTTTGACTTGTGGTATCATGATGGTTGTGGTGGAGTATTGGATTTAGCTTGTTATCATGCTTGATCATGATAGCCTTTTCTCTCTCTCCCTTGGATGATTGGTTGGCTCACTCATTCTTTTGATTCACACATTCACCACACTCTCATTGCTCTCCTCTCTTTTGGTGTGGCCGGCCAAGCTCATTAGTAGGCTGCCCATTTTATTTTGGTGTGGGATTTTTGTATCTTTGGCTTGGAAAAATCCCCACAACTCCATCTCCAAAAGCTTATATCAATTCTTCCACCATATGGCAACTCCATACAAGCCCCAAGAGACAAAGAGTTCTACAAGTATTCTATAGCAAACATTGGGCACGTCGGCTCGCCAACTTCGTGCCCGAGTTGCCTCGGTATAGAGGTGGGAGCCCGTAAAAGAAGCCGGCGACGTGGTGCCCTTCCGGCGACGAGGTGGAGACCGGAGATTCCGTGGGAGATCGGGACAACGACGAGAAGACTGGAGGACTCGGATCACTCGGTATATCTCTCTTCCCATCTTGTTGTAAGCTAGGACTAGTTTAATGGCACGATCCGGGTATATAGTGCGCGGTGGTGCCGGTCAAGAAAAGTTAAAGTAAATCACCGCTTCCGCATTCCGGCGTCGGATTGACGGCCGGGGCGCCGCCGTGCACTTACTGTGGTATCAAAGCCACGCCATTAACATAGTCTAGCTTTGCCTAATGTGTTTTACATTTCCCATCGAACAAATATCCCAAAACCGCGTTTTCAAGCATATCAGTTTTCTGTCGAAATTTTTTTGGCTCCAAAATTTTTTCAGTATGTTGCAGAGTGATGTGCAGGGAATTATAAGAATTCTGTAGAAATTTGATCACGTGATCGCTCTATACGACCGAGGAACCGCGGCCAAACCCATGCTTGGGCCGCCGTTCCGCCGCAGTATTTGCAGATCAGTGTGCCAAATTTTTACAGAGAGCTCCTGTGATGAAAATAGGGGTTTTGGAATATTAATTTTGGGCCCAGAATTTCTTGATGTGCTACAGTAGTACTTGGGGGCCCACTTGGTAGATTTTGATCGATCGGATATTTTAAACACATTAGTTCATGGTATTTACATTATATCTGCGACCGTGAATGTCACTTGATCGGTAAATCCTGTCTAACTGCTATAGCCCGGTTAGACGGATTTGCGAACGTGACTTTCACGTTGATGTTCTGTGTATTGCTGTGATGTTGCGGATCGGTCGTGGGGGATAGCCTGGATGCAATGCTAGTACAGTTTTTGTTGTATTATGTACATTTGATATTGCGGGGCGAGCGTCCGACATGTGGACTGCCGTCACTGGCTGTTTGTATTATTCTTTTGGGGCACGACCAGGTTGCGGTCGATGTACCCGTTGTATGTATATTTTACTTTCTGTACTAGGATTGCCCCGCGGAAGGGTGCACGGATAGCCGGGTTCTAGAGGGAAACGGGCCCGCATCTCATGGCATTGAGATGGAGGGGGCTTCACTCTAGAATTGGCGGGCTATTCGCCGCACTCGTAGGGGGTACAGGTTGACCCAGGAGGGGTGCCCAAGTTACCAGATTCCGTGAAGTGCTGGGTGGTCCATTCACGTCGCTGAAGGGGGCTGCCTCGCTTCAGGTTTTGGCGAGTAACTTGCCACGCCCGTAGGGGTCTAGGATTTCATTGCACAGGCTATCCACACGACCAGGGGAACGTCGGGTTTCAGTAGTGGCTCTGTGAAACCCGGGGATCCCAGATATCTGTATTATTCTGTGATGCTGTTCATTTCTGTGATGTTGCATTTTATCACGCCTTGAGCGAAATATTATATATTGGTATATATATTAGTAGATGTTGTATATGTTTTGCATCCGCGCTAGTCCAGTCCCCGCTCTGTCGTTAGTTAGCTAACCTAACGGGTAATGACGGGACCTAGTGGCGAATGCGGATTGCAAATACGTCCATCAGTATATTTTCGTTCTTTGTGGTGTGATCAATTGATGGGACTGCGTTGATTCGGATCAATGCAAGTTAAACAAACCTAATCTGATGTTGTTGGAACACTTTTCAAAAAGATGTTATTTGCAAGGACGTTCACTTTTGTTTTGCACAGTGGTATTCAGTTGGAATATCCTGCTCCTCAGTCGAGGAGGCAAGGGCCGAGATCCCTTCACCGGGAGTGACCCCTTGGACAAAAGTTTGCGTCAGGGCAATAACTTCACTATAGCCGATTACTTTTGCTTTGCATCGTGGTATTCAGTTGGAATATCCTGCACCCCATTCTACGGGGAAAGTGCCGAGATCCCTTCACCGGGAGTGACCTCTTTAGCAAAGCTTTTCGTTACTATATTTTTCTAAAAAGCTATCCAGTTCCTTCAACGATATCAAGTTCATTACGTTAAAGGTTTTCGCCAGAAACCATTCGTAGCCCTCCGTCGTTTCAGACGGGTAGCACGTAGTATTCATGCTATGTTTGTTGGCCTTCGTCAAGGCATAGTGTATGGTAGCTGCTTGTTACTTTTCTGCTGCATAGATAGATGCATTGGTTTGGGACAGTCGTATAGCCTTGTTGGCCTTCGTCAAGGGCTTGTACCGGTGGGTTCAAATTAACTTGGACAATGACGGGTAGAACTTGACATGTGACTTATGATTTGTTGGCCTTCGTCAAGGTCATAAGAGCATGGGGCAAAAATCACATCGGGAGTTTCAAAAGAAACTGAAAATTGCCAGATATGCGCATACCTTCTGGAGTATGATAGCGTGAGCGGATTCCGTCACGTTATCATGCGGTGATAGTTGGATCCCGATTCCCACTGATGAGTTAGTTTACTCCTCGGGTGATCCCGACTAATTCTTCTTTCAGGTTTGGAGGAGAATTTGACGGTACAGTGGGAGGTTTCCAGATTAGATAAATTGGTAACCATTCTGATCTAAGTTAGAGTGCACGCTGAGTGTTTCTTTTCTCTCTCTCTCTTTGGCAGCGACCATTGACCCGACCCTAGACTATGACTCAGAGACCAAAATTAACCAAACCTTCTTAACACTGGCTTTTGGATTGTCAGAGTTGCAAACCTCATTGCCACTCATACTTTTACCTTTTTCTCTAGGACACCCCGTATTACTACAAACGTCCACTTCCATTGGACAAAACCATTGTATGGTTATATACGAACTCGAAGGGATTTATTCGAGGATGGTTTCCGGTTCTGGAGAAAACGAATAGGACTATTCAGTTGTCTTTTCCTTTTTACCTTCTCTTAAGTTTCGAGTACTCCTTGGTTTAGGAGATAGTACACCTATTACGCAAATTGGATAGTCTTCTTCCAAACCATAGGCAGGTGCCGACCGGTAGGGAATGAAGAAAACCAATTAGCCTAACGATGGTGTACAGAAGGTATTATGTAAAGACAAAGAAAGGGATTAGAAGGAGAGCAAAGTAAATTGCGACTGATATTCACGACCAAACCAAGTATTTCATTACCACTTCCACATCACCTTTGTATTTCTCCAGGACACTCCGTATCACTACGAAGATCCACAGTTTATTGGATACTCCATCGTATGGTTATATATGAACTCGAAAGGAACTTGTTCCAGTTCGGGGATGGATTCTGGTTCAGGAGAAATAGGAATAAGGTTTATTCGGTTGTCTTTTGTCTTCAACTTCTCTCGCATTGCGAGTGCTCCTAGGATTAGGACAGTACACCCATTATGCCTAATGGATAGTCTTCTTCCAAACCATAGGCTGGTGCCGAACGGTAGGGAAGGTAGAAAACCCTTTGGCCTAAAGGGGTGTGCAGAAGGTAATGACTAAAGACATATGAAGGGATTTGGAGAGGTGGCAAAGAATTACACGGTTATAGTCATGAATCTGGAAGAGGGATTACTAGGAATACCGGGATACCCTATCGAAACATTTCAATATTTCAGTTTCACTGTGTACTGTTAAAAGAAAACTGATTTCCCAATTAGTCCTAACTCCAGGGTATGTATTTACCATGTATGATTCTCACATCTGTATGGTTTTACAGATGATGAGTGGGAGTAGGTTATTGGGAATTAGGTGGTCATCCTCATTATATCGGGATTCGTTGTAATCGGTGATATTTGAGGAAGTCACCTGGGTTGGTTGCCGGAAGGCAAATATTTGGTTTAGAATATCCGTTGTGATGCACCAATTTCAAATTGATATATCTGTACGTCTATTTTTATAGAGTGAGATATACCTTTTTGAAATTATGTCTGTGACATTTACCTATATCAGTGGATGGTTAGGTAAGGAGCATTGAACAGCGGTGTAATTCTTCTTAACCATAAGTACAGTTTTCAACCTATGACGCACAGTGAATGAGTTATCAGACTCAAGGGACTTATACAGAGTATTGTATGTTGTCCAGGGTCCATCTGGACAGAAGGGTTGGTCCTCGGACTATATTCGGTTTACGTATGACTTCTCTAGTTTTTAGACAGGTGTTTCGTGGAAACACAGGGTCCGAATTTTGAGAAGTTATAGGTATTTGAATAGAGTAGAGAACCAGGTGTAGCAAGTATCGGGATTCTTCAAAGTGATCGAAGATGTAGATACTTGTGTATGGTATTCAGTTGATAGTAATGATTTAGGGAACTTGCTTCTCTTTTAGGTTACTCATAATTGGAAGCATTCCTAAGTTGAGTAACGCTGATAGGCCTCCTTCCATTCAGTTAACATGCACTGGAGACAGCTGCATGATTTGAATCTGGTTCAATTAAATCTGTGCCTCTGTTTCTATATTAGATATAGAACAGTTCATATCTTAACGATGTTAAGGTACGGGGAGTTGTCCGGCCTATGCTTAAAACCAGACTCTGGATAACTCAAGGCACGTTTCTGTAATGGCTGTTTGTGGGTTGACCTAGGCTATGACGAGGGTTGACTTTCTACCATCTGGAAGATCAATAGTGATATTGTTCTTGACTCGCCACAGTTTTATTAAAAATGGATTTTTTGAGAAAAACAGTAATAGGATTATGGTAGAACTGGAAGTGATTCCAGAACCGCAAACGATTACTGAAGATTTGATAAGGAACCTAAAGATTCAATCTGGATTGACATTCCATTGGCCACTCCGCAGATAAGCTGGGTAACTTCAGGCACCCGAGAGGTACTCCGGTAGCCTCAAGGACGGTGACAGGGAAGTTCTTGTTTACCCAAACTTGCCAGTGCTGTTTTTCCAGACCGTGAGACTCGGCAGGAGGATGAGTATAGCGTCGTTCTAAACTAGTTTTAGAAGTGTATGTGTATATGACTCTGCCAGAGGGTTGTCGTGGTCAGTGGGAGCAGCGGAAGCATTGGTGGACAAGTGGCTCATGTCTATTTATAGACTAAAGCAGATATAGCGGAGATAGATCATCTGTTTCTGAGGTGACAGTCATAGGTTTGACTTCATCAGAATAGGGGATGGATCTTTTAAGAAGGTAGTAGGGTGTGATGTCCTGGTATTTGGATAACATACACAGAGTAGGAAGTGATATTCCTATACTACGATCGGTTATACTTTGGTTGTCACACAGTAGTTTCTCCACATGGGACTTGGACATTATATCAGACATACTAGTAACTGGATCTATGGTATTAGATCTAGATTTGTGTGGTTTCCCAATTAAGGGTACTTAGACAGCATTCTAAGAGTATTTAGAATGGACGACTCCTGGCACGGTAGTGTACCTGTAGGTGATGGAGTCACCCTCTCTAAAGGTGTCTTATAGACTAAAGGGGAGAGGGATGTGCATGATTGGCAGATCACTTGCTCAGGCAATTGAGTCAATCATGAGATATCAAGTACTACACCAGATGTTGTTCTTGCAGTAGATGCAATAAGTTGATATTGATCCAATCGTGGAGAAACAGTCGGAAGCAGTTTTAGAACATAAGTAGATGTTCTAGGGATATGATAACGACAGCCTCGTTCAGGAGACAGTTATCATTCCAGGCTTCCAAGGTGACTTGGACGACAGGGAGGTTGTCAGAGTTATAGTTTTCATTCTGATGAGGGGCAGTATTTTGGACAGGTGGTCCAAGGCAATACTGAGGGAGTCATAGCGCAGGATACTGATTAAGTTCAGTTGACGATACAGTCTAAGAAGTTTGGATTTGAAGTTCATTTATGAGCTAGGTCCCATCAGACATCCAGACACATTCTAAGACAGGTATTGCTCATTTCGGGAGATGGCTTTCTCCGCGAACTTGAGATATAGAGAGACATAAAAGAAACATCAAAGCGGATCCACTCACTGAGGTTATTCCTCGAACGCAATAGTTTCGCAAACGAGCTTTGTGAGACTGACTAATAGCGGAGTAGGGTGTTCGGTATCACACGAGCTGTGAGTATGCGACATCGCAATAATTAGCCTTGAGTGCCACTGGGAGATTGTTGGAGATAGTGCCCTCAGAGTCAATTATTGGATCACAGGCACGTGATTGCAATGATTGAGGGAGAACCTATCCCGGTAGGACAGTCTTACTCGAGATGATAGTATGCTATCTGGTTTATCTTTATCATCGTGTACTGCTTTAGGTAACCTGACAGGTCGCTATTACACGTTGATAGAGCCCCTAGGATTCTTGCTTGACTGCCAGCAGTATGAGGGCGATCATATACGTGAGAGCTGGTAGTCTATAAGCACATCCTTAAAAGGTCCCTAGTCGTGGGAGTTTCGAGACAGGGCATCGATTCTCCAGAGTAGACTAGTGTATACAGTCGAGACACCGACGAGGGGCGGTGGCCGGTCTCACAAGCCACTGGTGTCAGTTGGTTCACCTAAGATGTATACAGGTGCTCATTGGGTTATGAGTACACCGGACAGGACTCGCCGGGAACATGCTAGTTGGTCTTATACCTGACGTCAAATAGCAGTTCCCTGGTGACATGTGTACAGGTTAGTTCATCGACCTGAGGATCGTCATTTGTCTCGTGTGAGTTCCCACTGTACTTTGATTACTACCCTACCATGCTCAAAGGAGACGTGCAAACAGGTTTTAGTTGGGTATAGTCCCGAGCCACATGGAGGCAGTGAGCGGATCTTCGGGGGTTCGTCTCTCCCGGTATTGGGGGTGAGGTCGCGCTGTGTCTAGGAGAGCCAGAACATGAAAAGTCCTTGGACAAAGCAGGAGATTTACTGGTAGGTATTCCAGTAGTATCTCAGGGTGTTTTGGGCTGATCTCTGACACGACTTGTACCGCTTTTGGGGGTCTGACTTTTACCAACCCTCTAGGCCCGCCATGCGATGCTCATAGACGAACGGACCGGACTGTACGGATATTGTCACTGACAGGCTAAGTAGGGTGTCAGGATGAGTTCGCTCATCGACGTCCCTTTTTGGTCAATAGCTGGTGGCCCGTCACGTATTGACTTATACCTCTGACGTGCTAGTGGTTAAATCCACAACCAAGGTATTGACGAGTCTTTAGAGTCCCCCACATTCACTTGCTCAAGTTTTCGGGCGAAACGTTGTAGAGGCCGTATGGAGATATGGCAGGGTTCGATCAGATACGTGCTATATTGCACGGATCATGATCGGATGGATAATACTAGCCGGCTTTGGTTTAATCCGGGTCCTAGTATTGTACAGTGTAGATTTTTTCTCATTGCATTTGTATTCGGTCGGAATACAGATGCGGGTGTGTATGCACAGTAGCGGGGTTTTTCCCGTAATTTATTACGGGACCAGTTTTCTGGAGTTGCCAGTTTACTTTCCGTTTCGGCCATGTTTCTTTGTATCTTTCATTGGCCGAAGATTGGTGGAGGAGGGCTTATTTGCATTTGTGCAAATAAGCATTTGTGGAGGGTGGAATTTGCATATTGTTGCATCAAGATGGTTTTCATGATGGGTGCACCATCCATTGACTTGATTAATCCATCATTGCTTGACTTTCTTTAGTCATCATGCTTTGACTTGGGGTATCATGATGGTTGTAGTGGAGTATTGGATTTAGATTGTTATCATGCTTGATCATGATAGCTTTTTCTCTCTCTCCCTTGGATGATTGGTTGGCTCACTCATTCTTTTGATTCACACACTCACCACACTCTCATTGCTCTCCTCTCTTTTGGTGTGGCCGGCCAAGCTCATTAGTGGGCTGCCCATTTTATTTTGCTATGGGATTTTTGTATCTTTGGATTGGAAAAATCCCCACAACTCCATCTCCAAAAGCTTATATCAATCCTTCCACCATATGGCAACTCCATACAAGCCCCAAGAGACAAAGAGTTCTATAAGTATTCTATAGCAAACCTTAGGCACGTCAGCTCGCCAACTTCGTGCCCGAGTTGCCTCGGTATAGAGGTGGGAGCCTGTAAAAGAAGCCGGCGACGTGGTGCCCTTCCGGCGACGAGGTGGAGACCGGAGATTCCGCGGGAGATCGGGACGACTACGAGAAGATCGGAGGACTCGGATCACTCGGTATATCCCTCTTCCCATCTTGTTGTAAGCTTGGACTAGTTTAATGGCACGATCCGGGTATATAGTGCGCGGTGGTGCCGGTCAAGAAAAGTTAAAGTAAATCACCGCTTCCGCATTCCGGCGTCGGATTGACCGCCGGGGCGCCGCCGGGCACTTACAGTGGAGAGTAGTGAAAGATCGGCTACGAGATTGTTCAATATGCTCAGCAATAGATATGGGTTTAGGAGTTACAACAGGACTCGAAAAAGTGATATCAACGTACGAAGGTGGTGAAGGTTGAAATGGTTGATACAAAGTGGATTGCAGAGTCGACTGTTTCTCCTAGACGCTTCTATTCGATCTTTCAAAGAAATTTTGGGCATGGAGGGGTAGTCCGTAAATCGACCGAAACAATTCACGTACGAAGCAAAGTTTGGTTCAGGGTACCAAAGTTCGGCAAGAGATTTGTGAGGTGCGGTAGCTATGATGGAAGAAAGGAGAAGAAAAAGAATGTGGGGTGCATGGATTTCTTAGCGAAAAGTTGCAAGTTTTTATAAAAAAATTCCTCGTTTTTTTTATGTGGTGCTCTTTGCAAAAAGATTTTCGATAAAAGGCTTAGACACACATTCAATAAACCACAAATTCACAATCAGGCCTAGATCTTGGGGCACCTAGGTCAGCTAGACAGCTCCTAACTGTTCCAAAGGGCAAGAAGTAGGACCTCAAACCGCCTCTTCACCGCCAATTACGGCCAGGTAAGTGCCAGGTGAGTGGGAGGCTCTCCACTACAAGTAGTGGCCCTAATTAAGTAACCACTCGCCTTAGACACACTTGCCTAGACACCGCAATGTCAGGTTAGGATCAACGGCCGATGCCTACAACTAGTCCTCTGTCCTATTGAGCGCGACGTCCTTAGGGCTGAGTCTAATATTTTTTAATTAAAAGATGGTCAATGCAATATACCTTATATGATTTCTGGGGTCCTGGGAAGGGTGATGAAATCCCCACCCAATCTGGATTGGTCTCAAGCCCCTTAAAGTCCGATTAAAAATATGCAAAGTAGTAACAATCACTTGCAATCAAATTTTTTATTTTTAGCGCGGCGCAAAGAATCCAGCACAAGATCAATTATTGGAAGGGGGAGAGATTTTTAAGCGCAAAGAATCCTGCAGGAGATTTTACAGAAGATATATTAGGATTTGCAGAAGAGAGAGAAAGAAACAAGCAGTGCTTTTTGCAGATGATGACGTCACCAGGAGGCGGCGGTTCCGCGGTCGGAAGCGGCTTGGCGCGGCGGTTCCACGGTGGAGGCAACGGCACAGTTCCTGAAAATTTTTCTGTTCTACTGATGACGTCAGCAGACCGCGGATGCGCGGCCAAATAGTCCCTCCGGCGGCGGAAACGCGGTCCTGTTGACGGTTCGATTCTCGAGATTTTTTCTGTTGTTCTGTTGTGCAAATCCCCTGTTGTTCAGATTTTCAGTTTTCTATTTCGCTCTCTGGATTTTTCCAGATCGAAATTTATTCTTCGGTCCTGCAAAATTCACACAAAAAACCCTTCACAAAAGATGATAAAATTTTTATAATTTTTTTTTAATTTTTCAGTTTTTATGATTTTTTTTATTAACCCGAAATTACAAAAAGAAAATAACACGCCATCCCCGGCGACGGCGCCATTTGATTTTGTCTTAAAGAATAATTATAACCGCAATCAAGAACGGCGTCGCTTGGTAGCAAGCCGGTGAGTACGGGTCGGTCCACAGGGATTTTGTGAATTTCCTAATTGTTCTTACGAGTTAATTCCGATTGGGGTCGGATTGATTAAATCTAAAAACTAAACTTTATCTGGATCGAAATCTTGCTAGGGTTAGGTTTAGGTTAAGTTTGGAAATGTGAAGATTTCCTCACAGCTTTCTATACCCAAATTAAGATCTCTTTATGAGTTATGGTAATTATTAACTAAGGGGATTGGTACCATCGGGAAGAAATGGTGTTTCTTCCTCTAGGTTCTTGTCATTCCTTTCTTAATCCTTACCCTAACCTCCATGGAAAACACGCTCAACCGGTCCTTTATACTACGGTATCACCGCTATCTCGTGGAATAGGGTGCCGTAGGGAGCGGTGTGTGCATGTATGCATGGAGTTCTATTAATTATATGTGATGGGCAAGAAAGGGGTGAGAGATCTTCATCTCTCAAGCCTTCCACAAAACTAACCCTAACAAGGGAGGAGACTACGCACTCATTAGGGAATTGAAAAACATTTCCAAATTAATTAACTAGGGCAGAGAATTAAATCAAAAGTAGGGTAAGAATAGAAAATTATACTAGGGCAGATAATAAAATTAACTAGGGCAAGAATTGAAAACTTACTCTAATTTGATGCACTCTTCATTCTTTACAGAAATTTACAGATCTGAATTTGAGATTTATAATGAGGCACAAGAAGAGGCATCACCTAATACAAGATTTAGGGTTCCTATTTATAGAGGTTAGAAAGCCTAGGGTTACAATCGATTCGCACATCTGCTATTACAAAAATACCCCTAGGAAGAATAGTCAACCCGCCGCCAGACAGTTTGGAAATTTTTCGCCACTACGGGCTTAGCCCGGCTGTGGAACCACGGCCATAGGCCAGGTTTGGCCGCGGTTCCGCGGCCAAATAGGAGTCTTGTGGTGTGGTTTTTCCTGTGCTGCTTCTGGTCTTGTTTGTCTTCCTATTTCTTTGGTTGGTTCTTCAGAATATCTTCTATTTTTCTTCCAGATCTCCACAGTGAGTTATGTAGTGGACTTTAACCATTCGCTTTGTGTTGAAGTTTTTAACCTTGCACTGCCTTGCACTTTGTGAACTGATCTTCATGTAGGCTTGATCAAGATCCTTCTATTTGTTGGTCGTAGTCTCACTTTTGCATCGTCTTTTATCTTTTTCACTGTTTTTGTTCCGAGAACCTATAACCTGTAACTATGTAGCAGACATGGGTCAAAAGCACCTGTTTATTTGTAAAATGCATAAGAATGGGGAATATAATAATGCAAAATTACGGTATGAACAATGCCTCTTCCATTATCAGATTCATAACTATAACCGTATATTTCTTTGTCATCTCTCCAAATCCCTTTATATGTCTTTAGTCATTACCTTCTGCACACCATCGTTAGGCTAAATGGTTTTCTTCCTTCCCTACCGTTCGGCACCAGCCTATGGTTTGGAAGAAGACTATCCAATAAGCGTAATAGGTGTACTTTCCTAATCCTAGGAACACTCGCAACCCAAGAGAAGGTAAAGTTAAAAGACAACTGAATAAAATCTTATTCCTATTTCTTCTGAACCAGAATCCATCCCCGAACTGGAACAAGTTCCTTCGAGTTCGTATATAACCATAAGATGGAGTATCCAAATAACTGTGGATCTTCGTAGTGATACAGGGTGTTCCGGAGAAATACAAAGGTGAAATAGGAGTGGCGATGAAATACTTGATTTGGTTGTGAATAGCAGTCGCAATTTATATTGCCCTCTAACTAATCCCTTTATTTGTCTTTACTTAATACCATCTATACACTTTTTAGGCTAAATGGTTTTCTTCATTCCCTACTGTTCGACACCTGCCTATGATTTGGATAAAGACTATCCAATAAGCGTAATAGGTGTACTGTCCTAATCCAAGGAGCACTCGCAATCTGAGAGAAGGTAAAAAGGAAAGACAACTGAATAGTCCTATTCAGTTTCCCCAGAACCGGAAACCATCCTCGAATCTGGAACAAGTTCCTTCGAGTTCGTATATAACCATACGATGGTTTTATCCAATGGAAGTGGATGTTTGTAGTAATACGGGGTGTTCTGGAGAAACGGGTAAAAGTGGGAGTGGTAATAAGGTATGCAACTCTGACAATCCAAAAGCCAGTGTTTTAAGAAAGTTCGGTTAACTTGGTCACCGAGTCATAGTCAAGGGTCGGGTCATGGTCGCTGCCAAAGAGAGAGAGAGAAAAGAAACACTCTGCGTGCACTTTAACCTAGATCAGAATGGTTATCAATTTATCTAATCAGGAAACCTCCCACTGTATCATCAAATTCTCCTCCAAACCTGAAAGAAGAATTAGTTGGGATCACCCGAGGAGTAAACCAACTCATCAGTAGGAATCGGGATCCAACTATCATCGCATGATAACGTGATGGAATCCACTCACGTTATCACACCCCAGAAGGTATGCGCATATCTGGCAAGTTTCAGTTTCTTTAGAAACTCCCGATGTGATTTTTTTTACCCCATGCTCTTATGTCCTTGACGAAGGTCAACAAATCATAAGTCACATGTCAAGTTCTACCCGTCATTGTCCAGGTTAATTTGAACCCACCCGTACAAGCCCTTGACGAAGGCCAACAAGGCTATACGACTGTACCAAACCAACGCAACTATCTATGCAGCAGAAAGGTAACAAGCAGCTACCATTCACTATGCCTTGACGAAGGCCAACAAACATAGCATGAATACTAAGTGCTACCCATCTGAAATGATGGAGGGCTACGAATGGTTTTTGGCGAAAAACATTTAACGAAATGAACTTGATATCGTTGAAGGAACCAGATAGTTTTTTATAAAAATATAGTAGCGAAAAGCTTTGCTAAAGAGGTCACTCCAGGTGAAGGGATCTCGGCTCTTTCCCCGTAGAATGAGGTGCAGGATATTCCAACTGAATACCACGATGCAAAGCAAGAAGTAATCGATTATAGTGAAGTTATTACCCTGACGCAAACTTCTGTCCAAGGGGTCACTCCCGGTGAAGGGATCTCGGCCCTCGCCTTATCGACTCAGGTGCTGGATATTCATAACCGAATACTACTGTGCAAAACAAAAGAAAACGTCCTTCCAATAACAGCTTTTTTTTAAATATTCCAACAACGTCAACCAGGTTTGTTTAGCTTGCATTGATCCGAATCAATATAGTCCCATCCATTAATCACACCACAAAAGAACGAAAATATAATGTACGTATATGCCATCCGCATTCGCCACTGGGTCTTGATTGATCTCAAAAACTATCCATTAACCGTAATCAAGAACGGCGTCGTTTTGCAGCTAGCCGGTGAGTACGGGTCGGTCCACAGGGATGTTGTGAATTTCCTAATCGCTCAAACGAGTTAATTCTGAAGGGTGTTCGGATTTCTTATTAAATCTAAAAACTAAATCTATCATTTATCTAAGGCAAAGAATTAAATTTAACTAGGGCAAGGAATTAAAGATCTAACTAGGGCAAAGAATGAAAAATTACCTAGGGCAAGAATTGAAATCTAAAGTAGGGCAATTAAATAAATCTACTTACTTTACAGATGGCTCTCTCCAAACATTTACACAGGGTTGTCAGATCTGAATAGATTATATGAAAAGAGGTATCGATGCTCTCTAAAAGATTTCTAAATTTTATTCATAAAAAGAGGCATAGGGAGGCATAGCCTTTACAATGATTTAGAGTTCCTATTTATAGAGGATAAGAAACCCTAGGTTACAATTGATTCGCACGTCTACATTTACCAAAATATCCTTAGGAAGACCTAGTCAAAGTAGACTCCAAGCTTTGGTAAAATTTTATGTCTCTGTCTCTTTAAAAGGAAGTATTGGGCCTTGAAATTTCCTTTGTTGGCTCTTCTGTCTTTAGGCTTCCTTATTATTTGGTTCTTTTATTAAAATAGCTATTATGTTTCTTCCAAATCTCCAGTGAATAATTGCGGTGGATTTTTAACCGTTCGCTTTGTAATCTTGGACCTTGCATTGCCTTGTACTTTATGAATTTTATCTTTGATGTAGGCTTGATCAAGAGTCTTCTGTTTGTTGGTCAAAGTCCACTTTTGCATCGTCTTTTCATCGTTTTCACTGTTTTCTGTCCAAGAACCTGTAACCTGTAATATGTAGCAGACATGCGTCAAAAGCACCTGTTTATTTATAAAACGAATAAGGATGGGGAATATAATAATGCAATATTATGGTGTGAACAGGTCCCGTCATCACCCGTTAGGTTACTTAACTAACGACAGAGCGGGGACTGGACTAGCGCGGGTGTAAAACATATACAACATCTACTAGTATATATATTAATATATAATATTCGCTCAAGGCATGATAAAATGCAACATCACAGAAATATAATAAGCATCACAGAACAATACAGATAATCTGGGATCCCCGGGTTTCATAGAGCCGCTACTGAAACCCGACGTTCCCCTGGTCGTGTGGATAGCCTGTGCAATGAAATCCTAGAACCCTGCGGGCGCGTCAAGTTACCCACCAAAACCTGAAGCGAGGCAGCCCCTACAGCAAAGTGAATGGACGACCCAGCACTTCACGGGATCCGGTAACTTGAGCACCCCCTTAGGTCAACCTGTACCCCCTACGAGGGCGGCGAATTGCCCGCCAATTCTAGAGTGAAGCCCCCTCCGTCTCAAAGCCATAAGATGCGGGCCCGTTGCCGCTCTAGAACCCGGCTATCCGTGCACCGCACCGCGGGGTAATCCTAGTATAGAAAGTAAAATATATACAACGGGTACATCGACCTCAGCTCGGTCGTGCCCCAAAAGAATAATATACAAACAGGCAGTGACGGCAGTCAACATATCGGACGCTCGCCCCACAATATCAAATGTACAAATACAACCAAACTGTACTACCATTGCATCCAGGCTATCCACCACGACAAATTCGCAACATCACAGTACAACACAGAACATCAACGTGAATGTCACGTTCGCAAATCCGTCTAAAAAGGCTATAGCAATTAGAAAAGATTTACCGATCAAATGACATTCACGGTCTCAGATATAATGTCAATAATGTGTACTAACATATTTAAATTTTCGATCGACAAAATTTCCCGAAGTGGGCCCCAAGTACAATTCCCAGTACTTAAAATAATCTGGGCCAAAACAAAAATTACCAGAAACCCTAATTCCAACTCAGAGACCACTGCAGAAAGTTTGGTGCATGGATGCTACAGGAGTGCGGCGGAACCGTGGCCAAAACAAGGGTAATGCTGCGGTTCCGCGGCGCTACAGTGTGATCACTTCACCAAATTTCAGCAGTGGTCTTAAAAAAGCCTGCCTGATTTTCTGACACACTAAAAAAAAAATTTTGACGATAAAAAAATTTCGACAGAAACTGCACAAATTGGAATCGCGGTTTTGGAAATTTCGTTCGATCGAAGTTCTAAACACGTTAAAGCAAGCTAGTAATGGTTAATGGCGTGGCTCTGATACCATGTCAGTCTACGGTAGTGCCCCGGCCGTCTGTCCGAGGCCAAAATGTGGAAACGAAAACTTTTTCAAAACTTGAAACTGGCGCTATCGTATACTATAAATCCGGATCGAACCATTAACCTATAACTAGCAACTAGAGAATTGGTTGGAAAAGCTATACCGATCGATCTGTGTCCTTCGGTCTTTAGCCACCATCCCAAGCTCCTCGCGGCATCTCCGGTCTCGATTTTCTCGTCGGAATGGGCACCACATCATCGAGTCTTTTTACGGGCTCCCGCTTCGTCTGAAACAACTCGGACACGAAGTTCGCTAGCCGACGTGTCTAAGGTGAAGTAGAGAATGTGTGTGATCACTTTGTCTCTTGCATCCATTGATTCTCATCATATGAGAGTGTATGGATGGATGTTGAAGATGAAGCCATTAATAGAGGTTGTGAGCTAGAGGAAGAAGAAGAGGAGGAGTCATTTTCTTTCCTTTTTGTTCTATGAAAAATTAGAGTGTTATGAGAAAAATACAAGACCAAACTCTTTACCATGGCTGCCCTTCTCTCTCTTCCTCTCATTTCAAACCACAAATCAATCATATAATGAGACAGTAGCTCAAGAAAAGAGACCATGAGTCACTAATGAAGTCTATGTCACATTAAATGCACAAAATGATGATTTAAGCTCACAATTTCCATTTGTAAACATTAATCCAAATGTTTACAACAATAAAAAAGAAACGGCAACATCTAAACTAAACTCTCGATGGATCACAAGGTTACCCCTCACCTGTATATACATACCTGCATCCGCATTCCGACCGAATGCGAATACGATGAGGCTAAAGTAATCAAACAAATCTAATACTAGGATCCGGGTTAAACCAAAGCCCACTAGTATGATCCGCCCGATCATGATCCGTGCACCACTCCACGTATATGATCGAACCCTGCCATAATACCGTACGGCCTCAACAACGTTTCGCCCGAAACTTGAAAACTGTCTGTGGGGGACTCTAAAGACTCGTCAATACTTTGGTTGTGGAATTAACCACTAGAATGTCAGAGGTACTAGCTGTACGTAACGGGCTACCAGGTATTGACCAAAAGGGAGGTCGATGAGCGAACTCATCCTAACACCCTACTGATCCTGTCAGTGACAATATCCGTACAGTCCGGTCCGTTCGTCTATGAGCATCGCATGTCGGGTCTACGGGGTTGGTAAAAGTCAGACCCCAAAAAGCGGAACACGTCGTGTCGGAGTGTAGCCCAGAACACCCTGAGATACTACTGGAATACCTACCAGTAACTCTCCAGCCTTGGCCAAGGACTTTGTGTAATGGCTCCCCTAGACACAGCGCGATCTCACCCCCAATACCGGGAGAGACAAAACCCCTGCCGATCCGCTCACTGCCTCCATGTGGCTCGGGACTGTACCCAACTAAAACCTGTTTGCACAACTCCTTTGAGCCATGGTAGCGTAGTAATCAAAGCACAGTGGGAACTCACACGAGACAAATGACGATCTCAGGTCGATGAACTAACCTATACACATGTCACCAGGGAACTGCTATCTGATGTCAGGTATAATACCAACTAGCATGTTCCCGGCAAGTCCTGTCCGGTGTACTCATAACCCAATGAGCACCTGTATACATCTTAGGTGAACCAACTGACACCAATGGCTTGTGAGACCGTCCACCTCCCCTCGTCGGGGTCTCGACTGTATACACTAGTCTACTAATGGAGTATCGATGCCCAGTCTCGAAACTCCCACGACTAGGGACCATTTAAGGATGTGCTTATAGACCCCAGCTCCCACGTATATGATCGCCATCATACTGCTGGCCGTCAAGCAAGAATCTTAAGGGATCTATCAATGTGTAATAGTGACCTGTAATGTCACCTAAAGCTATACACGATAATAAAGATAAACCAGATAGCATACTATCATCTTGAGTAAGAATGTCCTACCGGTATAGGTCCTCCCTCAATCATTGCAATCATATGCTTGCGATCCAATAATTGACTCTGAGGGCACTATATTCAACAGATATGATATTACATGCTAGACTAGGTATATATAAACAGTTACGTAGAATCAATATCTGCCAACTTGTCAATCCTAGGTGATGTTCCCCTACGGATTCAGCATTCACGCTCATTCCGTTCGCAACTCTGAGAGTCATATCACCTACCCTGATAACTCTACGGTTCCACAAAGCTTGTAATGAATTACAGATATGTGATCTTGATCCGGTATCTAGTACCCAGGAATTAGAGTTAATTGACATACAGTTTTCTATTACAAACAAACCCGAAGACAAAGCCACAACATGCTTCGAATCCTGGCTACTGGCTTTGCTAGCCCTGCAATCCCTCTGCCAATATTCTTTCCCGTAACAATAGGAACGCCCTTCCTTCACTACATCTAGTCCCGAAACTTTTGCCTTTCCCTTTCCTTCTACTTCCCTGGTTTCCTTTAGGGTGTAAGTAGAGGGCAGAGACTGTAGAATCAAGTTTGTATTTGACCCGTTCTTCAACATGGTCTTCAAGTCTGTGAGCTCATCAATATACTAGTCTCTGTAAGGACGTTGTCCCCTAATGATAACCCGACAGCAAACCTCGCTTGAAGCAATTCGTTCAAAGTCTCATATCTTGCGATACGAGATTGCTCTCCATATAAATCTTTGTTATGGAGAAAAACAGAAACTAAGTACATCTTCTCGTGCTGCCTCTGGTATGTACCATCAACTAAGGCCAACGCGAGGCACTTGGCATTCGCACAGTCTTTTTCCGATGACTTACGGATATCAGTATCCGTGACGATGGAAACTGGTCCTGAGAAGGCAAGGGTTGGATTATTGAAGAAGTGCCCCAGTTTGTCATGGGTAATGGACATCTGGACAGACCTTTGCCAGTCATTACAGTCAGATTCAGTCATTTTATTATCTAGATGTAACCTATGTCTGGTCACTGGGTCACTGCAATTAAGAGAGAGAGAAGAAAACACTTAGCATGATACTCTTGCAAATTTAGATTGGTTTTTAGTTTATCGAAACAGAGTGGCTCCCACTGTTTCTCGAATCCTTCCTCAAACCATAAAATAAGAATTAGTCAGGACTGATCTTACCGTACAATACTTGCTTAACCGTTCAGCCAGGCTAGTGTCGGTACTTCGAGGGAGGTTTTACGACGTTTTCGCGAAGTTCCTTAATTAAATAACCTCTTTTCCCTGGAGGCGTAGCCCAGCTAACGCTGTTCTAGAAAGCTACTTGGTTTTATAGCATTGATCGTTAAGTGATGAGTTTCCCGAGGAGTAGCGGATACACACAGTAGGATCGGGATCCAAATATCATTGTGAGATAATGCTGAAGGAATCCTACCAATATTATCAAACTCCAAATGGTATGCAGCACTGGCAAGTTTTAGTTTCTTTAGAAACTCCCGATGTGGATTTTTGCCCCATACTCTTATGACCTTGACGAAGATCAACAAATCATAAGTCACATGTCAAGTTCTACCCATCATTATCCAGGTTAATTTGAACCCACCCGTATATACCCTTGACGAAGGTCAACAAGGTAATATGACTGTCCCAAACCAACACATCTATATATGCTACATATGAACACCTAACAGCTACCAATCACTATACATTGACGAAGGTCAACAAACATAGCTTGAATACTATTAATATACATATGAAATGACGGAAGGCTACGAATGGTTTTGGCGAAACCGTAAACGTAGTGAACTTGATATAATCGAAGGAACCATGATAGCTTTTAAAAGGAGTGGTTTAAGCTGTGCGTTTTTAAATGTTTTTCTGTTTTAAAAAAACCGAGTGGTTTTGAAATTGTTCCAACGATCAGCTTTGGTTTGTTTTCTTTGCATTAATATAATGTGTCCCATCAATTAATCCTACCATTGCAGAAAACAACGAAAATATAACATACGCTTATGCCATCCGCATTCGCCACGGGGCCCCATAATCACCCGTTAGGTTACTTAACTAACGACAGAGCGGGGGCTGTACTAGCGCAGATGCAAAACATAAGCAACGTCTACTAGATATCATATATAGATATTTACATTCGTCAGATGCAATGATGTCATTCCAGATCACAGATGAACACATTGGATATACTAGGAATTCGCACATCGTTCGAGCCTGCAACGAAAGACGGATAACATAGTCGCGATGAATAGCCAAACCCCACCCTAGCCCCCTACGGGTGCGGTAAACTACCCGCCAAATACCCAAAGCGAAGCAGTCTCCCTCAACAACGTGAGTAGGCCACTTAGCACTTCAAAGTATTCGGTAGTTTGTGCACCCCTCCTTCAGTCTATCCTAGAAGCAAAAACAGTAAAAGAAATAATATACAATGGTGGCTACAACCTCAATCCGGATGTGCGACCATAAAATAATATTACATCAAATTACAAATATTACATTGAATGAAAAATGAAAACTCTCATCTCATATTCCCGGCTATTCATCCACGACGATCCAACAAGTTCATATACACAATCCAATATCACAGATCACAGATATGTACAACCCCCACTAATCGACGTATAGCGATTAGTATCAGTAAATATGTCACATCATAGAAGATCCGATTAGCTAAACTACTTAGAATTTCGATCGTAACTTGATTTGAAACTACCCCAAGCACAACGCAGTTCTCAACAAAATCTGGGCAGAAACAAACTATCAGAAAAATCACAAAATACAAGTCTGGACAGACTGCAGGAAAAACGAGTTGACTCGGCGTCGACTCGGCCGCGGATGCGGCTAAACGCTTGGTTTCTCCGTGCTTCCGCGGCGGTCTGACCGATTCAAGAGCTCGTTTTTCTTGTGTGTCCTTCAAAAAGCCTGCCATATTTTTAAGGTCCCTGAAATAATTTTTGGACCAGTTTTAAAATCGGCAGAAAACGTGCATTTTTTACGTGTTTTTGCGATTTCTCCGGCGATCGAATTTCTAACACTTTGCCAACATATTAGTAATGGTTTAGTTAGGCTCTGATACCACTGTAAGTCTATGTTACCCACCTCGATACTTACGCAGTGGTGGGGGGAATAGGTAAAAAACAAATTTTTATCACAAGGTAACATAGACTTTCTTGAGGATCTTTGCCAAACCATTTATAACAAACAACTAAAGGTTCTATCTAGTATACTTAGGAGATTATACCTCATGCAACAAGTCCTTCAGGTCTTCTCCACTGTCCTCCTCGTCTCCGAAAGCTCCATAGGTCGATCCGGATTGTAGCTTCTTCAACGGCCTCCTTAAGTCGAAGATGATCCACCCGAGAGTCTATATTTCGAGCTCCACCTCAAGAACCGAGGTAACTAGGGCAACAAGTATGCTAAGCTTGATATCCTAGGTGATGTAGAGGAAGAAGATGGATTTGTTTGTCTATTTAAATTTTAATTTTCTCAACACATGAGAGCTATAGGATTTTCTAGTGAGGAGGAAGAAGAAGAGAGTATGAGAGCTCCCTTTTGATGAGAGGGAATGAGCAAGAGATAATGAATCCATAAGAAAAATAATTACCATTCTTTTGTCATGATAAATTGTGATGGTTACAATTGATTTGACCATTATCATGTCAAATTAAATCCAAGGCATAAGAAGAGTCTAGAGCTCACAAAAAATATCCAAGTCAACAATGGTCAACTAGGTCAAATGGTCAACATGGTCAAAAGGTCAAAGCAATTAGCCATAACAAAACTATCATTAAAAGGATTAGTAAATATTTTCCTCCATCTCATAATGGTTTTGATCAAGTCAATGGTCAAAACCCTAATGAGGCATCTCCTTCTTCACTCCTCACAACCGTGCATACACACCCGCATCCGCATTCCGTAGAATACGAATGTACAGAAGACAAAACTAATCCATCTATACAATACTAGGATCCTGCTTAAACCAAAGCCCACTAGTATTTTCTGTCCGAACATCATACGCACACAAGTGCACGTAAGTGATCATAGCCCTGCCGTAAAACCATACGGCATCTACACCTTTTGCCCAGTGTAGGGAAACTCTCTGTGTGGGAATCTAAAGACTCGACACCACGCTGGCAGTGGGTTTAACCACATACCGCAAGCGGCACTAGCTGTACGTAACGGTCCCCAGGTAGATGTCGATAAGAAGGCCGATGAGGTAAACCCCATCCGAACTCCTACTGAGCCTGAATGTGACAATCTCCGTACAGTCCGTTCTGTTTGTCTATGAGTATCGTATGTCGGACCTAGGGGGCGGTGTAAGTCTACAGTAGCGCCCCGGCCATCGATCCGAGGCCAAAATACGGAAACAAAAACTTTTCATAAACTTGAAACTGGCGCTAACGCATACTTTAATCCCGGATCGAACCATTAACATTAGACTAGCGATCTAATGAGGGTTAGAAAAGCTATACCGATCGATCCGTGTCCTTCGGTCTTTAGCCACCATCTTTAGCTCCTTGCGGCATCTCCGATCTCGCTCGATCTCCAATCTCCTCGTCGGAAAGGGCACCACATCGATGAATCCTTTTACGGGCTCCCGCTTCGAATCGAAGCAACTCGGATACGAAGTTTGCTAGCCGACGTGTCCAAGGTGAAGTAGAGAATGTGTGCGATCACTTTGTTTCAAGCATCCATTGATTCTCAACGCATGAGAGTGTATGGATGGAGGTTGAACATGACGCCATTAATGGAGATAGTGAGCTCAAGAAGAAAGAGGAAGAAGAAGAGCTTTTTTTTCTTTTGTGTTGCAATGATAAAATGTGAGAGCAAGAATGATAATACAAGAGCTAACCCCAAGCTATATGGATGTCCTCTCTCTCTCCTGTTATCATTTCAACACATAAATTAATCCAAAATGTGACATATGCACAAATAAAGAGACCATGAGTAACTACCCTTGCACATGCCACATTTAATGCACTCCATCATAACTTTGAGCTCACAATTTCCATTTCCAAACATTAATCCAAATGTTTGCAACAATAAAAAGAGAATGGCATCTACTAAAGTAAACTCGTGACGGATCACAAGGATACCCCTCACCTGTATATACATACCTGTATCCGCATTCCGACTGAATGCGAATGCAATGAGACTAAAGTAATCCAACAAATCTAATACTAGGATCCGGCTTAAACCAAAGCCCACTAGTATGAGAAAACTGATAAAACCATATCCAAATTGGGCCGAACAAACAATACCACTGCACCAACTACCCAGAGACCGTGAGCAGCCCAAATACGAAGCCCAATATCATCACCATGGCCGGCCTGGCCGGAAAAAAATGAAAGGTGCCGGTTATTTTCCGATGGCAGGGGCTCATCTTTGGGCAGCGGTCATATGGTCTCATGGGTGGTCTTCTGCACTTGTTTAAAAAAAATTCTGAACTTTACATTATATCTGTGACCGTGAATGTCATTTGATCGGTAAATCTTGTCTAATCGCTGCAGCCCCTTTAGACGGATTTGCGAACGTGACATACACGTTGATGTTCTGTGTTGTTCTGTGATGTTGCGGATTTGTCGTGGTGGATAGCCTGGATGCAATGGTAGTACAGTTTGGTATTATTTGTACATTTGATATTGCGGGGTGAGCGTCCGACATGTGGACTGCCGTTACTGCCTGTTAGTATATTATTCTTGTAAGTGCACGGCGGCGCCCCGGCCGTCAATCCGACGCCGGAAATGCGGAAACGGAAAACTTTACAAAACTAGTAAACCGGCACCACCGCGCACTTTAAACCCTGGATCGGGCCATTAACCTAACTCTAGCAAACTATAAGATGGGGTAGAGAGATATACCGAGCGATCCGTGTCCTTCGGTCTTCTCGTCATCGTCCCGATCTCTCGCGGAATCACCGTTCGTCACCTCCTCGTCGGAAAGGGTCACCACGTAGCAGAATTCTTTTACGGGCTCCCACCTCTGGACCGAGGCAACTCGGGCGCGAAGTTGGCAAGCCGACGCGTCCAAGGGTACTGTAGGTGTAGTGTACAATCTTTGCCTCTTTGGGGTGATTGAAATTGCCATGGAGGATTGAGGAGGAGAATGAAAAGGAGCAATGAGAAATGGAGCTAGTCTTTTGCAAATATAGAATGAGATGAAGAATGAATAATCCTCTCTCCTAAAATCTCACCCCTCCACTAATATATGGCCGGCCCTTCTCTCTAAAATGGTGGAGGTGCAAATTGCAATAATGCAAGGAAAGAATATAATAGGATCAGAAGAGGAAAAAAATGGTCACACCATTTCTAATCAAAATCCAAATCAATATTAATACAAAGGAAGAGACTCAAAAAGAATATCATGATGCTAGTCATATCATGAAGCCACATATATAAATAATACCCTCCACAAAAGATAGTTTGCACAACTGCAAATAACCCCCTCCATCGGAAAAGTCCGGCCGGGAAGGAACAAAGGAAAACTGGCCGGAACGGAATGCAAACTGGCAACTTCAGAAAACCGATCCCGTAATAAATTACAAGAAAACCCCGTGACTGCATATACATGCCCGCATTTTGTATTCCCACTGAACTCAATGCAAAGAGACAAAATCTACACTGTCTAATACTAGGATCCGGCTTAAGCCAAAGCTGGCTAGTAAAATCGTCCGATCACGATCCGTGCAATACCACACGTATCTGATCGAACCCTGCTATATCTCCATACGGCCTCTACAGCGTTTCGCCCGAAACTTGAGTAACTGTGTGTAGGGGACTCTAAAGACTCATCAATACTATGGCTGTGGATTTAACCACTAGCACGTCAGAGGTATCAGCCATACTTAACGAGCTACCAGCTATTGACCAAAGGGACGTCGATGAACGAACTCATCCTGACACCCTAGTGAGCCTGTCAGTGAAAATATCCGTACAGTCCGGTCCGTTCGTCTATGAGCATCGCATGGCGGGCCTAGGGGTTGGTAAAAGTCAGACCCCCAAAAGCGGTACAAGTCGTGTCGGAGTGTAGTCCAGAACACCCTGAGATACTACTGGAATACCTACCTGTAAATCTCCTAACTCGGCCGAGGGCTTTGTGCAATGGCTCTCCTAGACACAGCGCGACCTCACCCCTAATACCGGGAGAGACGAACCCCTGCCGATCCGCTCACTTCCTCCATGTGGCTCAGGACTGTACCCAACTAAAACCTGTTCGCACGTCTCCTTTGAGCGTGGTAGGGTAGTAATCAAAGCACAGTGGGAAATCACATGAGACATGACGATCTCAGGTCGGATGAACTAACCTGTACACATGTCACCAGGGAACTGCTATCTGACGTCAGGTATAAGACTAACTAGCATGTTCCCGGCGAGTCCTGTCCGGTGTACTCATAACCCAATGAGCACCTATATACATCTTAGGTGAACCAACTGACACTAGTGTCTTGTGAGGACCGGCCACCGCCCCTCGTCGGGGTCTCGACTGTATACACTAGTCTACTCTGGAGAATCGATGCCCTGTCTCGAAACTCCCACGACTAGGGACCTTTTAAGGATGTGCTTATTGACTCCAGCTCCCATGTATATGTTCGCCCTCATACTACTGGTAGTCAAGCAAGAATCCTAGGGGCTCTATCAACGTGCAATAGTGGACCTGTAAGGTCACCTAAAGCAGTACATGATGATAAAGGTAAACCAGATAGAATACTATCATCTCGAGTAAGACTGTCCTAACCGGTATAGGTCCTCCCTGAACCATTGCAATCACGTGCCTGTGATCCAATAATCGACTCTGAGGGCACTATATCTAACAATCTCCCACTTGCACTCAAATCTAATTATTGCGATGTCGCATACTCACAGCCCGTGTGATACCGAACACCCAACTCCTCTACTAGTCAGTCTCACAAAGATCGTTTGCGAAACTATTGCGTTCGAGAATAGCCTCAGTGAGTGGATCCGCTCTAATTTTTCTTTCTATGTCTCTCTATATCTCATGTTCGCGGAGAAAGCCATCTCCCGAAAATGAGCAATACCTGTCTTAGAATGTCTGGATATCTGATGGACCTAGTTCAGAAATGAACTCCAAATCCAAACTTCTTAGACTGTATTGTCAACTGAACTTAATCAGTATCCTGCGCCATGCCTCCCTCAGTATCTACCTGGACCAGCTGTCCAAAATACTGCCCCTCTTCAGAGGGAGAACTATAACTCTGACAGTCACTCTGTCATCCAGGTCACCTTGAAGCCTGGAATGATAACCGTCTCCCAGAGGAGGCTGCCGTTATCATTTCCCTAGAACATCAACTTATGTTCTAAAACTGCTTCTGATCGTTTCTCCAGGAGTGGATTAATATCAAATTACTGCATCTCGTACAAAAACAGCATCTGGTGTGGTACTTGACATCTCATGATTGACTTAATTGCCTAAGCAAGTGATCTGCCAATCATGCACATCCCTCTCTACTTTAGTCTATAAGACACCTTTAGAGAGGGTGACTCCATTACCTGCAGGTACACTACCGTGCCAGGAGTCGTCCATTCTAAAAACTCTTAGAATTCTATCTAAGTACCCTGAATGGGAAACCACCCCAAATCTAGATCCTATAGATCTAGTACCAGAATGTCTTGATATTATATCCAAGTCCTATGTCGAGAAACCACAGTGTGACAACCAAAGTATAACCGATCGTGGTATAGGAATTTCACTTCCTACTCTGTGTATGTCATCCAAATACCAGGACAACACACCCTACTACCTTCTTAATAGATCCATCCCCTGTTCTGAAGAAGTCAAACCTATGACTGTCACATCAGAAATAGATGATCTACCTCCGCTATATCTGCTTTAGTCTATAAATAGACATAAGCCACCTGTCCACCAATGCTTCCGCTGCTCCCACTGACCATGACAACCCCTCTGGCAGAGTCATATAGACGTACACTTCTAAAGAAAGTTTAGAAAGACGCTATACTCATCCTCCTGCCGGGTCTCACAGCCTGGAACAACAGCAATGGCAAGTCTGGGTAAACAAGAACCTCCCCGCTACCGTCCTTGAGGCTACCGGAGTACCTCTCGGGTGGCCTGAGGTACCCACCATATCTGCGGAGTGGCCATGGAATGTCAAACCAGATTGAATCTTTAGGTTCCTATCAAATTTTCAGTAATCGTTTGCGGTTCTGGAATCACTTCCAGTTCTACCATACTCCCACTACTGTTTTCTGAAAAAATCCATTTCTTTTAAATTGTGGCGAGTCAAGAACAATATCACTATTGATCTTCCAGATGGTAGAAAGTCAACTCTCGTCATAGCCTGGTCAACCCACAAACAGCCATTACAGAAACGTGCCTTGAGTTATCCAGAGTCTGGTTTTAAGCATAAGCCGGACAACTCCCCGTACCTTAACATCGTCAAGATACGAACCGTTCTATATCCAATACAGAAACAGAGGCAATGATTTAATTGAACCAGATTCAAATCATGCAGCTGTCTCCAGTGCATGTCAACAAAATGGAGAGAGGCTAATCAGCGTTACTCAACTTAGGAATGCTTCCAATTGTGAGTAACCTGAAAGAGAAGCCAGTTCTCTTAATCATTACTATTATCTGAATACCATTCACAAGTATCTACATCTTCGATCACTTTGAAGAATCCCGATACTTGCAACATCTGATTCTCTACTTTACTCTTATACCTATAACTTCTCAAAACTTAGACCTGTGTTTCTACGAAACACCTGTCTAAGAACTAGAGAAGTCATAAGTAAACTGAATATAGTACGAGGACCACCCCTCTGTCCTAATGGACACTGGACAACATACAATACTCTGTATAAGTCCTCTGAGTCTAACGACTCATTCACTGTTGTGTCGTAGGTTGAAAACTGTATTTATGGTTAAGAAGATTACACCGCTGTTTAATGCTCCTTACCTAACCATCCACCGATATAAGTAAATGTCATTGACATAATTTCAAAAAGGTATATCTCACTCTATAAAAATAGACGTACAGATATACCAATTTGAAATTGGTGCATAACAACGGTTATTCAAAACCAAATATTTGTCGTCCGGCAAACAACCCAGGCGACTTCCTCAAATATCACCAATTACAACGAATCCCGATATAATGAGGATGATCACCTAATTCCCAATAACTTACTCCCTCTCATCATCTGTAAAACCATACAGATGTGAGAATCAAACCTGGTAAATACATACCCTGGAGCAAGTGTCTAATTGGAAAATCAGTTTTCTTTTAACAGTACATAGTGAAACTGAAACATTGAAATGTTTCGATGGGGTATCCCAGTATTCCAAGTAATGCCTCTTCCTTTATCCAAATTCACAACTGTAACCGTTTATTTCTTTGCCATCTCTCCGCATCCCTTCATATGTCTTTAGTCATTACCTTCTGTACACACCTTTAGGCCAAATGGTTTTCTTCCTTCCCTACCGTTCGGCACCAGCCTATGGTTTGGAAGAAGACTATCCAATAAGCATAATGGGTGTACTGTCCTAATCCTAGGAGCACTCGTAATGCGAGAGAAGGTGACGATAAAAGACAACCGAATAAACCTTATTTCTATTTCTCCTGAACCAGAATCCATCCCCGAACTGGAACAAGTTCCTTTCGAGTTCGTATATAACCATACAATGGAATATCCAAATAACTGTAAATCTTCGTAGTGATACGGAGTGTCCTGGAGAAATACAAGGTGAAGTGGGAGTGGTAATGAAATACTTGGTTTGGTCGTGAATAGCAGTCGCAGTTTACTTTGCCCTCTTACTAATCCCTTGATATGTCTTTACTTAATACCTTCTGTACACCATCATTATGCTAATTGGTTTTCTTCAATCCCCACCGTTCGGCACCAGTCTAAGGTTTGGAAGAAGACTATCCAATTTGCGTAATAGGTGTACTATCTCCTAAACCAAGGACTACTCGCAACCTGAGAGAAGGTAAAAGGAAAAGACAACTGAATAATCCTATTCATTTTCTCTAGAACCGGAAACCCTCCTCGAAAAAATTCCTTCGAGTTCGTATATAACCATACGATGGTTTTGTCCAATGGAAGTGGACGTTCGTAGTAATACGGGGTGTCCTGGAGAAAAGGGTAAAAGTAGGAGTGGCAATGAGGTCTGCAACTCTGACAATCCAAAAGCCAGTGTTTCAGAAGGTTCGGTCAACTTGGTCACTGAGTCATAGTCTAGGGTCGGGTCAATGGTCGCTGCCAAAGAGAGAGAGAAAAGAAACACTGAGTGTGCACTCTAACCTAGATCAGAATGGTTATCAATTTACCTAATCAGGAAACTTCCCACTGTAACGTCAAATTCTTCCCCAAACCTGAAAGAAGAATTAGTCGGGATCACCCAAGGAGTAAACTAACTCATCAGTGGGAATCGAGATCCAACTACCATCGCATGATAACGTGACGGAATCCGCTCACGTTATCACACTCCAGAAGGTATGCGCATATCTGGCAAGTTTCAGTTTCTTTCGAAACTCCCGATGTGATTTTTGCCCCATGCTCTTATGACCTTGACGAAGGCCAACATATCATAAGTCACATGTCAAGTTCTACCCGTCATTGTCCAGGTTAATTTGAACCCACCCGTACATACCCTTGACGAAGGCCAAAATAGTAGTACGGCTGTCCCAAACCAACGCATCTATCTATGCAGCAGAAAAGTAACAAATAGCTACCATACACTATGCCTTGACGAAGGCCAACATACATAGCATGAATACTAAGTGCTACCTTCCTGAAATGACGGAGTGCTACGAATGGTTTTTGGCAAAAACCTTTAATGTAATGAACTTGATATCGTTGAAGGAACCTGATAGCTTTATAAAAATATAGTGACCAAAACCTTTGCTAAAGAGGTCACTCCCGGTGAAGGGATCTCGGCTCTTTCCCTGTAAGATGAGGTGCAGGATATTTCAACTGAATACCACGATGCCAAGCAAAAGTAATCGGCTATAATGAAGTTATTACCCTGACGCAAACTTCTGTCCAAAGGGTCACTCCCGGTGAAGGGATCTCGGCCCTTGCCTCGTCGACTGAGGAGCTGGATATTCATAATCGAATACCACTATACAAAACAAAAGTGAACGTCCTTGCAATAACAGCTTTTTGAAAATTGTTCCAACAACATCAGAATAGGTTTGTTTATCTTTCATTGATCCGAATCAACGCAGTCCCATCAATTGATCACAACAATAAAGAATGAAAATAATTATGTACGTATATGCCATCCGCATTCGCCACTGGGTCCCGTCATCACCCGTTAGGTTACTTAACTAACGACAGAGCGGGGACTGGACTAGCGCGGATGCAAAACATATACAACATCTACTAGTATATATATCAATATATAATATTCGCTCAGGGCGTGATAAAAATGCAACATCACAGAAATGTAATAAGCATCACAGAATAATACAGATATCTGGGATCCCCAGGTTACATAGAACCGCTACTGAAACCCGACGTTCCCCTCATCGTGTGGATAGCATGTGCAATGAAATCCTAGACCTCTACGGGCGCGGCAAGTTACCCGTCAAAACCTGAAGCGAGGCAGCCCCCTTCAACAACGTGAATGGACCACCCAGCACTTCACGGAATCCGGTAACTTGCGCACCCCTCCTGGGTCAACCTATACCCCCTACGAGTGCGACGAATAGCCCGCCAATTCTAGAGTGAAAGCCCCCTCCGTCTCAACGCCATGAGATGCGGGCTCGTTGCCCTCTAGAACCCGGCTATCCGTGCACCCCTCCGCTGGGTAATCCTAGTACAGAAAGTAAAATATACATACAACGGGCACATCGACCTCGACCCGGTCGTGCCCCAAAAGAATAATACAAACAGGAAGTGATGGCAATCCACATGTCGGACGCTCGCCCCGCAATATCAAATGTACATATAAAACAAAACTGTACGAACATTGCATCTAGGCTATCCTCCACGACCGATCCGCAACAACACAGCACAACACAGAACATCAACGTGAATGTCACGTTCGCAAATCCGTCTAAAAGGGCTATAGCAGTTAGACTGGATTTACCGATCGAGTGACATTCACAGTCGAAGATATAATGTAAATACTGTGAACTAACATGTTTAAAATTTTCGATCGACTTAATTTTCCGAAGTTGGCCCCAAGCACAACTGTAGCACTCAGAAACATCTGGACCCAAAAAGAATATACCAGAAACCCTAATTCCATGTCAGTAAACCACTGTAGAAATTTGGTACGGTTTGGCCACAAAACGGCGGCGGTTCCGCGGCCAAAACATGATTTTGCCCGCTAAACCGCCGCGCTACAGTAACATCAGCGTATCAAATTTTCACAGAATTCATAAAAAACCCTGCACGTAATTTTCCAATGTACCAAATAATTTTTAGAGCAAGGAAAAATTCGACAGAAAGTGCGACATGGAAATGTGGTTTTTGGAAAATCCAATTGATCGAACTTGTAAATACGTTAGAGCAAGCTAGACTAGGTTAATGGCGTGGCTCTGATACCAATGTAAGTGCACGGCGGTGCCCCGGCCGTCAATCCGACTCCGGAAATGCGGAAACGGAAAACTTTACAAAACTAGTAAACCGGCACCACCGCGCACTTTAAACCCCGGATCGGGCCATTAACCTAACTCTAGCAAACTAAAAGATTGGTTAGAAAGATATACCGAGCGATCCGTATCCTTCGGTCTTCTCGTCGTCGTCCCGATCTCTCGCGGAATCACCGTTCGTCACCTCCTCATCGGAAAAGGCACCACGTAGCCGAATTCTTTTACGGGCTCCCACCTCTGGACCGAGGCAACTCGGGCGCGAAGTTGTCAAGCCGACGTGTCCAAGGGTACTGTAGGTGTAGTGTAGAATCTTTGCCTTTTTGGGGTGATTGAAGTTGCCATGGAGGATTGAGGAAGAGAATGAAAAGGAGCAATGAGAAATGGAGCTAGTCTTTTGCAAACATAGAATGAGATGAAGAATGAATAATCCTCTCTCCTAAAATCTCACCCCTCCACTAATATATGGCCGGCCCTTCTCTCCAAAATGGTGGAGGTGCAAATTGCAATAATGCAAGGAAAGAATATAATAGGATCAAAAGAGGAAAAAATGGTCACACCATTTCTAATCAAAATCAAAATCAACATTAGTGCAGAGGAAGAGACTCAAAAAGAATCTCATGATGCTAGTCATATCATGAAGCCACATATATAAATAACACCCTCCACAAAAGATAATTTGCACAACTGCAAATAACCCCCACCATCGGAAAAGTCCGGCCGGGAAGGAACAAAGGAAAACTGGCCGGAACGGAATGCAAACTGGCAACTTCAGAAAACTGATCCCGTAATAAATTACAGGAAAACCCCGTGACTGCATATACATACCCGCATTTGTATTCCCACTGAACACAAATGCAAAGAGACAAAATCTACACTATCTAATACTAGGATCCGGCTTAAGCCAAAGCCAGCTAGTAAAATCCGTCCGATCACGATCCGTGCAATACCGCACGTATCTGATCGAACCCTGCTATATCTCCATACGGACTCTACAACGTTTCGCCCGAAACTTGAGTAACTGTGTGTGGGGGACTCTAAAGACTCGTCAATACTATGGCTGTGGATTTAACCACTAGCACGTCAGAGGTATCAGCCATACGTAACGGGCTAGAAGCTATTGACCAAAAGGACGTCGATGAGCGAACTCATCCTGACACCCTACTGAGCCGGTCTGTGACAATATCCATACAGTCTGGTCCGATCGTCTATGAGCATCGCATGGCAGGCCTAGGGGGTTGATAAAAGTCAGACCCTCAAAAGCAGTACAAGTCGTGTCAGAGTGTAGTCCAGAACACCCTGAGATACTACTGGAATACCTACCAGTAAATCTCCTGCCTCGGCTGAGGGCTTTGTGTAATGGCTCTCCTAGACACAGCGCGACCTCACCCCCAATACCGGGAGAGACGAACCCCTGCAGATCCGCTTACTGCCTCCATGTGGCTCGGGACTGTACCCAACTAAAACCTGTTTGCACGTCTCCTTTGAGCGTGGTAGGGTAGTAATCAAAGCATAGTGGGAACTCACACGAGACATATGACGATCTCAGGTCGATGAACTAAAATGTACACATGTCACCAGGGAACTTCTATCTGATGTCATGTATAAGGCCAACTAGCATGTTCCCGGCGAGTCCTGTCTGGTGTACTCATAACCCAATGAGCACCTGTATACATCTTAGGTGAACCAACTGACACCAATGGCTTGTGAGACCGGCCACCGCCCCTTGTCGGGGTCTCGACTGTATACACTAGTCTACTCTGGAGAATCGATGCCCTGTCTCGAAACTCCCACGACTAGGGACCTTTTAAGGATGTGCTTATAGACTCCAGCTCCCACGTATATGATCGCGCTCATACTGTTGGTAGTCAAGCAAGAATCCTAGGGGCTCTATCAATGTGCAATAGTGACCTGTAAGGTCACCTAAAGCAGTATACGATGATAAAGGTAAACCAGATAGCATACTATCATCTCGAGTAAGACTGTCCTACCGGTATAGGTCCTCCCTCAACCATTGCAATCATGTGCTTATGATCCAATAATCGACTCTGATGGCAATATATCCAACAATTCTTTTGGGGCACGACCGGGTTGAGGTCGATGTACCAATTGTACATATTTTATTTTCTGTACTTGGATTACCCCGCGGAGGAGTGCACGGATAGCCTGGTTCTAGAGGGCAACGAGCCTGTATCTCATAGCTTTGAGACGGAGGGGGCTTCACTTTAGAATTGGCGGGCTATTCGCCGCACTCGCAGGGGGTATAGGTTGAACCAAGGAGGGGTGCTCAAGTTACCGGATTCCGTGAAGTGCTGGGTGGTCCATTCACTTTGTTTAAGGGGGTTGCCTCGCTTCAGGTTTTGGCGGGTAACTTGCCGCACCCGTAGAGGTCTAGGATTTCATGGCACAGGCTATCCACAAGACCAGGGGAACGTCGGGTTTTACTTGCGGCTCAAAGGAAACCCGGGGATCCCAGATTATCTGTATTGTTCTGTGATGCTTATTACTTTCTGTGATGTTGCATTTATCACGCCATGAGCGATTATTATATATTGATATATATACTAGTAGATGTTGTATATATTTTACATCCGCGCTAGTCCAGTCCCCGCTCCATCGTTAGTTAAGTAACATAACAGGTGATGAGGGGAACCAGTGGCGAATGCGGATGGCATACACGTACATCGTATTTTCGTTCTTTATTGGTGTGATCAATTGATGGGACTGCATTGATTCAGATCAATGCAAGCTAAACAAACCTGTTTGATGTTGTTGGAACAATTTTCAAAAAGCTGTTATTACAAGGACGTTCTCTTTTGTTTTGCATAGTGGTATTCGGTTATGAATATCCAGCACCTCAGTTGACGAGGCAAGGGCCGAGATCCCTTCACCGGGAGTGACCCCTTGGACAGAGGTTTGCGTCAGGGTAATAACTTCACTATAGTCGATTGCCTTTTGCTTTGCATCGCGGTATTCAGTTGGAATATCCCGCACCTCATTCTACGGGGAAAGAGCCGAGATCTCTTCGCCGGGAGTGACCTCATTAGCAAAATTTTTCGCCACTATATTTATAAAAAGCTATCTTGTTCCTTCAACGATATCAAGTTCATTACGTTAAAGGTTTTTCGCCAAAAACCATTCATAGCGCTCCGTCATTTCAGACGGGTAGCACTTAGTATTCATGCTATGTTTGTTGGCCTTCGTCATGGCATAGTGTATGGTAGTTATTTGTTACTTTTCTGCTGCATAGATAGATGCGTTGGTTTGGGACAGTCGTACTACTATTTTGGCCTTTGTCAAGGGTATGTACGGATGGGTTCAAATTAACCTTGATAATGACGGGTAGAACTTGACATGTGACTTATGATATGTTGGCCTTCTTTAAAGTCATAAGAGCATGGGGTAAAAATCATATCGGGAGTTTCTAAAGAAACTGAAACTTGCCAGGCATGCGCATACCTTCTGGAGTGTGATAACGTGAGTGGATTCTATCACGTTATCATGCGATGATAGTTGGATCCCGATTCCCACTGATGAGTTGGTTTACTCCTCGGGTGATCCCGACTAATTCTTTTTTCAGGTTTGGAGGAGAATTTGAGGATACAGTGGGAGGTTACCTGATTAGATAAATTGATAACCATTCTGATTTAGGTTAGAGTGCATGCAGAGTGTTTCTTTTCTCTCTCTCTTTGGCAGCGACCGTGGCCCAACCCTAGACTATGACTCAGTGACCAAGTTAACCGAACTTTCTTAAAACACTAGCTTTTGGATTATCAGAGTTGCATACCTCATTGCCACTCCTACTTTTACCCTTTTCTCCAGAACACCTCGTATTACTACGAACATCCACTTCCATTGGATAAAACCATCGTATGGTTATATACGAACTCGAAGGAACTTGTTCCAGATTCGAGGATGGTTCCGGTTCTGGAGAAAATGAATAGGACTATTCAGTTGTCATTTCCTTTTACCTTCTCTCAGGTAGCGAGTGCTCCTTGGATTAGGATGGTACACCTATTACGCTAATTGGATAGTCTTCATCCAAACCATAGGCAGGTGCTGAAAGGTAGGGAATGAAGAAAACCGATTAGCCTAAGAGAGGTGTACAGAAGGTAATAAGTAAAGACAAATAAAGGGATTAGAAAGAGGGCAAAGTAAATTGTGACAGCCGAGTACAGTTCGAGTTTACGTCGACCAGGGGACAACTTGTCCGTGTCTGTGCACATCCACAGTTGTTTGATCATATCCGTGAGGCACAGTCCGATGACGTTTGTTTGTCAGAGATCTTGTAGCAGGTTCGACAGGGCAGAGATTCAGAGTTCGTGATTGACGATCAGGGAATACTATGAATTAGGACTTGACTATGTGTGCCAGATTCCGAAGGATTAAGACGCGGGATCTTAGAGGAGGTGCACCAGTCAGTATATAGTGTTCATCCGGTTTCCACCAAGATATATTGTGATTTGAGAGAAGTCTACTAGTGTGAAGGGATGAAGAGAGATGTCACAGATTTTGTTTCAGGATGCTGACTTGTCAGTGAATTCAAGGCTGAGCATCAGAGGCCAGTAGGAGAATTACATCCTTTGCCCATTCTGGAGTAGAAATAGGAACAAATTTTTATGGATTGTATCGTGGGTCTACCTAGGACCAGTCGATTGTATGACTCTTCTTGGGTGATCGTAGACCGAATGACGAAAGTAGCGCACTTTCTGCCAGTAAGACCACTCTCGGATTCGTTCAGTATGTTCAGACATATGTTGATGAGGTTGTGTGACTACATGGAGTTCCGATTTGTATTGTGCCCCACAGAGACCCATTTCACCAGCTGACTATGGCAGAAACCTCGGAAGGCTTTAGACACCGATTGAGTTTCATTACAGCTTCCTACCCGTAGACCGACGATCAATCAGAGCGGACCTTTCATAATCTTGAGAACATGCTCCGAGCTTGCGTTCTAGATTTCGGTGGCTGTTGGGATCGCCACTTGTCCTTGATAGGGTTTTCTTATAATAACAGCTTCCAAGAGAACAATTTGGATGGTACCCTTCGAGATATTATATAGGAGGAAATGTCGATCACCAGTTTGTTGGACAGAGCTCAGTGAGAGCAGTATTTTGGGACCACAGATTGTGCAAGAGATGACCGAAAAGATTCAGTTGATTTGTGGTAGGATGAGAGTGGCCCAGAGCAGGTAGAAATCTTATGCAGACCGAAGTCGGCGTAGACTTAAGTTTACATTAGGCGATCATGTTTCCTTGAGGGTTTCCCCGATGAAGGGCATGTCGAGATTCGGAAAGAAAAGGAAGGCTTAGTTCCAGATATGTGGGTTCTTTGAGTTTCTCGAGCGTGTCGGCGCAATTGCTTATCGTTTGGCTCTTCCACCCAGTTTCCTAGATATTCATCCCGTGTTTCATATATTGATACTCCGCAAGTACCTTCAGGACCCTCTCGCGCGATACAGCATCAGACGATCCAGCTGGAGCGCAATCTTTCTTTCACCAAGCTGCCGATGTCATTCTAGATCAGTAGGTGAAGAAACTGAGGTCCGAGGTCATACCGTCTGTATTGGTTCATCGACGTGGCCCGAACGGCGAAAAAGGTCATGTGGGAAACCGAGGAGGGGATGCGGAAGAATATTCCCATCTCTTCGAGGGTACGCGTAGTCAAATTTTAAATTCGTGGGCCGAATTTCTTTAAGGCGGAAGTTTGTAACGTTTTAAAAATAAATAAATAAATAATAAATTCTTTAGGTGAATTTTTCGATAACCGGTAAAATAAATCGTATGTTCCGTAAAACGTAAATATAATTATTTTTCATCATAGACTTGAATATGCCTATTTTAAAAATATAATTGCTAGTAATTGGGATATAATTGTTCACTTGTAAATTTCTAGTTTACTCAAATATTTTTCATAATTAATTATTTTTAATATTATTGTATGCTTTCACTAATACATTTAATTAGTGTAAATTACAAATGAGAATGGGTTAATCATATATTAATGAACCATAACAACTAATAGCTAGTTTTAACATATTCTGGTGTTCTTTAATTTTCCAAATGGTTCTAGAAAAGTCTAGGAATGGCTAGAAAACAAAGTAAAATAAATTAATTAAGAAAAGGAATTAATAAATGAGAAAATGGGGGCTTTCTTAACTTACACTTTCCACACACACACACACACACACAACCATTTTCTTCACCTGGCCGAGCCTAGGCTGTCCCCACTCCAATCAACTTCATTTCTACTTCTCATATAAAATAAAGTATAAAAAGAAAAGAATAAAGAAATAAATATGAGGGTTGACTTGAGCTTGGGAAAGGATACTTCTACACACCCCCACACACTTCACACTCCTTTTCTTTACTGCTCATGGCTGAGCCCTCCCACACTTGGTAGCCTCCCTCATTTCTTCATCTCTTTTCTCTTCAAAAAATTCTCCTTTTTTGCCTCAAAAATCCAAATAAAGTCTAACTAATTCTTCGTTAAACCTCTACCTAAATATCTTTGGCCCAAACTAGCTTTAATCTTGGAGCATTTGAGCATATTGGGAGGCTTAGTTTGCATGTTGATCTCATGTTTGTGAGGTATAAATCCCAACCCCATGTTTAAATTGTTGTTAATTAATTCCATCTAGCTAATTAGGAATTTAATTATGGTTTTAATCTTAAGATTTAATTTTCAAGAGAAGGGTTGAATTAAAAGTTAGGCTTTTTATTATTTGAGTATGGTTATAATAAGTGGTTTAATATTTTAAGATATGCAAAATCTAGTTTAGTTGTTAATTTGTAAATTGTTACTTTAAAATTGTTCAAATTAGATAATTTTGCAAACTAGACTTTTCGGATTTATTTAATTGATGAGATAAAATTTTAGTAAAGGTTTGTGTGGCTTAACTAAGTTATTGTGTGAATATTGTGGCCACTAGATTTGTTAAAACATCAAGATTTGAACTAAAATGGTAAATGAATCCTAACTAGGTTTATGGAATAAATCGATTCTAAATTAAGTTGAGGTTGATGTTATACAACCTATTTCTTATAATATGTAGGGCGTTGTGAGTGCGCGATTGATGCGATTTGGGTTTTAGGCAAGGTCATTTTCACGTATAGCGACCCTAGTCGTGGGTTATGGCATTGTCGCGAGCGCGTTTGTGCACCAAGTGTGCGCGCGTCTTGTTGTGCGCGCGGATTGACTTGTGTCGTTTGTGTCCGTGACTAATCGTATATATTGTCCGCGTCTTGTTGTACGCAAAAATCTGCACACTTGCCCACAAAAATATTGTCCAAAGAAAAAAACAAAAAGAATATATTTTTTTTTTTTATATATATACAAAAAGAATATTAACCCGAATGACAAGAAAGAAAATACGCTACCGTCTCCCCGGCAACGGCGCCATTTGATCGCACGCTTTTGGCGTGTCGGATGTTCAAAGAATTTAAGTGTAACCGCGATCAGGACGGTGTCGCTTTGCAGCTAGCCGGTGAGCACGGGTCGGTCCACAGGGAGATGGTGTTATCTTACCTTCTTGTTTTAGACGAGTCAATAAAGAATCTTGTATGTGTGTTTGTTCTAACCTATGTGTTTATCTGCAAATATAAAGTTGTTAAGAAAATACGAAATTATAAGCTAAGAAATCCGTACTCAAAACCTTTGAGCCGAGTCTTGACCAATTGAAGCTAAGCAATCGGCAACAACGTGGATTAGGGGATTTAAGCGCGGTATTCGAGGAATCCGGCTTGTTTACCCTTGTCCTTCCGTTCTTGTCTCTTGCCTTCGCCTCCGGCCAAACCGAACGCAACCGGTCGTGGTTAGGAATCACCGTTGCCTTGTCAGGGTACGGTGCCTAACGGAGCGCTTGCGTATGGTTTGGGCGGAGTTCAAAAGGAAAATAACGGGAAAAGGAAATGAGAAGGAAATGTTAACTTATAAAACCGTATTAATTCTTAACAACAACAATAATTACAACATTCACAAAATAAACAAAAGAGAACAAAAATAAAAGAACAAAGAAAAGAAAAGATACAAGAATGAAAGTGCATGAATTTAAATGCAAGTAATAAAAGCAAGTAATAAAAGACAAGGTAATAAATTGCGAATAATAAAAAGCGATAAAAAGAATACGGAACTAGGACTCAAGACAAGCATGTGATCAATAGCCAACCCTTAAACTTGCAAACTCAATGAAGAGATTGCAAGATCAAGAGAAGGGTAGAAACCGCATGTGAAATGAAGTGCTAGTCCGTGGTAGAATACGACCCTTGAGATCAATAACTAACTCTTACCCATTCAAGCTCAATGAAGAGGTTGAATGAGCAAGAGAAAGCAAAAATCTCAAGGGGAAGAAGAAACACAAGAGAATGATACAAAGCCTTCATCTTTATTCACCTCCACAAAAAAGCTTCTCACTTACAATTTCATGGAAGAGGAATGAAGAGGAAGAAGAAGAACTATACAAAATCCTAACAAAAGAGGCTACAAAATGAATCAAAAGAATGACCTTTGGCTTTGGCAAGTTCTGCTGTATTTATAGGCAGGGAAATGGGGTTCTAGGGCAACCAGCAGACCAGAGATGAAGTTCCAAGAATACCCCCAAAAACCGTCGGCAAGTGGGCCCCACATGGCCGCGGAAGGGCGGCCAAAACCCCCATTTGGCCGCGCTTCAGCGGCCGTTTGGTGGAGTTGGGCAGTGGTCTTTGGTTGGGGTCCCTGGTTGGATTTTTCCAACAGTTTGGTACATACATTTTCTGAAAATACATTCACAATTCTTCCAGAATTTCTGTTGAGGAAGGGTGGACTTTTTGTGGATGTTTTTGTCATGATTGCCTCGAGCTCCGCGTAGATCTCTTGGATCTTGTGCTACCATTGAGCCTTGTGCCTGATAACGACAATGATTTGACATTTTGTCTCTTAACTGATATCTGGTAACATACGGATGAAGAGCGGAGACCGTGTTTTATCAGTGGTTGGCAGGAACCCGGATATTGTCGTGTTTTCCATGAATTTCACCGTTTTAGAACCGAGAACCTGTATTCTGCAAATATGTGATAAACACGGATAAAAAGCACCTACCTATAAACACACGAGCGTAAGAATGGGCGGTATAAAATGCAGTATTCTGTTATGAACAAATACCCCCAAACTTAACTTTTGCTCGTCCCGAGCAAAACCAATTATTCACAAAAATAAAATCCTAACCGCACTTTCGCAGGGAACGCGATTGCACTGAGCGCGTGCAACAAGCCGTTAAACCTCTAGGTGTCCCTAGTAGGAGGAGTGTTGTCTCCTGAGGGTTTTCAGCGGATACTACCCACAAAATCCGGTCAAGTTGGTTTTGTAAAATAACTAAGATTCAAACCCTAAAGTTTTGTTTCAGAAAATAACAATTCTATTATCCTAAGTCTAGACTATCGAACCTTTATTTTTCACACCTCGCTTCTTATTTAACCACAGATTTTATATGTCTTTACGTGTAGTGCAAATAGTGTCGTTAAGTTCCAGAAGGATCGATTAAAGTCATCATGTCGCACAATAAAGCCCAGATAACAATTTTAAAAGGATCACATAAGTTTTATAAAGAGTTAAGCATTTTTCAAGTTTCGTTTTCCAGTAAGGTTTTAACTTCAGAATTTCTATCTTCCTTAACAGGAAACTAAGTCGTATTCTTCACTCCACCTTTTTCTTGTTTTCATTTCATACACACCTCTGTGAACGTGCAATAGTCTTTATCATAGAGTAAAACCTTCATATCTCCGTTAAATTTTTTTTTATAAAAGCTTGTCTTTTATCAAGATTATTCTCACACAAAGAACCGTTAGGAATTTTAACTCGGAGAGAACACTTGCTTGACTTTGTTTTAAACTGGACTTTCTAGGCTTCTTAGCGAGCTTTGGGCCAATGCACCCAAACCAGTTGGTTTTAGGGCATTAGGTGTAGAAACACCCCAGCGGACTTAATTACTCAAGTTACCTAGGTCCAAAAACAAAAGACAGTTTGTCGTGAAAATCAGATGATTTAATACGAACGGAGATATAACCGGCAGTTCAAATATTTTTTGGATAAAAGACGTGTTTAGTGGGTTTGGTGTGTAATCATTCCAATCAAGTTTTAGATGGGTTATTTTTCAGACTTAGCTCCAATTACGGCATCAATAACATTCCTTCATATTCGCTTTACTTCATAAACTATTCTTGACATTACTTATTTCAGAACAAACCTATTTGATCCTCAGAAAATCATTTATCTGTTTAAAAGTTTAAACATGAAAGACTTGTTTTCTAATTTCCAAGACTCACAACACGTGTAGTGTAATGTAAAGACGTATATCAGCTATAGTTAACTTCAAAGGAGAGTTATCTTTCAGGTTTTCAAAATCCAAACGTAGGATTTAGTTATTCCTATCTTTTCAAACAAAAACCGTCGAAATGTTGAATCAGAGTTTTTCCACTAGCTAACTTGACAGAAAAGTTTTTTTTTGTTTTTAGAAAATTTTCAGATTTTTATGGATTTTATGGATAAGGTATGCAGATGCAAAATATACAAATGAATGCGAAGGAAGAAAGCTTACCGAGCACACCCCCAAACTTAAACTTGACAGTACCCTCACTGTCAGGCTATACCAAGAGGGTCAAAATTGTCGGCGCTCCCCCTAAAGACAAATTATATACAAAACAAAAAACAAAAAAAACAAAAAATATATACAAAAAAGGAGCCCCCCCAAACTTAAGTTAAACAGTGTTTCCACTGTTAAGCGTTGAAATTCAGGATTAGGGGGGAAAAGAACAGTATCCATCTATACAAGGCCTTACACAGGCCAAAGGTTAGCACCAACCATTCAAAGATCTTATCTCTGTAAAGCGGTGGTTGGTCAAAGAAGGCGTAGAGAAAAGAGAGAGAGAATACGCGAGACCGCTTGTGGAGAGAAGTGGAATGCGGTCTCGGTAGATGAGAAGAAGAATGGCGGAAGGGAAAAAGAAGTGGAATATGAACTTGAGGGTGCAAATGGAGTAAATAGATTAGCACAATTTGTGATGACCGATGTGTAAAAATCGATTGTGCTAATCTATTAACCCGTCGAGAGATTGGGTTAAATCCCTCAAGATTCGTGAGAAACCATGGGTACGCCGAACTTGGTAAACCAGACATATGAAATGAAAATGATACGGGTTCTTGCAAGGTCGGAACGATGGAAAGGGTGGAGGGAAGGGGTTGAGGAAGGGTATCGGTTAAGGGTTCTGGAAGGTGTACACAGTCAGTGAAAGGAACAGGATGAATTGGAAAATCCGACTCATCATCTAGAACTGTTTCATCCTCAAAAATATCCTCAAAATTTTCCGCAAAATTAAACTCATCCATGCATATATCATCAATATCAAGACGCATATGAAGTTCGGGAAAAACAGTTAAAGACTCGGGATGATGATTTGAAGAGAAAAACTCAGCCAAATCTACGGGTTCATCATCCAAAATGTTCCCAGCGTCAATATCCTCAATCAAGTGAAAATCAAAATTCTCTGACACCTCAACCAAAGCATGGATATTAATCAATTCAGGTTCTAAGATGGAGGTGTAAAGGTCAAAAGGTTTAGGATTGGTTTCACTTGGAAGAGACCCTTCGCAATCGGGCAAATCAAACACTACGAAGTCGCACAACTCATTAATCATTCTATCTTCAACTGATAATTCATTTGGGACACTTGATAGACTTTCAAAACAAGAGTTGCGGGATTCAATTTGAGACGGGTAGGTTTGATTTGGAAGGGGGTACATCTCACTCTCTCCACTCAAATTCACAGCCTGTCCTGCCGCCTCATCATACATTGAAAAAGTTGGAGCTAGTTGAAAACTAGCTACCGGATCACTAGGTTGTATGAGGGCGGCCATGGACGCATTCAAATCCATCGTCTGTTGTGAAGCTACCCTAAATTCCTCCAACGACTGTTCTAGACTAGACATTGGTTGTGAAGGGGTTTCAGTAAAAGATTCACAGTTGTAGGGATACTGAAAACTCCCAAATTGCGGTTCTGATGCAATGTCTAGGGAAGGTGCAAAATTAGGGTAGGATTGGTAGGAGTTGAATGGCTGGACAGAAGTGGGATCAACATTGGGATAAGAAAGTGAATGGAATTGTTGATCCCAAGAATTTGTAGTGGGGAAAGGAGTGAAAGATCGGCTACGAGATTGTTCAATACGTTCAGCAATAGACATAGGTCTAGGAGTGGCAACATGACTCGAAGAAGGGGTATCAACGTAAGAAGGGGTGACTGTTTGAAATGGTTGATACGAAGTGAATTGCGGAGTCAAATTGTTTGTCCTAGACGCGTCTATCCGATCTTTCAAAGAAATTTTCGGCATGGAGGGGTCGTTCGAAGTTCGACCAAAACAAGAACCGTATGAAGTAATGTCTGGTTGTGGGTACCAAAGTTCGGCAAGAGTTTTGCGAGGTGGAGTACCCATGATATGAGGAGAGAAAGAGAGAAAGGTAGAGAAAAGGAAGGGGAAAAGAATGTGATTTTTTTTTATTTTAAAATTTTTTTTTTGTTAGTTGTTAGCAAAAGAATGAAATATGCACAAAAAAGAATATGGACAAAAAATCACGACACAAAAATACCACACACCTAATCGTTCTAGGGTTCACCTAGGTCAACTAGACCTGCTCCAGAACTTGATTGTCGAAGAAAAACTGTGTCGAAAAACAGGCTTAAAAATACACTGATCACGAGGCCAGGTAAGTGCAGAGATAAGGGGAGGTTTTCCAACGCTTTCGCGAAGTTCCTTAATTAAATAACCCTTTCTCTTTTGGCGGTTGCGCCGTTAACACTTTCCTAGACACCCCGTAAACAATATACCGTTAAGCAAGCTTCTAAATACAGTTAACTTCTCCTAGTGAGCGCGAAGTCCTTAAGGCTTAAAGTCTAATTTCTTTTAAATTTTGTGTGGGTAAACGTTATGCACAAGTTCATGATTTGTGGGCCACGGAAAAGGTGATGAAATCCTTTACCGTATGTTGTGGGGTTCGCTTGCCCTTAAGTCCGTATTAATTGATGCAATGCGCAATTCAAAAATTCTATAAAGAATCAAACAATTGTTTTTTTAGTTTAAGCGCGGCGCTGCAACAAATACGGGTTAGTCAATTTTTTTAGCTTTTGCTAGCGAACTTGCAAAGAATCCTGCAAAGAATAGTATATTGGAAGCGTCGGATTTGAGAAGAAGGTGTTAGTAAAGTACGTACCGTTTAAGTTTTGGGTTAGGAAACCCCCGTTGAATCAAATCTGGTAAGCTTGAAAGGTTCGCTTGCGCGGGTCAAACTACCCGGATCTTTGGCACTGTACTTCGTAAACACCTTAGCCTTGAATGTACACTTTGCTCCCTACAATTGCAGTTTGTAAATACGCAAAAATCTGCACACTTGCCCACAAAAATATTGTCCAAAGAAAAAAACAAAAAGAATATATTTTTTTTTTTTATATATATACAAAAAGAATATTAACCCGAATGACAAGAAAGAAAATACGCTACCGTCTCCCCGGCAACGGCGCCATTTGATCGCACGCTTTTGGCGTGTCGGATGTTCAAAGAATTTAAGTGTAACCGCGATCAGGACGGTGTCGCTTTGCAGCTAGCCGGTGAGCACGGGTCGGTCCACAGGGAGATGGTGTTATCTTACCTTCTTGTTTTAGACGAGTCAATAAAGAATCTTGTATGTGTGTTTGTTCTAACCTATGTGTTTATCTGCAAATATAAAGTTGTTAAGAAAATACGAAATTATAAGCTAAGAAATCCGTACTCAAAACCTTTGAGCCGAGTCTTGACCAATTGAAGCTAAGCAATCGGCAACAACGTGGATTAGGCGATTTAAGCGCGGTATTCGAGGAATCCGGCTTGTTTACCCTTGTCCTTCCGTTCTTGTCTCTTGCCTTCGCCTCCGGCCAAACCGAACGCAACCGGTCGTGGTTAGGAATCACCGTTGCCTTGTCAGGGTACGGTGCCTAACGGAGCGCTTGCGTATGGTTTGGGCGGAGTTCAAAAGGAAAATAACGGGAAAAGGAAATGAGAAGGAAATGTTAACTTATAAAACCGTATTAATTCTTAACAACAACAATAATTACAACATTCACAAAATAAACAAAAGAGAACAAAAATAAAAGAACAAAGAAAAGAAAAGATACAAGAATGAAAGTGCATGAATTTAAATGCAAGTAATAAAAGCAAGTAATAAAAGACAAGGTAATAAATTGCGAATAATAAAAAGCGATAAAAAGAATACGGAACTAGGACTCAAGACAAGCATGTGATCAATAGCCAACCCTTAAACTTGCAAACTCAATGAAGAGATTGCAAGATCAAGAGAAGGGTAGAAACCGCATGTGAAATGAAGTGCTAGTCCGTGGTAGAATACGACCCTTGAGATCAATAACTAACTCTTACCCATTCAAGCTCAATGAAGAGGTTGAATGAGCAAGAGAAAGCAAAAATCTCAAGGGGAAGAAGAAACACAAGAGAATGATACAAAGCCTTCATCTTTATTCACCTCCACAAAAAAGCTTCTCACTTACAATTTCATGGAAGAGGAATGAAGAGGAAGAAGAAGAACTATACAAAATCCTAACAAAAGAGGCTACAAAATGAATCAAAAGAATGACCTTTGGCTTTGGCAAGTTCTGCTGTATTTATAGGCAGGGAAATGGGGTTCTAGGGCAACCAGCAGACCAGAGATGAAGTTCCAAGAATACCCCCAAAAACCGTCGGCAAGTGGGCCCCACATGGCCGCGGAAGGGCGGCCAAAACCCCCATTTGGCCGCGCTTCCGCGGCCGTTTGGTGGAGTTGGGCAGTGGTCTTTGGTTGGGGTCCCTGGTTGGATTTTTCCAACAGTTTGGTACATACATTTTCTGAAAATACATTCACAATTCTTCCAGAATTTCTGTTGAGGAAGGGTGGACTTTTTGTGGATGTTTTTGTCATGATTGCCTCGAGCTCCGCGTAGATCTCTTGGATCTTGTGCTACCATTGAGCCTTGTGCCTGATAACGACAATGATTTGACATTTTGTCTCTTAACTGATATCTGGTAACATACGGATGAAGAGCGGAGACCGTGTTTTATCAGTGGTTGGCAGGAACCCGGATATTGTCGTGTTTTCCATGAATTTCACCGTTTTAGAACCGAGAACCTGTATTCTGCAAATATGTGATAAACACGGATAAAAAGCACCTACCTATAAACACACGAGCGTAAGAATGGGCGGTATAAAATGCAGTATTCTGTTATGAACAACCATCACGAAAATTCCGGCGTCGCCGGATTTTTTAGGGAGTTGGATATTGTTATTTTTATGGTAGCTCTGTGGCTGTGTGTTAGGAGTTTTGATATTGTTTATTTAAGTTAATTTAACAGTATTTGAAATCTGGGAGTTAATATCTGAAATGGGGCTAAAACGTTTAAAACACGACACGGACGTTTCGTAACACGATTCTGTTTTCTGTTACGAACAACGATCGGATTAAATTCAGTTAGTATAAGTGTTAGATAGTTTAAAATAGTCATGCGTAGTATTGTTAGTACGTAACACTTGTATTTCATGTTTTTGCCGTATCGGAGATAGCCGTTTCTTATACAAGTTAATTTCAATATTAGATTCGAATACGGAAACTTCAGAGGCTGCAAGGAACGGAAAAGGATTGGTGGTCTGAGTTGATTCGACGTATTCCGGTGAGTAGCCTAAACATCTACCGGGGGATTTTGTATGAATGGGGTGATACGCCCGTGGTTTAAGTTTAAAATACAATCATTCCTTCGTTTATAAAGTTTGATCGTACGCATTCATATATATAAATATTATCATGTTAATAATTGTTAGAACACTGCACAATTATCGACGAGTCATGCCGCACATGCACATATCTATATGTTATACTACACCTCATCGATATTAACATGTCACATATACACTTAGTACTTATTATACTAAATATGATTCCCATCATACCTTAAACATCAAGAATGGTAGTTATTTTTCATAAATGTTGTCATGTTTTATCTTCAAGTATTTGTAGTTCTAATATAAGATGCATTGGATTACTACTGATTTTGGTTTTGAGTTTTATACACAATTGAAAGGATGCAATGATTTTCATGATTGATGTGACATGTCCACCATGAAATGTCATTTTTTTGATTTGGTTTTGTTCCGAACCGGGTTGGGTAGCTATACGGTTGCCGAATTTCTTACGTATATCTGGGCTGGGTGGGGTAGCTATATAGCCGGATTTATGGTGGACCCGGTCGGGGCCGAGGGGCAGGAGCCGCATTATAGGCGGGGAGCGTAACGAGGATACTCGATACCGGAGTCAGTGGTAAACACGACGGATATCTGGGTGATACCGACCAGTGTTATTTGATTGACAGGATTGTTCGGGGAACGATGCCTGATGAAACACCGAATATTTGTGTCGATATTGGATATGGGAAGAAAATGAACCTTATTTGGAAAATAATTGATGAGATTTCAGTTTTGATTTATACATTGAGTAGTACATATTCATACTTCCACCTGTTATTATGCATCACATTCATCATTGTTGATATTAGTTCTAGTTCGGCATACTTGCATTATCAGCCGATATATTTTAGTTTTATTCACTGAGTTGGCAACTCACCCCCGTTGTGCCACAGTTCTTTGTAGGAGTCGAGTGGACGTATAGCAGCAGACAGATCCACTTATCAGTTTATCTCTCTTTTTGTTAGGTGGGTGTTATCTCCATTTTTTATATTGTATATTGAATCTAGAGTTTCTCCATCAGACCCTGTATAATGACTAAGAACGATATATGGTTTTATGTATACAGATAAGATCGTTTAGTTGTATTAAATGATATTTCTTTTACTTATGTCTGAGATTTTTTTTTGATGTCATATTATAATGTGTATTTCCGCTGTTGGCATCGTTGCTCCCAATTAGGGATGCAACCTAATTAAACACTGTATAACTGTTGTTATTATTAATTAAATAGGGAGTTACTGTTAAGATCTTAATTACTTAAAAATTGTAATTTTTATTTAAAAAATAAATTTTTCTTAAAGTTCCGCAAAGAGGGTTTTTGATTTTGGTTTTTGGCTTATTCGGATTGTGTCGATATCTTTAGATATTTTACAATCCAAGTGCCGGTCACATCCAAACTTTAGGTCATGACATAGACTAAGGGGCAAGCGTGAACCTTCTCTCATACTCAGTTTACAAACAACTATGATTGGAAGAACTCAAGCCGACCAGGGTGACTCTGCAACTGCCTGATCGATCAACGAAGTTACGGAGGGGAGAAATTGATGATGTTATAATCAAAGTTGGGGAATTCATATTTTCCGTAGATTTCATTGTGTTGGAGACTGAGCCCGTCACCAATCCTAGCGGTCAAATTCCAGTCACACGTTGTTCAATTGTCGTAATGGATCCATGAAACTCTCATTTGGAAACATGACTGTTGACCTCAACATCTTCATGCTAGGAAACCAAGCGAGCGAGAAACATGATGACACATTTGAAGCCAACGCTGTATACGATATGTCCGAGGAGGGGACATTTTGACTTCAAAAATGAGTGTCTTGAAGAAACGTTTGAAGAACTGTTTTCTGAGGAGCTTCTTTTCCTTGAGAAGCTAAGTCCTGAACAGGCTTCCTACGCATACTGGGGCCCCCAATTTGAACCACTTCATAACGAACCGGCCCCTGAAGTGCGACCATCTGTGGAGGAGCCACCAAAACTCGACCTCAAAGTTCTTCCTGACAACCTCAAGTATGCGTACATCGGAAATGATGAAACAATTCCAGTTATAATCGCAACCGACCTTGCCCCTGAGCTAGAGTTGGCCCTCATGGACGTTCTGAGAAAGAACATGGAAGCAATTGGGTGGTCGATGGCTGATATCAAAGGAATCAACCCTGCAACCTGTCAGCACCGAATCTATATGACTGATGATTCCATACCCTACAAGGATCCTCAACGCCGGCTTAACCCGATAATGAAGGAAGCGGTAAGGAATGAAATGCTGAAGTGTCTTGACAATAGGATCATATATCCCATCTCTGATAGCAAGTGGGTAAGCCCCATTCACGTTGTGCCAAAAAAATCGGGTATCACTGTAATCACGAATGAAGCAAATGAGATAGTCCCAACCCGCACACAAATGGGTTGGAGAGTCTGTATTGATTACAGAAAGCTCAACGCAGCCACTCGCAAGGATCATTTCATGCTGCCCTTCATTGATCAAATGCTTGAACGCCTAGTCGGACATACCTACCACTGTTTCTTAGATGGGTATTCCGGCTACAATCAAATCCCTATCGATATGGAGGATCATGACAAAACGACTTTCACTTGTCCTTTTGGCACATTCTCCTACCGTCGCATGCCCTTTGGGCTGTGTAATGCACCTTCAATATTTCAGCGGTGCATGATGAGCATCTTTTCTGACATGGTAGAGCGATTCTTCGAAGTATTTATGGATGGTTTCTCCGTCGTTGGAGATTCATTTTCTGAGTGTTTGAGGCATCTTGAACTACTCATGTTACGATGCAAGGAAAAACACATCACACCCAATTGGGAGATGTGTCATTTATGGTCAAACACGGCATTGTGTTAGGCCATATCATTTCTGAAAATGGCATTGAAATCGATAAGGCAAAGACCGACGTCATTTCAAGCCTCCCACCTCCATGGACTGTCCTTGACATCAGGGCATTCTTAGGTCACGCCGGATTTTACAGGCGTTTCATCAAGGATTTTAGTAAACTGGCTAGACCCTTAACTTCTTTGCTGGCTAAAGATACTCCCTTTGAATTCAATTCTGAGTGTCTTCACGCGTTCAATCTTCTGAAATCGGAACTCACTTCTGCTTCGATTTTAAGTGCACCAGACTGGAATGAACCTTTAGAGCTAATATACGATGCTTTTGACTTTGTGATAGGTGCTTTCTTAGGACAACGATTTGAAAAGAAACCGCACGTTATCCATTATGCGAGCAGGACGTTGAATGATGCACAGCTGAATTACACCACCACTGAAAAAGAATTCTTAGCTGTTGTGTACGCACTTGAAAAATTCCGTCCTTACTTGATCGGAACCCAAGTCACAATTTACACTGATCATTCGGCACTTAGGCACCTCTTTGCAAAAAAGGATGCCAAAGCAAGATTGATACGTTGGATTCTCCTTCTTCAAGAATTTGACTTGACCATCAAGGATAAGAAGGGAACTGACAATGTTGTTGCCAATAATTTGTCTCGCTTAACAAATGCACCAACTGAGGAAATTCCATTCAATGAGCAATTCCCTGACGAACAACTCCTCTCTGTATCATTCGAACCCTGATTCGCTGATATTGTCAACTTTCTTGTCACCGGAGAAACTCCTTCATTTTGGTCTAATCAGGACAAGTCAAAATTTCTCTCCCAAGTCAAATTATTTTATTGGGATGAACCATACATGTTCAAGTACTAGCCTGATCAGATTATTACAAGGTGCATCTCTAACTTTGATACGAGAAGTGTTCTGTCCTTCTGTCATGATCAAGCTTGTGGGGGCCGTTTTGGACCCAGAAAGACGGCTGAAAAGGTTTTGCAAAGTGGCTTCTACTAGCCGACGCTTTTTAAGGATGCTTTCGAATATTGCAAAACCTGTAGCCATTGGCAACACATGGGAAAGATTGGAAAATGGAATCAGATGCCCCTACCCCTACAATCCATTGTGATTGTAGAAATCTTCGACGTCTGGGGTATCGATTTCATGGGGCAATTCCCAAACTCTTTTGGGAATTTGTACATTTTGCTGGCTATGTGTCCAAATGGGTGGAGGCTATCCGGTGTCGAACCAACGATAACATGGTTGTCATGAAATTCTTAAAAGTGAATATCTTTTCTCAGTTTGGTATGCCTCGCACCATCATCAGTGATAATGGAATGCGTTTTTGCAACCGATCTTTTGAAGCACTGATGAAGAAATACTCCATTGCCACAAACTGTCAACACCCTACCATCCTCAGATGTAACATTTCAGAAAATATAAAATATTATTTTTGGAATTTAATATTAAAATAATATATTTCCCGGAAACCTCCCGATTTGCAAAATTGGGGTTTTCGAAAAAAGGTATAAATATCTACCAATAATTGTGAAATAAATGGTAATTAAAATGATTTATTCATTTAAAAATATATTTAAAGGATTTGGCATTTTTAAATTTCATTATATGCAGTTTGGATAAAAACCCGATTAGTGCACTGCTAATCGCGATTTGGCCAAATACGTGTTTCTACAGTTTTCCGTGGCTAGTGCACCACGTCATGTTGCATTTGGTTACATGTTATCACATTTGTGTTGTTTTATGGGTATTTTGTGTTTTGGTTTTAATGTTTAAAAGAAAAGAAAATGAGAAGGGGTAGAAGGGTAAATAGGTGATAGAGAGTGAGAATAAGTAAGAGAGAGGGGGGCTGCCTCATATCTTTTTCCTTCCCTATTATTTCATTTCTTCATCTCCTTCATCCTCAAGTCTCCCTCTTCCTTCACCCTATGAAATCATCTAAAAAGCTTCATCAAAAGCCTAAACCCCTTTCATAAAAGTTGATCCCCTCCTTCTCCACTACACATTGGACCAAGAAAAGTGGGATTTTAACAACATTGGCAAACTAGGGTTTTTCTTGAGTTGCATCGATGCGGTATAATTTCTACCATTTAGATAGTTTTAAGTTTCTTTATATTCTAGTTTGTTAGAAATGGGTTTAAGATGTGGATTTGTGAACTTGGAAAATTCTAGAGAGGGGTTTGAGTGTTGTGTGGATTGGGGGAAGCCTAGTGGCTGTTATAAGACCCTAGAGACCAATTCTTGACCTGGACCAGTGACCGAACCCCAAAACACAAACTTTAGATTCGTTGATATCGGGAAATTGAAGAAATTGTGTTGGTATTTTATGATCTGCTATCACCCGGGGGCATTAGGAATTATTTAGCAAATACAGAGAGATGTGCAGGCACCCAGGAAGCTAACCCCAAGACCCGAGCCCCTAACCCAAAGCCCAGGCCGCAGATATATTCAGTCTGGATGCAAATTGCGGCCAGGCTGGGTTCGATTTGATTCGCGCTTGTTCTGTAGCTCCATCTCCAGTATACTAGATCCTTTACATATGCAAAATTGGCTAAATTCTTCTAGGGTAAAATCTGGGAGCACATTGGGGTGTTTTTGGCTATGTTTTCCGTATTTTGGGATGCTTGGTTTTGATATTGGGATTTTTATTTGGTCGTGTGGCATTTGAACGTCAACGACTAGGATTTTTAGTCGTGTTTTACACGCGAAGCTATAGGTTTTAACCTATGAGCGAAACTTGTGCCGTTTTGGTTTAACCGACTTGATTTTTTTAAGCTTTTGCGATTGTGTATTGGTTGTAGGTACCTTCGTATGGATTCCGAGCTGACGGAGCGTGGCGTCATCGACTTCGGCAAGCGAAAACCAAGGTGAGTAGATCTATATCTACGGGGGAAGTCGGGTGGATGGCGTATAGCACCCCCGCACACTTTGATGGAAACCGATTTATATGTCGATTATGGTTAATGAAACCTTTAATAGGATACTGTAGATAAAGTTAAAAGGTAGTTAGAGAACCATATTAGAAACTAAGGATAGTTAGAAGTGATATGATACGACTAGTACGTGATGACGGAACTTGAGGATGATATTTGACGATATTGCCGTTTAGGGTACAATAGGACTAGATAGTTGATGTAGGTATGTCATCCAAACCATACTTATTTCCAAACTGATGAATCGTATGCATATTTTAAATAGATATCTTGAGGGATGTTACGGATTTTCAAATGATATATTTTCTTTAAAAACAACGTAGCCCCTACTTTCAAAACTACGATTCGCATCTTTCAAAAACCGTTTGTATGGTTCGGGTATGTATGTTAGATTAGATACTAATGCTTATAGTAAAGGTAGAATATATTTGTAAAATAGACTTGATGAGGGATATAAATGCGATGAAAAGGATATATGACGCGATATGATGATTTGGTGATATGTTAGTATACGGATGAGAGTCGATTGAGATCATTTATACCCTGACGGTCTCCTGATATGAAATTATTGCGGATGTGACTTGGGACAAGGGTATATAAAGATATTTATATGTGTTGAGAATCGTGAGTGTTAGCCGTACGTGACGTTAGGTCTGTTCCCTCCTCATCTTATAGGTTGATAGGATCCCTGATAGCTTAAGGCCACCGTACGATGATTTTCCGTAAGTGATGAGTTTGGCTTGAGGTTTGATCTATATCCTTGACTAGAGGATTCCGTACGATGGATTGTACCATATGCGATTTTGTGAGGCTGGATGCCGATTGATAGATTCACCGACTCGGTCATGTTAGATACGTATACCCATCAGTATTTGCATATGATTTACCTTATGCTGCATTCATGTTATTCGCATTGCATTACTTATATCTGTGATAGTACACCTACACCATTATTGATGATTCGTATGTTTCACGTACACAGATTGTAAGCTCACACACTTCATCATCAATAATTGGCATATCACTACACAGTAGGATTGCTGCATCATGATATGGCTCTTCGCATAACATACGTGCGTATATACCACTTGTACATCCATATTGGCACACATACATATTGTACACTCATACTTGCGTATATACCACTTGTACATCCATATTGGCACACATACATATTGTACTTGTACATCCATATTAGCACACATACATATTGTACACTCGTACTTGCGTATATACCACTTGTACATCCATATTGGCATGCATACATATTGTACACTCATCTTGCGTATATACCACTTGTACATCCATATTGGCACACATACATATTGTACACTCATGTTTGCATATATACCACTTGCACATCCATATTGGCATCCATACATATTGTACACCCATACTTGCGGACATACACATTTGTATGTCCATACTTGTGTATATATACATATGCACCTTTATACGATATTGCATTTGATTTTGGAGATTTAGGAACCGCATGATATATTTTAAAAACAGGATTCATTTAAAAGATCGGTTTTCCCTCGATATGTGCATATTACTGTTCCATGTTGCATGATATACGGACATGCTTACATTTCTATCATATGTCGCATACATCATGCTTTATGATTTTACGCATTGAGATATGTTGTTTTCATGAGATTTCTGGATTTGAGAACCGTAGCTATTTCAAAAGAAAGCAGGTACTGTTTTTAAAAACCCGGTTTCTCTTGATATGGTATTTCAGTGCGTCCACCATGCGTTTTCTCGGTTCTGAGACGTGTGATATGTGAAACCCGATTCTAGAAGGCGGATGATTCCGTTTGTGGGTACATGGTGGACCCGGTATGGTACCCTGGGGTAAGAGAGAAATTTCGTGTGGATGACGATGAGCCTGGCAGAGGGACTACTACCTACCGGTGATTGGTTGGGCCTAGCGGATTTCCGGAGGATACCAACTGGAGTCGAGAGATGATATGAGCCGATCCGGACTGACGGAGCCCGTGGGCCGATCCAGACTGACGGAGCCCGAGATATGAGGATTTACATGTCGATGCTGGACACGGATTTCATGATGTTTCGAGTGTCGATACTGGTCACTCAGGTTCCATGATTTTGATGTGTCGTGATGGACACCAGTTGATTTATATCCTCACACTTTCAGGCATATGCTTTTATGATATTCACAGACATTGATTTTATGGTTGGACGAGATCCACATGCATACATACATTGATTATATGGTTGGATTATATCCGCATACATATAGGTATTGATTTCATTGTTGGCACATATGATGATCCGGTCACCCTAGATATCATAGTATTACCTTTATGATATAGTTGACCTAGGAGTCGTTGTTTATTCGATTTCTACTTGTAGATGTTTTTTCTACTCACGAGTTTGCAACTAACTCCGTTGTGCCACAGTTCTTACAGGTTGACCGCATGGATCAGTAGCGGCATCGCTGGCGCATAGCTTCATTTGGGTGTTTTGCATTGGTAGGTGGGGCATTTGTATCATACCCGCTCTTGTATTTATATTTCATTTTGTATCTAGTCAACTCCATCAATCAAAATTAGTAAATTGTATAAGTTAAGAGACTTAGTGAGTTTGTTGTTGCGAGACTTAGAGCGAGTGGTTTTTCGCTACTTGTGGTTTTGATGTCTTACTTATTTCTTTATCTTTTTCTGGTGAACTTCGCCGTTGGGCATCGTATACTTATAATTATGCTTTCCGTGGTTGTGATCCGCCGGTTGACGAAGAGCTAGCTCCCACTTGGGGATGCCATTATTCTTTTTATGTATTTGTGGTTTTGGATCAAAATATACAAAGGAGGTGCTGCCCAAATTTTTCAAAGACGAAACACGTTTTCAAACTAGCAATTTCACTTGCATTTTCATGTTCCTTTTCTATGCATTAAGAAAACTTGATTTTATTATACCTTCATTTCAAAACTTCACCTCCTTTATTTTCTTAAAAAGCTTTAGATTTCTGGGTTTCAGCTTACTTGAATTACGTTACGCCTTTAGACGTTGCGTGATTTAAGTGCCAGTCACGAGCTAATATTTCAGGTCATGACAAAGTTGGCATCAGAGCGTTAGATTTAACCTTGGTTCGAGTCTTTGTTTGAATATGCGGAGTCTAGGGCGGGTATGTATTTCAGAACATAGGCTTGACCTTACGGAACTTAGACTTGAACGGGAGGGGGGGTATTAGACCCGAAATTTCGTTTCATAGGTTGACCCTGATTGATGGAGTAGGTAGTTTGAGTAGAGTGACGTACCGACGTATGTTCCGCGGCATATTTACGATACGATACTCTAGTTAAGAAACCTTAGGATGTACATATTTTTGAGACTCATGATTCTTTTCATACCCATGATTATACATCCATTTGAGATCCTTGATTCTATTCGTTTCCATGATCATACTCTCATTGATGCGGTTCCTTTTTATGATCATGTATCCATTCTGGATCTGTCATTTCCTTTCATGCCGTTGATCTGCTTTCTTCGATACTCGATTGAGGTTCCTGTCACGTCCTGAAAGTACGGAATGTGACCGGCACATAAACTACGAACGTCTCGAGGCGTACGTAATCTAAGTAAGCCGAAAACCCAGAAATGCAAACCAAGAAAAGTAGTAGAGTGAAGGAAAACCAATTTAAACAAGTAGTTTTAATAGCATAAGCCGAATTATGCGGTTTTTAAAAAAAAACATCAATATTTCCCGAAAATTTCGGCAGAGTCTCCTCTGTAAATACTGGCTCCCAAACGGGATACAACATGAATAGTATACGAAATCAATAAAAGGCATCCCCAAGCGGGAGCTAGCTCTTCGTCAATCGACGGTCACAACCACACAAGTAATATAATATACAACGCCAACGGCGAGGATCAAAAACTCAAAAGGAAACTCAAAACTACAAGAAATAAAACGCGCGACTCTAAGGTCGAAAGAATAACATCACTGGTCTCTATCTCAAAGAATAAATACATGTTTGGTTGATGGAACTTCTAGATACAACTGAATAATAATATACAAGATGTAATGATAGGTACGATACAAATAAACCCACCTCCTAACAAATCACCCGAACGAAACTATGCCCGCAAAGCCGTAATGAAACCTGTACGGCAAACCTGCAAGAAACTGGGGCACAACGGGGGTGAGTTGCCAACTCGTGAATAGAAAAACATCTACGCACAGAAATCGCATAAATAACGCAACCTAGGTCAATGATCATAATATATCCTCAAATATATGTATAACATGCAGCCTATAATAATGGCTAGGGTAATATCTAACCCGAGTGTAATCTTATGTGCCCGTGTCAGTGCCTCAGGTAGCAATATATCATATGAATGAGCTATGAATGCATGAAAACAGAATATATGTAAATGAAGAAACTGTTTTCATAATTTAGTGAGATTTCCTTTGTATTTTTAAAATAAGGTATCATAATGAAATCAGCATCAACAGTGTCAATCATCGACACAAAACATAAATCTCAATGTCTCAAAATCTCAGGCTCCGGCTATCCGGACTGGCCTGTATCATCAAATCTCAGTACCTCAATATCTCGAAATCTCAATGTCTCAATCTCAATATCTAGGGCGCCGTCAGTCCGGACCGGCCCCTACCATCCATCTCAAGACCACGGCGGTATCCTCCGGATATCCGACGCGTCGGGTAATATCACCGGAAGGTAGTCTCCCCCTGCCAGGCTCATCGTCATCACCACGAGCTTCTTGCCTCGGGGTACCTTACCGGGTCCACCATGTACCCAAAACGGTTCATCCAACTCCTCGAATCGGGTCTCGAAATCCATTAGTAAACTCATGGTGGACGACTCATACATCATGGGAAAAACCGCTCTTTTTATTTAAAAACAGAAAGAAGAAGTTTGTATATGTTTTGCGGTTTTTCCCCAAATCCAGAAAATCTCATGGAAATCCGAATCCAAAACCTCAATAGCACGTAAAAAGTGAATATATGCATGAGAATCCATGAATGCGGCATAATAATAAATAACAGTATTCATGAAGTAGCAGGTAATAACTACAATGTCTAAACTAACATATAAGGCAAGTACACTAATATCATGTCTAAACTATTAGCTAACAGGCTATGTCAAGCAATAATATTTTCTAAGGTGTACGTGACATGGCAATTACCGATGAAAAGGTGTGTGAGCCGGCAAGCAAGTGTACGTGGTACATACGCATCATCGGTAATGGTGCTGGTGTCCTAACAGTATGATACCAACAATGCAATAAGAAATTATAATATAAGTATGCGATGCGGAGCGAACAGTAATAATGAGCGGGAGCTAAATACTAAACACAACGATAACTAATCTGCATTACCCTAATATAAATCCTACAAATGGTGCCTTTTGAAATAACACGAATCATGGGGTTTTGAAAATAGAGGCTACGGTTTTTTTATGAAAAGATACGTCTTTTGAAATATCCGTAGGATCCCTTGGGCTGTCTTTTAAAATACACACGATTCGTTAGTTTTTGAAATAAGTAAGAATCGAATCTAATCTAACAACTAAACTAAATTAACGGACTAAGTTAACAAGCTGGGCTGCAGGTAAGGAAACCGCCTAACATCTGAGTCGATACATATACATACCTGTATATATATATTAGTCGGTGATCCCGCCTCAATAATATCATATCCGATACCATATCTATAACCAGACATCCCAAGTGAAGAGTGCGGATCAATCATCAAAATATAGCTCGTACGTAAATCCGTCGTACGGCATCCCCAAATCTGTGTACGGGTCAATATCACATTCATCATACTATTCACCTGGTATCCTCTTTATCAAATATCATGATCGGGGTACTGATCTACGTCTAGTACAATACTGATACCGCCAAAGTATGCATGGACGTGTGTGAAACACTACGTCAAGGACCCGCTACAACGTCGTGTCGTATCTCAAATACGAACCCTGCTAGATCACCGATCTCACAGCCTCAATCAAATCTCATCGACTCATCTTAAATCCCAAGTACTATCCTCATTATCCATGCATGCGTATTTGAATGTACATATGCATAGTCCCATACCCACGCATATATACATATATACACATCCCAATCTGCGCACAAGAAAGTAAAGTATGCAAGTCTGTGTGTGCGTATGTGGGTATAACAACTACTCTAGGGTTTCGCAACTAACCCAAAGGTACTCCATGAACTCATAAACATAACATGAATGAACATTCTCATATCATAAAACACCTATATAAACATATATATATGAGTTACACTACGGACTGCGGGGGTGCTATACGCCATCCACCCGACTTCTCCCCGTATATATAATTCTACTCACCCGGTCCTCGCTCGCCGGTGCCGACGTCGCCACGCGCTTGCTTGTCATCTCGAAGTCCACATAGGGGTACCTACATATCACAACGCATCGTATCGCATTAAAATCCGACTCATGACCAAAACGACACACGAATCCCATATAAGTCAAAACCTATGGTTGCTTTCACAAACCAACCCAAAAACCCTCGACGTCGGCGTGCAAACGCCTGACCATCGAGAAAAAAACCCAAGTACACTCATTTGCACATTCACGAATACTAATTTAAATATAGAATAGGTTAAAATTCACAAAAACCCCAAATTCACTTTAGAAGCCATTTTTCCGAAAATCTAGCAAGCAAAAATTACCCGTTTTAGTACAAAACTCGACGTTTAAATGAATATAGAGGCCAATATACTTATTAAATATCTTAAATAAGTCATATAAATCATTTCCATAATTTACTCTCATCAATTTCATTAAACCCAAAAACCTAGTTTGCAACAATTAAGTAATTTCGACCATTTTATAGCAAAACGCACATGCAACAAACTAGCTTGGATTTGCATGATCTAAAACATTATACACTTTAAAATGTTAATGAAGTCATGAAAAACATATTTAGATTTTTCTCTTAATTATATTCATAGTTTACAAAACCTAGTTAGCAAATTAGCGTAATTGTCACAATTTAAATCAACAAAAATGCAACCTACCAACTTAATTTGATTTAGCAACCATTAATATGTCAAAACATCACACAAGCATAATCTCATAACATAAAACCCTAACATGATTCAATTCCTTCTCTTGAATTTCACAAACCCTCACTTGCATTCAAGTTCTTTTCTTGAACTTTCAAACACACAATTAAACCACCATTAAACATATAATTAAGCTAGACTAAAGTATTAGCAACAAATTAAACAAAAAGCCAAGATTTATACCTCATGAACCATGGATCAAACTTGCAATCTAGCCTCTCAAAATGCTCTCCTTTCACCACAATCCATGCATCTAATGCTACACTAAAATGGGTAAGAACTAGATTTAGATTTTGGGATTTTTTTGATGGGTATTTGATGAAATTTTGGAAGCAAAAAGATGGGAAAATGGGGGAAAAGAGGGCTGTTTTGCAGCAGGAATTCGGCCATGATGGGGGAGTGGGCGAAGAGAGAGAGTGAGGTAGAGAAAGTGGGGAGAAAAAGGCAAAGTCCACCCCTCCCTTTTGACTTTCTTTCATTTTCTTTTCTTTTCTTTTCTTTTCTTCTGAAATGTGAGGTGATTGGAGGGAGAGAGAGAGAGAGAGGGCTGTCATGGTGGGGCTGGCCACATGGGGAGAGGGTGAGGTGTGGGTGTGTGGGTTAGGAAAAAGATAAATGCTATACCCCAATTCCCATTAACAATAATTTCACCGAAAAAAGCCTTTTTCTTCGATATTTTCTAAACCGTTTTGGCAAACGATTTCATTTCAAAAAACACATGATAAAATTTTATTTAATGTTTTATGATGCATAAAATTTGTTTCAACTCATTCCAATTTGTAATTTTTCCTAATTAAATGTATTGGTGACGGCTTAAAATAATATTAAAATAATTAATTTCGGAAAATTTTTCAGAAAATTTGAAATTTCACCAGTGACTCGATAAAAACCAAATACTAGCAATTACATAACTAGAATATGTATATTTAATTTTTATAATAAGATATTGGTATTTTGACTTTTTACAGAAAACCCCCTTATTTTACCGATTTTCCGAAATTTCACCGAAACGATTTTCAAAACGCTACAATCTTCCCCTCTTAAAGAAATTAGGTCCCCGAATTTAAATTCAAACTCCCTCCCCCCAAATACAAAAACATCTAAGCAAAATCATCAAGTCGTCCGGGCTCCGAAACCATAAGTACATAATACGCATCATAGCGCAATGCATGCGCATGAGCAATGAGCATATAACTCAAATCAAAACTCCGTCAAGCATCCCGCAATCATCGGAGTCATGGTAAAGACACAAATGTATAATCCAATACAAAACCAATATGATATAACTCGAAACTATACACGTAAATATCAAATCTATATATGTAAATATCTGAAGGAAATGAATGCCAAATATATTCAGGTATTGTCCTTTGACTAGTCCTGCCCAGTACGAAAACATATAGTAAATATCATAAAAATGTACTTCTCTGTAGGAAAAATCAATCCCAAAATACGCGTATGAGTACTACGTGCGTCTGGTGCACACGGAAATCAAAATTCATATATGTGCCATACATGCGCACAGAAACAACATCTAAGTGCATCGGGTGTGCACAAAGCATCTGTCATAGGCAACGTGGGTGCCTGACAGCAAAATCAGGTGCATCTGACATGCACGAAGAATCTCGATTTAGTGCATCTGGTGTGTACCGAAATCGCTTCTCAAAACATGCGCTCAACATGCACGAAAAATCAAAACCAGGTGCATTCATTATGCACGAAATCATGAAATCCAATATCAAGCGCCGAACATGCGCAAAATCCAATCAGGTGCACAAAACAAATATCGAACATCACAATCGAAATCGAAGTCCAATGCGTCTAAATGCACAACATACATAACACTGCACTGCAAGCATATATGAACTATACCGAGTGCAAAAACCAAATCGTGTGCGTACATACGCACAAAATTAACTCAACTGTATGATATCCATATAATCACAAACATGAGAAACTAAGGCACAAAAACTATCTCAAGTGCAACAACTGTGCAAAAATCGTAAATACTCAGTAAGTGCAACCATGGTCCATGAAAACAAATATCATGAAACTCAATCATCAAAATCAATCATGCGAATAGATCGCCCAAAATACGCAAAATCAAGTATGGCAGAATAGTCCCGCTCAAGCACATCCTCTAAGAATCTCGGGCCAACTGTCGCGGTCACTAGTGGGACGTCTCGTCGATGATCATGAACTCTGGCCTGCTGGTGTGCGTAACAATGACCACTCCTGGGTCAAGGTCTTCACTGTGAATTACCAATCTCTCGGTCCATCGGCTCATCGGCCCTGTCAGGTGTGCTAACGGGGATGATCCCGTTCTGGCACGTCTCTTGTCATCTCCCGGTCAATCATCGCGACCACTCGTAAGACAGCATATCACAGGCGCCGGCCTCTGGCTTTCTGAATGTACGTGACACATCTGATCCTGGGTGCAAGTATCATTGCAGCAGTGTCCTGAAAGGAATCCTGCTCACGGTCTCTTCCATGTCTCGTCTCGGCCAACTGTCCGGAAGTCATCGTCCTTTCCTATATCTGCATCTTGCTCTGGAACGGCTGCATACCCATCGCGACTCCTTCTGGAAGGTATATCCAGTACTCTGCCTCGGCACGCGCATCGCATCTCTGATGTCGGCGGAGGGGAACGTCATCATATCCAGATCTTGTACGAACCTCTTACTCCATTTTTCTCTAATGTCGACCGCTTCGGACTCGTCTCGTCGTGGCTGTATGGACTGAGCTCCAACGGCTATCCTCATATCGGGAGTCTCCCAAGAAATGCATCTCACCACCTAGCATCCGAATTAAGTCGAACCATCCAATCGATTGTCAAAACCTTATAATCCCCCAAGGGCTCAACAACTTGGGCACAGTTTAATAGTATCGAGTACATACCACAGCATCGGTGGTCCAGCCGTAGAAGGGCAAACCCAAGCCTCACTAATGGCGCCGTGGAACTGCCGCAAACCCGAAGGTTCAAAGGCTTTCACACGGTCATTATGTCGAGTTAGGGTTTCATTCTTCTAGAGGGACCATAGAATTGCCTGCATGTCTTTCCGACTACTTTAAACTTGGAATAATAGGTTTCTGACATTCGATCGTCTCTGTCGACTCTCAACGTCTCCGCGTGAAGTCGTCACTAGCTGGAATCAATCTATCTGATGACCTCGCATCGGGGTAGCGAACGAACCACATGTCCTAGTCATTCATCCTCGGTGACTAGCGACCTTCTATCATCTCTTAGTACAACTCGTACTGCAATAGCTCCAACATCTGGGGCGATATCTCGTCGTTCGCAGCAATAGCTGGCTCGCTCGTCTGCACGCTGAACAGTGCCTCGACCATCATGAATAAGCAATACACCAACGGTCATCAAAATCTGGCTGGCCTCTATCATTGGCTCAATCCTCTAGTGTCGATCAGCACATCCGAGTAACCTCATAAAGGCGATCCGCCAAACGCTCATGGCACGGAAACACAGTAAAAAGACACATCTCCGCAATCGTGTGTCGCCGGAATTTCGCCCTGGTCAGTCCTCGTTCGTGACGAGCTCGTGCTGACCGCAACTCCAGCCGTAGCTCTCCCTGCCCGTAATCATGGCAGCAAAACCATAACTGGTACCGATGAGGCTAGATCAGGAATGAATATAATACTGAACAAAGAAATGTACATCCTAAGGCTTCTTAAGTGGAGTAGCGTATCGTAAGTATGTCGCGGAACATACCCACGGTACGTCATTTTACTTTAGTCACCTATTCCATCAACCAAGGGTCATCCTACGCTCCAAAAGTAAAACCTAACGCTCTGATACCAACTTTGTCGCGTCCCGAAAGTACGGAATGTGACCGGCACTTAAACTACGAACGTCTCGAGGCGTACGTAATCTAATTAAGCCGAAAACCCAGAAATGCAAACCAAGAAAAGTAGTAGAGTGAAGAAAAACCAATTTAAACAAGTAGTTTTAATAGAATAAGCCGAATTATGCGGTTTTTAAAAAAAACATCAATATTTCCCGAAAATTTCGGCAGAGTCTCCTCTGTAAATACTAGCTCCCAAACGGGATACAACATGAATAGTATACGAAATTAATAAAAGGCATCCCCAAGCGGGAGCTAGCTCTTCGTCAATCGACGGTCACAACCACACAAGCAATATAATATACAACGCCAACGGCGAGGATCAAAAACTCAAAAGGAAACTCAAAACTACAAGAAATAAAACGCGCGACTCTAAGGTCGAAAGAATAACATCACTGGTCTCTATCTCAAAGAATAAATACATGTTTGGTTGATGGAATTTCTAGATACAACTGAATAATAATATACAATATGTAATGATGGGTACGATACAAACAAACCCACCTACTAGCAAATCATCCGAACGAAACTATGCCCGCAAAGCCGTAATGAAACCTGTACGGCAAACCTGCAAGAAACTGGGGCACAACGGAGGTGAGTTGCCAACTCCTGAATAGAAAAACATCTACGCACAGAAATCGCATAAATAACGCAACCTAGGTCAATGATCATAATATATCCTCAAATATATGTATAATATGCAGCCTATAATAATGGCTAGGGTAATATCTAACCCGAGTGTAATCTCATGTGCCCGTGTCAGTGCCTCAGGTAGCAATATATCATATGAATGATGTATGAATGCATGAAAACAGAATATATATAAATGAAGAAACTGTTTTCATAACTTAGTGAGATTTCCTTTGTATTTTTAAAATGAGGTATCATAATGAAATCAGCATCAACAGTGTCTATCATCGACACAAAACATAAATCTCAATGTCTCAAAATCTTAGGCTCCGGCTATCCGGACTGGCCTGTATCATCAAATCTCAGTACCTCAATATCTCGAAATCTCAATGTCTCAATCTCAATATCGAGGACGCCATCAGTCCAGACCGGCCCCTACTATCCATCTCAAGACCACGGCGGTATCCTCCGGATATCCGACGCGTCGGGTAATATCACCGGTAGGTAGTCTCCCCCTGCCAGGCTCATCGTCATCACCACGAGCTTCTTGCCCCGGGATACCTTACCGGGTCCACCATGTACCCGAAACGGTTCATCCAACACCTCGAATCGGGTCTCGAAATCCATCAGCAAACTCATGGTGGACGACTCATACATCATGGGAAAAACCGCGCTTTTTATTTAAAAAGAGAAAGAAGAAGTTTGTATATGTTTTGCGGTTTTTCCCCAAATCCAGAAAATCTCATGGAAATCCGAATCCAAAACCTCAATAGCACGTAAAAAGTGAATATATGCATGAGAATCCATCAATGCGGCATAACAATAAATAACAGTATTCATGAAGTAGCAGGTAATAACTACAATGTCTAAACTAACATATAAGGCAAGTACACTAATATCATGTCTAAACTATTAGCTAACAGGCTATGTCAAGCAATAATATTTTCTAAGGTGTACGTGACATGGCAATTACCGATGAAGAGGTGTGTGAGCCGGCAAGCAAGTGTACGTGGTACATACGCAAAAACGGTAATGGTGCTGGTGTCCTAACAGTATGATACCAACAAAGCAATAAGAAATTATAATATAAGTATGCGATGCGGAGCGAACAGTAATAACGAGCGGGAGCTAAATACTAAACACAACGATAACTAATCTGTATTACCCTAATATAAATCCTACAAATGGTGCCTTTTGAAATAACACGAATCATGGGGTTTTGAAAATAGGGGCTACGGTGTTTTTATGAAAAGATACGTCTTTTGAAATATCCGTAGGATCCCTTGGGCTGTCTTTTAAAATACCCACGATTCGTTAGCTTTTGAAATAGGTAAGAATCGAATCTAATCTAACAACTAAACTAAACTAATTGACTAAGTTAACAAGCTGGGCTGCAGGTAAGGAAACCGCCTAACATCTGAGTCGATACATATACATACCTGTATATATATATTAGTCGGTGATCCTGCCTCAATAATATCATATCCGATACCATATCTATAACCAGACATCCCAAGTCAAGAGTGCGGATCAATCATCAAAATATAGCTCGTACGTAAATCCGTCGTACGGCATCCCCAAATCTGGGTACGGGTCAATATCACATTCATCATACTATTCACCTGGTATCCTCTTTATCAAATATCATGATCGGGGTACTGATCTACGTCTAGTACAATACTGATACCGCTTAAGTATGCATCGACGTGTATGAAACACTACGTTAAGGACCCGCTACAATGTCGTGTCGTATCTCAAATACGAACCCTGCTATATCACCGATCTCACAGCCTCAATCAAATCTCATCGACTCATCTTAAATCCCAAGTACTATCCTCATTATCCATGCATGCGTATATGAATGTACATATGCATAGTCCCATACCCACGCATATATATATATACACATCCCAATCTGCGCACAAGAAAGTAAAGTATGCAATTCTGTGTGTGCGTATGTGGGTATAACAACTACTCTAGGGTTTCGCAACTAACCCAAAGGTACTCCATGAACTCATAAACATAACATGAATGAACATTCTCATATCATAAAACACCTATATAAACATATATATATGAGCTACACTACGGACTGCGGGGGTGCTATACGCCATCCACCCGACTTCTCCCCGTAGACATAATTCTACTCACCCGGTCTTCGCTCGCCGGTGCCGGCGTCGCCACGCGCTTGCTTGTCGTTTCGAAGTCCACATAGGGGTACCTACATATCACAACGCATCGTATCGCATTAAAATCCGACTCATGACCAAAACGACACACGAATCCCATATAAGTCAAAACCTATGGTTGCATTTACAAACCAACCCAAAAACCCTCGACGTCGGCGTGCAAACGCCCGACCATCGAGAAAAAAACCCAAGTACACTCATTTGCACATTCACGAATACTAATTTAAATATAGAATAGGTTAAAATTCACAAAAACCCCAAATTCACTTTAGAAGCCATTTTTCCGAAAATCTAGCAAGCAAAAATTACCCGTTTTAGTACAAAACTCGACGTTTAAATGAATATCGCGGCCAATATACTTATTAAATATGTTAAATAAGTCATATAAATCATTTCCATAATTTACTCTCATCAATTTCATTAAACCCAAAAACCTAGTTTGCAACAATTAAGTCATTTCGACCATTTTATAGCATATCGCATATGCAACAAACTAGTTTGGATTTGCATGATCTAAAACATTATACACTTTAAAATGTTAATGAAGTCATGAAAAACATATTTAGATTTTTCTCTTAATTATATTCATAGTTTACAAAACCTAGTTAGCAAATTAGCGTAATTGTCACAATTTAAATCAACAAAAATGCAACCTAGCAACTTAATTTGATTTAGCTACCATTAATATGTCAAAACATCACACAAGCATAATCTCATAACATAAAACCCTAACATGATTCAATTCCTTCTCTTGAATTTCACAAACCCTCACTTGCATTCAAGTTCTTTTCTTGAACTTTCAAACACACAATTAAACCATCATTAAACTTATAATTAAGCTAGACTAAAGTATTAGCAACAAATTAAACAAAAAGCCAAGATTTATACCTCATGAACCATGGATCAAACTTGCAATCTAGCCTCTCAAAATGCTCTCCTTTCACCACAATCCATGCATCTAAGGCTACAGTAAAATGGGTAAGAACTAGATTTAGATTTTGGGATTTTTTTGATGGGTATTTGATGAATTTTTGGAAGCAAAAAGATGGGAAAATAAGGGAAAAGAAGGCTGTTTTGCAGCAGGAATTCGGCCATGATGGGGGAGTGGGGGAGGAGAGAGAGTGAGGTAGAGAAAGTGGGGAGAAAAAGGCAAAGTCCACCCCTCCCTTTTGACTTTCTTTCATTTTCTTTTCTTTTGAAATGTGAGGTGATTGGAGGGAGAGAGAGAGAGAGGGCTGTCATGGTGGGGCCAGCCACATGGGAAGAGGGTGAGGTGTGGGTGTGTGGGTTAGGAAAAAGATAAATGCTATACCCCAATTCCCATTAACACTAATTTCACCGAAAAAAGCCTTTTTCTTCGATATTTTCTAAACCGTTTTGGCAAACGATTTCATTTCAAAAACCACATGATAAAATTTTATTTAATGTTTTATGATGCATAAAATTAGTTTCAACTCATTCCAATTTGTAATTTTTCCTAATTAAATGTATTAGTGACGGCTTAAAATAATATTAAAATAATTAATTTCGTAAATTTTTTCAGAAAATTTGAAATTTCACCTGTGACTCAATAAACACCAAATACTAGCAATTACATAGCTAGAATATGTATATTTAATTTTTATAATAAGATATTTGTATTTTGACTTTTTACAGAAACCCCCTTATTTTACCGATTTTCCAAAATTTCACCGAAACGATTTTCAAAACGCTACAGTACCTGTCACCATGGTTTGAGCGCAGATTGGCCTGCAGCTAGTGATGCGGTCAGGGCGAGCTCGTCTGGTATGAGGACTGACCATTGTGGTTTATGGTGACTTGGGAACGTCTCGATGTAGTGTTATGTTGTGACCTCTTGTGGAGGAGAGTGCTTGGTTTTACACCGGATGATCGGGCCATTGTTAGAGCTGCTAGTTGCGAGAGGACTGTTGATGTACAACCTACCTCAGAGACTGTGATGTCGTCTATCGTGCAGACAGATGACCGAGCTGCTGTTGAGATTGATAGGATATTGCTTCCAGAGCTTACGAGCTGAGATCGCTGGAGCTCCCAGGCAGAGATGTGACAGATGATAGCTAGTCTATCCCGATTTGAGAAATGAAGGTGATTCGTCAGATTGATGCGCCGACGTAGGCCCAGTTGAGTTGAAGATTTTCAGTGTGGAGAGTCTTACTCAAATCTAGAGCAGACCGATCCAGAGATGACTGTTGATGTATCGTCTTTCCTGGAGAATTGAGGAATTGTTTAGCATGCGGACGAAGGGTATTCACATGTTGTATAGGCGAAGCTAAAAAGTTCGAACGAATGTCAGAAACCCAGTTTTCAAAGTTTAAGTATTCGGAAGAACATGCAGGTAATTCTGTGGACCCTCTGGAAGAATGAAACCTAACTCGACATGATGACCATGGAACCGGTTTTGAACCTTAGGGTTTGCGGCAGTTTAGCGGTGCTATCAGTGAGGCTTGGGTTTGCCCTTCTACGGCTGGTCCAAAGGTACTGTGGTATGTACCAGATATTTTAGACTGTGCTTAGGTGTTGAGCTTTCGGGAAATTTTGGGACCTTGATGACTCGTTCGAAAAGTTTGACGTCGTCCGGATATCATGTGATAGGAGACCAATAAGCTGACCGGCTTCGGATAAAGGACCTCACCCAGATGCGTTGGGAGTTGATCGAGGACGGGTGAGTATTGAGTATTTTTCCGATGGTTGGAAGGAGTTCTCGAGGACGTGTTCGGCTAGAAATCTTCCTTAGAGTGATCAAGATACCGAGTTCGTGATTTCCAGTCCGTGTGAGAGACTTCGGATTGACCGTGGCCGAGAACAGTTGTCGTGCGCAGATAACATGACGTGGCGTCAAAGTGTACGATGATACGGACGAGTGAAACCAAAGGTTCGCGCGAGGTACTGGCGAGCTGTTATTAATCCTCGTCGAGATCAGAGATTTGACATGCATACAGAGGCGTTGGGATATGGCCGGTTCCCGAGGAAATGTGTGCAGAATACGCAGATGTCTAGAAAATGAGAAAAGATTATGTAAGAGTACCAGCCTCCGTACAGTTCGGCATAGGCAAGATCGGAAGAGACCTTGAGCAGGATTCCTTCCAGGACACTGCTGCGATGGGATTTGCACCCAGGATCAGATGGGTCACGTGTATTCAGAGAGCCCGAGGCCGACGCCAGTGACGTGCTGTAAGTGCACGGCGGCGCCCCGGCCGTCAATCCGACGGCCAAATGAGGAAGCGGTGATAAACTTAAATTTTACTTGAACTGGCAAACCGCCGCGCACTAATACCCGGATCGAACCACTAACTAGTCCTAGCCAACTACAAGAAGGGAAAGAGATATACCGACGATCCAAGTCCTCCGGTCTTCTCGTCTTCGTCGTCCCAATCTCCTGCGGAATGTCCCGTCTCCTCCTCGTCGCCGGAAGTGCACCACATCGCCTACTTCTTTTACGGGCTCCCACCTCAATGCCGAGGCAACTCGGGCACGAAGCCGGCTACTCGACGTGCCCAAGATTTGCTGTAGAATGTGTAGTGAAGAAGTCTCATTTTCGGGTTGTAGGAGGTGCCATTTTGATCGAGGAATGATACAAGAACTATGTGGAGGGACTTTGGGGATTTTGGAACATGAAATGAGCAAAAACCCCACTCCACAAAATTGGGACAGCCCCATCCCTTGCTTGGCCGGCCACAATGGTGGGAGAGGAGAGAATGAGAGTGAAGTGTGTTAGACAAAGAGAGAGCTATCCAATAATCCAAAAGGGAGAGAGAGAGAAAGCTATCATATGGAAAATAATGATCACAAAGAAAAGTCCTCACTCAACAACCATACCATCTCCCATCATCAACAATCATCAAGCATGATGACTTCAAAAAGTCAAGCCATCATGAAGAGGTCAAGGTCAAGGAATGGTGCTCATCATGAAAACCATCATGATACAAGAAGATGCAAAGAACCCCCTCCACTAATGCCTATTTGCAACAATGCAAATAAACCCTCCTCCACCAAACTTCGGCCAATGAACGGAACAATGGAAATTGGCCAAAACGGAAAGCAAACTGGCAACTCCAGAAAAATGGTCCCGTAATAAATTACAGGAAAACCCCGATACTGTGCATACACACCCGCATTTGTATTCTGACCGAAATACAAATGCAATGAGACAAAGTCTACACTGCACTATACTAGGATCCGGCTTATACCAAAACCGGCTAGTAAAATCCGTTCGATCCTGATCCGTGCAATACCGCACGTATCTGATCGAACCCTGCCATATATCCATACGGCCTATAGTACAAACTGTCCGATCCTGATCCGTGCAATACCGCACGCATCTGATCGGATCCTGCCATATCTCCATACGGCCTCTACAACTTTTCGCCCGAAAGCTTGAGTAACTGAATGTGGGGGACTCTAAAGACTCGTCAACACCTTGGTTGTGGATTTAACCACTAGCACGTTAGAGGTATAAGCCAATACATAACGGGCTACCAGGTATTGACCAAAAGGGACGTCTGTGAGCGAACTCAGCCTGACTCCCTACTGAGCCTGTCAGTGACAATATCCGTACAGTCCGGTCCGTTCGTCTATGAGCATCGCATGGCGGGCCTAGGGGGTTGGTAAAAGTCAGACCCCCAAAAGCGGTACAAGTCGTGTCGGAGTGTAGCCCAGAACATCCTGAGATACTACTGGAATACCAACCAGTAAATTTCCTTGCCTCGGCCGAGGGCTTCGTGTAATGGCTCTCCTAGACACAGCACGACCTCACCCCCAATACCGGGAGAGACGAACCCCTGAAGATACGCTCACTGCCTCCATGTGGCTCGGGACTGTACCCAACTAAAACCTGTTTGCACGACTCCTTTGAGCCGTGGTAGGGTAGTAATCAAAGTACAGTGGGAACTCACACGAGAAAAATGACGATCCCCAGGTCGATGAACTAACCTGTACACATGTCACCAGGGAACTGCCATCTGACGTCTGGTATATGACCAACTAGCATGTTCCCGGCGAGTCCTGTCCGGTGTACTCATAACCCAATGAGCACCTGTATACATCTTAGGTGATCCAACTGACACCAGTGGCTTGTGAGACCGGCCACCGCCCCTCGTCGGGGTCTCGACTGTATACACTAGTCTACTATGAAGAATCGATGCCCTGTCTCGAAACTCTCACGACTAGGGACCTTTTAAGGATATGCTTATAGACCCCCAGCTCCCACTTATATGATCGCCCTCATACTGCTGGTGGTCAAGCAAGAATCCTAGGGGCTCTATCAACGTGTAATAGCGACTTGTCAGGTCACCTAAAACAGTACACGATGATAAAGGTAAACCAGATAGCATACTATCATTTCGAGTAAGACTGTCCTACCGGGATAGGTCCTCCATCAATCATTACAATCACGTACCTGTGACCTAATAATTGACTCTGAGGGCACTATCTCCAACAATCTCCCACTTGCACTCAAGGCTAATTATTGCGATGTCGCATACTCACAGCCCGTGTGATACCGAACACCCAACTCCTCTACTAGTCAGTCTCACAAAGCTCGTTTGTGAAACTATTGCGTTCGAGGAATAGCCTTAGTGAGTGGATCCGCTTTGTTGTCTCTTTCCATGTCTCTCTATATCTCAAGTTCGCGGAGAAACCCATCTCCCGAAATGAGCAATACCTGTCTTAGGATGTGTCTGGATGTCTGATGGGACATAGCTCATAAATGAACTCCAAATCCAAACTTCTTAGACTGTATCATCAACTGAACTTAATCAGTATCCTGCGCCATGCCTCCCTCAGTATTGCCTTGGACCACCTGTCCAAAATACTGCCCTTCGTCAGAAGGAGAACTATAACTCTGACAACCTCCTTGTCGTCCATGTCACCTTGGAAGCCTGGAATGATAATTGTCTCCTCAACGAGGCTGTCGTTATCATATCCCTAGAACATCCACTTATGTTCTAAAACTGCTTCCGACCGTTTCTCCAGGATTGGATTAATGTCAACTTATTGCTTCTAGTGCAAGAACAACATCTGGTGTGGTACTTGACATCTCATGATTGACTCAATTGCCTGAGCAAGTGATCTGCCAATCATGCACATCCCTCTCCACTTTAGTCTATAATACACCTTTAGAGAGGGTGACTCCATTATCTGCAGGTACACTAACGTGCCAGGAGTCGTCCATTCTAAATACTCTTAGAATGCTGTCTAAGTACCCTGATTGGGAAACCACCCAAATCCAGATCTAAAACCATAGATCTAGTAACCAGTATGTCTGATACAAAATCCATTTCTTTTGTGGAGAAACCACTGTGTGACGACCAAAGTATAACCGATTGTAGTATAGGAGTTTCTTTTCCTACTCTGTGTATGTCATCCAAATACCAGGACATCACACCCTACTACCTTCTTAACAGATCCATCCCCTATTCTGATGAAGTCAAACCCATGACTGTCACGTCAGAAGTAGATGATCTATCTCCGCTACATCTGCTTTGGTCTATAAATAGACATAAGCTACCTGTCCACCAATGCTTCCGCTGCTCCCACTGACTACGACATCCCTCTGGCAGAGTCATATACACGTACACTTCTGGAGCGAGTTCAGAACGACGCTATACTCATCCTGCTGCCGGGTCTCACAGTCTGGAACAACAGCAATGGCAAGTGTGGGTAAACAAGAACTTCCCTGTCACCGTCCTTGAGGCTACCGGAGTACCTCTCGGGTGCCTGAAGTTACCCACCAAATCTGCGGAGTGGCCAATGGAATGTCAATCCAGATTGAATCTTTAGGTTCCTTATCAAATCTTCAGTAATCGTTTGTGGTTCTGGAATCACTTCCAGTTCTACCATACTCCCACTACTGTTTTCTGAAAAAATCCATTTTTATTAAAACTGTGGCGAGTCTAGAACAATATTGCTATTGTTCATCCAGATGGTAGAAAGTCAACCCTCGTATAGCCTGGGTCAACCCACAAACAGCCATTACAGAAATGTGCCTTGAGTTGTCCAGTGTCTGGTTTTAATCATATACCGGACAACTCCCCGTACCTTAACAACGTTAAGATATGAACTGTTCTATATCCAATATAGAAACAGAGGCACTGATTTAATTGAACCAGATTCAAATCATGCAGCTGTCTCCAATGCATGTCAACTTAATGGAAGGAGGCCGATCAGTGTTACTCAACTTAGGAATGCTTCCAATTATGAGTAACCTGAAAGAGAAGCAAGTTCTCTTAATCACTACTATCAACTGAATACCGTACACAAGTATCTACATCTTCGATCACTTTCAAGAATCCCGATACTTGCTACACCTGGTTCTCTACTCTATTCAAATACCTATAACTTCTCAAAATTCTGACCCTGTGTTTCCTACGAAACACTTGTCTAAAAACTAGAGAAGTCATAAGTAAACCGAATATAGTACGAGGACCATCCCCTCTGTCCTGATGGACCCTGGACAACATACAATACTCTGTATAAGTCCCTTGAGTCTGATAACTCATTCACTGTGTGTTGTAGGTTGAAAACTATACTTATGGTTAAGAAGAATTACACCGCTGTTTAATGCTCCTTACCTAACCATCCACTGATATAGGTAAATGTCATCGACATAATATCAAAAAGGTATATCTCACTCTATAAAAATAGACGTACAGATATATCAATTTGAAATTGGTGCATAACAGCGGATATTCAAAACCAAATATTTGCCGACCGGCAAACAGCCCAGGTGATTTCCTCAAATATCACTGATTACAACGAATCCCGATATAATGAGGATAATCACCCAATTCCCAATAACTTACTCCCACTCATCATCTGTAAAACCATACAGATGTGAGAATCATACTTGGTAAATACATACCCTGGCGTAAGTATCTAATCGGGAAATCAGTCTTCTTTTAACAGTACACAGTGAAACTGAAACATTGAAATGTTTCGATGGGGTATCCTGGTATTCCTAGTAATGCCTCTTCCATTATCCAGATTCACAACTGTAACCGTGTAATTCTTTGCCACCTCTCCAAATCCCTTCATATGTCTTTAGTCTTTACCTTCTGCACACCCCTTTAGGCCAAATGGTTTTCTTCCTTCCCTACCGTTCGGCACCAGCCTATGGTTTGGAAGAAGACTATCCAATAAGCATAATGGGTGTACTGTCCTAATCCTAGGAACACTCGCAAAGCGAGAGAAGGTGAAGATAAAAGACAACCGAATAAACCTTATTCCTATTTCTCCTGAACCAGAATCCATCCCCGAACTGGAACAAGTTCCTTTCGAGTTCGTATATAACCATACGATGGAGTATCCAATAAACTGTGGATCTTCGTAGTGATACGGAGTGTCCTGGAGAAATACAAAGGTGATTTAGGATTGGCGAAGGAATACTTGGTTTGGTCGTGAATATCTGTTGCAATTTACTTTGCCCTCTCACTAATCCCTTGCTTTGTCTGAACTTAATACCTTCTGTACACCATCGTTAGGCTAATTGGTTTTCTTCATTCCCTACCGGTCGGCACCTGCCTACGGTTTGGAAGAAGACTATCCAATTTGCGTAATAGGTGTGCTATCTCCTAAACCAAGGAGTACTCACAACTTGAGAGAAGGTAAAAGGAAAAGACAACTGAATAATCCTATCCGTTTTCTCCAGAACCGGAAACCATCCTCGAATAAATCCCTTCGAGTTCGTATATAACCATACGATGGTTTTGTCCAATGGAAGTGGACGTTCGTAGTAATACGGGGTGTCCTGGAGAAAAGGGTAAAAGTAGGAGTGGCAATGAGGTTTGCAACTCTGACAATCCAAAAGCCAGTGTTAAGAAGGTTCGGTCAATTTTGGTCACTGAGTCATAGTCTTAGGGTCGGGTCAATGGTCGCTGCCAAAGAGAGAGAGAAAAGAAACACTCAGCGTGCACTCTAACCTAGATCAGAATGGTTACCAATTTATCTAATCTGGAAACCTCCCACTGTTCCTCAAATTCTCCTCCAAACCTGAAAGAAGAATTAGTCGGGGTCACCCGAGGAGTAAACTAACTCATCAGTGGGAATCGGGATCCAACTATCATTGCATGACAACATGACGGAATCCGCTCACGGTATCACACTCCAGAAGGTATGCGCATATCTGGCAAGTTTCAGTTCTTTTGAAACTCCCGATGTGATTTCTGCCCCATGCTCTTATGACCTTGGCGTGAGGTCAAAATATCATAAGTCACATGTCAAGTTCTGCCCGTCATTATCCAGGTTAATTCGAACCCACCCGTACATACCCTTGACGTAGGCCAAAATAGTAGTACGACTGTCCCAAACCAACGCATCTATCTATGCAACAGATAAATACCCGGCAGCTACCAAACACTATGCCTTGGCGTGAGGTCAAAATACATAGCTTGAATACTACCGAATATTTAACTGAAATGACGGAGGGCTACGAATGGTTTCTGGCGAAAACCTTTAACGTAATGAACTTGATATCGTCGAAGGAACAGATAGCTTTTTAAAAATATAGTGACGAAAACCTTTGCTAAAGAGGTCACTCCCGGTGAAGGGATCTCGGCTCTTTCCCCGTAGAATGGGGTGCAGGATATTCCAACTGAATACCACGGTGCAAAGCAAAGGTAATCGGCTATAGTGAAGTTAATGCCCTGACGCAAACTTTTGTCCAAGGGGTCACTCCCGGTGAAGGGATCTCGGCCCTTGCCTCGTCGACTGAGGAGCAGGATATTCCAACTGAATACCACGATGCAAAACAAAAGTGAACGTCCTTGCAATAACAGCTTTTTGAAAAGTGTTCCAACAACATCAGATTAGGTTTGTTTTTAACTTGCATTGATCCGAATCAATGCAGTCCCATCAATTGATCACACCACAAAGAACGAAAATATACTGATGTACGTATATGCCATCCGCATTCGCCACTGGGTCCCGTCATTACCCGTTAGGTTAGCTAACTAACGACAGAGCGGGGACTGGACTAGCGCGGATGCAAAACATATACAACATCTACTAATATATATACCAATATATTATATTTCGCTCAAGGCGTGAATAAAATGCAACATCACAGAGAATGAACAGCATCACAGAAACAATACAGATATCTGGGATCCCCGGGTTTCACAGAGCCGCTGAAACCCGACGTTCCCCTGGTCGTGTGGATAGCCTGTGCAATGAAATCCTAGACCCCTACGGGCGCGGCAAGTCACCCGCCAAAACCTGAAGCGAGGCAGCCCCCTTCAGCGCCGTGAATGGACCACCCAGCACTTCACGGAATCCGGTAACTTGGGCACCCCTCCTGGGTCAACCTGTACCCCCTACGAGTCCGGCGAATAGCCCGCCAATCCTAGAGTGAAGCCCCCTCCGTCTCAATGCCATGAGATGCGGGCTTGTTGCCCTCTAGAACCCGGCTGTCCGTGCACCCCTCCGCGGGGCAATCCTAGTACAGAAAGTAAAATATACATACACCGGGTACATCGACCGCAACCTGGTCGTGCCCCAAAAGAATAATACAATCAGGCAGTGACGGCAGTCCACATGTCGGACGCTCGCCCCGTAATATCAAATGTACATAATACAACCACAACTGTACTAGCATTGCATCCAGGCTATCCCCCACGACCGATCCGCAACATCACAGCAAGAACAGAACATCAACGTGAAAGTCACGTTCGCAAATCCGTCTAACCGGGCTATAGCAGTTAGACCGGATTTACCGATCAAGTGACATTCACGGTCGCAGATATAATGTAAATACTGTGAAATAATGTGTTTAAAATATCCGATCAATCAAATTTTAACAAGTGGGCCCCCAAGCATTACTGTAGCAGATCAGGAAATTCTGGGCCCAATATTAATATTCCAAAACCCCAATTTTAACCCCAGAAAGGAACTGTAGAAATTTGGCGCAGGGAACCCAACAGTGTGCGGCGGATCCGCGGCCCAAAGGGGTGTTTGGCCGCGGATCCGCGCTCCAACAGTGGACTTAGTGCATCGAATTTTCACAGAACTCTTAGATTTTCCAGTACATCACTTTTCTGTAACCTGAAAAAATTTTCGACACCAAAAAATTTCAACAGAAAACTGATGCAAGTAAAAATGTAGATTTTGGAATTTTGGTCGATCGGAAATGCAAAACACATTAAACCAAGCTAGACTAAGTTAATGGCGAGGCTCTGATACCACTGTAAGTGCACGGCGGCGCCCCGGCCGTCAATCCGACGGCCAAATGCGGAAGCGGTGATAAACTTAAATTTTACTTGAACTGGCAAACCGCCGCGCACTAATACCTGGATCGAACCACTAACTAGTCCTAGCCAACTACAAGAAGGGAAAGAGATATACCGACGATCCAAGTCCTCCGGTCTTCTCGTCTTCGTCGTCCCAATCTCCTGCGGAATGTCCCGTCTCCTCCTCGTCGCCGGAAGTGCACCACATCGCCTACTTCTTTTACGGGCTCCCACCTCAATGCCGAGGCAACTCGGGCACGAAGCCGGCTACTCGACGTGCCCAAGATTTGCTGTAGAATGTGTAGTGAAGAAGTCTCATTTTCGGGTTGTAGGAGGTGCCATTTTGATCGAGGAATGATACAAGAACTATGTGGAGGGACTTTGGGGATTTTGGAACATGAAATGAGCAAAAACCCCACTCCACAAAATTGGGACAGCCCCATCCCTTGCTTGGCCGGCCACAATGGTGGGAGAGGAGAGAATGAGAGTGAAGTGTGTTAGACAAAGAGAGAGCTATCCAATAATCCAAAAGGGAGAGAGAGAGAAAGCTATCATATGGAAAATAATGATCACAAAGAAAAGTCCTCACTCAACAACCATACCATCTCCCATCATCAACAATCATCAAGCATGATGACTTCAAAAAGTCAAGCCATCATGAAGAGGTCAAGGTCAAGGAATGGTGCTCATCATGAAAACCATCATGATACAAGAAGATGCAAAGAACCCCCTCCACCAATGCCTATTTGCAACAATGCAAATAAACCCTCCTCCACCAAACTTCGGCCAATGAACGGAACAATGGAAATTGGCCGAAACGGAAAGCAAACTGGCAACTCCAGAAAACTGGTCCCGTAATAAATTACAGGAAAACCCCGATACTGTGCATACACACCCGCATTTGTATTCCGACCGAAATACAAATGCAATGAGACAAAGTCTACACTGCACTATACTAGGATCCGGCTTATACCAAAACCGGCTAGTAAAATCCGTTCGATCCTGATCCGTGCAATACCGCACGTATCTGATCGAACCCTGCCATATATCCATACGGCCTATAGTACAAACTGTCCGATCCTGATCCGTGCAATACCGCACGCATCTGATCGGATCCTGCCATATCTCCATACGGCCTCTACAACTTTTCGCCCGAAAGCTTGAGTAACTGAATGTGGGGGACTCTAAAGACTCGTCAACACCTTGGTTATGGATTTAACCACTAGCACGTTAGAGGTATAAGCCAATACATAACGGGCTACCAGGTATTGACCAAAAGGGACGTCTGTGAGCGAACTCAGCCTGACTCCCTACTGAGCCTGTCAGTGACAATATCCGTATAGTCTGGTCCGTTCGTCTATGAGCATCGCATGGCGGGCCTAGGGGGTTGGTAAAAGTCAGACCCCCAAAAGCGGTACAAGTCGTGTCGGAGTGTAGCCCAGAACACCCTGAGATACTACTGGAATACCTACCAGTAAATTTCCTTGCCTCGGCTGAGGGCTTCGTGTAATGGCTCTCCTAGACACAGCACGACCTCACCCCCAATACCGGGAGAGACGAACCCCTAAAGATACGCTCACTGCCTCCATGTGGCTCGGGACTGTACCCAACTAAAACCTGTTTGCACGACTCCTTTGAGCCGTGGTAGGGTAGTAATCAAAGTACAGTGGGAACTCACACGAGACAAATGACGATCCCCAGGTCGATGAACTAACCTGTACACATGTCACCAGGGAACTGCCATCTGACGTCTGGTATATGACCAACTAGCATGTTCCCGGCGAGTCCTGTCCGGTGTACTCATAACCCAATGAGCACCTGTATACATCTTAGGTGATCCAACTGACACCAGTGGCTTGTGAGACCGGCCACCGTCCCTCGTCGGGGTCTCGACTGTATACACTAGTCTACTATGGAGAATCGATGCCCTGTCTCAAAACTCTCACGACTAGGGACCTTTTAAGGATATGCTTATAGACCCCCAGCTTCCACTTATATGATCGCCCTCATACTGCTGGTGGTCAAGCAAGAATCCTAGGGGCTCTATCAACGTGTAATAGCGACTTGTCAGGTCACCTAAAACAGTACACGATGATAAAGGTAAACCAGATAGCATACTATCATCTCGAGTAAGACTGTCCTACCGGGATAGGTCCTCCATCAATCATTACAATCACGTACCTGTGACCTAATAATTGACTCTGAGGGCACTATCTCCAACACGTGCTGCCTTACTAGTGGTCGTGATGATTGGCCGAGAGATGACCAGAGAAGTGCCAGAGCAGAATCGTTTTCGTTAGCACACCCGACAAGGCCGATGAGCCGATGGATTGCGAGATTGGTAAATCCACTGAGAAGATAAGGACCTAGAGACAGATGACGCCAGACCGTGAGCAAGAGGCAAGTGGATGTTCTTGCTCTTCCAGTTCAGGAGCGCATCGACATTTTTCGACATTGTAAGAGGTGTATCTCAATGTCATTTATTGCGATTTGCGTTTATGATCCGAGTATCATGCTTATATCGCTTGGATTTGAGTTTTGTTGATTGAGTTTCATGATATCGTTTTCGTGCACCATGGTTTCACTTACTGGGTATTTACATTTTGTGCATATCTATTGCACTTGATATTGGTTTTGTGCCTTGGCTGCACAAGTTTATGATTTCGTGGATTTCATATAGTTGATTTGATTTTGTGCGTGTAGTACGCACTCGATTTGATTTTGCACTCGGTATAGCTTATATGTGCTTGCAGTGCATTGATATGTGTTTTGTGCACGCAGTTGCACACGTTAATGATTTTATACTCCTCGGTACACTCGGCGTGTCTTTTATAGGCATTTGAGTTATTGATGAGTTTTCGTGCACGGGATGCACTGTATTCATATTTCGTGCACTGGATGCACTGTATTCGTATTTCGTGCACAGGATGCACAGTATTTGTATTTTGTGCACTGTATGCACTGTATTTGTATTTCGTGCACTGGATGCATCAGATTTGTACTTCATGCATTTGTTGCACTAGATTTTCATTTCGTGCAATTGTCGCACAAGATTTATATTTTGTGCATTCGCTGCACCAGATTCGTATTTCGTACATTAGTTGCACTAGATTTGCATTTCTTGCATTTGCTGCACCGAACGGGTATTTGTGCATTTGTCGCACTGGTTTTATACTCCGTACCTTAGTTTCACCCGATTTATGTCCTTGAGCATTCGTTTTACCAGATTTTTATTTTCGTGCGCGTTTGTACTTGATGTTCGTTTTCGTGCATGCTACGGCACTAGATATTTCTTACGAACCTGACGTGCTTTGGTTGGATTTTTGCGCATATTAGGCGCTTGATTTTGGATTTTTTGTGCACACCGGATGCACTCAATTTGGATTTTCATTCTTGCATGTTAGTTTCACCGGATGCACTCTAGATGCACTTAATATTGTTATCATGCACACCCGTTGCACTGGACAGATAGTTTCGTGCACACCCGTTGCACTTAGTTTTGGTTTTGTGCACATTCGTAGCAATTGTATTTGGATTTAATTTCCGTGTGCACCAGACGCACGTGATTATTGGATATGCCTTTTGTGACTGATCTTGCTTTTGAGAACTTTGTTTTCATCTTGGGCACTATATTGTGTAGTAGCCAAACAGGACTGATCTGAGGACAGCACCTGAGTAGTTTGCATGCATTAAAAGATTACCAAGAGGTTTTCAAAAGGAGCTATATAGTCTCGCTATTTCCTACGTGTCCGTGAGGGACACGAACGGTTATAAAGGAAAACCTTTTGGGATATTTTGAAAAACGACGGAACGTATATTTAGTAAAACATATATGGACACATATTATTATTTTACAAATGAGCGTCCGTCACTTAGGCCGTGAGTTACGCATCACACGGCGATTTAGAAAAGATTTTTTTGCATGAGTTTTATTCAGTGCTTGAAAGTTTTCCAAAGATGCCTACTATACACGTATTATAGTATTTGACTAGTGTATATTGGATTTCTATAGTGGATTTTGAGATCTGTATCTCCATTGTAACTCCGATGATATGTGTGCAAATCCGATGATTTGCGTGACGCTTGACGGAGTTCGATTTGAGTTTTGTATTCGTTTTCGTGCCCACGTGATGCGCTGTGGATTTCTATATCTTCCGAGATTTCGGAGCCCTGTTGATTTGAGCTGATTATTGAAATGTTTTATATTTTAGTGGTTAAAATTTAAATTCGGGGACCGAATTTCTTTAAGGGGAGATGATTGTAACATTTCAGAAAATATAAAATATTATTTTTGGAATTTAATATTAAAATAATATATTTCCCGGAAACCGCTCGATTTGCGAAATTGGGGTTTTCGAAGAAGGGTATAAATATAAACCAATAATTGTGAAATAAATGAAAATTAAAATGACTTATTCATTTAAAAATATATTTAAAGGATTTGGCATTTTTAAAATTCATTATATGCACTTTGGATAAAAACCCGATTAATGCACTACTAATCGCGATTAGGCCAAATCCGTGTTTCTACAGTTTTTCGTGCCTAGTGCACCACGTCATGTTGCATTTAGTTACATGTTATCGTATTTGTGTTGTTTTATGAGTATTTTGTGTTTTGGTTTTAAAGTTTAAAAGAAAAGAAAATGAAAAAGGGTAGAAGGGTAAATAGGTGAGAGAGAGTGAGAATAAGCGAGAGAGAGGGGGGGCTGCCTCATATCTTTTTCCTTCCCCATTATTTCATTTCCTCATCTTCTTCTTCCTCAAGTCTCCCTCCTCCATCACCCCATGAAATCATCTAAAAAGCATCATCAAAACCCTAAACCCCTTTCATAAAAGTTGATCTCCTCCTTCTCCTCTGCACATTGGACCAAGAAAAGTGGGATTTTGACAACATTGGAAAACTAGGGTTTTTCTTGAGTTGCACCCATGAGGTATAATTTCAAACATTTAGATAGTTTTAAGTTTCTTTATATTCTAGTTAGTTAGAAATGGGTTTAAGATGTGGATTTGTGAACTTGGAAAATTCTAGACAGGGGTTTGAGTGTTGTGTGGACTGGGGGATGCCTAGTGGCTATTGTAAGACCCTAAAGACCAATTCTTGACCGGGCCAGTGACCAAAGCCCAAAACATGAACTTTAGATTCGTCGATATCGGGAAATTGTGGAATTCGTGTTGGTGTTTTGTGATCTGCTATCACCCGGGGGCACTAGGAATTATTTAGCAAATACAGAGAGATGTGCGGGAACCCAGGAAGATAACCCCACGACCTGAGCCCCTAACCCAAAGCCTAGGCCATAGATTTTTTTAGTCTAGCCACAAATTGCGGCCAGGGTGGGTTGGATTTGATTCGTGCTTGTTCTGTAGCTCCATCTCCAGTACACTAGACCCTTTATATATGCAAAATTGGCTAAATTCATCTAGGGTAAAATCTGGGAGCACATTGGGGTGTTTTTGGCTATGTTTTCCGTATTTTGGGATGCTTGGTTTTGATATTGGGATTTGTATTTGGTCGTGTGGCGTTTGAACGTCAACGACTAGGATTTTTAGTCATGATTTGCCTGCGAAACTATAGGTTTTAACCTATGAGCGAAACTTATGCCGTTTTGGTTTATCCGACTTGATTTTTATAAGCTTTTGCGATTGTGTGTTGGTTGTAGGTACCTTCACGTGGATTCTAAGGCGACGGAGCATGGCGTCGTCGACTTCGGCAAGCGAAGGCCAAGGTGAGTTGATCTATATTTACGGGGAAAGTCAGGTGGATGGTATATAGCACCCCCGCACACTTTGATGGAAACCGATTTATATGTAGATTATGGTTAATGAAACCTTTAATAGGATACTATAGATAGAGTTAAAAGGTAGTTTAAGAACCATATTAGAAACTAAGGTTAGTTAGAAGTGATATGATACGACTAGTATGTGGTGACGGAACTTGAGGATGATATTTGACGATATTGCCGTTTAGGGTACTATAGGACTAGATAGTTGACGTAGGTGTGTCATCCGAACCATACTTATTTCCAGACTGAAGAATCGTATGCATCTTTTAAACAGATACCTTGATGGATGTTATAGATTTTCAAATGATATCTTTTCTTTAAAAACACCGAAGCCCCTAGTTTCAAAACTACGATTCGCATATTTCAAAAACTGTTTGTATGGTTCGGGTGTGTATGTTAGATTATATACATATGCATATAGTAAACGTAGAATGTATTTGTAAAATTGACTTGATGAGGGATATAAATGTGGTGAAAAGGATATATGACGCGATATGATGATTTGGTGATATGTTGGTATACCGATGCGAGTCGATTGAGATGATTTATACCCTGCCGGTCCCCTTATATGAGATTATTGCGGATGTGACCCGGGACATGGGTATATAGAGATATTTATATGTGTTGAGAATCGTGAGTGTTAGCCGTACGTGACGTTAGGTCCGTACCCTGCTCGTCTTATAGGTTGATAGGATCCCTGATAGTTTAAGGCCACCGTACGATGACTTTCCGTACGTGATGAGTTTGACTTGAGGTTTGATCTATACCCTTGACTAGTGGATGCCGTATGATGGATTGTACCATACGCGATGTTGTGAGGCTAGATGTCGATTCATAGATTCACCGACTCGGTCATGTTAGATACGTATACCCGTCAGCATTTGCATATGATTTACCTTATGCTGCATTCATGTTATTCGTATTGCATTACTTATACCTGTGATAGTACACCTACACCATTATCGATGATGCGTATGTTACACGTACACAGATTGTAGGCTCACACAGTTCATCATCGATAATTGCCATGTCACTACACAGTAGGATTGCTGCATCATAATATGACTCTTCGCATAACATACGTGCGTATATACCACTTGTACATCCATATTAGCACACATACATATTGTACACTCAAGCTTGCGTATATACCGCTTGTACATCCATATTGGCACACATACATATTGTACACTCATGCTTGCGTATATATCACTTGTACATCCATATTGGCACACATACATATTGTACACACATGCTTACGTATATACCACTTGTACATCTATATTGGCACACATACATATTGTACACTCATGCTTGCGTATATACCACTTGTACATCCATATTGGAATGCATACATATTTTACACCATACTTGCATGCATACATATTGTACACCCATACTTGCGGACATACACATTTGTACGTCCATACTTGCGTATATACACATGCACCTTTATATGATATTGCATTCGATTTTGGAGATTTGGGAACCGCATGATATATTTTAAAAAATGGATTCATTTAAAAGAGCGGTTTTCCCTCGATCAGCATAATCCTATCACACCAGAAAATAACGAAAATACAATGTACGTATATATAACATTTCAAAAAAATAAAATATTATTTTTTGGAATTTTTATAATTAAATAATAAAATATTGAATATTTTAATAAGGCGGTATAATTAAATACCGATAAACTGGGGAATTTTTTTTAATATTATGGGAATTACTAAAAGAGGGTGTTTCATATGAATTATGCAAATTTTAAGTTTTTATAATTAATTATACGCTATTTTAGTGCTAATCGCGATTAAAAATCGCTAATCGCGGATTAAGCGTATTTTGTGCAAAACATGCACCATGTCTTTTTTTTACTTGTTACATTTTCCTACATGATTTGGGGTGTATGGGTATTTGTTTTGGGTTTACTATTGAGGAGAGAAGAAAAGAAAAGAAAAGGAAAAAGAAAAGAATAGAATATTAGGTATGGGTGAGAGAGAGAAGTTAAGGGTTACTTTGACTTGGCTATTCCCTCTTCATTCTTCACCCATTTCCTCTCCCCTCCTCATCATTTCTGCTGCTGCTGCTACCCTAACTCCCTCCCCTCTTCACCTCCTCAAAACACCATGAAAATCACCTCAAAACCCAATACCCATTTCAATAAAAAGATGCACAAGCTCACTAGCAACATATTGGACCAAGAAAGCAAGGATTTTGGACACTTGGGGCAACTCAAGAAAATTCTTGAGTTGCCAAATGAGATATTTTCTGAACCTTTAGCTTAGTATTTCCATTGCTTTTACCCTCATGTTAGATTAGAACAGATATCGTGTGGTTTGGGTGAACGTTGAAAATTCTAGTTATGGTTAATGGAAATTGAGAGTTGTGATGTGAAATTGAGCTCGGTAGAGGCCACACAAACCCCCTAGTGCTAGAATTCAGACCTAAACCAGAGACTAGAACCCCGGAATACGGATTTAGAAAACCCGATATCGGAAAATTGTGGATTCTGTGGATGTAAAATGAAATCTGCTATCACCCTGAGCCTCTGAAAATTATTTTGCAAGGACAGTGATACATGCAGGTGATTTAGAACATACCACCAAAACCCTAGCCCCTAACCCTCAACCATGGCCGCAATTAAATTCATTCTGGCCGCAATTTGCGGCCAGACCAGTGAGGATTTGACTCGTGTTTGTTCTGTGGCTTTATCTCCTGTAAATTAAACCCTTGGTATATGTAGAATTGACCAATTTGACCTAGGGTGAAATCTGGGACCATTTTCAATAGTTGCTGTTTTGATTCGGGGTTTTTTTTCTCATATTTTGAATTCTGGATTTGCGTATTTGTATTTTACCTCGATCACTTGACGTTTGTACGATGATATCGAGGGTTGTTTGATGGCTTTGAAAGCGTAGTCTATAGGTTCTAACCTATAGGCCTTAGCGTGTCGTTTTGGTTTTCCGATGTGGTTTTAATATTCATTTGCGATTGTGTTATCTTTGTTGGTACCTTCACGAGGGTTTCATATGATGAAGAAGATGAAGGCGACATCAACACCAATACGCAAGATGCAAGGTGAGTAGATTATATCTACGGGGGAAGTCGGGTGGATGGCGTATTGCACCGCCGTAGTTCGATATTTAGTATACTATATATCTACTATATATATATATATATGTATAATAGCGTTAGGTGTGACATGGATATTCAAGATGTGATTAGGTGTACTATGGTTAGATTAGGGTTTGGAAGTAAACTATTATAGTTTCCTAGTTGCGAACCCTAGAATAGGTTTACACCCACACGCACACACATGCTTATTTGTTATACTTATATCTGGATGATGAGGATATTGGATGATATTTGGAGATGAGTCGATAAGATTGGGTATAGTGCCGTGAGATCTGTGATATGATGTGGTTCGTATTTGGGATACAACATGAGATTTTAGCGGGCCTTTGGACGTGGGTTTTACACACGCATTTATATTTATATAGATGGTATTGGTTTGTACTAGACTTAGATCAGTACCCCAGACCATGAGATATGATGAGAAGGATACCAGATAATTGATGAGATGAATGTGATATTGACCCGTACCAAGATTTGGGATGCCGTACGATGATTTACCATACGAGCTTTATTGATGATAGATCCGCACTCATGACTCGAGAATGTCATATGGTATATTTATCGTACGTGATACTATTGCTGCGGGATCACCGACTATTATATGTATATATATCGACTCAGATTTAGGTGGTTTCCATACCCTTCCGATTAGCTTATTAGTTAGATCTGTAATTTACTTAGTAGATGTTAAACTAGACCCGAGCCATACCTTTTTCAAAACCAACGAATCGTGAGTATTTTTAAGATAGGTAAAGGGATTCTACGGATATTTTCAAAGACGCATCTTTTCTTAAAAACACCGTAGCGCTTATTTTTCTAAACCCCACGATTCGTGTTATTTCAAATGGCAAAACTGTATGACATTTACATATTGATGTAGATTCTTCATTGTTGCGTTGATTATTCGATTTCCGCATATTCATGCTATTCGTATCGCATTGCATGTGTAAATGTGTTTATTGCTATATTAGACCCATGTTGTTAGGACACCAGCACCATTATCGATGATGCGTATGTTCCACGTACACCTGCTTGCCGGCTCACACACTTCATCATCGATAATTGCCATGTCACTACACAGTAGGATTGTTGCATCAGGATATGACCCTTGCATGACATACTTACGTACACCCATACTTGCATACATACGTATTTGCACATACATAGATGATTCTGGCTTGATTTGGAGATTTGGGAACCGCAAGATATATTTTAAAACTGGATTCATTTTAAAAGAGTGGTTTCCCTCGATATGTACATACTATTATTCCATGTTGCATGATATACTGATATGCTTACATTTCCTTTATATGTTGCATACATCATGCTTATGATTATACACATTGAGATATTTGTTTTCATGAGATTTCTGGATTTGGGAACCGTGGTTATTTCAAAAGAGAATATGTATTGTTTTAAAAACCCGGTTTCCCTTGATATGATATTTCAGTGCGTCCACCATGCGTTTTCTCTGTTCTGAGACGTGTGACATGTGTACCCGAATCGAGGAGCTGGATGAAACCGATTGCAGGTACATGGTGGACCCGGTATGGTTCTTTGGGGCGAGAAATGTTTTTCCTGGAGCAGACGATGAGCCTGGCAGGGTGGCTAGTACCTACCGGTGATAGTATTTGGGCCCGGTGGATATCCGGAGGATACCGACCGGAGTCGATAGATGATATGGGCCGATCCGGACTGACGGAGCCCGATATATGAGGATTTACGTGCCGATGCTGGGCACAGGTTTCATGATGTTTTTTATTGTCGATGCTACACACTCAGGTTCCATGATTTTGATATGTCGCGAGGGACACATGTTGATTTATATCCTCATACTTTCATGCATATGCTTTTATGACTTTTAAATGCAAGATGTTGTTATGTCATTGGTTGACACGTGGACGAGATCCACATACATACAGATATTGATTACATAGTTGGATGATATCCACATACTCATAGACTTCATGACATAGTTGACATTGATTCATGTTGATTACATTGATCACACCTCATATTTATGATATGTTGTTACCTGAGGCACTGGCACGAGCACTTGGTACTACTCTTATGTATAGATATTTACCCTTGCCACCTTATCATGCTTCAGACTTATTCATATTGAGGAAATTATTATTATTGATCGTATTGACCTAGGATTGTGTTATACTTACGATTTCTGCTCTGTGATGTTTTCTATTCACGAGTTGGCAACTTACCCCCGTTGTTCCACAGTTCTTGCAGGTTTTGCCGCACAGGTTTCATTGCGGCTTTCTGGCATACTGCTTCCTTTCTGGGTGATTACTTTGGTAGGTGGGTTCACTCGCATCGTGACCACCGTTGTATTTATTTTATTCAGTTGTATCTAATAATTCCATCAACCAAACTTGTATATTGTTTCAGACTTAGAAAACCAGTTGTGCATTATTTCGACCTTAGAGTCGCGCGTTGTATTATTATGGTTTTCATGATATTCTTGAGTCTCCTTTTGAGTTTTGATTCTCGCCCTTCGGCGTTGTATATTATACTGCTTGCGTGGTTGTGACCATCGATTGACGAAGAGCTAGCTCCCGTTTGGGGATGCCTTTTATCATTGCGCATATATTATTTTTGTTATACCCCATTCGGGGCCGGTTTTTACGAAGGAAACTCTGCCGAAATTTTCAGAAAAGACTAGAGATTTCAAAAATGCATGTTCGGCTTACTTATTTAAAAACCTTGCTTTTAAAACATGTTTTCTTTACTTCTTTAAAACTAGTTTTCCTTCATCTAGTATTTAAAATGGTTTTAGATTTCTGGGCTTTTGGCTTACTTGAATTAGATGAGGTCCTATAGACTTCATATGATTCAAGGGCCAGTCACGTGCAATTTTGGGTCGTGACAGTATATGCCATCCGCATTCGCCACTGGGCCTCGTCATCACCCGTTAGGTTACTTAACTAACGACAGAGCGGGGGCTGGACTAGCGCAGGTGTAAAACATATACAACATATACTACTATATATATAAATATATATAACATTCGTTCGAGGCATGATAATAAACAACATCACTGAATCTCAGCCAACAATACAAACTGGTGGATTATCTTGGAGCCCTGGGTTTCATTTGAGCCGCAAATAAAACCCGACGTTCCCGGTCGTGTGGATAGCTTATGCAATGAAAACCTGGACCCCTACGAGCAAGGCAAGTTACCCACCAATCCCAAAAGCAAGGCAACCCCCTTCAACAAAGTGAATGGGCCAACCGGCACTTCATGAAATCCGGTAACTTGGGCTCCCCTCCGTGGGTCAAACTATACCCCTTACGAGTGCGGCGATAGCCAACCAATTCTAGAATGAAGCCCCCTACGTCCTAATACCATGAGATGTAGGCTTATTGGCTTCTAGAACCCGGCTATTCGTGCACTCCACCACGGGGTAATCCTAGTACAGAAAAATAATATAATATGTACAAATGGTGATATCGACCTTAACCCGGTCGTGCCCCAATCAAATAATATACAACCCGACAAAGACGGCAGTCCACATGTCGGATGCTCGCCCCGCAATAACAAATGTACAAATGAATATAAACTGTACTGCTAACATTGCACCACATGCTATCCACAACGATTATCTAACCACAATCACAGCACAAGCACAGAATATCAACGTGAATATCATGTTCGCAAACTCGTCTAAAAGAACATAGAGCAATTAGACGAGTCAAACCGATCGAATGACATTCACGGTCGCAGATAAAAGTGAATATACTGATAAACGTTTAAACAGTGTTAAATTATCGACTTCGAAACACCCCGAATAGCCCCAAACAACTAGATTAAACCATATCAAAACTAGGCTAAACTAGCAATACCACTGAACCAACATTCCAGAGACCAGACCAAACCCAAAATACGAAACCCAAATTCCCAAAAAGGGCCAGCCAGCTCGGTTCTAAAGGCAATGTGCTCGGCCAAAAACAGGTGGAATTGGCTCGTATTTGGGGTGCAGTCTATGTGTCACATAAGAAGTCTTCTGCAGTTGCTAAAATAATTTTTGAAGACCAAATAAAATTCGACAAAAACTGGAATGTTCAGGGTACTGAATTGGAGTTGTTTCGGTTTCGATACTTTAACATCGTTTAAACTTGCTAGTGTAGGGTTTATGGGCTGGCTCTGATACCATGAAGGGTTACGCTGGCATCCCGACCATGTCCCGTGGCCAAATGCGGAACATAAATTTTACTACGATTAGAAACTTGGTACTAGAATAACACTATACCCGGATCTTAACCATAAACCTTAACTAGCAAATTAAGAAGCTATCTACTATGAGAAGAGTTTATACAAAGAGGCTCAAGTCCTTCTGGTCTTCACTCCACTCCTTTAGTATGCTCCTTGTAGTGCCCATGATCAAGCTTGAACTTCGGCCTCCTCGCGTCAATGATGATCCACCCGAGAGTACCAACTAAAAGCTCTTACCTCTAATATGAGGTAACTAAAGAATCTAGTGTGCTAATCTAGGTTGTTTAGGTGATGTAGAGAGTGATTAGGGATTAGTTAGTCTCTTAGACCCTTGGATTCTCAACTCATAAGAAACTTTAGGGTAAGAGGAAGAAGATGAGAGCTTGGAGGAGAGAGAGTGTGTGAGATATAATGAAATGAAAAATGGAAACCCTAGATAATTATGAAGCATAGAATAATATAAAATCAAGTATGCTTCAATAGTTGTCATATCAGTCACTAAGTGAGTCATCTAGTAGTCATGCTTCATTTAATGTAAATGAACAACTCATCCTCCACCTTATTTCATCATTTAATCAAAATGAATAAATAAGAAATGAGGTGTCATTTTCTAGAAGCACTCTTGCCAAAATTACAAGAATACCCCTCGTCCGTATATATATACCCGGATCCGTATTCCGAAAAATACGAATACCCAGAGACTAAATAATCCGATAATCTAATACTAAGATCTGGCTTAAACCAAAGCCCGCTAATATTATCTGCCCGAACATCATACATGCACAAGTGTACGTATGTGATCAAATCCTGCCGTAAAACCATACGGCCTCTATATCGTTTCGCCCGAACCAGGAAAACCTCTCTGTGGGACTCTAAAGACTCAATAGTACGCTGTTCATATCAGAAAACTGCATTCTAATACCGCTCATTCATTATCTATTTGTTGTATTTATCGGTACTATTAACCAGTGTCTGCTCAGTAATGCAGATTACAGGTACCCGTGACAAATAATGGAAATACATTCAAAAGCACGGATATATCATTTTAAAGCCGACACTTCAACCAGAACCGCAAACCGACCGATACTTCATGAGTTTCTTTTTGCAACAAGTTTGTGTACACATTTTTTTATCTAAATGGTCCAACACAAACAAGTGTGTGCACAAGACTTTTAGGCACATGTGGATATGAAGTAATGTGCATTCAATGCTAAAGATTATGTGTGGATTTAAAGATTCAAATCTCCTTCCAAAACTTAGTGCAAATCAAATTCAAATAGACAAATCATCATGGACCATGATGGGGGCAGCCATGAACTTAGGCACATGTGGAAATGAAGTAATAAGCATTTAACGCTAAAGATTATGTGTTAATTTGAAGATTCAAATTTCCCTCAAAGCACTGGGTGCAAACCAAGTCAAAACAGAGAAAATAAACTGGACCAAAGAGATAATGGGCACAACCAAAGACCACACAACAAATATGGGAAAATGTGCTCGGATTTGACCCGAGCACATGCACACAAAATCCGGTGTGGCCGGCCTAAAATGTCCAAAATGCACCCAGTTTTGTACAGTGGTGTAACACCTTAGAATGTGTTTAGTGGCTAATTATATTTTAATATATGGTTTTTAAAAAAAAGTTTACCAAATTGAATTTCAAATATTTTATCGTATTTAATGAATATTTTATTAGATTTCTCCTAGGCTTGCACACACTTGTGCATGTTATTAGGGTTGCAATTTCGGGTTTAATCATGATTAGCAACATGGTGAACTAACCATTCCCTAATCTAGTTTTATAGTTTTGTTTTAAGTGTTATGGGTTTTAAGTATGGATGGTTGTTTTTTAAAAAAAAGAAAGAAAAATAAAATGAAAAAGGATATTTATATGGGTTGATTTGTTGACCTTGAGAGAGAGAGAGAGAGAGCATGGTGCTACATGGCTTGTGCCATGCCTCATTAATGAAGAAAGAGAAAGAGAATGGGAGGGGTTTTTGATGTTTCTCTCATTCCTCACTTCTCACTCTCATGTCACTCATTCTCTCACTCTCATAAAAACACACACACACACACAAGCAACACCAGCAGCTGAGGCAGCAGCAGCTCCAGCAGAAGCATCAGCTTGCAGCAGCAACCGCTCTAGACAGCATAGCAGCAGCCACAACACCAACAGCAGCAGCTCAAGCAAGCAGCAGCAACAGCAGAAGGCATCAGCATCAGCAGCAGCAGCAGCTCATGCAACAGCCGTAGCAGCAAGTAGCTTCAGTAGCAGCAACAGCATCAGCAGCAGCTTCTGGCAGCAGCAGCAGAGGCCCCAGAAACTTGCAGCAGCTGTTCTTCCTCCATACACTTCTTCTCCTGCTTCCTAGGACCCTTTAGGGTATATTTTCTGAACTCAATTCCCTTTCTTGTTAAGCTTGTGTGTTTTTTAGCATCGGTTTGTGTTAAACTATGAGTTTAGTGCTAAATATGGTGAATTGGGTGGAATTTTGGTTAGGTCATGATTGTGTTGGTAAACCCTACCTATTTAAGTGTTGTTAGGGGTCACTTTAACTGAGTTTAACCCAGATTTCACTAAAATACAATAGGGTTTACGTTTTGTGCAAAATATCGTATTTTGGTGTCGATTTGCGACATCTGGAACCTGCTATGACCCGGGAAGTTTACTGAAAAATTAAGCAAAATTGTAGTGATGTACTAGGGACACTGGGGCACCACCTGAGGCACGCCACCCAGGCGACCGTCCAGGGCCGGCGACGGCAAAGGGGATGTCCGGCGACGCCGGCTCTGCATGGGAGTTTGGGTTTGGGTTTTTCTCTGTTGGTGTCTGCAGTGGTTTGGGTTTTGTTGGTCTTGTTTGTTTGTTTAGTTTTCACAGTATGCAAAATCTGGGATCGTTAGGCAGTTTCTAGTGTTTTGTGTGCGCGCGATATGTTATACGACACGGATCGTGTTATTTGCGTGGTTTTGCTCTTAAGTCGTTTTCGTCGTGTCGCTACGCACGTTAGCCACAATACGAACACTTGAGAGTAAGTTTTGTGTTGTTGCATCGGTCTAGTGTAGTGTGTACGTGATTTGGGTATGTTATTAATATATATTTGCTTTATTGTTTTAATGTTGCAGGTTCGTAGGCGGAGACTATGGACACTGCTACAGGGGGGAAACAGGTGGTAGGATTCACCTAGCGTGGAGCGCTGGTGAGTAGATTTAACATCTACAGGAGAATCGCCAGCATGGCGTTATGCGTCTGGGCTAGGATTCTAATACTTGTCGCATATTCTACGTTATTATTAGAATTTCGCCTTTACCCCTTTACTTAGATGTTGTATTTAGACTAGTAGCCGTAGGACACTGCACAAATTATTAACGATTCATGTTGCACGAGCACTGATTTTATGCTACACACACCGTCAATAATTTCCATGTCACACATAAACCACTTATAGATAATATATTGCTTGGTTAGGTACCTTGTGACATTGATTCGTACTGCTTATCACATATGACATTTACCATACCTGTATACCTATAGAGTATCGTACCATTAGTGATAGGTACATATACCCTTTACGATACAGCTACAGGTATACCTTGCTCATATTTTACTTATACCCAGGGGGTATACTACATCATTTACTTATAGGTAGACACATATACCTAGCTATACCTTATTGATTTCGCATACATCTGGTTTCAGCTACATATTTTCCTTTATGTGCTCGCATTTCAGTTATATCACACATATTTATTCCTGGATTTTCGCATTGTTATATGGATTTTTTCATGATGTTTTCTGGATTTGGGAACCGTGGGAGTTCATGAAATTATGCATTAATTGAAAAACCCGGTTTCCTTGATATGATATTTGAGCATCCACCATGAGTTTTATCGGTTCTGATCTATATATACCCCTACGAGGAGGCGTCGAGGCCGTAAAGGGTACATTGTGGGGCCCGGAGGTAACCCGGGGCAAGAAAGGGATGTCGATGTACCACGCCGATGAGCCCGGCAGGGGAGCTATACCATCCGGTGACAGTACCAATGACTCGGCAACGATCAAGAGGATACCGTTGGGAGTCATGTACGTATGGATAAGTGAAAAGACGAGGGTCAGAGCTAGGCACTCGTGCTTTTTAGGATAGCGTATGATACGTACCTATCAGGATGCTAGTCTTGGTGACGGCATCTGATAGATCAGTATTTCTGTGTCGATACTTGGCACATTGGTTTTCATGATATTTCCAATTACCTTGTATATATAACAGGGGATTTAGCCGTTGTTATATATACCCTTACACCAATATTAGTGGAGTGGGACGCTAATATATGTGTATTGATCCCATCATATTTTTTTCTGCAAATATATATTTAGGATGTTAGAATTTTACTTGAGATTTGATTTGGGATATAGGTGATTCATTGAGATTGGATATTTGATATATATGAGATTGCTGATTTATACATTCGAAATATAGGAGATCTATTCGATATTGTATATTGAGGAGATGTGAGACTTATATGATATGAGAGCCCAACTTGGGGGCTGATTTGAGGAATTATGAATTTGAGTGTCTAGATGGATTGTGATCCTACCACGATGTAAGGATTCCGTGGAAATGACATATTTCACTCCATACCTCATACCTATTTATTTATGCACTGTTCATGTATTAGTAGTACCTGTTAGTGTACCCTTCATGATTGCTGCATATCTACATTCTCATATCCCTATCGCATGATTATTGCATACTATTGTCATATCACTATTGCTTCATATATTGGTTGTACCTGTTAGTGTACTTTCCATTATTCTGCACTCATATGACTTATTATTACAGCAAATCGCATATCTTAGATTCAAGCTGTACGTGCATACTTGCGATTACCTGCATATGTTATCTACTATTCATGAGTTGGCAACTCACCCCCGTTGTACCACAATTGTTTTGCAGGGTGTTTCCCCAGAGTAGTCGAGGCAGGCTATTCATCTATCATCTTTTGCTACAGATACCGCATCGGCTCACAGTGTGCTATTTTGCTTAGGTGGATTTTGGTGGTTATCTGTATTTTGTATTGTACATTCGTTGTATCTTGTACTCTCCATCTACTATTATGTTGTTGACTTAGAGACTTGGTGAGGACGTTATTGTCTACTATTTGTGGATTTGTTGTCTTTTATACAGCTTTATCTCTATTGTCTTTATTTCTTCGCTACAACGTCGTATATTTGTGGTGGTGGTGATTGTTTTCCGCCTTTGGGCGTGTATTTTCTCCCATTTGGGGATGTTTTATTTATCTTTATTGTTGTACCCATTTTGGGGTCAGTTTTTACAAAGGGGGTGTTGCCAAAATTTTAAAGAAAGAAGTTGGACTTTTAAAGAATTTGGGTTGTGATTTCAAATGTTTCAAAAATGCTATTATCTTTTCTTGTCTTCTTTTTATGGTTTAGATTTCTGGGTTTTGGCTTTCTTTTACTACGTTACGTCTTTAGGCGTTACGTAGTATTAGGGCCGTCACGTGCCAATTTCGGGTCGTGACAAAGTTGGTATCAGAGCGCTAGGTTTTACCTTTCAGAGTGTAAGATGACCTTGGTATGATGGAGTAGGTAGCTTAAGCAGAGTAACGTAGTGTGTGCATGTCTGCAGCATACTCACGATGCGGTGCTTCGCCTAAAGTGACCTAAGTACAAATCGCTTGAAATTCCTTCCTTGATGATTCATATCCTTGTGATTCGATTTCCTTATTCTTATCGAATCTTATCCCTATTTATAGCCTTGGCACCGATGACTATGGGGACTAAGAGTGATGCAGCGAGGGCCGAGGTCAGAGTTGGTTCGGGTGAGACGAACACTGACCAGGATGGCACGCTAGTTGCACAGGTGCAGACGGATCATCCTTCGACAGATAGTATCGCTAGGCATGTGGCAGAGATGCAGGATTCCGCCAGACTATGAGTTCATTGGTTGATGTCGTTCGGGAGCTACGACAGGAGGTTGTCACCCCTGTTACTCAGTTGTCCCTTGCGATCAGCATGCAGCAGTCCGTCACCTACATAGCACTAATGATTGCAGCTCTAGTTGACGAGGCACCTATTCCAGAGACTCTGAGAGTTCCAGGACAGTGGAGGACTCGTACCAGTGTACCAGCCCAGAGACAGAGGTTTGGTCATCGAGACAGATTTCGTGGCCGTCGCGGGAGTAGCAAAGTCTTAGGACGAGGACAGTCGTCCAGCTCTCATCCCCAGGAGGGTCAGCAGTCACCACATGGATGTTTTCGATGCGGAAGCCTTCAGCACTTCGTCAGACATTGTTCCTTAGCACCTCGTCAGGATCGTATTCAGAGAGATCGTGGACGTGGAAGGTTCACTCAGAGGAGTCGGTCTACCAGAGGAGTTCAGCTAGTTGCGGGAAGGGGGCAGACACTGGAGTTTGCTTCTACTCATCGGGACGCGCAGGCGTCCAATGCAGAGTTTTCAGGTATCCTTAATTTGCATGTTCTTTTGATGTATCTGTTTGTTTTTCACCTTATACCGTGTTAGGTAGATTAGCCGTTTGTTTGTGTTAATTTCTGTCAGCGGTTCTTTTGTTGCGCAACACGTATTTCAGTCGTGTGGCAATCGGATAGGAGATAGAGATGCTTCCGTCGTTTTGGATCCTTCTGGAGAGGTTGGATTTGACGTTCTCCTAAGCATGGACTGGTTAGCTACGTGTTAGGCGTCTGTGGACTACAATGAGGAAACAGTCAGGGTTGTTTTCCCGGCAAGTCAATTCTTGTTGTACAGGTGGATAGTTGTACCGCATCTCACAGCTTGAATTCAGCCTTCTTCGCTAGTCGGCTTTTGAGGAAATGTCGTGGAATCTTGGCGTTCATTCGTGATACCATAGCCATAGTTAGGATTGTTGGACCGGGTTCCTTTCGTGCGAGAGTTTTCCGACGTTGTTCCAGATGGGCCGGCGAAGCTTAGGGATCTTAAGGATCAGCTGCAGAGTTGTTGTTTGGGGAGTTTTGTGCGTCTGAGTGTTTCGCTTTTAGGAAGCTCCTATTTCTGTTCATCAAAGAGAAATACGGCAGTTTGAGGTTGTGTATCGACGGATCGTTAATTGAACCGGCTTACGGTGCGGATAGGTATCCATTACCTCGCATTGACGATTTCTTCGATCAGCTCCACAATGCGAGACATTTTCTAAGTTTGTTTGGGATCAGGTCATCATTATTGCGGGTTCGGAGTGATGGCATTCCGAAGACTGCCTTATGCGTGCTACGGGCTTGGTGTGTTTTAGTGAGTCATTGGATTCACTGATGCCCTAGCATCATTCGTAGATATGATGAACCGGATTTCTTCAAGCCGTTCCTCGACCAGTTATTGTTGTGTTATTTACGACATTCTGGTCTATTTAATGCGTCTTGAGGGACAGGAGTAGCACTTGCGGATTTGTTATGCAGATACTGGGAGAGCACCAGCAGTTTGCTAGATTCTCGGAGTGTTCCTTCAGGCTTGTTTATGTTGACTACTAGGTCTGGTAGTCACGGGAGACGGTTTTGTATAGTTCCGAGAAAGATCGTGGCCGTACAGCTTAGGCCCAGACTTGTGTGCAGGACGGAGGTCCGCAAATTTTGGGCTTAGCAGGTTTTTACCGCCATTTCATGCATGATTGCTAGTGTAGTGCTGCACCGTCGACTGAATCGACTGGAATGGAGGTTTCTTTTTCTTGAGACTGAGGCATGTGTGCAGAGTTTTCGGCAGTTGAAGATTATGTTAACAACTGCATCAGTTCTTTCCTTGCTTTTGGTTCGGGCGACCTTGTTGTTTAACTGTAATGTTTCTTGAGTGGGCTCGAGAGTGTACTGAGGTGACACTATAGAGTTATCTCTTTTGCTTCCCTACATTTGGAGGAAGTACGAGAAAGATATTCCACTCATGATCTGGAGATGGCCGCGGTGGTTTTGCGTTGGAGATTTGGAGACACTATTTGTTCGGGAGTCGTGTCAGATTTTTATAGACCACCAGAGCTTAATGTACATCTTCCTGCAGCGGATTTTGATTATTGTGATAGTCTTCTGCAGATTTACAGTTCTTGTGTGATCGTTGAGTACAGCTTAAGTTCGTCTCTACTGAGGGGACAGCTTGCTCATGTCCGCGCCCGACCACTTTTCTTTAATCGCTTTCGCGAGACATTGCCCACAGATGCTCGTTCGTCAGAGATACTTGAGCATACTCGGCTGGGTAATGATTCAGAATCCTTGAGTTGTGACACGGTGTGCTAAGTTAGGGACGCGTTTGTGTACCTGATGTTATCGGGTAGAGACATGAAATCCTAGAACAGGCACATCAGTCAACTCTCTGTTTTCATTCGAGTTCCACCAACATTGATGTGACTTGTGTGATAGTTACGGGTGGGAAAGGATGTAAATAGAAGCTTTGGGTTTCGTTTCAACGTGTCTGTCTTGTTGTGTGCTTGGGTTGAGCATCTGAGGCCGGCTGGAGAGTTGAAACCTTTAACCGTTCCGAAATAGGAGTGGGAGCAGATCTCCAAGAATTTCGTTATGGTGTCTACTCAGGGTTAGTCAGGGTGTGACTCCATTCGGATTCTTGTCGTCCGGTTATACTCAGTTTGCTCAGTTGTTCTTTGTTAAGTTGTGTGTTTGTGTTAATTGTGTCGGCAGTTGGGGATCGTCACTCGCCATTGCTAGAGTTCTCCTTCAATAGCTGTTATCAGGAGACACTCCAATTGGCAACCTTTAGGTTTAGGGGTTAGGTCGTGTCGATCACCAGTCTGTTGTTTTTCTGACTCTGCGTAGTAAGATTTTGGACCCCAGCTAGTCTAGAGACTTCGGAGATTATCCAGTTGTTTCAGGTTAGGATGAGAATTGTCCATTGCGGACAGAGGTCTTATGCCGACCGTGTTGGTCGTAGGCTTGAGTTCGCAGTGGTAAATCATGTATTCCTGCGGATTTTTCCGATAAATGACGTGTTGAGTTTTGGGAAGCTTATCCCAGGATTGTAGGTCCTTCGAGATCCTATAAGCGAGTTAGTTTCGTTGCCTTTAGGTTGGCACTTCCGCCCAGATTATTGAGTTTTCACCCCGTATTCTTTGTGATGAAACTTTACCATTACCTTCATGACCTTTCTCACATGATTTAGCACCAGACCATTTATCTTGGACGCGATCGTTTCACTCACCGGCAACCAATGTGTTAAGGGCTCGGCGGGTGGAGAAACGTCGGTCAAGGGTCTTGCCATCTGTGAAGGGCTTTCTTGGACGTAGCCGTATAGTGAGGTAATAACTTGGGAGGCTGCGAGCGAGATTTGAGAGTTGTAATCTTCTCTTTGAAGGTACGCGTAGCAGTATATTTTTTTAATTCGGGGACGAATTTCTTTTAAGGGGGGAAGATTATAACACCTTAGAATGTGTTTAGTGGCTAATTATATTTTAATATATGGTTTTTAAAAAAAAGTTCACCAAATTGAATTTAAAATATTTTATCCTATTTAATGAATATTTTATTAGATTTTTCCTAGGCTTGCACACACTTGTGCATGTTAACTAGGGTTGTAATTTGGGGTTTAATCATGATTAGCAACATGCTCAATTAACCATTCCCTAATCTAGTTTTATAGTTTTGTTTTAAGTGTTATGGGTTTTAAGTATGGATGGTTGTTTTTTTTATAAAAAAAAAAAGAAAAATAAAATGAAAAAGGATTTTTATATGGGTTGATTTGTTGACCTTGAGAGAGAGAGAGAGAGAGAGCATGGTGCTACATGGCTTGTGCCATGCCTCATTAATGAAGAAAGAGAAAGAGAATGGGAGGGGTTTTTGATGTTTCTCTCATTCCTCACTTCTCACTCTCATGTCACTCATTCTCTCACTCTCATAAACACTCACACACACACAAGCAACACCAGCAGCTGAGGCAGCAGCAGCTTCAGCAGAAGCATCAGCTTGCAGCAGCAGCAGCTCTAGACAGCACAGCAGCAGCCACAACACCAACAGCAGCAGCTCAAGCAAGCAGCAACAACAGCAGAAGGCATCAACATCAGCATCAGCAGCAGCTCATGCAACAGCCGCAGCAGCAAGCAGCTTCAGTAGCAGCAACAGCATAAGCAGCAGCTTCTGGCAGCAGCAGCAGAGGCCCCAGAAACTTGCAGTAGCTCTTCTTCCTCCATACACTTCTTCTCCTGCTTCCTAGGACCCTTTAGGGTATATTTTCTGAACTCAATTCCCTTTCTTGTTAAGCTTGTGTGTTTATTAGCATCGGTTTGTGTTATATTATGAGTTTAGTGCTAAATATGGTGAATTCGGTGGAATTTTGGTTAGGTCATGATTGTGTTGGTAAACCCTACCTATTTAAGTGTTGTTAGGGTCACATTAACTGAGTTTAACCCAGAATTCACTAAAATACCGTAGGGTTTACGTTTTGTGCAAAATATCGTATTTGGGTGTCGATTTGCGACATCTGGAACCTGCTGTGACCTGGGAAGTTTACTGAAAAATTAAGAAAAATTGTAGTGATGTACTAGGGACACTGGGCACCACCTGAGGCATGACACCCAGGCCACCGGCCAGGGCCGGAGACGGCAAAGAGGAGGTCCGGCGACGCCGGCTTTACATGGGAGTTTGGGTTTGGGTTTTTCTCTGTTGGTGTCTACAGTGGTTTGGATTCTGTTGGTCTTTTTTGTTTGTTTAGTTTTCACAGTATGCAAAATCTGGGATCGTTAGGCAGTTTCTAGTGTTTTGTGTCTGTGCGATACGTTATACGACACGGATCGTGCTGTTTGCGTGGTTTTGCTCTTAAGTCGTTTTCATCGTGTCGCTACGCACGTTAGCCACAATACGAACACTTGAGAGTATGTTTTGTGTTGTTGCGTCGGTCTAGTGTAGTGTGTACGTGATTTGGGTATGTTATTAATATATATTTGCTTTATTGTTTTAATGTTGCAGGATCGCAGGCGGGGACTACGGACACTGCTACAGGGGGAAACAGGTGGTAGGATTCACCTAGCGTGGAGCGCTGGTGAGTAGATTTAACATCTACAGGGGAATCGCCCGCATGGAGTTATGCGTCTGGGCTAGGATTCTAATACTTTTCGCATATCCTACGTTATTATTAGAATTGCGCCTTTACCTCATTACTTTGATGTTGTATTAGGACTAGTAGCCGTAAGACACTGCACAAATTATTGACGATTCATGTTGCACGAGCACTGATTGTATGCTACACACACCGTCAATAATTGCCATGTCACACACAAACCACTTATAGATAATATATTGCTTGGTTAGGGACCTTGTGACATTGATTCGTACTTCTTATCACATATGACATTTACCATACCTGTATACCTTTAGAGTATCATACCATTAGTGATAGGTACATATACCCTTTACGATACAGCTACATGTATACCTTGCTCATATTTTACTTATACCCAGGGGGATATACTACATCATTTACTTATAGGTAGACACCTATACCTAGCTATACCTTATTGATTTTGCATACATCCGGTTTCAGCTACATATTTTCCTTTATATGCTCGCATTTCAGATATATCGCACATATTTATTCCAGGATTTTCTCATTGTTATAAGGATTTTTTCATGATGTTTTCTGGATTTGGGAACCGTGGGAGTTCATGAAATTATGCATTAATTGAAAAACCCGGTTTCCTTGATATGATATTTGAGCATCCACCATGAGTTTTATCGGTTCTGATCTATATATACCCCTACGAGGAGGCGTCGAGGCCGTAGAGGGTGCATGGTGGGGCCCGGAGGTACCCCGAGGCAAGAAAGGGATGTCGATGTACCACGCCGATGAGCCCGGCAGGGGAGCCATACCATCCGGTGACAGTACCAATGACTCGGCGGTGATCAAGAGGATACCGTTGGGAGTCATGTACGTATGGATACGTGAAAAGACGAGGGTCAGAACTAGGCACTCGTGCTTTTCAGGATAGCGTATGATACGTACCTATCAGGATGCTAGTCTTGGTGACGGCATCTGATAGATCAGTATTTCTGTGTCGATGCTTGGCACATTGGTTTTCATGATATTTCCAATTACCTTGTATATATAACAGGGGATTTAGCCGTTGTTATATATACCCTTACACCAATATTAGTGGAGTGGGACGCTAATATATGTGTATTGACCCCATCATATTTATATTTGCAAATATTTATTTTGGATGTTAGAATTTTACTTGAGATTTGATTTGGGATATAGGTGATTCATTGAGATTGGATATTTGATATATATGAGATTTCTGATTTGTACATTCGGAATATAGGAGATCTATTCGATATTGTACATTGAGGAGATGTGAGACTTATATGATATGAGAGCCCAACTTGGGGGCTGATTTGAGGAATTGTGAATTTGAGTGTCTTGATGGATTGTGATCCTACGACGATGTCAGGATTCCGTGGAAATGACATATTTCACTCCATACCTCATACCTATTTATTTATGCACTGTTCATGTATTAGTAGTACATGTTAGTGTACCCTTCATGATTGCTGCATATCTACATTCTCATATCCCTATCGCATGATTATTGCATACTATTGTCATATCACTATTGCTTCATATATTGGTTGTACCTGTTAGTGTACTTTCCATTATTCTGCACTCATATGACTTATTATTACTGCAAATCGTATATTTTAGATTTACACTGTACGTGCATACTTGCGATTACCTGCATATGTTTTCTACTATTCACGAGTTGGCAACTCACCCCCGTTGTGCCACAGTTGTTTTGCAGGGTGTTTCCCCAGAGTAGTCGAGACAGGCTATTCATCTATCATCTTTTGCTACAGATACCGCATCGGCTCACAGTGTGTTATTTTGCTTAGGTGGGTTTTGGTGGTTATCTGTATTTTGTATTGTACATTCGTTGTATCTTGTACTCTCCATTTACTATTATGTTGTTGACTTAGAGACTTGGTGAGGACGTTATTATATATTATTTGTGGATTTGTTGTCTTTTATACAGCTTTATCTTTATTGTCTTTATTTCTTCGCTACGGCGTCGTATATTTGTGGTGGTGATTGTTTTCCGATTTTGGGCGTGTATTTTCTCCCGTTTGGGGATGGTTTATTTATCTTTATTGTTGTACCCATTTTGGGGTCAGTTTTTACGAAGGGGGTGTTGCCAAAATTTTAATGAAAAAGTTGGACTTTTAAAGAATTTGGCTTGTGATTTCAAATGTTTCAAAACTGCTATTATCTTTTCTTGTCTTCTTTTTATGGTTTAGATTTCTGGGTTTTGGCTTTCTTTAACTGTGTTACGTCTTTAGGCGTTGCGTAGTATTAGGGCCGTCACGTGCCAATTTCGGGTCATGACAAGTGCATCCCTTGCTGCCATCTCGTCTCATTTTTATTGTTTGCTTGATTTTCTTTAGAGCCTATAAATACAGACCAGATGCCAAAGGGAAAAGGGACTACTTTATTTTGTTTTGTTTTAGAATTCTTGTAATTTCTCTTTTAATTCTTAAGCTCTTGCCCCTTTGCCTTGACCTTGCAACTTCTCATTTGAACTTGCAAACTTAAGACTTAGGTTCTTGACTTCAAAATCTCTTGTAACTTGTTTGCAAATCAATAAAAAGTTCTCATTTTTATTACTTGTCTTGTTCTATTTTACATATTTGCAATTGTGAAATTCTTTCTTTACTTTGATCTTGCAACCTTTTAAGTGAGCTTGCAACCTTAAACTTTGGTATTTGGATTTCACATTTCACCGAGCTTAAGAACACTTGGAGATATTAGCACTTGGATTCATCGGTTCTCTTTTTATCTTTCTTTTCTTGCATTTTTTTATTATGTTCCTTCCTCTTTTCTCTTTTGTTTATTTCTACTTTATAAATATGTGTGAGTAACCTATTTACTTGTTAAGGGTGTAATACGGTTAGATTGTATTTGAAGATGTTCTTTGCTAAATCTTTAAAAACCTTAAAACTTTGCAATTGAAACTCCGTGCAGATCACTCGCAATTCCGCTCCACTAGGCATCTTATCCTACCACGATAGCGATGATTCCTAATCATGAACGGATTGCTAGTGGTTTGCTGAAGGCTAAAATCAAGAGATAACAACGAAAGGACAAGGGACAAGGAAAACGGATTTAACGAAATGCCGCAAATACCATATTTCAGGTTCCCTAATCCGCGTTTTTACCTATTGCTTTAGTGTCAATACCAAAGTTGGGGCTATAAGGAATCGGCAAACATCACCTTCATACAATCTAACCTATTACTACCCTTAACAAGTCTCTTTTTTTATACATATCCTTGTTACGATATTTAGTTTAACCAACAAATCAAAACACATTGTTAACTGATTAAAACAAGCCAAAAAACTTACCATCTCCCTGCGGACGACCCGTACTCATCGCGGCTCGCTATAAGCGACACCGTTTTGATTGCGGTAATTTCAAAACTCTTTTTAAATACGACACGGTGAAACCTTAACAATCAAATGGCGCCATTACCGGGGAGACGGTAACGCTTTTATACTTGTAGTCTCGGGTTAATTTGTGCATATTTTGTATAAAATTAACTTTCTAACATATTCAAACGGATAAAACCATTCTTTTTAAAACCAACACAAACACAATAACATTCTTTTTTCTTCTCTGGATTTGTATTCCGCAAACACTCGGTGGTTTAATGAAATAAATCAAGTTATAAAATTGGAATGACATTACTTCACTTAGACAACACACAAATTTGAGCCCATTCCCTCACACAAAAACCGGCGACAACACCCTCATTTCCGAGCTCACCGGCCTTGGTGTGGCCTTTTCACTTTTGGTTTTTTGTGTTGCCTCCAGTGTTCTAATATAATTCCATTTTTATTGTTTTATTTTCTTAATTATTTGTGTTCAGAATTTTGGCTATCCATCTCGCTTTTTGGCTCAAATATCCGTATTTTTCCGACATATGCAGATTTGATGGATTGTGAGTAGTGATCGTGCGGAACAAGGGGCATTTTCAAGTACAAGGGTAGTGAACACTTAGTGCCAAAGATCCGAGTAGTTGGACCCGCGCAAGCGAACCATTTGACCACTCGGAGGCAATATCGACACGAATTTCTTAAACTCGATACTTTTTGGTATGTATTTTTCTAAACTTCCCTTCTCAAACCCGACGCTCCAATATTCTTGTCTTTGCACGATTCTTAGCAACATCGTCGCAAAAAGACAAAGAAAAAAACTAACCGTATTTGTTGCAGCGCCACATTTAAAGTAAAAAAACGAATTGAATGATTGTTTGAAAACAAAACTTTGTTGAATTTGCGCATTGCATCATTTAATACGGACTTAAGGGGCTCTAACACCAATCCAGATTTGGTGGGGATTTCATCACCCTTCCTAAGACCCCGGAAATCACTAATTGCATAAGTGTCACCTCAAGTTTAATAAAAAATATCTAGACTCAGCCAACTAAGGACTTGTCGCGCTCAATAGGACAACAGAAGATCGTAGGCATTCAGTCGTTTATCTAAACATGACTCTTGTGGTGCCTAGGCTAGACAAGTGAGGAGGTAATTTTAAAAGGCCCGTCTCACGGTGATTCATGAGCGGAACCCTCCTTACCTCACTTGTGCTTCTCTGGCCACAAGTGGCTGTGAAGAGTCGATTTGTGGGTTCTCTCACAATTTGTCGCTTTGGAACAGTTAGTGAAAGGTTCCTAGGCACCCTAGTGGGTTCTCACAAGGCATCGAACATGCCAAATTAAAATTTTTAGTGCCGAGAAACCCTAGACTACGGATCTTTAACTAGATGTTTAGGCGAAATAGAAAGCTAGTTAACAGTTAACTACTATGATACGGATATACAACCTTTGTAGATCCGGATTTCCACCTCCACGGCTCCGCAACGTCATGTCCTCGCTGTCCATCATGAATCCTCGACTCGATCATCGGCTTCATCGGGAAAGCAAGCGGAATAGCTCGTCGGCTTTGTGTCAAAGACGATCTACGTCGAGGTTGCACAAACTCAAGCTCCGACTTCACAAACTTGTGAAACTTGTGAAGTAAACACCCAAAACAACTTGGCAAGAGGTAGAGGGTGAAGAAATAGGAGGTGGGTTCACTTTGGATTTGGATTTAACTCACTAAAGCTCAAGTTGCCATTGGAGTAGCAAGCTTGAAGAAGAAGAAGAAGATGAGCTCTAGAAAAAATTATGATAAGTATATACTTAAAAATAAATATAAAACAAATACTTATCATAACTTAAACTAGGGTTAAGTGTAGAGAATTAACCATGGTCACTTTGATGGGTTAGGGTTAAGCATGAAGATAAGGATGGTTAGCATAGTCAAAGTTTCATGAAGCTTCAATAAAATGACAAAGAAAGCCACCATTCTCATCTTATTGTTTTCCAAATAAATAAATAAATAAATAAGTAAATAAATGAAAATGCAAAACCCTAATTATCATATTAACCATGGATTAATTTTATACACTTAACTAAATGATCAAGTATCATCAAACATGATACAGAAAAGTGCACGAAAGTATATCACATATACAATGTGCAATCCAAGTGAGAAAAATCCGTTTAAAGTGAACCAATACTAGTTAATGCAAAGTAATATATCAAATATATAATTATACATTAAATCATTAAATCAACACTTGATTCAATGATCCGGTCATGTCGCACATAACCAACTAGTATTCAATGCATCGATTTATCGAATCAATGATTCAATAACTAGGTCATATCGAATATAACCAATCGAAACATATATCGCGAGAATGAAATGCCGTATCACATACACGCATTATTCTCGGTCCTGCACATATCTCATATGCGCTCCTATTTCGTTTCGCTTGAGCCAGGAAACCTCTGTGTAGGACTCTAAAGACTCGTCAATACGCCGGTAGCAGATGATGATCATATCAAGCACCCACAAGCCGCAAGCGGTCTGCCAAACGTAACGGCCACCCGGGTATTGAGCGATCAGAAGATCGACGAGCTAGCCCGCTCACACTCCTGCGAATCCGACCAGTAACACTTACCATACAGTCAAGTCTCTTCGTCAGATACGTCGCATATCAAGTCTAGGGGTGGTATACGTCAGACCCCAATAACCCGATAAGTCATGCTGATATGAGGCTCGTAACGGGTCGAGAAACTACTGGTAACACTTACCAGCAAATCTCTGATCAGCCCTGGCCAGGGACTTACCTGTTACGGCCAATCGAGCACAGCGCAACATCAACTCCCAATACCGGGAGAGACGAAACCCCTCCTATCGCTCATTGCCTCCATGTGACTCGGGACTGTACCCAAAGACCACCGTTTTGCACGCCCTCATGGACGTGGTAAGGTGGAGATCAAAGCACAGTGGGAATCACACAAGACTCTATGACGATCTCGGGTCTACAGACTAACCTGTACAAGTGTCACCTGAGAACTGCCATCTGACGTGAGGTATAATACCATCTGGGAGTTCTCGGCGAGTCCGTCCAGTGTACCCAGTTTCCACTGAGCACCCGTATACCATCTCTGATGTCAAACACCAATGGATATGGGATCATCCATCGCCCATCACATGGGTCGAGAAGCGTATACGCTAGTCTACTCTGGTATGTCGATGCCCCGTCTCGAGATACCCACGACTAGGGACCTTGAAGGATGTACTTATGGACTACCATGTTCCCACTAGTATGATCTGCATCATAGTCTAGGTAGTCAAGTACAAATCCTAAGGGCTTTACCAACATGTAACTATAAGACAGTATAAAGAGACTAGTGTACATGTTAAGATAAATGGCAACCAGATAGCATACTATCATGTCGAGCAAGAAAGTCATCTCTATATATGTCCAAGCATCCAATAATATACATCATCTGTACAATACTGGCCTCTAGGGCATACATACAACTAACAATCTCCCACTTGCACTAGGGCCAGCTGCTGTAGTATCTCATACCGAGCATCCCGAAGAGTCTCTCAAACTGTATCTGGGGAATGGCCTTCGTGAGTGGATCCGCCGTGTTGTTCTTCGTGTCAACTCTCCTGACCTCGATCTCCCGGCGATCAACTATCTCCCGGATCAGGTGATACCGCCTCAGAATATGCCTGGACCGTTGATGGGACCTGGGTTCCTTGGCCAAAGCCACCGCTCCATTGTTATCGCAATACAAAGGTATTGGATGCTCAATGGATGGAACCACTCCAAGTTCAGTAATGAACTTCTTGATCCAGACAGCCTCTTTGGCAGCATCGTTGGCAGCGATGTATTCAGCCTCCATCGTCGAGTCTGCCACGGTTTCCTGCTTAGAACTCTTCCAGCTAACCGCCCCTCCGTAAAGGGTAAAGACAAAACCCGACTGCGACTTAGAGTCGTCCTTATCACTCTGGAAGCTCGAATCGGTAAAGGACTCCACTTGGAGTTCTCCGTTACCATACACCAAGAACATATCTCTAGTCCTTCGCAAGTACTTGAGAATGCTCTTCACAGCTGTCCAGTGACTCTCTCCAGGATCAGCTTGATACCTGCTCACTACACTTAGTGAGTATGCTACATCGGGTCTAGTACATAGCATCGCATACATGATAGAGCCTACCGCCGAAGCATAGGGTATCCCTTGCATGCGAGCTCTTTCCAAATCAGTCTTGGGAGACATCTCTTTGGAGAGAGTGACTCCAGAGATCGTGGGTAAGTTCCCACGCTTGGACTCTTCCATACTAAACCTCTTTAGTACGGTGTCAATGTACCTGGATTGGGACAATCCCAAAATCCGTTTGGATCTATCTCTATAGATCCTGATTCCCAATATGCATGAGGCATCACCAAGATCTTTCATTGAGAATCTTTGTGATAAGAAGAGCTTGACCGATTGCAGCATAGGAATATCATTTCCTATCAAGAGTATGTCGTCCACGTACAATACGAGGAAGACAACCTTACTCTCTGCCACCTTCTTGTAGATACAAGGTTCATCTGGATTTTTGACGAAATCAAACTCTTTGATTACGACGTCAAAGCAGATGTTCCAACTCCGCGATGCTTGCTTTAATCCATAAATGGATTTAAGCAGCTTGCACACCTTCCCGCTGCTCCCACTGTCTACGAAGCCCTCTGGCTGAGTCATGTACACGCACTCTTCTAAATCACCATTTAGAAAGGCGGTCTTAACATCCATTTGCCAGATTTCGTAGTCATGAAAAGCAGCAATGGCAAGCATGATTCGGATGGATTTAAGCATAGCCACTGGAGAAAAGGTCTCGTCATAGTCCACACCTGGTCTTTGACGAAAACCCTTTGCTACAAGTCTAGCTTTGAAAGTCTCCACTTTCCCATCTACACCAAGTTTCTTCTTGAAGATCCACTTGCTCCCAATGGGTTTTACCCCTTCAGGAGCAACTTCCAAAGTCCATACTTTGTTGGTGTACATGGAATCCATCTCGGACCGCATAGCATCCAGCCATTTTACTGAGTCCCCACTCGTGATGGCCTGCTCGAAGCTAGTTGGGTCATCATCCTCCATGATGCAATCCTCGCTCCCACCGTCCATGAGAAAACCGTAGTATCTCTCAGGTTGGCGAGGAACCCTACTAGATCGGCGGAGAGGCTGAGGTTTATCGGGTACTACCGAATCTTCTTGTTCCACTAAATCTTCAGTTATAGTTTGTGTTTCTGGAACTTCTTCCAGTTCTACCTCAGAGCCACTAATCTCTTTTGCAAGAAATTCCTTTTCTAAAAAGGTGGCATGTTGAGCAATAAACACTTTTTGTTGTTCACTGTGGTAGAAGAGATATCCATTTGAATGTTTAGGATATCCCACAAACTTGCATAGAACTGACCGTGCCTCGAGTTTATCTGGATTTTGCCTTTTGACATAGGCCAGACAACCCCATATCTTAACTCGTTTAAGACATGGTCTCTTCCCACTCCATATCTCATATGGTGTGGTAGGTACAGATTTAGTTGGAACTTGATTCAATAGGTATGCCGCTGCTTCAAGCGCATACCCCCAGAAGGAAATAGGTAATTCAGCTGTACTCATCATAGAGCGCACCATATCTAATAGGGTGCGATTCCTCCGCTCCGATACACCGTTGTGCTGTGGTGTATAAGGAGGAGTAAGCTGAGAGAGAATCCCATTCTCTTTTAGGAAGTCCAGGAATTCATTGCTCAAGTATTCACCTCCTCGATCAGATCGAAGGATTTTAATACTTTTTCCGGTTTGTTTCTCGACTTCTTGTTTATATTCTCTGAATTTCTCAAAAGCTTCAGACTTGTGTCTTATCAAGTACACATGTCCGTATCTTGAGAGATCGTCAGTGAATGTAATGAAGTACGAAGAACCATCCCTGGCATGTGTAGACATGGGACCGCATACATCACTATGTATCAGTCCTAAGAGTTCGGTAACTCTTTCTCCGTGTCCCGTAAACGGAGTCTTGGTCATCTTGCCTTTGAGACATGACTGGCAAGTGTCATAGGATGAAAATTCAAACGGATTTAAATATCCATCCTTATGCAACTTAGCTAGTCGTGTCGCATTGATGTGACCCAGTCTACAATGCCACAAGAAGGATTCGTTGAGTTCAGAACTCTTCCTCTTGTGTGTGTTTGTTATGCTCAGGACTGTTGATTGGTTTAGAACATAAATGCCATTGCACAACGTGCCTGATCCAACCAACTTTTGGTTATGGAAAATGTTCATAACATTGTCCTGTAATACAAAATTATATCCCTCTTTACTTAATAAAGAAACCGATATAATGTTGCATATCAGGTTCGGCATGTAATAGCATTCGTTCAGAACCAATGTATTACCAGTTGGTAATACAAGGTGATATTCCCCGACAGTCTTGGCTGCAACAATTGCACCATTTCCAACTCTAATGTCTTTATCACCTTCTCCAAGTTCTCTACCTTTCCTAAGCCCATGTAACTGATTACATATATGGGATCCTGACCCGGTATCCAATACCCAGGACGTAGAGCAAATGGAGAAACAGTTCTCAGTAACGAACATACCCGAAGAAAATGCATCAATATGTACTTTCTTCATTCGGGTGGCATGGGAATCCTGGTATTCCCCTATATCCTGTTCATTCCTATAACTCTTATAGGAAAGAACGGAACCAACGTTCCCCAGCACAGTATAACATGCGGGTTCGGTCAATACATCCATTTTATTATCTTTATTAAGGCATGAAATGGTCGCTACCTGGAGAGAGAGAGAAGAAAACACTTTAGCGTATGCTCGTGCAAGATCAGATTGGTTATTATCTTATCTAATCAGGATGGCTCCCACTGCTTTTTATCAAATCTTCCTCCAAACCCTAAAAGGAAAGACTAGCCGGGATTAATTACACACTACAAGTTCGCCAATCTTTCAGCCAGGCCAGTGTCGGTACTTTGAGGGAGGTCCCCCGTGCTTTCGCACGAACCTAATTACTGTAAACCTCGTTTTCCCAGAGGCGTAACCCCGTTGACACCTTTCTAGACACCTACTTGATCGGCTAATTGTAATGTATAAAACTCTCCCAGGAGTAACTCTTACTCGCAGCGGGTATCGGGATCCAACTATCTCATAGAAGGTATGCAATCTCATTGCAAATTTCAACACTTGAAATTCCCGATAATATTTTGCCCCTAGTGTACCATGACCTTGACAGAGGTCAACAAATCATAGTGCACTAGTCAAGTTCAACCCGTCATTTCTTGATTGAATCAAACCCACCCGCACGACCCTTGACAGAGGTCAACAAGGTCGTACGACTACCCTAATCCAATCTGCATCATATGCATAAACAGACAAATACTAGTTAGCTACCGCACACTACGCCTTGACAGAGGTCAACAAACGCAGCACGAATACTAAATAGTCTTTATCTGAAATGACGGAGGGCTACGCAGGTTTTTCATAAAAACCATGAGCGTAATGAACTTGATATCGTTGTAGAATCAAATGAAGTTTTGAAATGGAGTGATTTTGAGGCTTTTCTAGTTTTGCTAAAGGAGTCACTCCCGGTGAAGGGATCTCGGTCCTTTCCTCGTCGAATGAGGTGCGGGATATATCATATATATCGCTGTGCAAAGCAAAAACTCAAAAGCAATCAAAAGCAAGCCGAGTGTGTAGCATCTGCCAGTTATTGCTAAAGGAGTCACTCCCGGTGAAGGGATCTCGGTCCTTTCCTCATCGAATAAGGTGCAGGGCATATCACATATACCGCTATGCAAAGCAAGAACTGTAGCTACCTGTTTTATTTAAAATCTGATTCCACAACATCTTAGGTTTCTTATCTTTCATTAATCACATTAATGAAGTCCCATCATTTAAATACCTAAACATCACAGATAGATATGACGTACACTTATGCCATCCGCATTCGCCTCGATGTCCCCTCGTGCACCGTTAGGTTAGGTAACTAACGACAGAGCAGGGCAGGGCTAGCGCGGGTGTAAAACATAAGTAACGTCTATATAATATATCATATATACTATATACTATATCCATCACAGAATCACATCACAGATACCGCAGCAGAATAACCATATGAAATATTGGATATACTAGGACGTCCGTGTTTTTAATACGAGCCAGTATAAAACACGGATTCCACGGTCGTGATGAATAGCCAATCCCACACCCCTAGACCCCTACGAGAGCGGCAAGCAACCCTACCAATTCTAGGGTTAGGAGACCCGGACTCGACTCCTCGAGTTGGTCTCCCACTGGACCCCAGAACCCGGTTACTTGTGCTCCCCTCCTTGGGTCTATCCTAGTGCAGAAAAGTAAATAATATACAAAGGGTGACAACTCCCGCATCCTGGAAGTGCCCCGAATAAAAGAATATTACATACAAGTTTTTACATGAATGAAAATGAAAAACACTCATCTCACATAAAAACCCCCGGCTATTCAAACACGACGATCCAATATAACATATCCAGCAACACATAACATCACATGTCATCAACGTAAGTAAGTATGCATACCCCAATTATCGTTGACGTATAGCAACGAAACCGGCGATATGAACATACTACACTTACGGTCACAGAAAAGAAAGTGTAAAACTACAACAATTGGAATCCGCAACCTCTTTAGACATCACATGCCTAACAGTTATAAACCCCGCATTTTAGTCCCATCATCGAAAACTCTTTTCGATATCTTGTGAAACTAAACTGCTAGATCTATAACATTCATTCAGTTATCACATAACTGTTTGTGAATTCCAATTATTGTATCCAATTCCGGATAAATAGAATATATCAAACTTTCCGATCGAACATTCGAACACCCAAGTTTTCCCGACACCGATCAACACATGAAATAGGCTCAAAGACATTCACTTCATACCTCAGTACCGACGGTCCAGCCGTAGAAGGGTCAAGCCAACGCCTCACATGTGGCACGCCGTACTGCCCCAAACCCGAAGGTTCAAAGGGCAGTTCAAGACGGTCACATAATCGAGTTAAGGTTTGTGTCTTCTAGAGGGACCATCGCGTTACTTGCACTACTCAGAACGTCTTTTAACCACACAATAATCCAACACTTGGATATTCCGGCAGGGGAAAACCTGGGTATTTATATCCGGTCGAACTCTTTAACATATTCTACAATTATCTGGAAAAACTCTAAAAGACGAAATTTGATAATCCGATCGAAATACAGATTCCCAATAGTACCCCAGAATACTCTTCTGTAAAGTCACAATAAAAATATCCCAGAAAACACAGCATTTAATTATATGAGTTACTGTGAAGAAAAAATTGCATAAAGGAACAGTACCGCCGCGGAAGGGCCGCACATGCCTAGCATGTGCCGCGCTTCCGCGGTGGAAAATTTGAATCAAGTCCTCGTATTTCACAGTAATTCATATAACACCCTGCTTGATTTTCTACATATTTTTAATTGACAAAAATCCGAATTTTTAGAAAAAGTCCAGAGAGCATTTTTAGGTTTTGGATTTCGGTTCGATCGGGTTTCAAACGTCGTCGGGACTTCGCCTAAGGCTCTAGCTAGGCTCTGATACCAGTGAAAGGTTCCTAGGCACCCTAGTGGGTTCTCACAAGGCATCGAACATGCCAAATTAAAATTTTTAGTGCCGAGAAACCCTAGACTACGGATCTTTAACTAGATGTTTAGGCGAAATAGAAAGCTAGTTAACAGTTAACTACTATGATACGGATATACAACCTTTGTAGATCCGGATTTCCACCTCCACGGCTCCGCAACGTCATGTCCTCGCTGTCCATCATGAATCCTCGACTCGATCATCGGCTTCATCGGGAAAGCAAGCGGAATAGCTCGTCGGCTTTGTGTCAAAGACGATCTACGTCGAGGTTGCACAAACTCAAGCTCCGACTTCACAAACTTGTGAAACTTGTGAAGTAAACACCCAAAACAACTTGGCAAGAGGTAGAGGGTGAAGAAATAGGAGGTGGGTTCACTTTGGATTTGGATTTAACTCACTAAAGCTCAAGTTGCCATTGGAGTAGCAAGCTTGAAGAAGAAGAAGAAGATGAGCTCTAGAAAAAATTATGATAAGTATATACTTAAAAATAAATATAAAACAAATACTTATCATAACTTAAACTAGGGTTAAGTGTAGAGAATTAACCATGGTCACTTTGATGGGTTAGGGTTAAGCATGAAGATAAGGATGGTTAGCATAGTCAAAGTTTCATGAAGCTTCAATAAAATGACAAAGAAAGCCACCATTCTCATCTTATTGTTTTCCAAATAAATAAATAAATAAATAAGTAAATAAATGAAAATGCAAAACCCTAATTATCATATTAACCATGGATTAATTTTATACACTTAACTAAATGATCAAGTATCATCAAACATGATACAGAAAAGTGCACGAAAGTATATCACATATACAATGTGCAATCCAAGTGAGAAAAATCCGTTTAAAGTGAACCAATACTAGTTAATGCAAAGTAATATATCAAATATATAATTATACATTAAATCATTAAATCAACACTTGATTCAATGATCCGGTCATGTCGCACATAACCAACTAGTATTCAATGCATCGATTTATCGAATCAATGATTCAATAACTAGGTCATATCGAATATAACCAATCGAAACATATATCGCGAGAATGAAATGCCGTATCACATACACGCATTATTCTCGGTCCTGCACATATCTCATATGCGCTCCTATTTCGTTTCGCTTGAGCCAGGAAACCTCTGTGTAGGACTCTAAAGACTCGTCAATACGCCGGTAGCAGATGATGATCATATCAAGCACCCACAAGCCGCAAGCGGTCTGCCAAACGTAACGGCCACCCGGGTATTGAGCGATCAGAAGATCGACGAGCTAGCCCGCTCACACTCCTGCGAATCCGACCAGTAACACTTACCATACAGTCAAGTCTCTTCGTCAGATACGTCGCATATCAAGTCTAGGGGTGGTATACGTCAGACCCCAATAACCCGATAAGTCATGCTGATATGAGGCTCGTAACGGGTCGAGAAACTACTGGTAACACTTACCAGCAAATCTCTGATCAGCCCTGGCCAGGGACTTACCTGTTACGGCCAATCGAGCACAGCGCAACATCAACTCCCAATACCGGGAGAGACGAAACCCCTCCTATCGCTCATTGCCTCCATGTGACTCGGGACTGTACCCAAAGACCACCGTTTTGCACGCCCTCATGGACGTGGTAAGGTGGAGATCAAAGCACAGTGGGAATCACACAAGACTCTATGACGATCTCGGGTCTACAGACTAACCTGTACAAGTGTCACCTGAGAACTGCCATCTGACGTGAGGTATAATACCATCTGGGAGTTCTCGGCGAGTCCGTCCAGTGTACCCAGTTTCCACTGAGCACCCGTATACCATCTCTGATGTCAAACACCAATGGATATGGGATCATCCATCGCCCATCACATGGGTCGAGAAGCGTATACGCTAGTCTACTCTGGTATGTCGATGCCCCGTCTCGAGATACCCACGACTAGGGACCTTGAAGGATGTACTTATGGACTACCATGTTCCCACTAGTATGATCTGCATCATAGTCTAGGTAGTCAAGTACAAATCCTAAGGGCTTTACCAACATGTAACTATAAGACAGTATAAAGAGACTAGTGTACATGTTAAGATAAATGGCAACCAGATAGCATACTATCATGTCGAGCAAGAAAGTCATCTCTATATATGTCCAAGCATCCAATAATATACATCATCTGTACAATACTGGCCTCTAGGGCATACATACAACTAACAGTTAGGAGCAGGTCTAGTAGACTTAGAGGACCCTAGTCTAGGTATTGATTGTGTATTTGTGACTGTGCATTTCTGATTGTGTTTGTTGAACTGTCGTTTCATTTTCCCATTGTTTTGAAACACACACATTCGCCATTTTTACTACCATCACCCAATTTTTCTCCATTTTCGTTTTCTTACCCTCACATTCTACGCTTTGACTACACTAAACTCATTTAGTGTATGTCCGCTTGGACTAGTGACCCTAGTTCCCGTTATTCCGCGTTTCGTTAGTCCCTACGGACTACGCGATCGACTCCAACGTCGAAACTCCCTCCACCCCTTTATCACCTTTACCTTTGCCGGTCAACTCCGACGTTGACCGAGATTCTGTTCATACATCTTCACCATCACCAAATTCTTCTTCTAAGATGTCAGGATTTAATCCTAACATCCCTCCACCTGCCCCGGGACTGATTCCACTTCATCTGGGTGCGAATAACCCGCAACCACCTCCTGTTGCAGCGCCACAGCGAATCGCGCTCCAGGATCGTTTCTATCCTACCCGCTATGGACTTCCAACATGTTTTTCACTTCTTCCGGACAATGGAGATAATTTCGAAATTAAGCCCTACTTCATCAACATATTGCCCAAATTTCACTGGAAGGAATTCGAAGGTGCCTACATCTTCATCAACAAATTCCAGAACGTCTGTGCAATGATGAAGACAACCCAACTGTCTGACGATGCTATACGGCTATAAGTTATTCCGTTCACTTTCTACGATCTTGCTGAAAAGTGGCTATATAGCACCGCATCGCACTCCATAACTAGTTGGGAGGAGTTTGTTAAAGCGTTTCTTAAAAAGTTCTACCCGAACCACAAGACCGCGAGAATCCGAAACGAAATCAACCAATTTTCCCAACTTCCTACCGAACCTTTTTGGAAGTGCTTTGACCGATACAAAGACCTTCTTATTCAGTGCCCCCATCAAGGTATCGAGAGATGGCAACTTTGCCAGACCTTATATGAGGGCCTGAATCCAGCAACCAAGCAGTTGCTGGAACCATTTATCAAGGCCACTTTCAATCCAAATCTGACGAGGAAGCATGGCAATTCTTCGATGATCTTGCAGAACAAACGCTTCAATGGGAGAGCACCAGACCAAGAAATTCTTCTTCTACTACTTCTACTGGTCAGTCTAGGGTAGGCATTCACCAACTTGATGTCTCTATTGTGATGAAAGCTTAAATGGCTGCAATAACAAAAAAACATGAAGCGATAAAGAGCAAATTTTCATCTCCCGGTCCTGCCCGTGTTCTTCCCCATCGTACCATTTGCGCTTGTTGTTCCGATCCATCTCACTTGACCGAAGAGTGTCCTTACAATCCACTATCTCAAGGACAGGATCAGGTTAATGCTGCATTTCAGCAAAGACCAAGAAACGATCCATACTCTTCCACATACAACCCTGGATGGAGGAACCACCCTAATTTCGCTTGGAACTAGAATCAAAATCAGTTCCAAGGGCAGAACAACTTTCAAAGGGGGCCTCCTCAACAACAATATTAGCAGCCCTACCAATCCTAACATTTTCAAAATCCGATGAATAATTTTGCACCCAACAATTCTTTTCCTCAAAACAACTTTGTTCCGTCAAACAACGATAAGATTTCCTCGCTAGAACGAAGTCTGGAGGCGTTTGTAAAACAATCAACTCAATCCACCATCAACATCCTGTCTTCCATTCAGTCTTTGGTGCAACACACTGCTGCACACGAGCAAAGCATCAAAACCATCGAATTCCAGATTGCACAACTGAATGTGGCGTTAAGTGAACGAGAAAAGGGGAAGCTTCCATCTCAACCACTCCCAAATCCTGGGCACCACATAATGTATATGTTGCTCTTGAACAACAAAACCATAATGTGAGTATCGTGACTATGTTGTGATCTGGAAGGATGCTGCATAACAATACTAGCACGCGGATAACTGATGACACCCCAGTTTCTTCTTCTTCTTCTTCTTCTTTGTCTTTTGAGCCTATTCTCCATTCTTCAAAAGGCTCTTCTACTTCTGCTGCTCCGTACGGACCCACATCTCACTCCACGAAAACACCAGCTCTGGGATCCGTTTCAACTCCACAATCTCCTCCACAAGCACTGGACTTAACTAATTTAAAAAATGTTCCATTACCAAACCGGTTGAGATCCAATAAACAAAATCCATAAATGGAGAAGATTTTTGAGTTGTTTAAGCAGGTTAACATCAATATTCCCCTCTTAGATGCAATCTAGCAAGTCCCTTCCTACGCAAAAATCTTGAAGGACTTGTGCACTAAGAAGAGGAAATCTCTGGTACCCAAGAAAGTTTTCTTAGCTAGTGCCGTGAGTGATGCGCTTACCCAATCTTTCCCTCAAAAACGGAAGGACCCTGGCTGTCCTACGATTTCAATAACCATTAGGGATAAGAACATCAACCACGCTCTTTTGGATCTTGGTACCGGTGTTAACCTTCTTCCATACTCTGTATATGAGCAACTAAGTGTAGGAGAGCTGAAATCCACACATTGTACTCTTCAAATGGCCGACCGATCTATCATCCATCCTAGGGGTGAGCTAGAGGATGTGTTAATAAAGGTTGGGGACTTCATATTCCACGTTGACTTCATTATTTTAGACACACAACCTGTAACTAACCCCCGGAACCAAATTCTGATGATACTCGGCCGTCCATTCCTTGCAACCTCAAATGCTTTTATCAATTGTCGAAATGGTTCGATGAACCTTTTGGAAACATGACAATTGAACTCAACATTTTTAGGTTGGGGAATCAGCCTTCTGAACCTAATGCTCATATATTAGACGTTTGTTCAATCCAGGAGATCACCTCTAAGGACTGTGAATTCGAGGAGTTTTTGTTCGATCACAGCAATCTTGACGCCACTAGTGCGTTCCTCTTTTAACCTGCTGTTGCTTCTGCGCCCGACAATGACTATGAGTGTTTCACTTTCTCGAACGATCTTGGCCAGTTACCACCAGAGTTAGAATCCTTTGAATTTCTGGATGAGTTAGCCGAACCATTCGACTCGATCTCTTACACTGATTTTGAACCTCTGCTGGAATCCTTTGAGTTCGAGACCTTTTCACCAATCTTGCCTTCAATCCTTTCACCTCCAACGCTCGAACTCTAGCCGCTGCAGTCTTACTTTAAGTATGCTTACTTGGGTGAGAACGAGACCCTCCCTATCATCATTTCGGCTTCTCTAGATCCAGAGCAAGAGAAAGCCCTTCTTACGGTCTTGCACAGCAATCGGCAAACTTTTGGCGGGTCAATGGCGGGCATCAAGGGGATTAGTCCCCTGATCGTTGAATATCATATTCATATGATGGATGATGCCATACCAGCCAGGGATCCACAAAGGCGACTCAACCCAGTCATGAACGAGGCTGTAAAAAAGGAAATCGTAAAGTGTCAGGATAGTGGTATCATTTACCCTATCTTTGATAGCCAGTGGGTTAGCCCCATTCATTTTGCCCCGAAGAAGTCGGGCATAATGGTCATAACCAATGAGGCGAATGAGTTAATCCCTACTCGCACCCAGACTGGGTGGCGAGTATGCATCGATTATAGAAAACTCAACGCCGTAACGCGGAAAGACCACTTTCCGCTACCTTTCATTGACCAAATGCTTGAACGATTGGCTGGACACGAGTACTACTGCTTTCTGGATGGCTACTCGGCTATAATCAGATTCCCATCGCCGGAAAAGACCAGGACAAGACCACATTCACCTGTCCTTTCGGCACGTTTGCATATTGCCACATTCCCTTTGGGTTATGCGATGCGCCCGCTACCATCCAGCGGTGTATGATGGGAATCTTCTCAGACATGGTGGAAAAATTCTTGGAGATCATCATGGATGATTTCTCCATTTTGGGAGATTCCTTTGATGAGTGTTTGCTGCATCTTGACACTGTCCTTACCCGGTGTAAGGATAAGAACCTCACTTTAAACTAAGAGAAGTGGCACTTCATGGTACGCGAAGGTATTGTCCTAGGACATATCATTTCGCAAAATGGCATTGAGGTAGATAAAGCAAAGATTGAAGTCATTTCCAATCTCCCTCCTCCCAAAAGCGTCAGAGAAATCCGAGCCTTCCTTGGCCATGCCGGTTTATATAGACGGTTCATCAAGGGATTTTCAAAGATTGCTAGGCCCTTGACTCTTTTTCTGGCCAAGGACACGACATTTGATTTCAACTTGAGTTGTGTGACTGCGTTCGAGTCATTAAAAATATCACTCACTTCTGCTCCCGTTCTTTCTTCTCCTGACTGGACGTATCCATTTGAGATTATGTGCGATGCATCTGACTTTGCCATCGGTGCGGTCCTTGGACAGCACATCGATAAGATGCCGCACGTAATCTATTATGCTAGCCGAACCCTGAACGATGCCCAACAGAACTACACAACAACCGAGAAGGAATTCTTGGCTGTTGTGTTCGCTTTAGAAAAGTTCGGGCCTTACTTTATCGGCTCTCCAGTCATCGTCTACACGGACCATTCAACTCTTCGCCATCTTTTTGCAAAGAAGGATGCAAAATCTCGGCTGATACGTTGGATCCTTGTCACGTCCCGAAATTTTGGAATATGACCGGCACTTAGACTACGAACGTCTCGAGGCGTACGTACTCTAAGTAAGCCGAACCTAGAAATCCAAACCAAGAAAAGTAGTAGAGTGTAGGAAAACCACAATAAGTCAACCAGCTAGCAATATAATATACAACGCCTAAATACGAGGATCACAACAGAGAATGAAACTCAAACAGCACGAAATCCACAGAAATATAACGCGCGACTCTAAGGTCGAAAGAATAAACATCACTGGTCTCTATCTCAAATAAATACATGTTTGGTTGATGGAACTTCTAGATACAACTGAAATATAATATACAATGTATAATTATGGGTATGATACAAATAACCCACCAACTAGCAAGTCACCCGAAAGAAGCAGTACCCGCAAAGCCGTAATGAATCCTGTACGGCAACACCTGCAAGAAACTGGGGCACAACGGGGGTGAGTTGCTAACTTGTGAGTAGAAAAGTTCTACGAACAGAAAATCGCATGTATGACGCAATCCTAGGTCATACGATCAAAATATATAATCCTCAAATATATAACCAGCAATCTATAACCATAGCTAGGGTAACTATCTAACCCAAATGTAAATCCCATATGCCCGTGTTAGTGCCAGTGCCTCAGGTAGCAATGTATCATATGAATGATGTATGAATGCATGAAAAGTATGATCAATGTAATCAAGTCTGTATGTAATCAATGTCCGTATCTAGGTGGATCTCGTCCATGTGTCACCCAATGACAATAAGCATCATGCATGTAAATATGAGGATATAGTCAAAATCATGGAAAAACATCATGAAACCTGTGCCCAGCATCGGCACAAAACATAGCCTCAATCTCAATATCTCAATGTCTCTGATAAGTCTCACTATCTTGGGCGCCGTCAATCCAGATCGGCCCCTACCATCAATCTCAAGACCACGACGGTATCCTCCGAATATCCGACGCGTCGGGTAAAATCACCGGTCGGTCATGCTCCCCTGCCAGGCTCAACGCCATCTCCTGCGATCTTCTTTCCCCGGGGTAACGCACCGGGCCCACCATGTACCCGCAATCGGCCTCATTCGCCTCCTCGAATCGGGTTTCATATGTCTCTCTCAACACCGAGAAAATACATGGTGGACGCACTGAAATATCATATCAAGGGTAACCGGGTTTTTTTTAAAACAATTACATAATCTCTTTGAAATACCCACGGTTCCCAAATCCAGAAATATCATAGAAACAACATATCTCAATGCGCATAATCAGAAAACATGATGTATGTGACATATCAATGAAGTGCAAGTATATCAGTATATCATGCAACATGGAATAATAGTATGCACATGCAAGGGTCATATCCTGCTGCAATAATACTACTGTGTAGTGACATGGCAATTACCGATGAAGATGCGTGTGAGCTGGCAAGTAAGTGTACGTGGTACATACGCATCATCGGTAATGGTGCTGGTATCCTAACAGCATGATATCAACAATAGAATATGAATCACAATAAGTATGCGATGCAAAGCAACAATAATAATGTGCGGGAGATGGATACCAAACACAATGACAGCAAAACTGCATCTAATGTTATAAGAATCATACAGCTACCCCAACTATAGGGCTGAGCTAATAGGCTAACAGTAGGTAAGGGAAACCGCCTAACCTCTGAGTCGATACATATATATATATATATATATATATTTATATTTATATTTATATAGTCGGTGATCCCGCCTCGATAATATCACATCCGATACCATATCCCTATAATCGGTTATTCCCAAGTCAAGAGTGCGGATCAAACATCAAAATATAGCTCGTACGTACATCCATCGTACGACATTCCAAATCTGGGTATGGGTCAATATCACATTCGTCATATCATTCATCTGGTATTCTCTATGTCAAATATCATAATCTGTGTACTGACCTACGTCTAGTACAAAGCTAACATCATCACTATCATCATGATCTGACTACAGATCAACAGTCTCGTATGAATCGATATTATCAGCACATATCATCTCAAGGAGTATACCTCGCCCAAGGCGGCCTATCATACTAATCTTTTCATATCATATCATGTCATATCTCGTAACGTAATCACATGTCGACCATTTTATATATATATCACTATTCCTATGATATCATCATCCCAAAATCTGCTAATGCATCAAGACGTATCTCAAACATGAATTTTAGCATATCACCGACATCATAATCTCGGATCAAAAATCATCGACTCATCTCAAACACAAGTATCATCCTCAAATCCGTATGTGAACACATAGTCCCATACCCTCGTGAACACATATCTATATAGAATCCCCATAACCACATAAGAAATAAGGATGTATGCAAGTATGTATGTGTGTATATGTATGTGTAGTGCACCCACAACCTAGGGTTTCGTAACCTTTCACCAATCCAACACACCAATATCCATCTTAAACATCAATAATTTCCTAAACAACATATAATAATTGTAGTGTGTATACGCATCCGTATACATCACCACGAACTGCGGGGGTGCTATACGCCATTGATTGTTTGCGATTCTGCGTGTTCAAGTTTTAGTTAAATACCGCAATCAAGACGGTTTCGCACGTAGCTAGCCGGTTGAGTACGGGTCGTCCGCAGGGAGATGGGAGTCTTTTTCTATGTGTTTTAACGAGTTAAGTCCGAGAGTCCAGATTTGTTTGTGATTATCTAAGTGTTAAACTGATATGTAAAGAGAGCTTGTTAGGGTTAGGATTAGGTTAGTTTGAGTTAGGAGTCTCCCACATCTTTCGTTGCCCCTCTTAATATCGGTGTTACGGTAATCGGCAACAACGGGGATTAGCACGACTAGGAAGGAACTTGCGAGTATAAGCTAGGCTTTCCAACGCATAAGTTCTTCCTTTTGGTGCTTGTCCGTCCGTTCTTGGCTCTTAGCCATAACCTCCGGTTAATTCAACCACAACCGGTCTCACTACGGAATCACCGCTATCATGTAGGATAGGGTGCCGTAAGGATCGGATTGTGGTTCAATTAACGGGAGTCGAATTAAGCTGTTGGGCAAGGAAAGAGTGAGAGAGATTTCCTTCTCTCAAACTTCCCTTATCCTACCCTAACAAGTATGTAACTACTTACACATCATGATACGGAAAAATAAAACAAAACAAAAGAGGAAGATAGAAAGAAAGAGATTAGAAGATAACGACTAGCTATTTGCGACCTCACCTTGGCGAGGATCGAGCGTAAGCATCATGGTCGTATTAAGGATAAAGAAAAAGAGAGAAGAAAGAACCAACAAGAAATAACAACAACTAGTTAACAAATTAAAATTACAACAATTATAGAAAAAGCAAGACAAGCATGATAATAAAATGATCTTCTTTATTCACCATTCTTCACTCACCAAGCTCATTACAAGTTTTAATGGAGAAGAGATGAGAAGAGAAAGAAGAAACACAACTAAACCTTACAAAAGAGAAAACAAGATATGGACCCTTTCCTTCTCAAAGTTCTGGGCTATTTATAGGCTGGAGAATGGAAATCTAGGGCAACCACCAGAACACATATGAAAATACCCAAATACCCCTGAAATTTGACCTCCTACGGCGCCAGTACGGCCGCGGATCCGCGGCCTAGACCCCCTATTGGCCGCGGATCCGCCGCACTATAGTAGAGTCAGGGTGTGGGCTTCTTGGTACTTCCCTGGTCTGCTGTCCCCTCTTGTCTGGTACATGTATTTTCTAAAAATACTTCCACATTTCTTCCAGAATTTCTGTTGAGGGAAAGGTGGACTTTTGTCAAGATTTTCTTGAGCTCCGCGTAGATTTCTTGGAACTTGTTGTTGCCATTGAGCCTTGTGCATGAAGGTGACAATCGATTTGCCATTTTGTCTCCAAAACTGGTGTGTGGCAACAGACGGATAAAGAGCGGAGACCCGTGTTTTATCAGTGGTTGGCAGGAACCCGGATTTTGTCGTGTTTTTCCATGGATTTCACCGTTTAGAGCCGAGAACCTGTATCCTGCAATTGACTAGCAAAAACGGCTCAAGAGTACCTACCGATAAGCAATGTGATAAAAATTAGGCGGTATGAAAATGCAAAAATCTGATATGAACAAATACCCCCAAACTTATTATTTGCTCGTCCCGAGCAAAGCCAATTTATTCACAAAAAATTTCCTAACCTCACTTTCGCAGGGAACGCGATTGCACTGAGCATGTGCAACAAGCCGTTAAACCTCTAGGTGTCCCTAGTAGGAGGAGTGTTGTCTCCTGAGGGTTTTCAGCGGATACTACCCACAAAATCCGATCAAGTTGGTTTTGTAAAATAACTAAGATTTAAACCTTAAAGTTTTGTTTTAGAAAATAACAATTCTATAATCCTAAGTCTAGACTATCGAACCTTTATTTTTCACACCTCGCTTCTTATTTAACTATAGATTTTATATGTCTTTACGTGCAGTGCAAATAGTGTCGTTAAGTTCCAGAAGGATCGATTAAAGTCATTATGTCGCACAATAAAGCCTAGATAACAATTTTAAAAGGATCACATAAGTTTTATAAAGAGTTAAGCATTTTCCAAGTTTCGTTTTCCAGTAAGGTTTCAACTTCAAAATTTCTATCTTCCTTAACAGGAAACTAAGTCGTATTTTTCACTCCACCTTTTTCTTGTTTTCATTTCATACACACCTCTGTGAACGTGCAGTAGTCTTTATCATAGAATAAAACCTTCATATCTCCGCTTAAAATTTTTATAAAAGCCTGTCTTTTATCAAGATTATTCTCACACAAAGAACCGTTAGGAATTTTAACTCGGAGAGAACACTTGCTTGACTTTGTTTTAATCTGGACTTTCTAGGCTTCTTAGCGAGCTTTGGGCCAATGCACCCAAACCAGTTGGTTTTAGGGCATTAGGTGTAGAAACACCCCAGCGGACTTAATTACTCAAGTTACCTAGGTCCAAAAACAAAAGATAGTTTGGCGTGAAAATCAGATGATTTAATACGAACGGAGATATAACCGGCAGTTCAATTATTTTTTGGGATAAAAGACGTGTTTAGTGGGTTCGGTGTGTAATCATTCTACTCAAGTTTCAGATGGGTTATTTTTCCGACTTAGTTCCAATTACGGCATTAATAACATTCCTTCATATTCGCTTTACTTCATAAACTATTCTTGACATTACTTATTTCAGAACAAACCTATTTGATTCTCAGAAAATCATTTATCTGTTTAAAAGTTTTTCAACATAAAAGACTTGACATCTAATTCCCAAAAACTTATGACACGTGTAGTGTGATGTAAAGACGTATATCAGCTATAGTTAACTTCAAAGGAGAGTTATCTTTCAGGTTTTCAAAATATAAACATAAGATTTAGTTATTCCTATTCTTTCAAACAAAAACCGTCGAAATGTTGAATCAGAGTTCTTCCACAAGCTAACTTGACAGAAAAGTTTTTATGTTTTTATGTTTTTAGAAAATTTTCAGATTTTTATGGATTTTATGGATTTTAATATGCAGATGCAAAATATACATATAAATGCGAAGGTAAGAAATGCGTACCGAGCGTACCCCCAAACTTAAACTGGACAGTGTCCTCACTGTCGTTGCATGAAGAGATCATTTGAGGGGTCAAAATTGTCGGTTAGCGATACACAAATTTTTATTTGTTTTTGTTTTTAAAGAAAAGAAAAAGAATATACACAAATATATACAAAATGGTTTGTACATACCCCCAAACTTATTTAGAACAGTGTCCACTGTTCTTGGCTGGATAACCGAAGTTTGGAGGTAGGCAGAGGAAGATCAGGCAGGGTAAACGGGCTCCTGTAAGAACATGAGCTCCTCTGTTGGTTCGGCGCTAAGGTACGGTTTGCATCGGTGTCCGTTTACTTTGAAAAGTGAACCGTCCTTTGGATTTTCCAAATCCACAGCGCCCTGCGGATATACATTCCGCACAAAATACGGCCCTTTCCAGCGAGATCTGAGCTTTCCTGGATGGAAGTGAAGTCGGGTGTCGTAAAGCAGTACCTGTTGACCAGGTACGAAGGTTTTACGCAAAAGGTGTTTATCGTGAAACACCTTCGTTCGGTTCTTAACGACAACCGCGTTATCGTAAGCCTCATCCCTAAGCTCGCTTAGTTCGTTCAACTGCAGCTTCCGATGGCTGCCCGCATCTTCGAGAGACAGATTCAGCTCCTTTATCGCCCAAAATGCACGATGCTCTATTTTTTCGACAGGTAGGTGGCAGGCTTTTCCGTACACAAGCCGATAGGGAGACATGCCAAGGTCGGTCTTATAAGCGGTTCGAAAAGACCAAAGGGCATCAGTGAGTTTCAGCGACCAATCCTTACGGTTCTTGGAAACCGTTTTCTCCAGTATCTGTTTGATTTGCCGATTTGAAACTTCGGCCTGCCCGCAGGTTTGGGGGTGGTAGGGCGTAGAGAGCTTATGATTAATGGAGTATTTCCGCATCAAGGCTTCGAAAGTTTTGTTGCAGAAATGGCTTCCATTGTCCCTAATGATCGCTCGAGGGTGCCCAAACCGGGAGAAAATGTTTTCTTTAAAGAACCTAACGACAACCTTGTTGTCGTTAGTCCGGCTGGGCACAGCCTCGACCCATTTAGAGACGTAATCAACAGCGAGAAGGATGTACAAGTTCCCAAAAGAGCTGGAAAACGGTCCCATGAAATCTATCCCCCAAACATCGAAAATCTCCACAACCAAGATTGGTTGGAGCGGCATCTCGTTCCTCCGGGATATCCGGCCCATGTATTGGCACCGGGAGCAAGTCTTGCAATAGTCATGAGCGTCTTTGAAAAGTTGTGACCAGTAGAAACCACATTGCAAGATCTTCTCAGCTGTCTTTCTGGGGCCAAAATGCCCGCCACACGCTTGATCGTGGCAAAATGACAGCACACTCTTGAATTCCTCATCAGGGACACACCGAATAATAATCTGGTCGGGACAGTACTTGAACAAATAGGGTTCGTCCCAGTAAAAGTGTTTTACTTGGGATAAGAAGCGAAGTCTATCCTGACTTGACCATTCGGTCGGTAGTAATCCCGTGGCCAAATAGTTCACAATATCTGCGAACCAGGGTTCGCAAGATACTGTCAAGAGCTGTTCATCCAGGAAAACGTCGTTGATTGGAATTGGAAGCAAAGGCGAAGAAGGAAGTCGTGAGAGATGGTCGGCAACTACGTTTTCACATCCTCGTTTGTCCTTAATGACAAGGTCAAACTCTTGAAGCAAGAGGATCCAACGTATTAACCGAGATTTTGCATCTTTCTTCGCAAAAAGATGGCGCAGAGCAGAATGGTCTGTGTAGACAATGACTGGAGAGCCGATGAGGTAGGGCCTGAACTTTTCTAAAGCAAATACAACAGCCAAGAATTCCTTCTTAGTTGTTGTATAGTTGAGTTGGGCGTCGTTCAGGGTTCGGCTCGCATAATAGATTACGTGCGGCATCTTGTTGATGTGCTGTCCAAAGACAGCACCAATGGCAAAGTCGGATGCATCGCACATAATCTCGAATGGGTGCGTCCAGTCAGGTGAAGAAAGAACGGGAGCAGAAGTGAGTGAGCGTTTCAATGACTCGAATGCAGTCACACAGCTCGAGTTGAAGTCGAATGGCGTGTCCTTGGCCAGCAAAAGAGTCAAGGGCCTAGCAATCTTGCTAAAGTCCTTGATGAACCGTCTATAGAAACAGGCATGGCCAAGGAAGTCTCGGATATCTCTGACGCATCGGGGAGGAGGCAGATTGGAAATGACCTCAATCTTTGCTTTGTCAACCTCTATGCCATTTTGCGAGATGATATGTCCTAAGACAATACCTTCGCGCACCATGAAGTGGCATTTCTCCCAGTTCAAAGTGAGATTCTTGTCCTTACATCGGGTAAGGACAGCGTCAAGATGCAGTAAACACTCGTTGAAGGAATCGCCGAAGATGGAGAAGTCATCCATGAAAATCTCCAGAAATTTTTCCACCATGTCTGAGAAAATTCCCATCATACACCGCTGAAAGGTAGCGGGCGTATTGCATAACCCAAAGGGCATGCGACAATATGCAAACGTGCCGAAAGGACAAGTGAAAGTGGTCTTGTCCTGGTCTTTTTCGGCGATGGGAATTTGATTATAGCCGGAGTAGCCATCATGAAAGCAGTAGTACTCGTGTCCGGCCAATCGTTCAAGCATTTGGTCAATGAAAGGTAGCGGAAAGTGGTCTTTCCGCGTTGCGGCGTTGAGTTTTCTATAATCAATGCATACTCGCCACCCAGTTTGGGTGCGAGTAGGGATTAACTCGTTCGCCTCGTTGGTTATGACCGTGATGTCTGACTTCTTGGGGACAGCATGAATGGGGCTAACCCACTGGCTATCAGAGATAGGGTAAATGATACCACTATCTAGACATTTTACAATCTCCTTCTTCACAGCCTCCTTCATGACTGGATTGAGACGTCTTTGTGGATCCCGGGCTGGTTTGGCATCATCCATCAGATGAATGTGATGCTCAACAATTTGGGGACTAATCCCCTTGATGTCCGCTATGGACCAGCCAAAAGCTTGCCTGTTGCTGTGCAAGACCGAGAGAAAGGCTTTCTCTTGCTCGGGAGCTAGAGAAGCCGAAATGATGACAGGGAGGGTCTCGTTCTCACCTAAGTAAGCATACTTAAGGTGAGACGGCAAAGGCTTGAGTTCGAGCGTTGGAGGTGAAACGATGGACGGCAAGATTGGTGCAAAGGTCTCGAACTCAAAGGACTCCAGCAAAGGTTCAAAACGAGTGTAGGCAACCGAGTTGGATGGTTCAGGTAACTCATCCGGAAAGTCGAAGGATTCAAACTCGGGTTGTGCGCGGCTAAGATCGTTCGAGAACGTGAAACACTCGTAGTCGTTGTCGGGCGCAGAAACAGCAGCAGGTTCGAAGAGAAACGCACTAGTGGCGTCAAGATTATCGTGATCAAACAGAAACTCCTCGAATTCACACTCTTCTGGGGTGATCTCCTGGATCGAGCAGACGTCCAGTATATGAGCATTAGGTTCGGCGGGCTGATTCCCCAACCTAAAAATGTTGAGTTCAATCGTCATATTTCCAAAAGAGAGGTTCATCGAACCATTGCGACAATTGATCACAGCATTTGAGGTTGCAAGGAATGGGCGACCGAGTATCACCGGAATTTGATTCCGGGGGTTAGCTACAGGCTGTGTATCTAATACAATGAAGTCAACGGGGAATATGAAGTCCCCGACTTTTATTAACACATCCTCTAGCTCACCCCTAGGATGGGTGATCGATCGGTCGGCCATTTGGAGAGTGCAGTGCGTGGGTTTCAGCTCTTCGACGCCTAATTGCTCGTATACTGAATACGGAAGCAGGTTAACACTGGCACCAAGATCTAATAGTGCGCGGTTGATGTTCTTATCCCCAATGGTAATTGAAATCGTAGGACAGCCAGGGTCCTTCCGTTTTTGTGGTAAAGATTGGGTAAGGGCATCACTCACAGCACCAGCCAAGAAAACTTTCTTGGGTACCTGAGACTTCCTCTTTTTCGTGCACAAGTCCTTTAAGATTTTCGCGTAGGACGGGACTTGTTGGACAGCATCTAAAAGAGGAATGTTAATGTTAACCTGCTTAAATAACTCCAGAATCTTCTCCATTTATGGATTTTGTTTGTTAGACCTCAACCAGTTTGGAAATGGAACATTTTGAAAATTGGTTGAGTCTAATGCTGGAGGAGGAGATTGTGGAGTTGGAACGGATCCCAGAACAGGTGTTTTCGTGGAGTGAGAAGTGGGTCCGTTCAGAGCAGAAGAAGAGGAAGGAGAGCCTTGTGAAGAACGGAGAATAGGCTCAGAAGACGAAGAAGAAGAAGAAGAAGAAGCAGCGGCCGGGGTGTCATCGTTGATGTGTTTGCCAATGTTGTTTTGCAGCATCCTTCCCGATCTCAATGTGGTCACGGCACTCACATTATGGTTTTGTTATTCAAGAGCAACATGTGCATTATGTGGGTGGCCGGGATTTGGGAGTGGCTGGGACGGGAGCTTCCCCTTCTCTCGCTCGCTTAAGGCCGCGTTCAGCTGTGCAATCTGGGCCTCGATGGTCTTGATGCTTTGCCCGTGTGCGGCAGTGTGTTGCACTAAAGATTGAATGGAAGACTGGATGTTGGCGGTGGACTGAGTCGACTGTTTAACGAACGCCTCCAGACTTCGCTCGAGCGAGGAAACCTTATCGTTGTTTGACGGAACAAAGTTGTTTGGTGGAAAAGAATTGTTGGGTGCAAAGTTGTTCGTCTGATTTTGGAAAGGTTGGGGTTGGAAGGGCTGCTGATACTGATGTTGAGTTTGTTGTTGCGCTTGTTGTTGCGGTGGAGGGGCCCTTTGGAAATTGTTGCCCTGGAATTGATTCTTATTCTGATTCCAGGCGAAATTGGGGTGGTTCCTCCAACCGGGATTGTAAGTGGAAGAGTATGGATCATTCCTCGGTCTTTGCTGGAAGGCAGCATTAACCTGATCCTGTCCTTGCGAGGGTGGATTGTAAGGACACTCTTCGGTCAAGTGGGAAGGATCGGAACAACAAGCGCAAATGGTACGAAGGGGGAGAACAGGGGCAGGAGCAGAAGCAGAAAATTTGCTCTCTATCGCTTCAAGCTTTCTTGTTATTGCAGCCATTTCAGCTTTCATCGCAATAGAGACATCAAGTTGGTGGATTCCTACCCTAGACTGACCGGTAGAAGTGGAGGTAGAAGAAGAAGACGTCGGTCTGGTGCTCTGCCATTGTAGCGTTTGCTCCGAGGTCGTCAAAGAACTGCCATGCTTCCTCGTCAGATTTCGATAGGAAGTGGCCCTGACAGATGGTCTCCAACAACTGCTTCGTTGCTGGGTTCAGGCCCTCGTATAAGGTTTGGCAGAGTTGCCATTTCTCTATACCGTGGTGGGGACACTGAACAAGAAGGTCTTTGTATCGGTCAAAGCACTTCCAGAAGGGTTCAGAAGGAAGCTGAGAGAACTGGTTGATTTCATTTCGAATCCTTGCGGTTTTATGATTCGGATAAAATTTCTTTAGAAACGCTTTAAAAAACTCGTCCCAGCTGGTGATTGAGTGGGAAGCGGTGCTATACAGCCATTTTTCAGCAAGATCGCATAGAGTGAACGGAATGACCCGTAGACGTATAGCATCGTCCGACAGCTGGGTGGTTTTCATCATGGCACAGACGTTTTGAAATTTGTTGATGAAGATATAGGCATCTTCAGATTCAAGCCCATGAAAACGTGGAAGCATGTTGATGAAGTGGGGCTTAATTTCAAAATTATCCCCATTGGCCGGTGGAAGAGAAAGGCAGGTGGGAAGTGCAGAACGGGTGGGATAGAAACGATCCTGGAGCGCGATTCGCTGCGGCGCTACAACAGGCGGTGGTGGTGGGATATTGGTCTCCGTAGGAGGTGGAGCCAATCCAGGGGTAGTCAAAGAGATGTTTGGATTAAATCCTGACATCGCGGAAGAAGAGGTTGGTGAAGGTGAAGGTGAAGATGTATGAACAGAATTCCAGTCAACGTCGGAGTTGGCCGGCAAAGGAAGGGGTGAAAGAGGAGTGGACGGAGTATCGACTTCGGAGTCGATCGCGTAGTCGGTAGCGACTAACGTAACGCGGACTAGATGGGCGCTAGTGTCCCGAGTCCAAGCGGACATACACTAAACGAGTTTAGTATAGTCAAAGCGGAGAAGGTGAGGGTAAGAAAACATCAATGGAGAAAGGTGATGGGTGGTGGATGAAAAATGGATTTAGCGACAAAGGGAAAGTTTTTATAAAAGTTTTTGATTTTTTTCTTTTTTTTTTGTTTTGTTTTTAGAAAGAGATTTACAGAAGTATGTACGGATATACGGCTTAAGTAATCACAAACAAGATATGCACAATCACACCTAGATCTAGGGTAACCTAGGTCTACTAGACCTGCTCCTGAACTTGATTGTCGAAGTTAAACAGTGTCGAGAAACGGGCTTAAAAATACACTGATCACGAGGCCAGGTAAGTGCAGAGATAAGGGGAGGTTGTCCAACGCTTTCGTGAAGTTCCTTAATTAAATAACCCTTTCTCTTTCGGCGGTTGCGCCTTTAACACTTTCCTAGACACCCCGTAAACAATATACCGTTAAGCGAGGTTCTAAACACGGTTTATCTTCTCCTAATGAGCGCGAAGTCCTCAGGGCTGAAGTCTAGTATTTTTTTAATTTACAATGGACAATGCATATGCTTTTGTGATTTTTGGGGTCCTGGGAAGGGTGATGAAATCCCCACCCAATCTGGATTGGTTTCAAGCCCTTTAAGTCCGTATTAAAGAATGCAAAGCTGTAACAAATCAACTGCAAACAATTTTTATTTGCGGCGCAAAGAATCCTGCACAAGAACATTTTATTGGAAGGGGGAGAAGAGTTTGCGCAAAGAAATCTGCAGAAAACACAATTTATTGGAGTCCAGAGGAGTGGGAGAGAGGAGAGAGACTTACAGAGAGAATTTGGCAGCCCAAAGGCACCAAGTGGCCACGGATCTGCGGCCAAACACCACCTTAGGCCGCGGTTCCGCGGCTATGTAGAGGAATTGGGGCTCTGAAAAATTTGGGTGTCCTCTGTTGGGTGTCCTCTGCTTGTCTGGATTTGATGAATATTTATTTGCTCACTGTAACTGCTCCAGATTTTTCAGTAGACCGTTTGCTTCGTTTTGATCCGTCGCGGTGTAGCCGCGAAATGTGGGTCTATCTTCCCACGTCTTTGGCACTGTACTTGAACTCCGTCTTATCCGACGTCTTAGGCGCCGATCTTGAACTTCGTATTTTCCTGCACACTTGCACAAAAGCTAATCAAAAACAACAAGATGGTTTTTTTTTACAATGTATATATTTTTTTTTCGTTTTTTGGTTATATTTATACTTACAAATTAACCCGAAATTACACAAAGAAACAAACTACCGTCTCCCCAGCAACGGCGCCATTTGATTGTTTGCGATTCTGCGTGTTCAAGTTTTAGTTAAATACCGCAATCAAGACGGTTTCACACGTAGCTAGCCGGTTGAGTACGGGTCGTCCGCAAGGAGATGGGAGTCTTTTTCTATGTGTTTTAACGAGTTAAGTCCGAGAGTCCAGATTTGTTTGTGATTATCTAAGTGTTAAACTGATATGTAAAGAGAGCTTGTTAGGGTTAGGATTAGGTTAGTTTGAGTTAGGAGTCTCCCACATCTTTCGTTGCCCCTCTTAATATCGGTGTTACGGTAATCGGCAACAACGGGGATTAGCACGACTAGGAAGGAACTTGCGAGTATAAGCTAGGCTTTCCAACGCATAAGTTCTTCCTTTTGGTGCTTGTCCGTCCGTTCTTGGCTCTTAGCCATAACCTCCGGTTAATTCAACCACAACCGGTCTCACTACGGAATCACCGCTATCATGTAGGATAGGGTGCTGTAAGGAGCGGATTGTGGTTCAATTAACGGGAGTCGAATTAAGCTGTTGGGCAAGGAAAGAGTGAGAGAGATTTCCTTCTCTCAAACTTCCCTTATCCTACCCTAACAAGTATGTAACTACTCACACATCATGATACGGAAAAATAAAACAAAACAAAAGAGGAAGATAGAAAGAAAGAGATTAGAAGATAACGACTAGCTATTTGCGACCTCACCTTGGCGAGGATCGAGCGTAAGCATCATGGTCGTATTAAGGATAAAGAAAAAGATAGAAGAAAGAACCAACAAGAAATAACAACAACTAGTTAACAAATTAAAATTACAACAATTATAGAAAAAGCAAGACAAGCATGATAATAAAATGATCTTCTTTATTCACCATTCTTCACTCACCAAGCTCATTACAAGTTTTAATGGAGAAGAGATGAGAAGAGAAAGAAGAAACACAACTAAACCTTACAAAAGAGAATACAAGATATGGACCCTTTCCTTCTCAAAGTTCTGGGCTATTTATAGGCTGGAGAATGGAAATCTAGGGCAACCACCAGAACACATATGAAAAGACCCAAATACCCCTGAAATTTGACCTCCTACGGCGCCAGTACGGCCGCGGATCCGCGGCCTAGACCCCCTATTGGCCGCGGATCCGCCGCACTATAGTAGAGTCAGGGTGTGGGCTCCTTGGTACTTTCCTGGTCTGCTGTCCCCTCGTGTCTGGTACATGTATTTTCTAAAAATACTTCCACATTTCTTCCAGAATTTCTGTTGAGGGAAAGGTGGACTTTTGTCAAGATTTTCTTGAGCTCCGCGTAGATTTCTTGAAACTTGTTGTTGCCATTGAGCCTTGTGCATGAAGGTGACAATCGATTTGCCATTTTGTCTCCAAAACTGGTGTGTGGCAACAGACGGATAAAGAGCGGAGACCCGTGTTTTATCAATGGTTGGCAGGAACCCGGATTTTGTCATGTTTTTCCATGGATTTCACCGTTTAGAGCCGAGAACCTGTATCCTGCAATTGACTAGCAAAAATGGCTCAAGAGTACCTACCGATAAGCAATGTGATAAAAATTGGGCGGTATGAAAATGCAAAAATCTGATATGAACAGCCATCCACCCGACTTCTCCCCGTAGATATAAATCTACTCACCTTTCTCATGTGTGCCGGTGCCGATGTCGCCATTTGCATCTCCAACGCCTCGACGCCACATGGGGTACCTACAAGGATATCACACGCTAAATCACATGAAAACCATGTCGGAAACTAAAATGGTACACGCTACGCCGATAGGTAAAAACCTGTAGCCTCGCGTGCAAACACAATCAATAACCCTCTACCGTTGGCGTTGAAACGCCACCCGACAGAAACGAATCATCGAATACCAAAATCCGTACGAAAACAAGTCGTAAATCATGCGCCAACTCAAGAAAATCAACCTAGATTCTACCCTAACTGGAATCAGTCAAAACTAGACATACCCAGGGACAAGTTTACAGGTAAAAGAGCCGTGCACAAAAAAAGGGGCAGATCCCTACTTCTCTGGCCGCAAATTGCGGCCAGAAGGAACATATCTGCGGCCTGGAATGGGAGTAGGGGGCTAGGTCTTTGGGTGTTTTTTCCTATCTTCCTGCACATCCTACTGCCAAGTCAAAATTATTTTAGGAGGTCCGGGTTGATAGCAGTTTCCAGAAAGGCCACAAAGTCGTCAAAATCGATAAAATACGCCAAGTCGAAACATTCAGGTAACTAACTGGGAATCTGGGGTAATCTTGGTTAAAATAGTCTCAAATACACCTAGTAAGGTTACCCTAACAATCAAAACTAATACTTGGTCAAGTCTCATTCAAATTTGCCTAAACTAGCATTAATTATGATATAAACACCTAATTTCAGCTATATAACCAGAACTTGGCAAGATATGAGTTGGGTTGTGAGATTATACCTCAAGAGTGTCCTAGGATGAATGAGAAGGGAAGGAGGACGGGTTGCTGCTGCTGTGGAGCTGCTCCTTGTGCTGCAGTTTGTGTTGCTGTTTGTTGCTGTTGCAGTTTTCTATTGCTGGAGCTGTTGCTACAGCAGTGGCTGTTGTTGTTGTTGCTTTGGTATTGTGGGAAAGGTTGTGGTGGTGTGGTGGTGTTGTGCTATGGTGTTAAAGGCTGGTGTGGGTTATTATGATGGGGTTTCTGCTGTTGTTGAATAATTTGGGGCTGAGGTGTTACATCAGCTGCTGTTGCAGCAATTGATGTGGTTGTTGCTTTTAGCAGCAGCTGATGCTATTTTTCTGGGCTGAAGCTGCTGATGTATGATGATGCTACTGCTGAGCTGAAGTGTTGGGGTGTTGTTTTGAATGATGTTGTTGCTGTTGTGGCTGTTTTCACAACAGTTGCTGATGTCAATTGGGTGGCTGAAGTGTTGGTGTGGGTGCTGATGTTAGCTGATGTTCAGGATGGGGTTAGGCTGCTGATGTTGTAGAGGTTTGGGCTAAAATATGCTGATGGTGGCTGATGTGTGGTGAATGAGAGGGAGAGATGTGAGAGGCAAAAGGTTTTCAAGTGAATGGTGATTGTGACACAACCTAGGAGCCACCTCCCTCTCTCTCTTAATGAAAGCTAGCATGACCACCATCAAGGCTCACTCTCACTCTAGCCACAAGTCAAACCCCACTTAATCCAATTTTTAACAAAGCTATACCCTTAATTAACCCACTTAACTTAACCAAAAGGTTTAAGCCACCATGGTCATCTAAGCATGGTTCGACCCTAGGCTACCATGAATCCAAAACATGATACAAGTGTGACAAGTGTGGAAATGTTATGTGCACATTTTGCACAAAAAGCCAAAAGTCCAATTAGCGATTTTTAATCGCGATTAACACTAAAATAGCATATACTTAATCATAAAAACTTATAAATGGCATATTTCCACAAAATACCCTATTTTAGAATTTCCATAATTTTTCTTCAGAATTTCCTCATTTATCGGTATTTAATTATACCGAAATATTATAATATTCATTAAAAGTTAATATTAAATTATGAAAATTCCCAAAAATAATATTTTATTTTTTTTGGAAATGTTACAGTCTTCCCCCCTTAAAGAAATTCGGTCCCCGAATTTAAATTTAAACCCCCAAATTCTAAAACATTTCAATAAAATGTCCAAGTCAATGGGGCTCCGAAATCATCAATACATCAAACACATCGTAGCGCAATACATGCGCATGAGTAATGAGAAGATAACTCGAAAACAAAACTCCGTCAAGCATCTCGCAATAATCGGAGTCAAGGTGAAAACACGAATGCCAAATCCAAGGCAAAACCGATATGCTAGAAATCGGAACTATACATGTAAATATATGAAGGAAATGCATGCCAAAATTCTTTAAAGTCGATGTACAATGCGCATAACACTACACAGTGGCGGACGTCTTTATAAGAAAATAGCCATATACGTATATATGTTTTGTTTAATATGCACGCCCCGCCGTTTTGAAAACAATTTAGAAGGGTTCCCTCGTTTCAAACGTTTCGTGTCGTATTGGACACGTATGTAAATAATGAGACTATAGCTCGCTTTTGGAAATCCCTTTGAAATCTATCAGTGCATGCAAAATATATCCAGGCACTGTCCTCTGACTAGTCCTGCTCAGTACGAAAACACATAACAAATATCATGAAACGTACTGCTCCATAGAAACGAATTCAAAGGTGCATATGAAAACCCTGTGTGTCCGGTGCGCACGGGAATCAAGATCCATAAATGTGCCATACAACATCTAAGTGCATCGGGTGTGCACGAAGCATCTATCATTGGCCACGTGTGCGCCTGACAGTAAAAACAGGTGCATCTGACATGCACGAAGAATCTAGATTTAGTGCATCTGGGGTGCACCAAAATCGCATCTCATAACATGCGCCCAACATGAGCTAAAAATCCAAATCCGGTGCATCCATCATGCACGAAATCACGAAATCCAATATCAAGAGCCGAACACGCGTAAAAGCCAATCAGGTGCATAAAGTGCACAAAACAAATATCGAGCATCACAATCGAAATCGAAGTCCAGTGCATCTGAGTGCATAAAATACATGTCACTGCACTACAAGCATATGTAAACTATACTGAGTGCAAAAACCAAATCGTGTGCGTACGTACGCACAAAATCAACTCAAATGTCTAAAACCCCTAAAATCATAAACATGTGAAACCAAGGCATGAAAACGATATCAAGTGCAACAACTGTGCAAAAATCGTAAATACTTAATCATCAAAAACAAATCATGCGAATAAACTGCCCAAAACATCGAAATCAAGTATGGAGGAATAGTCCCACTCAAACTCATCCTCTGAGAATCTCTGGCCAACTATCGTGCTCACACCTAGCATGTCTCGTCGACGATCCTGAACTCTGGCCTGCGGGTGTGCATAACATGACCACTCCTGGGTCCAAGTCTTCTCTGCGGATTACCAATCTCACGATCCATCGGCTCATCGGCCCTGTCTGGTGTGCTAACGGGGACGATTCCGTTCTGGCACTTCTCTAGTCATCTCTCGGTCATCCTCACGACCACTTGTAAGGCAGTATGTTACTGGCGTCGGCCTCTGGCTCTCTGAATGCACGTGATACATCTGATCTTTGGTGTAAGTATCATTGTAGCAGTGTCCTGGAAGGAATCCTGCTCAAGGTCACTTCCAAGTCTCATCTCTGCCAATTGTCCGGGAGTCCTCATCCTTTACTATATCTGCTTCTTGTTCTGGAACGGCTGCATGCTCATCGCGACTCCTTCTGGAAGGTATATCCAGCACTATGCCTCGGCATACGCATAGCACCTCTGATGTCGGCGGAGTAGAACGTCATCTTACCCAGATTTGCATGAACCACTTGCTCCACTTTCTCTAATGTCGACTGCTTCGAACTCGTCTCGTCGTGGCTGCATGGACTGAGCTCCAACGGCTATCCTCGTATCTGGAGTCTCCCAAAAAATGCATCTCACCATCTAGCATCCAAATGAAGTCGAACCATTTGATCGAGTCGTCAGAACCTCATTATCCCCTAAGAGCTCAACATCTTGGGTACAGTATAATAGTATCGAGTACGTACCACAGCATCGGTGGTCTAGCCATAGAAGAGCAAACCCAAGTCTCACTAATGGCGCCGCAGAACTGCCGCAAACCCTAAGGTTCAAAGGCTTTCACACGGTCATTAAGTCGAGTTAGGGTTTCATTCTTCTAGAGGGACCATAGAATTTCCTGCATGTCTTTTCGACTACTTTAAACTTGGAATAATAGGTTTCTGACATTCGATCGTCTCTGTCGACTCTCAACGTCTCCGCGTGAAGTCGTCTCTAGCTGGAATCAATCTATCCGATGACCTCGCATCGGGGTAGCGAACGATCCACATGTCCTAGTCATTCATCCTTGGTGACTAGCAGCCTTCTATCATCTCTTAGTACAACTCGTACTGCAATAGCTCCAACATCTAGGGCGATATCTCGTCGTTCACAGCAATACTGGCTCACTCGTCTGCACGCTGAACCGTGCCTCAATCATCATAGATATGCAACACTTCAACGGTCATCAAAGTCTGGCTGGCCTTTATCAGTGGCTCAATCCTCTGGTGCACATCGGCACCTCCGAGTAATCTCATACAGCGATCCATCAAATGCTCGTGGCGCGAAAGCACAATCAAAAGACACATCTCTACAATCGTGTGCCGCCGGAATTATGCTCTGGTCAGTCCTCGTTCGTAACGAGCTCGTGCTGACCGCAACTTTAGCCGAAGCTCTCCCTGCCCGAAATTGTGGCAGTAAAACATAACGGGTACCGATGAGGCTAGATCAGGAATGAATATGATACTGAAAAAAATTTACATCCTAAGGCTTCTTAAGTGGAGTGGCGTGTCGTAAATATGCCGCGCAACATACCCACGGTACGTCACTCTACTTTAGTCACCTATTTCATCAACCAAGGGTCATCCTATGCTCCGACGGTAAAACCTAACGCTCTGATATCAACTTTGTCACGTCCCAAAATTTCGGAATATGACCGGCACTTAGACTACGAACGTCTCAAGACGTACGTACTCTAAGTAAGGCGAACCCAGAAATCCAAACCAAGAAAAGTAGTAGAGTGTAGGAATACCACAATAAGTCAACCGGCTAGCAATATAATATACAACGCCTAAAGTTGAGGATCACAATAGAGAAGGAAACTCAAACAGCACGAAATCCATAAAAATATAACGCGCGACTCTAAGGTCGAAAGAATAAACATCACCGGTCTCTATCTCAAATAAATACATGTTTGGTTGATAGAACTTCTAGATACAACTGAAATATAATATACAATGTATAATGATGGCTATGATACAAATAACACACCTACTAGCAAGTCACCTGAAAGAAGCAGTGCCCGCAAAGCCGTAATGAATCCTGTACGGCAACACCTGCAAGAAACTGGGGCACAACGGGGGTGAATTGCCAACTCGTGAGTAGAAAAGATCTACGAACAGAAAATCGCATGTATGACGCAATCCTAGATCATATGATCATAATATATAATCATCAAATATATAACCAGCAATCTATAACCATAGCTAGGGTAACTATCTAACCCAAATGTAAATCCCATATGCCCGTGTCAGTGCCTGTGCCTCAGGTAGCAATGTATCATATGAATGATGTATGAATGCATGAAAAGTATGATCAATGTAATCAAGTCTGTATGTGATCAATGTCTGTATATAGGTAGATCCCGTCCACGTGTCACCGAATGACAATAAGCATCTTGCATGTAAATATGAGGATATAGTCAAAATCATGGAAAAACATCATGAAACCTGTGCCCAGCATCGGCACAAAACATAGCCTCAATCTCAATATCTCAATGTCTCTGATAAGTCTCACTATCTAGGGCGCCGTCAATCCAGATCGGCCCCTACCATCAATCTCGAGACTACGACTGTATCCTCCGGATATCCGACACGTCGGGTAAAATCACCGGTCGGTCGTGCTCCCCTGCCAGGCTCAACGCCATCTCCTGCGATATTCTTGCCCCGGGGTACCGCACCGGGCCCACCATGTACCCGCAATTGGCCTCATCCACCTCCTCGAATCGGGTTTCACATGTCTCTCTCAGCACCGAGAAAACACATGGTGGACGCACTGAAATATCATATCAAGGGTAACCGGGTTTTTTTTAAAACAATTACATAATCTCTTTGAAATACCCACGGTTCCCAAATCCAGAAATATCATAGAAACAACATATCTCAATGCGCATAATCAGAAAACATGATGTATGTGACATATCAATGAAGTGCAAGTATAACAGTATATCATGCAACATGGAATAATAGTATGCACATGCAAGGGTCATATCCTGTTGCAATAATACTACTGTGTAGTGACATGGCAATTACCGATGAAGATGTTTGTGAGCTGACAAGTAAGTGTACGTGGTACATACTCATCATCGGTAATGGTGCTGGTGTCCTAACAGCATGATATCAACAATAGAATATCAATCACAATAAGTATGCGATGCAGAGCAACAATAATAATGTGCGGGAGCTGGATACCAAACACAATGATAGCTAAACTGCATCTAACGTCATAAGAGTCATACAACTATCCCAACTATAGGGCTGAGCTAATAGGCCAACAGTAGGTAAGGAAACCGCCTGACCTCTCAGTCGATACATATATATATATATATATATATATATATATATATATATATTTATATAGTCGGTGATCCCGCATCGATAATATTACATCCGATACCATATCCCTATAATCGGTTATTCCCAAGTCAAGAGTGCGGATCAAACATCAAAATATAGCTCGTACGTAAATCCGTCGTACGGCATCCCAAATCTGGGTACGGGTCAATATCACATTCGTCATATCATTCATCTGGTATTCTCTATGTCAAATATCAAAATCTGGGTACTGACCTACGTCTAGTACAAAGCTAACATCATCACTATCATCATGATCTGACTACTGATCAACAGTCTCGTATGAATCGATATTATCAGCACATATCATCTCAAGGAGTATACCTCGCCCAAGGCGGCCTATCATACTAATCTTGTCATATCATATCATGTCATATCTCGTAACGTAATCACATGTCGACCATTTTATATATATATATATATATCACTATTCCTATGGCATCATCATCCCAAAATCTTCTAAAGCATCAAGACGTATCTCAAACATGAATTTTACCATATCACCGATATCATAATCTCGGATCAAAAATCATCGACTCATCTCAAACCCAAGTATCATCCTCAAATCCGTATGTGAACACATAGTCCCATACCCTCATAAACATATATCTATATAGAATCCACATAACCACATAAGAAATAAGGATGTATGCAAGTATGTATGTGTGTATATGTATGTGTAGTGCACCCGCTACCTAGGGTTTCGTAACCTTTCACCAATCCAACACACCAATATCCATCTTAAACATCAATAATTTCCAAAACAACATATAATAATTGTAGGTGTGTATACGCATCCGTATACATCACCACGAACTGCGGGGGTGCTATACGCCATCCACCCGACTTCTCCCCGTAGATATAAATCTAGTCACCTTTCTCATGTGTGCCGGTGCCGATGTCGCCATTTGCATCTCCAACGCCTCGACGCCACGTGGGGTACCTACAAGGATATCACACGCTAAAACACATGAAAACCATGTCGGAAACCAAAATGGTACACGCTACGCCGATAGGTAAAAACCTGTAGCCTCGCGTGCAAACACAGTCAATAACCCTCTGCCGTTGTCGTTCAAACGCCATCCGACAGAAACGAATCATCGAACACCAAAATCCATACGAAAACAAGTCGTAAATCATGCGCCAACTCAAGAAAATCAACCCAGATTCTACCCTAACTAGAATCAGTCAAAACTAGACATACCCAGGGTCAAGTTTACAGGTAAAAGAGCCGTGCACAAAAAACGAGGCAGTTCCCTACTGCTCTGGCCGCAAATTGTGGCCAGAAGGAAAATATCTGTGGCCTAGAATGGGAGTTGGGGGCTAGTTCTTTGGGTGTTGGTTCCTATCTTCCTGCACATCCTACTGCCAAGTCAAAATTATTTTAGGAAGTCCGGGTTGATAGCAGTTTCCAGAAAGGCCACAAAGTCGACAAAATCGATAAAATACGCCAAGTCGAAACATTCATTTAACTAACTGGGAATCTGGGGTAATCTTGGTTAAAATAGTCTCAAATACACCTAATAAGGTTACCCTAACAATCAAAACCAACACTTGGTCAAGTCTTACTCAAATTTGCCTAAACTGGCACTAATTACGATATAAACACCTAATTTCAGCTATATAACCAGAACTTGGCAAGATAGGAGTTGGGTTGTGAGATTATACCTCAAGAGTGTCCTAGGATGAAAGAGAAGGGAAGGAGGAAGGGTTGGTGCTGCTCTGGAGCTTCTCCTTGTGTTGCAGTTTGTGTTGTAGTTTGTTGCTGTTGCAGTTTTGTATTGCTGGAGCAGTTGCTACAGAAGTGGCTGTTGTTGTTGTTGCTTTGGTATTTTGGGAAAGGTTGTGGTGGTGGTGTGCTATGGTGTTAAAGGCTGTTGTGGGTTGTTATGATGGGGTTGCAGCTGGTGTTGAATAATTTGGGGCTGAGGTGTTACATCAGCTGCTGTTGCAGCAGTTGATGTGGCTGTTGCTTTTAGAAGCAGCTGATGCTGTTTTTCTGGGCTAAAGCTGCTGATGTATGATGATGCTACTGCTGAGCTGAAGTGTTGGGGTGATGTTTTGAATGCTATTGTTGCTGCTGTGGTTGTTTTCACAGCAGTTGCTGATGTCAATTGGGTGGCTGAAGTGTTTGTATGGGTGCTGATGTTAGCTGATGTTCTGGATGGGGTTGGGCTGCTGATGTAGTAGAGGTTTGGGCTGAAATATGCTGATGGTGGCTGATGTGTGGTGAATGAGAGGGAGAGATGTGAGAGGCAAAAGGTTTTGAAGTGAATGGTGATTGTGACACTACCTAGGAGCCACCTCCCTCTCTCTCTTAATGAAAGCTAGCGTGACCACCATCATGGCTCACTCTCTCTCTAGCCACAAGTCAACCCCCACTTAATCCAATTTTTAACATAGCTAAACCCTTAATTAACCCTCTTAACTTAACCAAAAGGTTTAAGCCACCATGGTCATCTAAGCATGGTTTGACCCTAGGCTACCATGAATCCAAAACATGAAACAAGTATGACAAGTGTGGAAATGTTATGTGCACATTTTGCATAAAAAGCCAAAAGTCCAATTAGCGATTTTTAATCACGATTAACACTAAAATAGCATATACTTAACCATAAAAACTTATAAATGGCATATTTCCAAAAAATACCCTATTTTAGAATTTCCATAATTTTTCTTCAGAATTTCCCCATTTATCGGTATTTAATTATACCGAAATATTATAATATTCATTAAAAGTTAATATTAAATTATGAAAATTCCCAAAAATAATAATTTTTTTTTTTAAATGTTACAATTCTCTTGCTTCAAGAGTTTGACCTTGTCATCAAGGACAAAAGAGGATGTGAAAATGTAGTTGCCAACCATCTCTCACGACTTCCTTTTTCGCCGTCGCTTCAAATTCCGATCGAGGACGTTTTTCCGGATGAACAGCTCTTGACAGTATCATGCGAACCCTGGTTCGCAGATATTATGAACTATTTGGCCACAGGACTACTATCGAATGAATGGTCAAGTCAGGACAGACTTCGATTCTTATCCCAAGTAAAACACTTTTACTGGGACGAACCTTATCTTTTCAAGTACTGTCCCGACTAGATTATTCGTCGGTGTATCCCTGACAATGAATTCAAGAGTGTGCTGTCGTTTTGCCATGATCAAGCAATTGGCGGACATTTTGGCCCCAGAAAGACAGCCGAGAAGATCTTCCAGTGTGGCTTCGACTGGCCACAACTCTTCAAAGACGCTCATGATTATTGCAAGAATTGCTCCCGGTGCTAACACTTGGGACGGATATCCAGGAGAAACGAGATGCCGCTCCAACCAATCTTGGTTGTGGAGATTTTCGATATTTGGGAGATTGATTTTATGGGGCTGTTTCCCAGCTTTTTTGGGAACCTGTATATTCTTCTTGCTATTGATTATGTCTCTAAATGGGTCGAGGCCGTGCCCAGCTGGACTAAAGACAACAAGTTTGTCGTTAGATTCCTTAAGGAAAACATATTTTCCTGGTTTGGACACCCCCGCGCGATCATTAGTAACAATGGAACACATTTCTGTAATAGGAATTTCGAGGCCTTGATGCGGAAATATTCTATTAATCATAAGCTATCCACGCCCTACCACCCCCAAACATGTAGGCAAGCCGAAGTGTCTAATCGGCAAATCAAATAGATTTTGGAGAAGACGGTTTCCAATAACCGTAAGGATTGGTCTTTAAAACTCACTGATGCCTTTTCGGCATTTCAAACTGCTTATAAGACCGATCTTGGCATGTCTCCTTATTGGCTTGTCTATGGAAAGGCTTGCCACCTTCCAGCGGAAATAGAACATCGCGCATTTTGGGCGATAAAGGAGCTGAATCTATCTCTCGATGATGCGGGCAACTATCGAAAGCTGCAGCTAAATGAATTGAATGAGCTTCGGGATGAAGCTTACGACAACACGGTTATTGTAAAGAACCGAACGAAGGTTTTTCATGATAAACACCTTACGCACAAAACTTTCACACCTGGACAGCAGGTTCTTCTTTACGACACCCGACTACATTTTCATCCCGGTAAGCTCAGATCTCGCTGGAAGGGGCCCTTTGTTGTGCGGACTGTATATCCGCACGGCATGGTGGATTGGAAAATCCAAAGGATGGTTCGTTTTTCAAAGTAAACGGACACAGACCGAAACCGTACCTTAGCGCCGAACCATCAGAGGAGCTCCTGGTCTTGCAGGAGCCGGTTTACCCTGCATAATCTTCCTCTGCCTACCACCAAACTTCGGTTATCCAGCCAAAACAGTGGACACTATTTCAAATAAGTTTGGGGGTATGTATATACGATTTTCTTTCGTATATATATGTAGATATTCTTGTCTGGTGCATATCCATTTTTGACGAGCAATCTTGTTTGGTGATTGCTCAGTTTTATTAAAAAAATCTATATCTAACCGACGTTTTTGACCCTTTAATATTTTTTGATGTACAATGACAGTGGGGACACTGTCCAGTTTAAGTTTGGGGGTACGCTCGGTACGCATTTCTAACCTTCGCATTCATGTATATATTTTGCATTTTGCATACTTATTAAAAACCATAAAAATCAGAAAATTTTCTAAAAACATAAAAACTTTGTCGTCAAGTTAGCTAGTGGGAGAACTTAGATTCAATATTTCGACGGTTTTGTTTGATAAGATAGGAACAACTAAATCCTATTTTTAGATTTTGAAAACCTGAAAGATAACCCTCCTTTGAAGTTAACTATATCTAATATACGTCTCTACATCACACTACACGTGTCGTGAGTTTTTGAAAATTAGATGACAAGTCTTTTATGTCTGAAAACTTTTAAATGGATAAATTATTTTCTGAGGATCAAATAGGTTTGTTCTGAAATAAGTAATATCAAGAATAGTTTATGAATTGAAGCGGATATGAAGGGATATTATTGATGCCTTGATAAGAACTAATTCTGAAGAATAGCCCATTTGAATCGTGAGTGGAGTGATTACACACCTAACCCACTAAAAACGTCTTTTATCTAAAAAAATAATTAAACAACCAGTTATATCTCCGTTCGCATTAAATCGTTATGATTTTCATGCCAAAATTGGTCTTTTGTTTAAGGACCTAGCTAACTTGAGCAATTAAGTCCGCTGGGGTGCCTTTACACCTAATGCCCTAAATCAACTAGTTTGGGAGCATTGACCCAAAGCTCGCTATGAAGCCTAGAAAGTCCAGATTAAAACAAAGTCAAGCAAGTGTTCTCTCCGAATTAAAATTCCTAACGGTTCTTTGTGTGAGAATAATCTTGATAAAAAACAGGATTTCATAAAAATATTTCTAGCGGAGATATGAAAGTTTTATCCTATGATGAAGACTATTTCACGTTCACAGAGGAGTGTATGAAACGAAAACAAGAAAAAGGTGGAGTCAAAAATAAGACCTAGTTTCCAGTTAAGGAAGATAGAAATTCTGAATTTGAAAGCTAACTGGAAAACGAAACTTGAGAAATACTTAACTCTTTATAAAACTTATGTGATCCTTTTAAAGTTTTTATCCGGGCTTTATTTTGTGACATGACGACTTTAATCGATCCTTTTGAAACTTAACGATACTATTTGCACTGCACGTAAAGTCATATAAAATCTTAAGTTAAATAAGAAGCGAGGTGTGAAAACTAAAGGTTCGATTGTTCTAAATTTAGGATAATAGAATTGCTATCCTTAAAACAAAACCTTAGGGTTTGAATCATACTTATTTCGCAAAACTAGTATGACGGGATTTTGTGGGTGGAATCCACGGAAAACCCTCAGGAGACAACACTCCTCCTAATAGGGACACCTAGAGGTTTAACGGCTTGTTGCATGTGCTCAGTGCAATCGCGTTCCCTGCGAAAGTGAGGTCAGGATTCTTTTTGTTTTGCTCGGGACGAGCAAAAGATAAGTTTGGGGGTATTTGTTCATATCAGATAACTGCGTTCTAATACCGCTCATTCATTATCTATTTGTTGTATTTATCGGTACTATTAACCAGTTTCTGCTCAGTAATATAGATTACATGTACCCATGACAAAATACTGGAAATACATTCAAAAGCACGGATATAACATTTGAAAGCCGACACTGCAACCAGAACCGCAAACCGACCGATACTTCATGAGTTTCTTTTTGCAACAAGTTTGTGTACACATTTTTTTTATCTAAATGGTCCAATATAAACAAGTGTGTGCACAAGACTCTTAGGAACATGTGGATATGAAGTAATGTGCATTCAATGCTAAAGATTATGTGTGGATTTAAAGATTCAAATCTCCTTCCAAAACTAAGTGCAAATCAAATTCAAATAGACAAATCAGCATGGACCATGATGGGGGCAGCCATGAATTTAGGCACTTGTGGAAATGAAGTAATGAGCATTTAATGCTAAAGATTACGTGTTAATTTGAAGATTCAAATTTCTCTCCAAGCACTGGGTGCAAACCAGGTCAAAACGGAGAAAATAAACTGGGCCAAAGAGATACTGGGGACAACCAAAGACCACACAACAAATATAGGACCATGTTCTCGGATTTGACCCGAGCACATGCACACAAAATCCGGTGTGGCCGGCCCAAAATGTCCAAAATGCCCCCAGTTTTGTACAGTGGATCCCTTGCTGCCATATCGTCTAATTTTTATTGTTTGCTTCATTTTCTTTGGTGCTTATAAATACAGACCAGAGGCTAAAGGGAAAAGGGACTACTTTCCTTAGTTTTGTTTTAGAATTCTTGTAATTTCTCTTGTAATTCTTGAGCTCTTGACCCTTTGCCATGACCTTGCAACTTCTCATTTGAACTTGCAAGCTTAAGGCTTAGGTTCTTGACTTCAAGATCTCTTGTAACATGTTTGCAAATCAATAAAAAGTTCTTATTTTTATTACATGTCTTGTTCTATTTTACATATTTGCAATTGTTAAATACTTGTATTATTTTGATCTTGCAATCTTTTAAGTGAGCTTGCAACCTTAAAGTTTGGTATTTGGATTTCACATTTCACCGAGCTTAAGAACACTTAGAGATATTAGCAGTTGGATTCATCGGTTCTCTTTTTATCATTCTCTTCTTTCATTTTTTTTATTATGTTCCTTCCTCTTTTCTCTTATCTTTATTTTTACTTTGTGAATATGTGTGAGTAATTTATTTACTTGTTAAGGGTGTAATACGGTTAGATTGTGTTTGAAGATGTTCTTTGCTAAAACTTAAACTTTAAAACTTTGCAATTGAATCTCCGTTGTAACGTTTTAAAAACAATTAAATGAATAAAATTATTTAAGTGAATTTTATGATTTTCGGCAAAGTAAAATGTATTTTTCGTAAAACCTAACCGTGATTGTTTTTCATTATAATTTCAAAAAAACCTATTTTAATTATGTAATTACTAGTAAATGGTGTTTATTTAGCCACTTATAAATTTTTAGTTTAATTAAATATTTTCCCTAAACTAATTATTTTAAATATTAACATAAGCTTTATTTTTAAACTAAATTAGTGTAAATTACAAATTTGAATGGTTTTAATTTGTAAAAGTGAGCCATGACATATTATAATTTAGTGAGTATCATGTAAAATTCATTTGCAATTTTTTCCAATTTTCTAGAGTTTTCTTGAGTTGCTATTGTAAAGAATTAAAAGAAAATTTAATAAAAGCATGAAAAGACATAATGATATGATATTTTGGTGGAACTTTCTACATCTTTCTTCACTTTTCTCATTCTCCACCCCCTTCTCCTAATTGTGGCCGGCCTCAACAATCCCATGGCAGCCCCCCCCCCCCCGCATTTCCCACTTCATTTTTATTCAAAATTAATCAAAAATACTTCAAAAATTCAATTAAAATTCCACAAAATCATATTTATTTCATACCCTTTATTCCTTGCTCATTTTTACATGGATTTTGGAGATGGAAAGCATGCATTTTGAGGCTCATTTTCATGTTTGGACTTGAGGTTGTGAAGGTATAAATCTATCTCTTTTATTTTATTTCCATTAGATGTTTCTTTTAAAGCATAAATATTTTTATTAGATTAATTCTATGTTCAATTTTTAAAATTTATGTTAGGGTTTGTAAATTCAAGTTATGATTTTTATTAATTAATTAGGGTTATAATAACTAGTCTACCATTTTTAGAAGTGGAAAAATCTTGCATGGTTATTATATAATAATTTGTGTATTCAAATTGATTTAATAATGTTATTTAGCTAACTAGTTTTTATAAAATGTATTTGTGGATAAAATAAAATTCCAATTAAGGTTGTTATCATTAGATTGTAGTTTTAGTGAGAATCTTAGCATGTTAATGGAAAGAAAAACTTAGTTTGATCACTAGTTTCTTGTGATAATTGGAAAAATACTAATAAAAGGCTATTTTTGTAAACTAGATTTTGGGAAATTCCTAAATAAATGAGATTAAAAATATAATTATGGTTTCATCATATCATTATCATCATGAATTGTAGTTTAGTACATTAATTCATGCAACATCATGTTTTGTGGTGGAATTGTGGTATTTTGCTTGAAAAATGTTGAAAATTGTTAAAGGTTGCAAACTAGAAATTTCAAATTAATACAAATTTGTGTAATAAAAATGTAGTAATGGTTTGTATAGTCTAGTTATGCTATTTAATGAGTTTTATAACCATTGGTTTCATCTAAATGTCAAGTTTTGATGAAAAACGGTAAATTGGCATTTTCGGTTTTTACGAAATTGGACGGTTTGGTGGATTTTAGGGTTTCGATAGATTTAATCATGTTTTATAATATAAGTAATGTGTTTTAAAACTACGAGTTATTTGTTGATGTTTATCTCGATCCATCGGAGTTTGTACGCTGATATCGAGCGATATTTGGTTCATTTGCGTGGACGGGACATAGGTTTTAACCTATGCTTGTTCCTTGTATCGTTTGACTTTCGTATGTGATCCAGTTTACGATGCTATTTATATGTTTGCGTTTATGTACCCCTCACGTGGACTGCGGGCGATGAAGAGGAGGATGGCGACACCGTCTTCGGCAGACATGGACCAGGTGAGTAGATGTATATCTATGGGGGAAAGTCGGGCGGATGGCGTTTAGCACCCCCGCAACGTAAAATAGGAATAGTACTTATTGACATTAGGAAACCAGATGTGACCCTAGATTCTTAATGAGTAGGACCCTAGTAATGACCCTAGACTGGGCTAGACTGATTTAGAAAAACCATACCAGAAGATGAATACCTTGGAAGAGGTTCGTAGGTTTCAGGTAGAAACACACACACGCACACACTGAAACTCGACATGGTGTATATGTGCATGTGTATATATATATATAGGACGAGGTATAGGTATATATATATACACAACACGTATATGGGATACATTGATGTGTTATGATATCCGAGGTATGATGAAACGGTGTAACTGGGCTTGATGCCGTGATTCTTGGCTACAGTCGTATTAAGTGTTAGCGGATCATTAGAGAATGAGATAATGAACATGTATACTTAAATTATAAGGGGCAGTGATGATATTGAGGTACATGGGACTCTAAAATAGTACCCGGACTGTAACTTGTGATTGATCACGATATGGGATATGTATGACTTAATCACAATATGATACATATGACATGATGTTTATGAGGATAAACTAATGATGCTTATTATGATGGCAATGATATATGATTGATGTAGGCGATTACAGTTTAGCACCTTGATCATGAGATGTGTTGGTGATGACATTATACGAATAATGAGACACCTAGGAGATACTTGACCCGTACCCCGATATTGGGATGCCGTATGATGGATTTTACCGTACGAGGCATAAATATGATGATTGATCCGCACTCTTGGTTTGAGGAAGCCGTACTTCGTACGTGACGCTATTGAGGATGGATCGCCGACCATTAGAGATATTGATTCAGACCTTAGGTAGACACTTGTTTCTTATTGACTAGTTTCTTAGGTTAAGTTCCTTAGGAGGTTAGATGGACACTAGTTTAGGTTCGATTCATATAGTGATAGTTGTACTCGTATGTCGCAGAGGGGTGGATAATGCACATCTGTCTTTACATTCATACTGTAATCATCATGGTGCATGTTCTTACATATGTTGCTATAATCAGTACAAACCATACCTGTTAGGACACCAGCACCATTACCGATGATGCGCATATTCCACGCACACTTATTTGCCGGCTCACACACATCATCATCGGTAATTGCTATGTCACGTACACTTTAGATCATATTGTCTTTTATGGATAGAATCAGTTAACAACTAGACCGATATAATATTGTGATTATTCTCTGATGTTAGTATAGACATGATATTTATTACTTAGACATCCATGCATTCATATTTTCATGTTATCATGCAGTATTATGGGCATATGCCGACACTTATCATATAGTTACTCATGATTTTAAGATTTGGATATCTATGAGATTTCTGGATTTTGGGGAAAACCGCAAGAATATATAAACAAACTTCTCTCTCTCTCTCCTCTTCTCTTTTTTTTAAAAATAAGATGCGGTTTTCTCGTGATGTATGCGTCGTCCACCATGAGATTTCATGTTTTCTATTGGATTTCGAGACCCGATTCGAGGAGTGGATGAACCGTCTCGGGTACATGGTGGGCCCGGTATGGTACCCCGGGGCAAGAAGATCGAGTTGTAGACGATGAGCCTGGCAGGGGAAGGCTACCTACCGGTGATGTCTGGCGCGGCGGATATCCGGAGGATACCGACCGTTGTCGTGAGATTTGATGATATGGGCCGATCCGGACTGACGGAGCCCGAGATATTGAGACTTGAGATTACATGTGTTGTGTCGATGCTTGACACGGATTTCCATGGATTTTATTATTGAGATTTCAGATTCCTATACACATTTTACTATGATAACAGTTAAAGATTTCTTATACAGATATATCTGGATTTCAGGATTGATTGTTTTATATTCATGGTGCATGCATATCCATTCATATGACATAGTACTATATGAGGCACTGATACGAGCACGGAGTATCTGCACTTACACGTAGTATTACCCTGCTATTACTAGATGATTGGGACTTAGAAGTGTATTATTATGACCTAGGATAGCGTCGTGCATTTGATTTCTTTTTGTAGATGTCTTCTACTCACGAGTTGGCAACTCACCCCCGTTGTGCCAAATTTTATTACAGGTTCGATGTACAGGGTTCCCTGGCAGCTTGCTGGCACATCTATTCTTTCAGGGTGATTTGCACGGTAGGTTGGTTCACTTGTATTCGAACCACCTTGTACTTTTATTCTTTCATTTGTATCTAGTAAGCTCCATCAACCATACTTGTATTACTTGATAAGTTTATTGGACCAGTCATTTATTTTGACCTTAGAGTCGCGCATGTATTATTCTGATTTGGTGGTTTTGTTTTCTTTGAGTTTTGAGCCTCGCCCTTTGGCGTTGTATATTATTGTGCTTGTTGTGGTTGTTTCCGCCAGTTGGCGTTGAGCTAGCACCCGTTTGGGGATGCTTTTTTATTGTTTATGTATATTATACTTGTTGTACCCATTTGGGGGCCAGTTTTTATAGAGGAGACTCTGCCGAAATTTTTGAGAAAATTTGCTGATGCTTTTAAACTTGTTTTCTTTTTCTTCTTCTTCTTTTATGGTTTAGATTTATGGGCTTCGGCTTACTTAGGTTACGTGGCGCCTCTTGACGCTTCATAATCTAAGTGCCGGTCACGTTCCGTACTTTCGGGTCGTGACAAAGTTGGTATCAGAGCGCTAGGTTTAACCTTGTATAAATCTAGGTGACCCTTGGTTGATGGAGTAGGCGATTTAGGTAGAGTAACGTACCGTGGGTATGGTCCGCGGCATACTTACGATACGCTACTCTGCTTAAGGAGCCTTAGGATGTACATTGTTTGCACTGTATTTCATTCGTTTCTTTGATCTATCTTCGTCGATATCGGATGGTGGTTTCTGTTACCACGGGCAGAGGAAGCTGCGGCTCGAATGCGATAACCATTAGAGTATTGGTTATTCTTGAGGATTGAAGCATTGCTTAGCGTGGGGACGAAGGGTATTCACATGCATTCCGGACGAAGTTAAAGTGTTTGAACGATTATCAGAAAACCATTTTCCCAAGTTTAAAGTATTCGGAAGAACATGCAGTTATTTCGATGGACCCTCTAGACGAATGAAACCCTAACTCGACATAATGACCACGAGAACGCCCTTGAACCTTAGGGTTTACGGCAGTTCCGCGGTGCCATTATTGAGGCTTGGGTTTGCCCTTCTACGGCTGGATCATCGATGCTGGGGTATGTACCGGATATTTTTAAGCTGTACTTGAGTGTTGAGCTCTCGGGGAATTATGGGATTTTGATGGATCAATCGAAAAGTTTAATGTAGTCCGGATATCAAGTGAAGGGATCGACTACGTGGGAGACTCTAGATATGAGTATTGCCGTTAGTAGCGCAGTCAGCACAGCTACGAAGAGACGAGTTTGAAGCAGCCGATATTCGAGGAAATAGGCGCACATTGACGATAGTGTTTACGATTGTGATTTGGTGATTTGAATTTCATATTTCTGTTATTGGATTTTGGTATTTCTTATGTGTACCTTCATTATATTCTATTTGTGTTTTATATATCTGTTGTATTGATGTTGTTTAGTATACACCCAGTACACTTGATTTGGTTTTATATATTTTGAGATTTTTGATTTGATTTCGTGCATATGGGTTACACATGATTTTGATATATGTCTCGACCTAGTTTTCATGCATTTGTACTGTGATTTCGATTTTTATAATTGATGTATGTTTCCGTGCACCATGTGCACCTGATTAGGATTCTTGCGCATACTTAGCGTACTTAATACGATTTTGTGCACACCAGATGCACTAAATCGGGGTTTTGTACAGATTAGATGCACCTGATATTGAGTCGTGCACGCCCGTTGCACTTGACAGATATTTTTGGTGCACTCCTGTTGCACTAAATTTTGTTTTTGGGTGTTGTCGTGGTATCAGTATTTGGTTTCGATTTCAGTGCGCACCGGACGCACATGGTATTTTATTGATGTGATTGGGATTGATTTCAATTTGAGCAGTGTTTTTTTTTTATATAATCATTACTATTTGATTTAGTAACCAGGCGGGACGTGTATGTTAAATAAAAGGTATATATATATAGCTATTTTTTTTAAAAATAAACATCCGCCACTTATGCCGTGATACGTGCATTGCACGATGATTTTCAAAAGGGTTTTTTGCATATTTCTTTATCCAGATATTTGGCAGGTTTACTATGATGCGCACTATATATATAAGTTGTAGATTGATGTATATTATGTTGGTTTTCATATTGGGTTTTGATATTTTATTCTTGCCATAACTCCGATGATTGCGTTATGCTTGACGGAGTTGATTTTTGTTATGTATTTATGATTTCGGAGCCCCGACGATTTGAGTGTTTTGTTAAATGTTTTAGTATTTGGAAGGGAAGTTTTAATTTAAATTCGGGGACCGAATTTCTTAAAGGAAGGAAGATTGTAACGTTTTAAAAATAATTAAATGAATAATTAAATGAATAAAATTGTTTAAGTGAATTTTATGATTTTCGGCAAAGTAAAATGTATTTTTCGTAAAACCTAACCGTGATTGTTTTTCATTATAATTTCAAAAATACATATTTTAATTATGTAATTACTAGTAAATGGTGTTTATTTAGCCACTTATAAATTTTTAGTTTAATTAAATATTTTTCCTAAACTAATTATTTTAAATATTAACATAAGCTTTATTTTTAAACTAAATTAGTGTAAATTACAAATTTGAATGGTTTTAATTTATAAAAGTGAGCCATGACATATTATAATTTAGTGAGTATCATGTAAAATTCATTTGCAAATTTTTCCAATTTTCTAGAGTTTTCTTGAGTTGCTATAGTAAAAAATTAAAAGAAAATTTAATAAAAGCATGAAAAGACATAATGATATGATATTTTGGTGGAACTTTCTATATCTTTCTTCACTTTTCGCATTCTCCACCCCCTTCTCCTAATTGTGGCCGGCCTCAACAACCCCATGGCAGCCCCCCCCCCCCATTTCCCACTTCATTTTTATTCAAAATTCATCAAAAATACTTCAAAAATTCAATTAAAATTCCACAAAATCATATTTATTTCATACCCTTTATTCCTTGCTCATTTTTACATGGATTTTGGAGATGGAAAGCATTCATTTTGAGGCTCATTTTTATGTTTGGACTTGAGGTTGTGAAGGTATAAATCTTTCTCTTTTGTTTTATTTCCATTAGATGTTTCTTTTAAAGCATAAATAGTTTTATTAGATTAATTCTATGTTCGATTTTTAAAATTTAAGTTAGGGTTTGTAAATTCAAGTTATGATTTTTATTAATTAATTAGGGTTATAATAACTAGTCTCCATTTTTAGAAGTGGAAAAATCTTGCATGGTTATTATATAATAATTTGTGTATTCAAATTGATTTAATAATGTTATTTAGCTAACTAGTTTTTATAAAATGTATTTGTGGATAAAATAAAATTCCAATTAAGGTTGTTATCATTAGATTGTAGTTTTAGTGAGAATCTTAGCATGTTAATGGAAAGAAAAACTTAGTTTGATCACTAGTTTCTTGTGATAATTGGAAAAATACTAATAAAAGGCTATTTTTGTAAACTAGATTTTGGGAAATTCCTAAATAAATGAGATTAAAAATATAATTATGGTTTCATCATATCATTATCATCATGAATTGTAGTTTAGTACATTAATTCATGCAACATCATGTTTTGTGGTGGAATTGTGGTATTTTGCTTGAAAAATGTTGAAAATTGTTAAAGGTTGCAAACTAGAAATTTCAAATTAATACAAATTTGTGTAATAAAAATATAGTAATGGTTTGCATAGTCTGGTTATGCTATTTAATGAGTTTTATAACCATTGGTTTCATCTAAATGTCAAGTTTTGATGAAAAACGGTAAATTGGCATTTTCGGTTTTTACGAAATTGGACGGTTTGATGGATTTTAGGGTTTCGATAGATTTAATCATGTTTTATAATATAAGTAATGTGTTTTAAAATTACGAGTCATTTGTTGATGTTTATCTCGATCCATCGGAGTTTGTACGCCGATATCGAGCGATATTTGGTTCTTTTGCGTGGACGGGACATAGGTTTTAACCTATGCTTGTTCCTTGTATCGTTTGACTTTCGTATGTGATCCAGTTTACGATACTATTTATATGTTTGCGTTTAGGTACCCCTCACGTGGACTACGGGCGATGAAGAGGAGGATGGCGACACCGTCTTCGGCAGACATGGACCAGGTGAGTAGATGTATATCTATGGGGGAAAGTCGGGTGGATGGCGTTTAGCACCCCCGCAACGTAGAATAGGAATAGTACTTATTGACATTAGGAAACCAGATGTGACCCTAGATTCTTAATGAGTAGGACCCTAGTAACGACCCTAGGCTGGATTAGACTGATTTAGGAAAACCATACCAGAAGATGAATACCTTGGAAGAGGTTCGTAGGTTTCAGGTAGAAACACACACACGCACACACTGAAACTCGACATGGTGTATACGTGCATGTGTATATATATATATAGGACGAGGTATAGGTATATATATATACACAACACGTATATGGGATACATTGATGTGATATGATATCCGAGGTATGATGAAATAGTGTAACTGGGCTTGATGCCGTGATTCTTGGCTACAGTAGTATTAAGTGTTAGCGGATCATTAGAGAATGAGAATATGAACATGTATACTTAAATTATAAGGGGCAGTGATGATATTGAGGTACATAGGACTCTAAAATAGTACCCAGACTGTAACTTGTGATTGATCACGATATGGGATATGTATGACTTAATCGCAATATGATACATATGACATGATATTTCCGAGGATAAACTAATGATGCTTATTATGATGGCAATGATATATGATTGATGTATGCGATTACAGTTTAGCACCTTGATCATAAGATGTGTTGGTGATGACATTATACGAATAATGAGACACCTAGGAGATACTTGACCAGTACCCCGATATTGGGATGCCGTACGATGGATTTTACCGTACGAGGCATAAATATGATGATTGATCCGCACTCTTGGTTCGAGGAAGCCGTACTTCGTACGTGACGCTATTGAGGCTGGATATCCGACTATTAGAGATATTGATTCAGACCTTAGGTAGACTCTTGTTTCTTATTGACTAGTTTCTTAGGTTAAGTTCCTTAGGAGGTTAGAAGGACACTAGTTTAGGTTCAATTCATATAGTGATAGTTGTACTCGTGTGTCGCAGAGGGGTGGATAATGCACATCTGTCTTTACATTCATACTGTAATCATCATGGTGCATGTTCTTACATATATTGCTATAATCAGTACAAACCATACCTGTTAGGACACCAGCACCATTACCGATGATGCGCATATTCCACGCACACTTATTTGCCGGCTCACACACATCATCATCAGTAATTGCTATGTCACGTACACTTTAGATCATATTGTATTTTATGGATAGAATCAGTTAACAACTAGACCGATATAATATTGTGATTATTCTCTGATGTTAGTATAGACATGATATTTATTACTTAGACATCCATGCATTCATATTTTCATGTTATCATGCAGTATTATGGGCATATGCCGACATTTATCATATAGTTACTCATGATTTTAAGATTTGGATTTCTATGAGATTTCTGGATTTTGGGGAAAACCGCAAGAATATATAAACAAACTTCTCTTTCTCTCTCCTCTTCTCTTTTTTTTAAAAATAAGATGCGGTTTTCTCGTGATGTATGTGTCGTCCACCATGAGATTTCTTGTTTTCTGTTAGATTTCGAGACCCGATTCGAGGAGTGGATGAACCGTCTCGGGTACATGGTGGGCCCGGTATGGTACCCCGGGGCAAGAAGATCGATTTGTAGACGATGAGCCTGGCAGGGGAAGGCTACCTACCGGTGATGTCTGGCGCGGCGGATATCCGGAGGATACCGATCGTTGTCGTGAGATTTGATGATATGGGCCAATCCGGACCGACGGAGCCCGAGATATTGAGACTTGAGATTACATGTGTTGTGTCGATGCTTGACACGGATTTCCATGGATTTCATTATTGAGATTTCAGATTCCTATACACATTTTACTATGATAACAGTTAAAGATTTCTTATACAGATATATCTGGATTTCAGGATTGATTATTTTATATTCATGGTGCATGCATATCCATTCATATGACATAGTACTATATGAGGCACTGACACGAGCACGGAGTATCTGCACTTACACGTAGTATTACCCTGCTATTACTAGATGATTGGGACTTAGTAGTGTATTATTATGACCTAGGATAGCGTCGTGCATTTGATTTCTTTTTGTAGATGTCTTCTACTCACGAGTTGGCAACTCACCCCCGTTGTGCCAAATTTTATTACAGGTTCGATGTACAGGGTTCCCTGGCAGCTTGCTGGCACATCTATTCTTTCAGGGTGATTTGCACGGTAGGTTGGTTCACTTGTATCCGAACCACCATTGTACTTTTATTCTTTCATTTGTATCTAGTAAGCTCCATCAACCATACTTGTATTACTTGATAAGTTTATTGGACCAGTCATTTATTTTGACCTTAGAGTCGCGCATGTATTATTCTGATTTGGTGGTTTTGTTTTCTTTGAGTTTTGAGCCTCGCCCTTTGGCGTTGTATATTATTGTGCTTGTTGTGGTTGTTTCCGCCAGTTGGTATTGAGCTAGCACCCGTTTGGGGATGCTTTTTTATTGTTTATGTATATTATACTTGTTGTACCCATTTGGGGGCCAGTTTTTATAGAGGAGACTCTGCCGAAATTTTTGAGAAAATTTGCTGATGCTTTTAAACTTGTTTTCTTTTTCTTCTTCTTCTTTTATGGTTTAGATTTCTGGGCTTCGGCTTACTTAGGTTACGTGGCGCCTCTTGACGCTTCGTAATCTAAGTGCCGGTCACGTTCCGTACTTTCGGGTCGTGACATCCGTGCAGATCACTCGCAATTCCGCTCCACTAGGCATCTTATCCTACCACGATAGCGACGATTCCTAATCATGACCGGATTCCTAGTGGTTTGCCGAAGGCTAAAATCAAGAGATAACAACGGAAGGACAAGGGACAAGGAAAACGGATTTAGCGAAATGCCGCAAATACCGTATTTCAAGTTTTCTAATCCGCGTTGTTACCAATTGCTTTAGTGTCAATACCAAAGTTGGGGGTATAAGGAATCGGGAAACATCACCTTTATACAATCTAACCTATTAATACCCTTAACAAGTCTCTTTTTTTATACATATCCTTGTTACGATATTTAGTTTAACTAACAAATCAAAACACATTGTTAACTCGTTAAAACAAGCCTAAACACTTACCATCTCCATGCGGACGACCCGTACTCATCGCTGCTCGCTATAAGCGACACCGTTTTGATTACGGTAATTTCAAAACTCATTTTAAATACGACACGGTGAAACCTTGACAATCATACGCTGGCAGTGGGTTTAACCACAAGCACGTCAGCAACACTATCTGTACGTAAGGGCTACTCGGGTACCTGTCGAAAAGGAAGGCCGACGAGCAAACTCGTCTGAACTCCTACTGAGCCTATCCGTAACGGTATCCGTACAGTCTGGTCTCTTCATCAAAGAGTATCGCATACCAGGTCTACGAGGTGATAAACGTCGGACCCTAATAACCCGATAAGTCGTGCTGATGTGGCTCAGGAGCAATCCGGGAAACTACTGATCAACCTATCAGTAAATCCCAACTGCCTTGGCCAAGGTCTTATGGTCCTGACCAATCGATCACTGTGCGATATCAACTCCCAATACCGGGGGAGGCGAATCCCTAACAATCGCCTACTGCCTCCATGTGGCTCTGGACTGTACCCAACCAAAACCTGTTTCCACGACTCAGTAGAGCCGTGGTTGGGTGGTGATCAAAGCTCAGTGTGAACTCAGACGAGACAAATGCCGATCTCAGGTCCGAAGACTAACCTGTACATATGTCGCCTGAGAACTTCCATCTGACGATTTGTATAGTACCATCTGGAAGTTCTCGGCGAGTCCGTCCAGTGTACTCACACCCAGTGAGCACCTTAATACGATCTTAGGTGCATCAGACCAAAGGCTACGGGACCAACCATCCCCCGACGGGGCTAGAAACGTATACACTAGTCTACTCTGGAGTATCAATGCCTAGTCTCGATACTCACACGATTAGGGACCATTTAAGGATGTGCTTATGGACTACCCTGCTCCCACAAGTATGATCTCCATCACAACGCTGGTAGTAAAGCAAGATCCTACGGGCTTTATCAATATGTAACCGCAATATGTAATAACGAGTATGACATATGCCATGTTAAGATAAAGACAAACTATAATAGTATACTACTGTATCGAGTCTTTATCAATATGTGCAAGCTAGATATAACAACAATAGAAATAAATACACATGTCATGACAAAGACAAGTCAAATAATATACTATAAAACAGAGCAAGATTGTCCTGTAGATACATATCCCTAGCATCCATATGTATACATATACAATACTGGCCTCTACGACATATATATCCAACACGGTAAACCCGTTTATCTGCTATATGTCCTTTTAGACGAGTTTGCGAACATGACATTCGCATTGATGTTTTGTGCTTGTGCTATGATTGTGGTTGGATAGTCATGGTGGATAGCATGTGGTGCAATGTTAGTGGTACAGTTTAAGATTCATTTGTATATTCATTTGCGGGGCGATCGTCCGACATGCGGACTGCCGTCTTTGCCAAGTTGTATATTATTTGTTTGGGGCATGACCGGGTTGAGGTCGATGTCTCCATTTGTACATATTATTTTCATTTTCTGTACTAGGATTACCCCATGGTGGAGTGCACGAATAGCCAGGTTCTAGAAGGAAACAAGCCCGCATCTTATGGCGTTGAGACGGAGGGGGCTTCATTCTAGAATTGGTGGGCTATTCGCCACACTCGTACGGGGTATAGGATGGCCCACGGAGGGGCGCCCAAGTTACCGGATTCCGTGAAGTGATGGGTGGCCCATTCACATTGTTGAAGGGTGTTGCCTCGCTTCTGAGATTGGCGGGTAACTTGCCGTGCTCATAGGGGTCCAGGTTTTCATTACACAGACTATCCACACGACCGGGAATGTCGGATTTTATTTGCGGCTCAAATGAAACCCGGGGCTCCAAGATTATCCACCTTTCTGTATTATTGGCTGAGATTCTATGATATTGCTTATTATCATGTATGGGACGAATGTTATAGATACTTATATATATATACATATATATATATATATATACATATATATATACATACTAGTAAATGTTGTATATGTTTTGCACCCGCGCTAGTCCAGCCCCCGCTCTGTCGTTAGTTAAGTAACATAACGGGTGATGACGGGGCCCCGTGGCGAATGCGGATGGCATATACTTACATCGTATTTTTTTTCTTTTCTGGTGTGATAGGATTAAACTGATGGGACCACATTAATTTTGATTAATGCAAGAAAATAAACCTAAAATTTGTTGTTGGAACAAATTTCGAAAAACTGTAGTTATATTCTTTCGCTTTACACAGTGGTATTCGGTCATGAATATCCAGCACCTCATTCCAAGAGGCAAGAGCTGAGATCTCTTCGTGGGGAGTGACCTCTTGAGCAACAGTCTATACTATAGATTACTCGGTTTTTTCAAAACCATAACTTTTCAAAAGCGGAGCCTAAACCACTCCTTTTCAAAACTACTCAGGTTCCTTCAACGATATCAAATTCATTACGTTAACCGGTTTTTCGCCAAAAATCCAGCCGTATCCCTCCGTCATTTCAGATAAAAACACATAGTATTCATGCGGTGTTTGTTGGCCAAAGTCAAGGCATCGTGTATGGTAGCTGTATGTTTCTTATCCGTAGCATAGATAAATGCATTGGTTTAGGACAGTCGTACCATCTTGTTGGCCAAAGTCAAGGGTGTGTGTGGGTGGGTCTAAATCAATCAGGACAATGACGGGTAGAACTTGACTTGCGTGTTATGATTTGTTGGCCAAAGTCAAGGTCATAAGTGCTTGGAGCAAAAACCACGTCGGGTGTTTCAAATATACAGGAAACTTGCTGGTGTTGCATACCTTCTGGAGGGTGGTGACTAGAGTGGCTTCCATCTTGGTTATCATGCAATGATAGTTGGATCCCGATCCTGCCGGTGAGTAGGATTACTTTTAGGAGATTTTCTCACTTAACAATCAATACTATAAACCAAGTAGCTGTCTAGAACGGTGTAAGCAGGGCTAAGCCTTCAGGGAAAAGAGGTTATGTAATTAAGGAACTTCGCGAAAGCATTGAAAAATCTCCCTCGAAGTACCGACACCAGCCTGAACGAAAGGTTAAGCAAGTATTGCGACGTGCGATTAATCCCAACTAATTCTTCTATTAAGGTTTGAAGAAGAATTCGATGAAACTGTGGGAGCCATCCTGATTAGATAAACTAATAACCAATCTAATCTTGCAAGAGCGCACACCGAGTGTTTCTTTTCTCTCTCCAGGTAGCAACCAATTCACGCCCTAATCAAGATAATAAAATGTATCGCTTGACCGATCCGAATTCTTATTAGGGGCTGGGGAACGTCGGTTCGGCTCTAACTTATGACACATGAGTATGAGTAAGGGAAAGAGGATTGTTTGAATTCCTTGATGACCTTATTGAAGAAAAAACATACTATTGTGTCTTCTTCAGGTGTTCTTGTCATTGAGAACTATTTTTCGGTCAGTCCTACCTCCTGGGTACTAGATACCGGATCAGGATTCCATATCTGTAATTTATTGCAGGGACTGAGAAAATGTAGGATAGTTGGACCAGATGATATGTCCCTCAGAGTAAGGAATGGAGCATAAATTGATGTTGCTGCCATCGGTGAATATCACCTAGCATTGCCAAATGGCAATACTATGATTTTGAACAATTGCTACATACCTTCTATGGTTTGCAATATCATATCAGTTTCTTTACTTGATAAAAATGGATATAAGTTCATTCTTTGTAGAAATATCATGAACATTTACCTTAATCAGGTATTGGTTGCAAAAGGTACACTGTGTAATGGTATCTATGTTCTTAATCAAAACACAGTTCTAAGTATACAAAACACACGCAAGAGGAAGAGTTCAAAAATGAATGAATCCTACTTATGGCATTGTAGATTTGGTCATATCGAAGAGAAAAGACTGAGTAAGTTATATAAAGAAGGATATTTGAATACGTTTGAGTTTTCATTTTATGAAACTAGTCAGTCCTGTCTCAAAAGAAAGATGACCAAATCTCCATTCACCGGACACGGAGAAAGAGCAGGAGAGCTCTTGGGACTCATACACAGTGATGTATGTGGTCCAATATCTATACATGCATGGGGTGGGTTCTCGTACTTCATCACATTCACTGACGATCTCTCTAGGTTCGGATATGTGTATCTGATGAAACACAAATCTGAAACTTTTGAGAAATTCAAAGAATTTAGAAGCGAAGTAGAGAACCAGATTGGCAAAAGTATCAAGATCCTCCGATCTGATAGAGGGGGAGAGTATTTAAGTACGGAATTCCGGGACTTTCTAAAAGAGAATGGCATTCTCCCTCTGTAACATTTCAGAAAATATAAAATATTATTTTTGGAATTTAATATTAAAATAATATTTTCCCGAGAGCTGCCCGATTTACGAAATTAGGGTTTTCGAAAAAGGGTATAAATATATACCGATAATTGTGAAATAAATGCAAATTAAAATGATTTATTCATTTAAAAATATATTTAAAGGATTTGGCATTTTTAAAATTTATTATATGCAGTTTGGATAAAAACCCGATTAGTGCACTGCTAATCGCGATTAAGCCAAATCCGCGTTTCTACATTTTTTCGTGGCTAGTGCACCATGTCATATTATATTTTGATTACATGTTGTGTTCTTGTGTTATTTTGGGTATTATGTGATTTGAGTTTTAAATAAAAAGAAAAAGGTTAAAAAGAGAAAGGGTAAAAAGGTAATATTTTGAGAGAGAGTTAGAATAAGAGAGGAAAGAGAGGGTGGCTGCCATATCCTCACCCCATGTTATTTCATCATCTCCTTCTTCTTCCCCATCTCCCTCCACTTCAACCGATGAAATCATCTAAAAAAATTTATCAAACCCCTAAACCCCTTTCTTTAAAATCGATCCTCTCTTCACCCTCTACATTTTGGACCAAGAAAAGTTTGATTTTGATGACTTGGAGAAGCTAGGGTTTTTCTTGGGTTGCCTATATGAGGTAATTTCATCACCATTAGCATAGTATTTCATTCTCATTAGTGTCTATGCATGTTTAGAAGTGATTAAGTGATGTTTAGGGAGGTTTGGAAAATTCAAGTTAGGGTTTTGGGAAATTATTGAATTCAAAGATAAAATTGAGGTTGGTAGAGACCTAATAAACCCTCTAAAGTTAGTTTCATGGACTGAAACTAGGTATAGAATCCCAAACCCCAATAGAAACCCGACGTCGGAAAATTGTGAGAATTGTGATGGTATTTTGGAATCTGCTAACACTCGAGGACCTGGAAAATTATTTAGCGAACACAGTGATACATGCAGGCACCCAGGAAGCTACCACAGAGACCCGAGACCCCAAATCCACCTATAGGCCACAGATTTAATCATTCTGGCCGCAATTTGCTGCCAGAGTAGGGTGGATTTGGTCTATGTTTGTTCCAGGGCTTTATCTCCAGTAAATTAGACCCTCCATATATGCAGAATTGACTAAATTGACCTAGAGTAAAATCTGGGACCGTTTTCTTGAGTTGCTGCCTTGTATTTCGTGATGTTTTTTAATTTAAGTTTTGGTATTTGTCATTGTATTTGGTCGTGTGGCGTTTGAACGTCAACGACTAGGATTTTCAGTCCCGTTTTGCACGCGAAGCTATAAGTTTTAACATATGAGCGAAACTTGTGCCGTTTTGGTTTTCAGAACTTGACTTTAATAGCGTTGCGATATGTGTTATTATTGTAGGTACCTTCACGTGGATTCCGATGTGACGGAGCATGGCGTCATCGACTTCGTCAAGCGAAGACCAAGTTGAGTAGATCTATATCTATAGGGAAAGTCGGGTGGATGGCGTATAGCACGCCCGCAAAGTTTTGGTGGAAACCGATTTGTAACATATGGTTAAGAAAACCTACAGTTGAAAATTTGTGTTAGAATTAAGATAGCTATAGAAACCATATTAGAAACTAAAGGATGGTTAGAAGTGATATGATACGGCTAATATATGATGACGGAATTTGAGGATGATATTTGACGATATTGCCGTTTAGGGTACCATAAGACTAGATAGCCGACGTAAATGTGTCATCCGAACCATACCTATTTCCAAATTGAAGAACCGTATGCATCTTTTAAACAGATACCTTGAGGGACGTTACGGATTTGCAAATGATATATTTTCCTTAAAAACACCGTAGCCCCTACTTTCAAACTATGATTCGCATCTTTCAAACAAAACTGTTTGTATGGTTCGGGTGTGTATGTTAGATTAGATACTTATGCTTATAGTAAAGGTAGCATGTATTTGTAAAATTGACCTGATGAGGGATATAAATGCGATAAAAAGGATATATAACGCGATATGATGATTTGGTGATATGTTGGTATACGGATGCGAGCCGATTGAGATGATTTATACCCTGCCGGTCCCCTGATATGAGATTTTTGCGGATGTGACCTGGGACATAGGTATATAAGGATATTTATATATGTTGTGAATCGTGAGTGATAGCCGTATGAGACGTTAGGTCCGTACCCTCCTCGTCTTATAAGATGATAGGATCCCTGATAGCTTAATGCCGCCGTACGATAATTTTCCGTACGTAATGAATTTACTTGAGGTTTGATCCATACCCTTGACTAGAGGATGCCGTACGATGGGGTAAACCGTACAGGATGTTGTCTGGCTAGATGCCGATTGATTGATTCACCGACTCGATCATGTTAGATACGTATACCCATCAGCATTTGCATATGATTTACCTTATACTGCATTTATATTATTCTCATTGTATTGCTTATACCTGTGCTAGTACACCTGCACCATTATTGATGATGCGTATGTTACACATACACAGATTTTCCGGCTCACACACTTCATCATCGATAACTGCCATGTCACTACACAGTAGGGTTGCTGCATCATAACATACATATTGTACACTATACTTGCGTACATACATATTGTACACCATACTTGCGGACATACACATTTGTACATCCATACTTGCGTATATACACATATGCACCTTTATACGAAATTGCATTCGATTTTGGAGATTTGGGAACCGCATGATTTATTTTAAAAACTGGATTCATTTAAAAGAGCGGTTTTCCCTCGATATGTGCATATTACTGTTCCATGTTGCATGATATACGGATATGCTTACATTTCTGTTATATATCGCATACATCATGCTTTATGATTACACGCATTGAGATATGTTGTTTTCATGAGATTTCTGGATTTGAGAACCGTGGCTATTTCAAAAGAAAGCATGTACTGTTTTAAAAACCCGGTTTCTCTTGATATGATATTTCAGTGCGTCCACCATGATTTTTCTCGGTTCTGAGAAGTGTGACAGTGATACCCGATCGAGGAGCTAGATGAGGCCGATTGCGGGTAAGTATGGTACCCCGGGGAAAAAAAGGGATGCTGTGCAGTAGACGGTGAGCCTGGCAGAGGGACTACTACCTACTGATGATAGTATTTGGGCTCGGCGGATATCCGAAGGATACCGACCGTAGTCGAGAGATGATATGGGCCGATCCGGACTGACGGAGCTCGATATCTAAGGATTTACGTGTCGATGCTGGACATGGTTTTCATGATGTTTCGAGTGTCGATACTGGACACTCAGGTTCCATGATTTTGATGTGTCGCGAGGGACACCCGTTGATTTATATCCTCATACTTTCATGCATATGCTTTTATGATATTCACAGACATTGATCATATGGTTGGACGAGATCCACATGCATACATACATTGACTATACTGTTGGATGTTATCCACATGCTTATAGGCATTGATTACCTTGCTGGCATATATACGGATACGGTCACCCTAGTTATTATAGTATTACCTTTATGATATAGTTGACCTAGGAGTCGTTGTTTATTCGATTTCTATCTGTTGATATTTTTCTACTCAGGAGTTGGCAACTCACCCCCGTTGTGCCACGGTTCTTGCAGGTTGACCGCTTGGATCAGTAGCGGCTTCGCTGGTACACAGTTACATTCGGGTGTTTTGCATTGATAGGTGGGACATTTGAATCGTACCCACTCTTGTATTTGTATTTCATATTGTATCTAGTCAACTCCTTCAATCAAAATTAGCAAATTGTATAAGTAATGAGACTTAGTGAGATTATGGTTGCGAGACTTAGAGCGAGGGGTTTTCCGCTACTTATGCTTTTGATGTCTTGCTTATTTCCTTATATTTTGTGGTGATCTTCACCGTTGGGCGTCGTATACTTATATTTATTGTCTTGCGTGGTTGTGATCCGCCGTTTGGCGAAGAGCTAGCTCCCGCGTGGGAATGCCTTTATCATTATCTTGTATATGTGGTTTTGGATCAAAATATACAAAAGAGCTGCTGCCTAAATTTTCAAAAAGACGAAACATGTTTTTTTTAAACTTGCATAATCAACTTGCATTTTTTATGTTCCTATTCTATGCATTAAGAAAACTTGATTTCATTTTACCCTTATTTAAAAACCTCACCTTCTTTATTTTTCTTAAAAAGTTTAGATTTCTGGGTTTCAGGTTACTTGAATTACGTTACACCTTTAGACGTTACGTGATTTAAGTGCTGGTGTAATGCCTTAGATTTCGGTTAGTGTTAATTTAGACAGTAATGCGGGTTTACTGTAAAAAGTTTACCAATTCAGGTTCCTCACATTTTATAACATTTAATTATTATTTTAATATTATTAGTTATGGGCATGTACGTACGTGTGCACGTAAATGTGAGGGTTTGTTTGTGCTAAGCTAGTTTTTAGCAACCTTGACACTTAACCTTAATTCTAATCCTTTGCTTTAAATCCATTCTTTGCTTTAATCCTTAACTTAATCCTTGATATTTGTTGAGTAAGAAGAGAGATATTTTGCTTCGTTTTGTTTTGGTGTGAGGTGGAGTGGTGAGAATAGTGTGCATTAAGTGTAATGGTGCACTCACTCTCCTACACTCACTTCTCTCTCTTTATCTTTTCCTTCTTTCATTTCTTTATCTCTTTAGCATTATTTCTTCACCTCCGTATTCCTCAAACTGAACACTTAGCTTCTCTTCACCATTTCTACACAAATCCATCACTAAACATCACAAATCCCACAAAAATCACATCTCTAATCTAGTTTTTCCTCTTGGATGCCTTGGAGCTAGGAAAGCAAGGATCTTTGAGTTCTTGGGGATAGGTAAAGATCTCTATCTATTCGTTATATTGTGGTAGTGATGTGTAGCAATTTAGTGTCAGTTTTGATTGCTTTAAGTTAAGTTTTGTGCATAATATCGTATTTTTAGTGTCGATTGTGATATCTGTGTTCTGCTGTGACCCGGGGTGTGTACTAGAAAACAAACAATGTAGTTGTGTTATACCAGAGACCATACGACATCACCTCAAGCACGAACCACCCTGCTCGGACCTCGGCCGGCGACATGAAGAGGATTTCCGGCGACATCGGTTTTTGGGAGGAGTTAGGGTTTGGGTTTTTGTGGGTAGGTGTTTGCTTTGGTTTAGGTGTGTTTGGTCTTGTTTAGTTGTTGAGTTTTCTCTATATGCAAAATCTGGGATCACATAGGTAGTTTTTAGTGATATGACTACACGCGATACGTTATCCGACACGGTCCGTAAACTTTGTGCTGGTTTTGCTCTTGTGTTGGTTTCGTCGTGTCGCTATGTACGTTAGCCACAATACGAACACTTGGGAGTAGGTTTAGAGTTGGTGTGTCGGTAAAACATAGTGTGTACGTGTTTTTGGTCGTTTACTAATATATACTTGTGTTATCGTTTTGTTGTTTTAGGTTCGCACGTTGGGACTTCGGACGCTGTGAAGAAGGGGAAACAGGTGGTTGGCTTTACTTAGTTAGGACGGTTGGTGAGTAGATTTAACATCTACAGGGAAATCGCCCGTATGGCGTTATGCGTCTGGGCTAGAGATGTTATGTTTTTGTCGCATATTCTATTGCATATATAGAGTTGTGCATACACATTACTGCTTGATCATTGTTGTGCTTGGACTAGTTTCTTTGGGACACTGCACTATTATTGACGGTTTATGTTGCACGAGCACTGATTGTATGTCACACACACCGTCAATAATTACCATGACACGCACAACACCCTTATAGATATGATATTGCTGGTTAGGGACATTGAGACATTGATTCATATTTCTTTATGCATATGACTTATAGCATACCTGTATACCTACATGCTTACACATATGCCTTGATATGCTTACATGCTAGTTACCTGTATACCTATATGATAGTGTACCATTAGTGATAGGTATATACACATATGAGACATAGCTACATGTACATCTTACATACATACATATACCTGGAGGGTATAACAATGTATGGATAGGTATAGACACATACCTTGCTACAGCTACTTTGACATCATACATACTTACATATGGACACACATATCTTGCTATACCGACATGGTTGCGTATACCTTGTTATAGCTACATGTTCACCTATTTATGATGTTGCATCTGATTTCGGAGGAAATCAGGAACCGCATGAAATATTTATTAACATGTGGCAGTTAAATAGCTTTTTTCATTTATATTCATGTTGCATATGTTACATTCTTTGATTTCATATGATGTTCTCTGATATTGTTACTCCTAAGTATATATAACAGTGGAGTGGGACGTATATATATATATATATATATATATATATATATATATATATATTAGTGGTGTGAGACGCTAATATATACGTATTGATTCATGTAGTTATACTTATTCATTACTTGATGTTTTCTGGATTTGAGGACCGTGGTTGTTTCATGAAATTATGCATTATTTGAAAAACTCGGTTTCTCTTGATATGAAATTTCTGCAGCCACCATGAGATTTCTTGGTTCTGAGCTTATATATACCCCATGCGAGGAGGAGTAGTGGGCCGTGTGTGGGTACATGGTGGGGCCCGGTACGGTTCCCCTCAGCAAGATGATCGTAGATGATAGGCGATGAGCCTGGAAGGCGGTCAAGTACCTACCGGTGACAGTACTTCTGACTAGGCGGTTATCGTGGGGATACCGATGGGAGTCATGTGCGTATGGATATGTCGAGAGACGAGGGTCAGAGCTAGGCACTCGGGCTTTTCGGTATAGCATATGATACGTACCTATCAGGGGACCAGTCATGGTGACAGCACCTGATAGATTAGTATTTCAGTGTCGATGCTTGACACTTGTTTCATGTTATTTTGGGTGTTGATGTTAGACACTCACCTTATATGAAACTTACTTGATACTGATATTGTACACACAGGATATGTGGGATATACTGATATTGTACACACAGGATATATGGGATATATTGATATTGTACATGCATGATATGTGAGATCTACTTGATGTTGTCCATTCGGGGTATATGAGATATACTTGACGTTGGACATTCAGGATATATGAGATTTACATAATATGAGAGCCAATTTGGAGGCTGATTTGTGGAATTGGGATTTGGATTGTCTTGCTGGATTTTGGTCCTACCACGAGGTTAGGATTTCCATGGAAATGACATGTTTTATTCTATACTCCACATTTATTGCTTATGCACTGTTTCATGTATTGATAGTACCTGATAGAGTACTTTCTATGACTGTTGCATTTACATACCATTATTTGCATTGCTTCATGTATTAGTTGTACCTGATAGAGTAACTTACATGATTATTGCATACAGGTTGTCATATTATTGCTTCATGTATTAGTAGTACCTGGTAGTGTACCTTTCATGACTGATGCATTACATATGACCATTTATTGCTGATAGTTTGCAGATGTTAGATTCGCGCTGTACGTGTATACTTGCGATTACCTGGATCTGTTATTTTACTATTCACGAGTTGGCAACTCACCCCCGTTGTGCCACAGTGTTTTGCAGGTGTTCTTCAGGATAGTCAGAGGCAGGGCTATTTTCATCCATCGTATCATCTTTTGCTGTGGATACCGCTTCGCCTGACAATTTGCAGTTTTGCTTAGGTAGGTTTTGCGGTTATCCGATGTTGCCTATTGTATATTCGTTGTATCATGTACTCTCCATCTACCATTATCTTGTATGACATAGACTTGATGTGAGGACGATATTGTATATCATTTTGTGACTTGAAGGTTTTATGCAGTTTTATTTATATCGTCTCTTTCTTCGCTACGGCGTCGTATATCTGTTGTGGTGGTTGTTTTCCGCCGTTGGGCGTGGATTTTGCTCCCATTTGGGATGCTTTTACTTATATATTGTTGTACCCATTTTTGGGTGCTTGTTTTACAAAGGTGGTGCTGCCAAAATTTTAAAGAATAAAAGTTGGACTTTAAAGAATTTGGTTTGAGATTTCAAAAGTTTTAGCAATGTACTTATTTCTTACTAGTTTTGATGGTTTAGATTGCTGGGTTTTCGGCTTACTTAAATTGCGTTATGCCTGTAGACGTTGCGTAGTTTAAGGGCAATCATGTGCTATTTTCGGGTCGTGACAAAGTTGGTATCAGTGCGCTAGGTTTTACCTTTCGGAGTGTAGGATGACCTTGGTATGATGGAGTAGGTAGCTTAAGAAGAGTAACGTAGTGTGTATGTCCGCGGCATACTCACCATCACGGTACTACGCCTAAAGTGACCTACGTACAAATTGCTTGAAATTCCTTCCTTGATGATACATATCCTTGTGATTCGATTTCCATGTTCATATCGAATCCTTCTTCCATTTATAGCCTTTGCCGCCGATGACTATGAGGACTCAGAGTGATGCAGCGAGAGCCGAGGTCAGAGTTGACTCATATGGGACGAGGACTGGCCAGGATGGCACGCTCGTCTCACCAGAGCAGATGGATCCGCTTTCGATAGATCATATTGATAGGCTTGTGACAAAGATGCAAGATTTGCACCAGACGATGAGTTCTTTGGTTGGGGCCATTCGAGCGTAGCGACAGGAGGTTGTCACCCTTGTTACCCAGTTGTTCCTTGTAGTCAGCACTCAGCCTTGTGTTACTTAAACAGCACCTGTGGACGCAGCCCGTTTTGACGAGGTGCGTCTTTCCGAGACTTTGGGAGTTCCGAAATAGAGGAGGGCTCGTACAGGTGTACCAGCCCAGAGACAGAGGCTTAGGCGTCGAGACATATTTTGTGACCATCGCGGGAGTAGCAGAGGCTTGGGACGAGGATAGTCGTTTAGCTCTCATCCCAAGGAGGGTCAGCAGCCATCATATAGATGTTTACGATGTGGGAGCCTTCATCACCACATCAGAGATTGTCCTTGGTACCGCGTCAGACCCATGTTCAGAGAGGTCGTGGTCGCGGACGGTTGGTTCCAAGAGAACGGTCTGGCAGAGGAAGAGTTCTGACAGTTCTGGGTAGGAGGCAGACATGAGAGTTTGCTTCTACTTATCGGGACGCACGGGCTTCCAATGCAGAGTTTTCAGGTATTCTAAATCTGCATGTTCTTTGATTCTTATGTTGGTTTTGTTCGGGATCTATACACTTGTTGTTTTACACACTTTGTGCCTTGGTTGGGCCGAGATTTGTGTATGCTAGATCAGCCGTTGTTGTGTTAACTTCTGTCAGCGATTCTTTTGTTGTGCGACACGTATTTCAGTCGTGTGCCCATCAATTAGGAGATAGCGATTCGTCCGTCGTTGTAATCCTTCTAGAGATGTTGGATTTGACATTCTCCTGGACACAGACTGGTTAGCTACGTGCTAGGCGTCTGTGGACTGCCGCGAGAAAACAGTTAGGTTTTGTTTTCTCGGCGAGTCAGTTCTCGTTGTGCAGAAGGACAGTGGTGCTGCCTCTCACAACTTGAATTCAGCCTTTTTTTCGCTAGTCGGCTTTTGAGGAGAGGATGTCGAGGATTCTTGGCTTTCATACGTGATACCGGAGCCATAGTGGGTTGGTTGGACCGGGTTCCTTTCGTGCGAGAGTTTTCCAACGTTGTTCCAGATGAGCCGGCAGAGCTTAGGGAGCTTAAGGATCAGCTGCAGAGTTTTTTGTTGGGGGACTTGCACGTCCTAGTGTTTCACGTTTGGGAGCTCCTTTTCTGTTCGTCAGGGAGAAGGTGGCAGTTAGAGGTTGTGTGTTGATGGATCGTCAATTGAACCGGCTTACGGTGCGGATAGGTATCCTTTACCTCGCATTGACGATTTGTTCGACTTGCTCCAGAGTACGAGACATTTTTCTAAGTTGTTTGAGATCAGGTCATCATTGTTGCGGGTTCGGAGTGATGACATTCCGAAGACTGCCTTATGCGTGCTACGGGCTTTGTGTGTTTTGGTGGTGTCGTTGGACTCACCATTGCTCTAGCAGCATTTATGGATGTGATGAACCAGATTTCTTCAGGCCGTTCCTCAACCAGTTTATTATTGTGTCATTGGTGACATTCTGGTCTATTCCAATGTGTCGTGAGGAATAGGAACATCACTTGAGGATTTGTTTTGCAGACATTGGGAGAGCACCAGCTGTTTGCTAAATTCTCGGAGTGTTCCTTCAGGCTTGATTTTGTTGACTCCTAGGTCTAGTAGTTACGGGAGACGGTTTCGTATGGACCCGAGGAGGATCGAGGCCGTACAGCTTTGACCCATACTTATATCCGGGACAGAGGTCCACAGATTTTGGGCTTAGCAGGTTTTTACCACCGTTTCGTGCTGGATTGCTTATGTATCGCTGCACCGTTGACTGAACTGACCGGGAAAGAGGTTCTTTTTCTGTGGACTGAGGCATGTGTGCGGAGTTTTCAGCAGTTGGACATTCGGTTGACAACTGCACCAGTTCTTTCTTTGCTTTCTGGTTCGGGCGACCTTGTTGTTTAACTGTGATGTTTCGCGAGTTGGGTTCGATTTTCCGCTGATGTAGCATTATAGAGTTATCGCTTTTTCTTCCCTACAGTTGAAGGAAGTACGAGCAAGATATCCTACTCATTATCTGGGGATGGCCGCGGTGGTCATGCCTTGAAGATCCGAGGACACTACAGGTGTTTCGTGTCAGATTTTCACGAACCACCAGAGCGTAATTTATATCTTCCTGCAGCGGGTTTCGATTGTTGAGACAACACCGTTGGATGGATCTTGTGGAGGATTGTGTTTGTGAGATCCTTTGGTTACCCATGGCAAGGCGATTGTGGTAGCTGATGCTTGAGTCGTAGGCCTGGGGATAGCTTGTTCCAGTTGTGCGCAGTTCAGAGACAGTCTTCTGCAGAATTACAGTTCTTGTGTGATCGTTGAGTACAGCTAGGTTTGCCTCTACTGAGGGGACAGCTTTCTCATGTCCACGCCCGTCCATTTTTCCTTAATCGCTTTCACGAGGCACTGCCCGCCGATGCTCGGTTGTCAGAAATTCTAGGCATACTCAGCTGGGTAATGATTCAGAGTCCTTGATTTGTGACTAGGGTGTGCTACGTTTAGGGACGCGTTTGTGTGCACCTGATGTTGATAGGCAGAAACGCAAAATCCTAGAGCAGGCACATCAGTCAGCTTTCTGAGTTCATTCAAGTTCCACCAATTTATGACGTGACTTGTGAGTTAGTTACCGGTGGGCAGGATGAAGAGTGAAGTTTCGGATTTCGTTTCAAGATGTCTGTCTTGTTGTGAGCTAAGGTTGAGCATTTGAGACCGGCTGGAGAGTTGCAATCTTTAACCGTTCCAGAGTGGGAATGGGAGCAGATCTCCATGATTTTCGTTGTGGTGTCAACTCAAGTTTAGTCAGGATGTGACTCCATTTGGGTGTTTGTTGTCCGGTTATTCTCAGTTTGCTCAGTTGTTCTTTGTTAAGTTTGTGCGTTGCACGGAGTTCCTTTATTCATTGTATCCAATTGGGGGCACCCTGTTCGCTAGCCGTAGTTGGCAGAAGCTTCAGGAAGCCTTGGGTACTGGTTTAGCTTTAGCTCCGCTTTCAATCTGTGGGACGATGGTCAGTTGAGCAGACTATACAGACTCTGGAGGATATACATGAGTGTTTGTTGGCAGTTGGGATCGTCACTTGCCATTGTTAGAGTTCTTCTTCGATAGCTGTTATCAGGAGACACTCCAATTGGCAACCTTTAGGATTTGTTGTTAGGTTGTGTCGATCGCCATTCTGTTTTCTGACTCTGCACGAGTAGGATTTTTGGACCCCAGCTACTCTAGAGACTTCGGAGATGATCCAGTTGGTTCAGGTCAGGATGAGGACAGCCCGGTGCAGAAAGAGGTCTTATGTCGATCGTGGTGGTGGCAGAATCGAGTTCGCAGTGGGAGATCATGTATTCCTAAGGATTTTCCGATGAATGACATGTTGAGTTTTGGGGAGCTTATCCCAGGATTGTAGGTCCTTTTGAGACCCTTTTAGCGAGTTAGTTCCGTTGCCTTTGATTTAGCACTTCCGCCCAGATTATTGAGTATTCACCCCGTATTCCTTGTGTCGATACTTTGCAATTACCTTGATGACCTTTCTCACATGATTCAGCACCAGACCATTTTTCTTGGAAGCGATCTTTTCGTTCACCGGCAGCCATTTGTGTTAGTGGCTCGGCATGTGAAGAAACTTCGGTCAAGGGTCTTGCCATCTGTGAATGGTTTTCTAAGGCGTAGCCGTATAGTGAGGTGGTCATTTGGAAGGCTGCGAGCGAGATTTGGGAGTTTTGTACTCATCTCCTTGAAGGTACGCTTAGTGAGAATTTTAAATTCGGGGAAGAATTTTTACAAGGGGGAGATTGTAACACCTTAGATTTCGGTTAGGGTTAATTTAGACGGTAATGTGGGTTTACTGTAAAAAGTTTACCAATTCGGGTTCCTCACATTTTATAACATTTAATTATGATTTTAATATTATTTGTATTGGGCATGCACGCACGTGTGCACGTAAATGTGAGGATTTGTTTGTGCTAAGCTAGTTTTTAGCAACCTTGACACTTAACCTTAATTCTAATACTTTGCTTTAAATCCATTCTTTGCTTTAATCCTTAACTTAATCCTTGATATTTGTTGAGTGAGAAGAGAGATATTTTGCTTGGTTTTGTTTTGGTGTGAGGTGGAGTGGTGAGAATAGTGTGCATTAAGTGTAATGGTGCACTCACTCTCCTACACTCACCTCTCTCTCTTTGCCTTTTCCTTCTTTCATTTCTCTATCTCTTTAGCATTATTTCTTCACCTCCTCATTCCTCAAACTGAACACTTAGCTTCTCTTCACCATTTCAACACAAATCCATCACTAAACATCACAAATCTCACAAAAATCACATCTCTAATCTAGTTTTTCCTCTTGGATGCCTTGGAGCTAGGAAAGCTAGGATCTTCGAGTTCTTGAGGATAGGTAATGATCTCTATCTATTCTTTATGTTGTGGTAGTGATGTGTAGCCTTTTAGTTTCAGTTTTGATTGCTTTAAGTTAAGTTTTGTGTATAATATCGTATTTTTAGTGTCGATTGTGATATCTGTGTTCTGCTGTGACCTGGGTTGTGTACTAGAAAACCAAACAATGTAGTTGTGTTGTACCAGAGACCATAGGATATCACCTCAAGCATGAACCACCTTGCTCGGACCTCGGCCGGCGACATGAAGAGGATTTCCGGGGACATCGATTTTTGGGAGGAGTTAGGGTTTGGGTTTTTGTGGGTAGGTGTCTGCTTTGGTTTAGGTGTGTTTGGTCTTGTTTAGTTGTTGAGTTTTCTCTGTATGCAAAATATGGGATCACATAGGTAGTTTCTAGTGATACGACTACGCGTGATACGTTATCCGACACGGTCTGTGCACTTTGTGCTAGTTTTGCTCTTGGGTTGGTTTCGTCGTGTCGCTACGTACGTTAGCTACAATACGAACACTTGGGAGTTGGTGTGTCGGTAAAACGTAGTTTGTACGTGTTTTTGGTCGTTTACTAATATATACTTGTGTTATCGATTTGTTGTTTTCGGTTCGCAGGTGGGGATTTCGGACGCTGCGAAGAAGGGGAAACAGGTGGTTGGCTTTACTTAGCCAGGGTGGTTGGTGAGTAGATTTAACATCTACAGGAAAATCGCCCGCATGGCGATATGCGTCTGGGCTAGAAATGTTATGTTTTTGTCGCATATTCTATTGCATATATAGAGTTGCGTATACACATTACTGCTTGGTTATTGTTGTGCTTGGACTAGTATCTTTAGGACACTGCACTATTATTGACGGCTTATATTGCACGAGCACTGATTGTATGCCACACACACCGTCAATAATTGCCATGACACACACAACACCCTTATAGATATGATATTGCTGGTTAGGGACATTGACACATTGATTCATATTTCTTTATGCATATGACTTATAGCATACCTGTATACCTACATGCTCACACATATGCCTTGACATGCTTACATGCTAGTTACCTTTATAGGTATATGATAGTGTACCATTAATGATAGGTATATACACATATGAGACATAAATACATGTACATCTTACATACATACATATACCTGGAGGGTATTACAATGTATGGATAGGTATAGACACATACCTTGCTACAGCTACTTTGACATCATACATACTTATATATGGACACACATATCTTGCTATACCTATTGGAGATAGTGCCCTCAGAGTCAATTATTGGATCACAGGCACGTGATTGCAATGATTGAGGGAGGACCTATTCCGGTAGGACAGTCTTACTCAAGATGATAGTATGCTATCTGGTTTATCTTTATCATCGTGTACTGCTTTAGGTGACCTTACAGGTCGCTATTACACGTTGATAGAGCCCCTAGGATTCTTGCTTGACTGCCAGCAGTATGAGGGCGATCATATACATGGGAGCTGGTAGTCTATAAGCATATCCTTAAATGGTCCCTAGTCATGGGAGTTTCGAGACAGGGCATCGATACTCCAGAGTAGACTAGTGTATACAGTCGAGAACCCGACAAGGGGCGGTGGCCGGTCTCACAAGCCACTGGTGTCAGTTGGTTCACCTAAGATGTATACAGGTGCTCATTGGGTTATGAGTACACCGGACAGGACCTGCCGGGAACATGCTAGTTGGTCTTATACCAGACGTCAGATAGCAGTTCCCTGGTGACATGTGTACAGGTTAGTTCATCGACCTGAGGATCGTCATTTGTCTCGTGTGTGTTCCCACTGTACTTTGATTACTACCCTACCACGCTCAAAGGAGACGTGCAAACAGGTTTTAGTTTGGTACAGTCCCGAGCCATATGGAGGCAGTGAGCGGATTTTCAGGGGTTCGTCTCTCCCGGTATTGGGGGTGAGGTCACGCTGTGTCTAGGAGAGCCATTACACAAAGCCCTCGGCCGATGCAGGAGATTTACTGGTAGGTATTCCAGTAGTATCTCAGGGTGTTCTGGGCTACACTCCGACACGACTTGTACCGCTTTTGGGGGTCTGACTTTTACAAACCCCCTAGGCCCGCCATGCGATGCTCATAGACGAGCGGACCGGAATGTACGGATATTGTCACTGACAGGCTCGGTAGGGTGTCAGGATGAGTTCGCTCACAGACATCTCTTTTAGTCAATACCTGGTAGCCCGTTACGTATGGTTAATACCTCTGACGTGCAGTGGTTAAATCCACAACCAAGGTGTTGACGGGTCTTTAGAGTCCCCCATAGACAGTTTCTCAAGTTTTGGGCGAAATGCTGTAGAGGCCGTATGGAGATATGGCAGGGTTCGATCAGATACGTGCGGTATTGCACGGATCAAGATCGGACGGATAATACTAGCGGGCTTTGGTTTAAGCCGGATCTTAGTATAGTACAGTGTAGATTTTGTCTCATTGCATTTGTATTTTGTCGGAATACAAATGCGTGTATGTATATACAGTAGCGAGGTTTTCCTGTAATTTATTATGGGATCGGTTTTCCGAAGTTGCCAGTTTGCTTTCCGTTTCGGCCATTTTCCTTTGTATCTTTTTTTGGCTGAAATATGGTGGAGGAGGGCTTATTTGCAATTGTGCAAATTGGCATTGTGGAGGGTGGTCTTTGCATATTGTTGCTTCATGATGGTTGCACCATTATTTGACTTCTTCACTCATGATGGCTTGACCTTTTTTTCTTGATTGGATTGGTTATGATGAAAGGGGGTGTGGCTTGCTTTTTCCTTCATGATTATCCTATTCTCTCATTCATAACTCATGGCCGGCCACTAAAGGGGAGGGGCTGTCCCAATTTTTGGGAGTGCCATTTCATCTCATTTGCTTGCAAAATTCTCTTGGTTCTCTTCTAAAGGTTGATACTTCATTACCTCCACCAAAAAGGGCAACTTCTAATACCCCAAATGAGACATGAGTTCTACAGTCAACCTACAGCAATCCTTGGGCACGTCGACTCGCCAACTTCGTGCCCGAGTTGCCTCGGTCCAGAGGTGGGAGCCCGTAAAAGAAGCCGGCGATGTGGTGCCCTTCCGGCAAGGAGGTGAAGACCGGAGATTCCGCGGGAGATCGGGACGACGAGAGAAGACCGGAGGACACGGATCGCTCGGTATATCTCTCTACCCCATTCTTTAGTTAGCTAGAATTAGATTAATGGCCCGATCCGGGATTTTTGTGCGCGGTGGTGTCGGTTCAAAAGTTAAAGCAAAATTATCGTTTCTGCATTTTGGCCTCGGATTGACGGCCGGGGCGCCGCCGTGCACTTACACTGGTATCAGAGCCACGCTATTAACCTAGTCTAGCTTGGTCTAATGTGTTTACATTTTCGATCGAACAAAATTCCAAAACCCGCGATTTCAATGCATCAGTTCTCTGTCGAAATTTTTTTGGCTCTAAAAATTTTTCAGGTTGTTGCAGAAACATGTGCAGGGATGTCTAAGCACTCTGGTAAAATTTGGTCGCATGAACCCATTATTCCACCGCGGAACTGCGGCCAAACCCATGTTTGGGCCGCGGTTCCACCGCCACCTTTACTGTTCAGTGCATCAAATTTTTACAGAGGGTCTCTGTGTTGAAAATAGGGGTTTTGGTATATTCTGTTTGGGCCCAGATTTTCTTTGAGTGCTACAGTAGTGCTTGGGGCCCACTTGGGTAAATTTGATCGATCGAATATTTTAAACATGTTAGTTCACAATATTTACATTATATCTGCGACCGTGAATGTCATTTGATCGGTAAATCCTGTCTAACTGCTATAGCCCTTTTAGACGGATTTGCGAACGTGACATTCACGTTGATGTTCTATGTTATGCTGTGATGTTGCGGATTGGTCGTGGGGGATAGCCTGAATGCAATGTTAGTACAGTTTTGTTTTATATGTACATTTGATATTGCGGGGCGAGCGTCCGACATCTGGACTGTCGTCACTGCCTGTTTGTATATTATTCTTTTGGGGCACGACCGGGGTGAGGACGATGTACCCGTTGTATGTATATTTTACTTTCTATACTAGGATTATCCCTAGGAGGGGTGCACGGGTAGCCGGGTTCTAGAGGGCAACAGGCCCGCATCTCATGGCGTTGAGACGGAGGGGGCTTTAGTATATAATTGGCGGGCTATTCGCCGCACTCGTAGGGGGTACAGGTTGACCCAAGAGGGGTGCCTAAGTTACCGGATTCCATGAAGTGCTGGGTGGTCCATTCACTTTGCTGAAGGGGGCTGCCTCGCTTCAGGTTTTGGCGGGTAACTTGCCGCGCCCGTAGGGGTCTAGGATTTCATTGCACGGGCTATCCACACGACCAGGGGAACGTCGGGTTTCAGTAGCGGCTCTATGAAACCCGGGGATCCTAGATATCTGTATTGTTCTGTGATGCTTATTACATTTCTGTGATGTTGAATTTTATCATACCTTGAGCGAAAATTATATATTGATATATATACTAGTAGATATTGTATATGTTTTGCATCCACGCTAGGCCAGTCCCCGCTCTGTCGTTAGTTAAGTAACCTAACGGGTAATGACGGGACCCAGTGGCGAATGTGGATGGCATATACGTACATCATTATTTTCGTTCTTTATCGGTGTGATCAATTGATGGGACTGCATTGATTCGGATCAATGCAAGCTAAACAAACCTAATCTGATGTTGTTGGAACAATTTTCGAAAAGCTGTTATTACAAGGACGTTCTCTTTTGTTTTGCACAGTGGTATTCAGTTGGAATATCCAGCACCTCAGTCGACAAGGCAAGGGCCGAGATCCCTTCACCGGAAGTGACCCCTTGGAAAGAAGTTTGCGTCAGGGCAATAACTTCACTATAGTCGATTACTTTTGCTTTGCATCATGGTATTCAGTTGGAATATCCTGCACCTCATTCTACGGGGAAAGAGCCGAGATCCCTTCACCGGGAGTGACCTCTTTAGCAAAGGTTTTCGTCACTATATTTTTATAAAAGCTATCCAGTTCCTTCAACGATACATAGTTCATTACGTTAAAGGTTTTTCGCCAGAAACCATTCGTAGCCCTCCATCATTTCAGACGGGTAGCACGTAGTATTCATGCTATATTTGTTGGCCTTCGTCAAGGCATAGTGTATGGTAGCTGCTTGCTGCCTTTCTGCAGCATAGATAGATGCGTTTTTTTGGGACAGTCGTATAGCCTTGTTGGCTAAAGTCAAGGGCTTGTACGGGTGGGTTCAAATCAACCTGGAGAATGACAGGTAGAACTTGACATGTGACTTATGATTTGTTGGCCTTCGTCAAGGTCATAAGAGCATGGGGCAAAAATCACATTGGGAGTTTCTAAAGAAACTGAAACTTGCCAGATATGCGCATACCTTCTGGAGTGTGATAACGTGAGCGAAGTCCGTCACGTTATCATGCGATGATAGTAGGATCCCGATTCCCACTGATGAGTTGGTTTACTCCTCGGGTGATCCCGACTAATTCTCCTTTCAGGTTTGGAGGAGAATTTGACGGTACAGTGGGAGGTTTTCAGATTAGATAAATTGGTAACCATTCTGATCTAGGTTTGAGTGCACACTGAGTGTTTCTTTTCTCTCTCTCTTTGGCAGCGACCATTGACCCGACCCTAGACTATGACTCAGTGACCAAGTTGACCGAACCTTCTTAAAAACACAGGCTTTTGGATTGTCAGAGTTGCAAACCTCATTGCCACTCCTACATTTACCCTTTTCTCCAGGACACCCCGTATTACTACGAACGTCCACTTCCATTGGACAAAACCATCATATGGTTATATACGAACTCGAAGGAATTTATTCGAGGATGGTTTCTGGTTCTGGAAAAAACGAATAGGACTATTCAGTTGTCTTTTCCTTTTACCTTCTCTCAGGTTGCGAGTACTCCTTGGCTTAGGAGATAGTACACCTATTACGCAAATTGGATAGTCTTCTTCCAAATCATAGGCTGGTGCCGAACGGTGGGTAATGAAGAAAACCAATTAGCCTAAACGGTGTACAGAAGGTATTAAGTAAAGACAAAGAAAGGGATTAGAAAGAGGGCAAAGTAAATTGCGACTGCTATTCACGACATAACCAAGTATTTCATCGCCACTCCCACATCAACTTTGAATTTCTCCAGAACACTCAGTATCACTACGAAGATCCACAGTTTATTGGATACTCCATCGTATGGTTATATACGAACTCGAAAGGAACTTGTTCCAGTTCGAGGATGGATTCTGGTTCAGGAGAAATAGGAATAAGGTTTATTCGGTTGTCTTTTATCTTCACCTTCTCTCGCATTGCGAGTGCTCCTAGGATTAGGACAGTACACCCATTATGCTTATTGGATAGTCTTCTTCCAAACCATAGGCTGGTGCCGAACGGTAGGGAAGAAAGAAAACCATTTGGCCTAAAGGGGTGTGCAGAAGGTAATGACTAAAGACATGTGAAGGGATGTGGAGAGGTGGCAAATAAATATACGGTTACAGTTGTGAATCTGAATAATGGTAGAGGCATTACTAGGAATGCCCGGATACCCCATCGAAACATTTCAATGCTTCATTTTCACTGTGTGCTGTTAATGGAAAACTGATTTCCCAATTAGACACTTGCTCCAGGGTATGTATTTACCAGGTATGAATCTCACACCAGTATGGTTTTACAGATGATGAGTTGGAGTAAGTCATATGGAATTAGGTGATTGTCCTCATTATATCGGGATTCGTTGTAATCGGTGATATTTGAGGAAGTCACCTGGGTTGTTTGCCGGACGGCAAATATTTGGTTTTGAATATCCGCTGTTATGCACCAATTTAAAATTTATATATCTGTACGTCTATTTTCATAGAGTGAGATATACCTTTTTGAAATTATGTCTATGACATTTACCTATATCAGTGGATGGTTAGGTAAGGAGCATTGAACAACGGTGTAATTCTTCTTAACCATAAGTACAGTTTTCAACCTACGACACACAGTGAATGAGTAACTAGACTCAGGGGACTTATACAGAGTATTGTATATTGTCCAGTGTCCATTAGGACAGAAGGGTTGGTCCTCGTACTATATTTGGTTTACTTATGACGTCTCTAGTTCTTAGATAAGTGTTTCGTAGAAACACAAGGTCTGAATTTTGAGAAGTTATAGGTATATGAATAAAGTAGAGAACCAGGTATTACAAGTATCAGGATTCTTCAAGGTGATCGAGGATGTAGATACTTGTGTGGGGTATTCAGATAATAGTAATGATTAAGAGAACTTTCTTCTCTTTCAGGTTACTCATAATTGGAAGCATTCCTTAGTTGAGTAACGCTGATCGGCCTCCTTCCATCTAGTTGACATGCACTGGAGACAGCTGCATGATTTGAATCTGGTTCAATTAAATTAGTGCCTCTGTTTCTGTATTAGATACAGAATAGTTCATATCTTGACGATGTTAAGGTACGGGGAGTTGTCCGGCTTATGCTTAAAACCAGACTCTGGATAACTCAAGGCACGTTTCTGTAATGGCTGTTTGTGGGTTGACCCAGGCTATGACGAGGGTTGACTTTCTACCATCTGGAAGATCAATAGTGATATTGTTCTTGACTCGCCACAGTTTTAAAAGAAATGGATTTTTTTCAGAAAACAGTAGTGGGAGTATGGTAGAACTGGAAGTGATTCCAGAACCGCAAACGATTACTGAAAATTTGATAAGAACCTAAAGATTCAATCTGGTTTGACATTCCATTGGCCACTCCGCAGATATGGTGGGTAACCTCAGGCACCCAAGAGGTACTCCGGTAGCCTCAAGGACGGTGACAGGGAGGTTCTTGTTTACCCAGACTTGCCACTACTGTTGTTCCAGGCTGTGAGACCCGGCAGGAGGATGAGTATAGCGTCGTTCTGAACTGGCTTCAGAAGTGTACGTGTATATGACTCTGCCAGAGGGTTGTCGTAGTCAGTGGGAGCAGCGGAAGCATGGTGGACAAGTGGCTTATATCTATTTATAGACTAAAGCAGAATAGCGAAGATAGATCATCTATTTCTGATGTGACAGTCATAGGATTGACTTCATCAGAATAGGGGATGGATCTGTTAAGAAGGTAGTAGGGTGTGATGTCCTGGTATTTGGATGACATACAGAGAGTAGGAAGTGAAATTCCTATACTACGATCGGTTATACTTTGGTTGTCACACAGTGGTTTCTCCACAAAGGATATAGATATAATATCAGACATTCTGGTTACTAGATCTATGGTTTTAGATCTAGATTTGGGTAGTTTCCCAATCTGGGTACTTAGACAGCATTCTAAAGGTATTTTAGAATGGACGACTCCTGGCACGGTAGTATACCTGCAGGTGATGGAGTCGCCCTCTCTAAAGGTGTCTTATAGATTAAAGGGGAGAGGGATGTGCATGATTGGCAGATCACTTGCTTAGGCAATTGAGTCAATCATGAGATGTCAAGTACCACACCAGAGGTTGTTTTTGCACAAGATGCAATAAGTTGATATTAATCCAATCCTGGAGAAACAATCGGAAACAGTTTTAGAACATAAGTAGATGCTCTAGGGATATGATAACAACAGCCTCATTCGGGAGACGGTTATCATTCCAGGCTTCCAAGGTGACCTGGATGATAGAGAGGTTGTCAGAGTTATAGTTTTTCCTTCTGACGAGGGGCAGTAGTTTGGACAGGTGGTCCAAGGAGATACTGAGGGAGGCATGGCGCAGGATACTGATTAAGTTCAGTTGACTATACAGTCTAAGAAGTTTGGATTTGGAGTTCATTTATGAGCTAGGTCCCATCAGATATCCAGACATACTCTAAGACAGGTATTGCTCATTTCGGGAGATAGGTTTCTCCGCGAACTTGAGTTAAAAAGAGACATAGAAAGAAACATTAGAGAGGATCCACTCACTGAGGCTATTCCTCGAACGCATTAGTTTCGCAAACAAGCTTTGTGAGACTGACTAGTAGAGGAGTTGGGTGTTCGGTATCACACGGGCTGTGAGTATGTGACATCGTAATAATTAGCCTTGAGTGCAAGTGGGAGATTGTTGGAGATAGTGTCCTCAGAGTCAATTATTGGATCACAGGCACGTGATTGCAATGATTGAGGGAGGACGTATTCCGGTAGGACAGTCATACTCAAGATGATAGTATGCTATCTGGTTTATCTTTATCATCGTGTACTGCTTTAGGTGACCTTATAAGCCGCTATTACACGTTTATAGAGCCCCTAGGATTCTTGCTTGACTGCCAGCAGTATGAGGGCGATCATATACGTAGGAGCTAGTAGTCTATAAGCACATCCTTAAAAGGTCCCTAGTCATGGGAGTTTCGAGACAGGGCATCGATACTCCAGAGAAGACTAGTGTATACAGTCGAGACCCCGACGAGGGGCGGTGGCCGGTCTCACAAGCACTGGTGTCAGTTGGTTCACCTAAGATGTATACAGGTGCTCATTGGGTTATGAGTACACCGGACAGGACTCGCCGGGAACATGCTAGTTGGTCTTATACCAGACGTCAGATAGCAGTTCTCTGGTGACATGTGTACAGGTTAGTTCATCGACCTGAGGATCGTCATTTGTCTCGTGTGAGTTCCCACTGTACTTTGATTACTACCCTACCACGCTCAAAGGAGACGTGCAAACAGGTTTTAGTTGGATACAGTCCCGAGCCACATGGAGGCATTGAGCAGATCTTCAGGGGTTCGTCTCTCCCGGTATTGGGGGTGAGGTCGCGTTGTGTCTAGGAGAGCCATTACACAAAGCCCTCGGCCGAGACAGGAAATTTACTGGTAGGTATTCCAGTAGTATCTCAGGGTGTTCTGGTCTACACTCCGACACGACTTGTACCGCTTTTGGGGGTCTGACTTTTACCAACCCCCTAGGCCCGCCATGCGATGCTCATAGACGAACGGACCGGACTGTACGGATATTGTCACTGACAGGCTCAGTAGGGTGTCTGGATGAGTTCGCTCACAGACATCTCTTTTAGTCAATACCTGGTAGCCCGTTACGTATGGCTAATACCTCTGACGTGCTAGTGGTTATATCCACAACCAAGGTGTTGACGAGTCTTTAGAGTCCCCCACAGACAGTTGCTCAAGTTTCGGGCGAAACGCTGTAGAGGCTGTATGGAGATATGGCAGGGTTCGATCAGATACGTGTGGTATTGCACGGATCATGATCGGACGGATAATACTAGCGGGCTTTGGTTTAAGCCGGATCCTAGTATAATACAGTGTAGATTTTGTCTCATTGCATTTGTATTCGGTCGGAATACAAATGCGGGTATGTATATACAGTAGCGGGGTTTTCCTGTAATTTATTACGGGATCGGTTTTCCGAAGTTGCCAGTTTGCTTTCCGTTTCGGCCATTTTCCTTTGTATCTTTTCTTGGCTGAAATATGGTGGAGGAGGGCTTATTTGCAATTATGCAAATTGGCATTGTGGAGGGTGGTCTTTGCATATTGTTGCTTCATGATGGTTGCACCATTATTTGACTTCTTCACTCATGATGGCTTGACCTTTTTTTCTTGATTAGATTGGTTATGATGAAAGGGGGTGTGGCTTGCTTTTTGCTTCATGATTATCCTATTCTCTCATTCCTCACTCATGGCCGGCCACTAAAGGGGAGGGGCTGTCCCAATTTTTGGGAGTGCCATTTCAACTCATTTGCTTGCAAAATTCTCTTGGTTCTCTTCCAAAAGTTGATACTTCATTACCTCCACCAAAAAGGGCAACTTCTAATACTCCAAATGAGACATGAGTTCTACAGTCAACCTACAGCAATCCTTGGGCACGTCGACACGCCAACTTCGTGCCCGAGTTGCCTCGGTCCAGAGGTGGGAGCCCGTAAAAGAAGCCAGCGATGTGGTGCCCTTCCGGCGACGAGGTGAAGACCGGAGATTCCGCGGGAGATCGGGACGACGACGAGAAGACCGGAGGACACGGATCGCTCGGTATATCTCTCTACCCCGTTCTTTAGTTAGCTAGAAGTAGATTAATGGCCCGATCCGGGATTTTTGTACGCGGTGGTGCCGGTTCAAAAGTTAAAGCAAAATTATCGTTTCCACATTTTGGTCTCGGATTGACGGCCGGGGCGCCGCCGTGCACTTACAATACCGACATGGTTACGTATACCTTGTTATAGCTACATGTTCACCTGTTTAAGATATTGCATCTGATTTCGGAGGAAATCAGGAACCGCATGAAATATTTATTAACTTGTGGCGGTTAAATAGCTGTTTTCATTTATATGCTCATATTACTCTTTCATGTTGCATATGTTACATTCTTTGATTTCATATGATGTTCTCTGATATTGTTACTTCTAAGTATATATAACAGTGGAGTGGGACGCTGTTATATATGCATATATATATATATATATATATATATATATATATATATTAGTGGAGTGGGACGCTAATATATATGTACTGATTCATGCAGTTATACTTATTCATTACTTGATGTTTTCTGAATTTGAGGACCGTGGTTGTTTCATGAAATTATGCATTATTTGAAAAACCCGGTTTCTCTTGATATGATATTTCTGCTGTTACCATGAGATTTCTCGGTTCTGAGCTTATATTACCCTATGCGAGAAGGAGTAGTGGGCCGTGTGTGAGTACATGATGGGGCCCAGTACGGTTCCCCTCGGCACGATGATCGCAGATGATAGGCGATGAGCCTGGAAGGCGGGCAAGTACCTATCGGTGACAGTATTTCTGACTCGGCGGTTATCATGGGGATACCGATGGGAGTCATGTGCGTATGGATACGTCGAGAGACGAGGGTCAGAGCTAGGCCCTCGGGCTTTTCGGTATAGCGTATAATACGTACATATCAGGGGGCCAGTCGTGGTGACAGCACCTGATAGATCAGTATTTCGGTGTTGATGCTTGACACTTGTTTCATGATATTTTGGGTGTCGATATTAGACACTCACCTTATATGAAACTTAGTTTATATTGATATTGTACACACAGGATATGTGGGATATACTGATATTGTACACACAGGATATGTGGGATATACTGATATTGTACATACATGATATGTGAGATCTACTTGATGTGGTACATTCGGGGTATATGAGATATACTTGACGTTGGACATTCCGGATATATGAGATTTTCATGATATGAGAGCCAATTTGGGGGCTGATTTGTGGAAATTGGGATTTGGATTGTCTTGTTGGATTTTGGTCCTACCACGAGGTTAGGATTTCAGTGGAAATTACATGTTTTATTCCATACTCCACATTTATTGTTTATGCACTGTTTCATATATTGATAGTACCTGATAGAGTACTTTCCTTGACTGTTGCATTTACATACCATTATTTGCATTGCTTTATGTATTAGTTGTACCTGATAGAGTACCTTACAAGATTATTGCATACAGGTTGTCATATTATTGCTTCATGTATTAGTAGTACCTGCTAGTGTACCTTTCGTGACTGATGCATTACATATGAACATTTATTGCTGATAGTTTGCAGATGTTTGATTCCCGCTGTATGTACATACTTGCCATTACCTGCATATGTTATTTTACTATCCACGAGTTGGCAACTCACCCCCGTTGTACCGCAGTGTTTTGCAGGTGTTCCTCAGGATAGTCAGAGGCAGGGCTATTTTCATCCATCGTATTATCTTTGGCTGCGGATACCGCTTCGCCTGACAGTGTGCAGTTTTGCTTAGGTAGGTTTTGCTGTTATCCGATGTTGCATGTTGTATATTCGTTGTATCATGTACTCTCCATCTACCATTATCTTATATGACTTAGACTTGATGTGAGAACGATATTGTATATCATTTTGTGACTTGAAGGTTTTATGCAGTTTTATTTATATCGTCTCTTTCTTCGTTACGGCGTCGTATATCTGTTGTGGTGGTTGTTTTCCGCCATTGGGCGTGGATTTTGCTCCCGTTTGGGATTCTTTTACTTATATATTGTTGTACCCATTTTTGGAGGTTTGTTTTACAAAAGTGGTGTTGCCAAAATTTTGAAGCATAAAAGTTGGACTTTAAAAAATTTGGTTTGAGATTTCAAAAGTTTAGCAATGTACTTATTTCTTACTACTTTTGATGGTTTAGATTGCTGGGTTTTTGGCTTACTTAAATTGCGTTACGCCAGTAGACGTTGCGTAGTTTAAGGGCCATCACGTGCCATTTTCGGATCGTGACAGCTGGTCATGAGCTAATATTTCGGGTCGTGACAAAATTGGTATCAGAGTGTTAGGTTTAACCTTGGTTCGAGTCTATGTTTGACTATGCGGAGTCTAAGGCGGGTATGTATTTCAGAACCTAAGCTTAACCTTACGGAACTTAGACTTGAACGGGAGTGTATTAGACCCGAACTTTCGTTTCTTAGGTTGACCCTGATTGTTAGAGTAGGTAGCTTGAGTAGAGTGACGTACAGTACGTATGTTCCGCGGCATTTTTATGATACGATACTCCACTTAAGAAACCTTAGGATATACACATTTTGATATACTTGATTCTATTCGATTCCGTGATCGTTCTCTTATTGATGTTGTTCCTTCTTATGATCATGTATCCATTCTCGATCTTTTGTTTCCTTTCATCCCTTTGATCTGTTTTCCTCGATACACGATTGAGGTTCCTATCACCATGGTTTGAGCGCAGATTGATCTGCTGCTGGTGATGCGGTCAGGGCGAGCTCGTCTGGTATGAGGGCTGACCATTTTGTTTTCTGGTGACATGGAACATCTCGATGTAGTGTTATGTTGTGACCTCTTATGGAGGCGAGTGTTTGATTTTACACCGGATGATCGGGCCATTGTTAGAGCTGCCATTTGTGAGAGGACTATTGATGTACAACATACCTCAGAGATTTTGATGTCGCCTACCATACAGACAGATGACCCAGCTGTTGCGGAGATGATGGGATGTCGCTTCCAGGGCTTACGAGCAGAGATCGCTAGAGCTTCTAGGCAGAGATGCGACAGGTGATAGCTAGTCTATCCCGAGTTGAGAGACGAAGGTGATTCGTCAGATTGATGTGCCGATACAGGCCCAGTCGAGTTGATGATTTCCAGTGTGGAGAGTCTTACTAAGATCTAGAGCAAACCGATCCAGAGATGACCGTCAATGTATCGCCTTTCCTAGAGGATTGAGGCATTGTTTACCATGCGGATGAAGGGTATTCACATGTTGTATAGGCGAAGCTAAAAAGTTCGAAAGAATGTCAGAAACCCATTTTTTCCAAGTGTAAGTATTCGAAAGAACATGCAGGTAATTCAGTGGACCCTTTAGAAGAATGAAACCCTAACTCGACATGATGACCATAGAACCGCTTTTTAACCTTAGGGTTTGCGGCAGTTTAGCGGTGCCATCAGTGAGGCTTGGGTTTGCCCTTCTACGGCTAGTCCAGAGGTACTGTGGTATGTACCAGATATTTTTAGACTGTGCTCAGGTGTTGAGCCTTCGGGATGTTGCGCCACGGCAGCGCCCCGGCCGTCTATCCGAGGCCAAAATGCGGAATCAAAAATTTTCCTTACTTTGAAACTGGCGCTACCGCGGACAAATACCCGGATCGTAACCATTAACCTATACTAGCTAACTAGAGATGGGGTGAGAGATATACCGAGTGATCCGAGTCCTCCGGTCTTCTCGTCATCGTCCCGATCTCCCGCGGAAACTTCGGTCGTCGCCTTCTTGCCGGAAGGGCACCACATCGTCTGTATCTTTTACGGGCTACCACCTCAATGCCGAGGCAACTCGGGCGCGAAGTTGGCTAGCCGACGCGCCCAAGATGTGCTGTAGAATGTAATGTAGATGATACTTGTCTCATTTGGGGTAATGGAGTTGCCATTGGACGGAGGGAAGCAATGAACAAAATGGAGATGAACTTTGGTGTATACAAATGAGATGATAATTTCCCATTCTACAAAATGAAAAATCCCTCATCCATTCTCACAAAGTGGCCGGCCTATATGTGTGGAAATGGTGGTGAGAAATCACAAAACAAGAAGGAAGGTAAGTGTAGGATAAAGGAATGGGTGACCATATCCAAAAACATCAACCATGCTTATTTCTTCTATTCACACCATAACCTTTCAAATCTCATTAATGCAAAATCATTATGGATGAAAGATATCATAATCCCACATATGCAAGAAACCCCCTCCCCAAAAGTAATTTGCAAAACTGCAAATTACCCCCTCCATCGGAAAAGTCCGGCCGGGAAAGAACAAAGGAAAACCGGCCGGAACGGAATACAAACTGGCAACTCCAGAAAACTGGTCCCGTAATAAATTACAGGAAAACCCCAATACTGTGCATACACACCCGCATCTGTATTCCTACCGGATACAAATGCAATGAGACAAAATCTACACTGTACTATACTAGGATCCGGCTTAAACCAAAACCGGCTAGTAATATCCGTCCGATCCTGATCCGTGCAATACCGCACGTATCAGATCGAACCCTGCCATATAACTATACGGCCTCTAGTACAAAAATGTCCGATCCTGATCCGTGCAATACCGCACGTATCTGATCGGACCCTGCCATATCTCCATACGGCCTCTACAGCGTTTCGCCCGAAAGCTGAGTAACTGAAAGTGTGGTGGACTCTAAAGACTCGTCAATACAATGGTTGTGGATTTAACCACTAGCACGTCAGAGGTATAAGCCAATACGTAACTGGCCACCAGCTATTGACCAAAAGGGACGTCGATGAGCGAACTCATCCTGACACCCTACTGAGCCTGTCAGTGACAATATCCATACAATCCGGTCCGTTCGTCTATGAGGATCGCATGTCGGGCCTACGGGGTTGGTAAAAGTCAGACCCCCAAAGGCGGTACAAGTCGGGTCGGAGTGTAGCCCAGAACGCCCTGAGATACTACTGGAATACCTACCAGTAAATCTCCTGCCTCGGCCTAGGGCTTTGCGTAATGGCTCTCCTAGACACAGCGCGACCTCACCCCCAATACCGGGAGAGGCGAACCCCTGCAGATCCGCTCACTGCCTCCATGTGGCTCGGGACTGTACCCAACTAAAACCTGTTTGCACGACTCCTTTGAGCCGTGGTAGGGTAGTAATCAAAGCACAGTGGGAACTCACACGAGACAAATGACGATCTCAGGTCGATGAACTAACCTGTACACATGTCACCAGGGAACTGCTATCTGACGTCTGGTATAATCCCAACTAGCAGGTTCCCGGCGAGTCCTGTCCGGTGTACTCATAAGCTAATGAGCACCTGTATACATCTTAGGTGAACCAACTGACACCAGTGGCTTATGAGACCGGCCACCGCCCCTCGTCGGGGTCTCGACTGTATACACTAGTCTACTCTGGAGAATCGATGCCCTGTCTCGAAACTCCCACGACTAGGGACCATTTAAGGAGGTGCTTATTGACTACCAGCTCCCACGTATATGATCGCTATCATACTGCTGGTGGTCAAGCAAGAATCCTAGGGGCTCTATCAACGTGTAATAGCGACCTGTCAGGTCACCTAAAGCAGTACACGATGATAAAGGTAAACCAGATAGCATACTATCATCTCGAGTAAAACTGTTCTACCGGGATAGGTCCTCCCTCAATCATTGCAATCACGTGCCTGTGATCCAATAATTGACTCTGAGGGCACTATCTCCAACAATCTCCCACTTGCACTCAAGGCTAATTATTGCGATGTCGCATACTCACAGCCCGTGTTATACCGAACACCCAACTCCTCTACTAGTCAGTCGCACAAAGCCTGTTTGCGAAACTATTGCGTTCGAGGAAAAGCCTCAGTGAGTGGATCCGCCTAGATGTTTATTTCTATGTCTCTCTATATCTCAAGTTCGCGGAGAAAGCCGTCTCCCGAAATGAGCAATACCTGTCTTAGAATGTCTGGATGTCTGATGGGACCTAGCTCATAAATGAACTCCAAATCCAAACTTCTTAGACTGTATCATCAACTGAACTTAATCAGTATCCTGCGCCATGCCTCCTTCAGTATTGCCTTGGACCACCTGTCCAAAATACTGCCCCTCGTCAGAGGGAGAACAATAACTCTGACAACCTCCTTGTCGTCCATGTCACCTTGGAAGCCTGGAGTGATAACCGTCTCCTAAAGGAGGCAGCCGTTATCATATTCCTAGAACATTCACTTATGTTCTAAAACTGCTTCCGACTGTTCCTCCAGGATTGGATCAATATCAACTTATTGCATCTAGTGCAAGAACAACATCTGGTGTGGTACTTGACATCTCATGATTGACTCAATTGCCTAAGCAAGTGATCTGCCAATCATGTACATCCCTCTCTACTTTAGTCTATAAGACACCTTTAGAGAGGGTGACTCCATTACCTGCAGGTACACTACCATGCCAGGAGTCGTCCATTCTAAATACTCTTAGAATGCTGTCAAAGTACCCTGATTGGGAAACCACCCAAATCTAGATCTAAAACCATAGATCTAGTAACCGGTATGTCTGATAAAGTCCAAGTCCCATGTGGAGAAAACACCGTGTGACGACCAAAGTATAACCGATCGTAGTATAGGAATATCACTTCCTACTACCTTCTCAACAGATCCATCCCCTATTCTGATGACGTCAAACCTATGACTGTCACATCAGAAACAGATGATCTATCTCCGCTATATCTGCTTTAGTCTATAAATAGACATAAGCCTGATGTCCACCAATGCTTCCGCTGCTCCCACTGACTACGACAACCCTCTGGTAGAGTCATATAGACGTGCACTTCTAAAGCTAGTTTAGAACGACGCTATACTCATCCTCCCACCGGGTCTCGCAGCCTGGAACAACAGCAATGGCAAGTGTGGGTAAACAAGAACTTCCCTGTCACCGTCTTTGAGGCTACCGGAGTACCTCTCGGGTGCCTGAAGTTACCCACCTTATCTGCGGAGTGGCCAATGGAATGTCAAATCAGATTGAATCTTTAGGTTCCTTATCAAATCTTCAGTAATCGTTTGCGGTTCTGGAATCACTTCCAGTTCTACCATACTCCCACTACTGTTTTCTGAAAAATAACCATTTCTTTTTTAAAATGTGGCGAGTTAAGAACAATATCACTATTGATCTTCCAGATGGTAGAAAGTCAACCCTCGTCATAGCCTGGGTCAACCCACAAACAGCCATTACAGAAATGTGCCTTGAGTTGTCCAGTGTCTGGTTTTAATCATAAGCCGGACAACTCCCCGTACCTTAACAATGTTAAGATATGAACTGTACTATATCCAATATAGAACCAGAGGCACTGATTTAATTGGACCAGATTCAAATCATGCAGCTGTCTCCAGTGCATGTCAACTAAATGAAGAGAGGCCGATCAGCGTTACTCAACTTAGGAATGCTTCCAATTATGAGTAACCTGAAAGAGAAGCAATTTCTCTTTATCATTACTATCAACTGAACACCATACACAAGTATCTACATCTTCGATCATCTTGAAGAATCCCGATACTTGCTACACCTGGTTCTCTACTCTATTCAAATACCAATAACTCCTCAAAACTTAGACCCTGTGTTTCTACGAAACACATGTCTAAGAACTAGAGAAGTTAAAAGTAAACAGAATATAGTATGAGGACCAACCCCTCTGTCCCAATAGACACTGGACAACATACAATACTCTGTACAAGTCCGCTGAGTCTAACAACTCTTTCACTGTGCGTCGTAGGTTGAAAACTGTACTTATGGTTAAGAAGAATTACACCGCTGTTCGATGCTCCTTACCTAACCATCCACTGATATAGGTAAATGTCATCGACATAATATCAAAAGGTATATCTCACTCTATGAAAATAGACGTACAGATATATCAATTTGAAATTGGTGCACAACAGCGGATATTCAAAACCAAATATTTGCCGACCGGCAAACAGCCCAGGTGATCTCCTCAAATATCACCGATTACAACGAATCCCGATATAATGAGGATGATCACCCAATTCCCAATAACTTACTCCCACTCATCATCTGTAAAACCATACAGATGTGAAAATCAAACCTGGTAAATACATACCCTGGAGCAAGTGTCTAATCGGGAAATCAGTTTTCCTTTAACAGTACACAGTTGAAACTGAAACATTGAAATGTTTCGATGGGTTATCCTAGTATTCTTAGTAATGCCTCTACCATTATCCAGATTCACAACTATAACCGTATAATTCTTTGCCACCTCTCCAAATCCCTTTATATGTCTTTAGTCATTACCTTCTGCACACCCCTGTAGGCCAATTGGTTTTCTTCCTTCCCTACCGTTCGGCACCAGCCTATGGTTTGGAAGAAGACTATCCAATAAGCATAATGGGTGTACTGTCCTAACCCTAGGAGCACTCTCAATGCGAGAGAAGGTGAAGATAAGAGACAACCGAATAAACCTTATTCCTATTTCTCCTGGACCAGAATCCATCCCCGAACTGGAACAAGTTCCTTTCGAGTTCGTATATAACCATACGATGGGATATCCAATAAACTGTGGATCTTCGTAGTGATACGGAGCGTCCTGGAGAAATGCAAAGGTGATTTAGGATTGGCGAAGAAATACTTGGTTTGGTCGTGAATATCAGTCGCAATTTACTTTGCCCTCTTACTAATCCCTTTCTTTGTCTTAACTTAATACCTTCTGCACACCATCGTTATGCTAATTGGTTTTCTTCATTCCCCACCGTTCGGCACCAGCCTAAGGTTTGGAAGAAGACTATCCAATTTGCATAATAGGTGTACTATCTCCTAAACCAAGGAGTACTCGCAATGAGAGAAGGTGAAAAGAAAAGACAACTGAATAATCCTATTCGTTTTCTCCAGAACCAGAAACCATCCTTGAAGTCCTTCGAGTTCGTATATAACCATACGATGGTTTTGTCCAATGGAAGTGGACGTTCGTAGTAATACGGGGTGTCCTGGAGAAAAGGGTAAAAGTAGGAGTGGCAATGAGGTTTGCAACTCTGACAATCCAAAAGCCAGTGTTAAGAAGGTTCGGTCAACTTGGTCACTGAGTCATAGTCCAGGGTCGGGTCAATGGTCGCTGCCAGAGAGAGAGAAAAGAAACACTCAGCGTGCACTCTAACCTAGATCAGAATGGTTATCACTTTATCTAATCTAGAAACCTCCCACTGTATCTCAAATTCTCCTCCAAACCTGAAAGAAGAAATAGTCGGGATCACCCGAGGAGTAAACCAACTCATCAGTGGGAATCGGGATCCAACTATCATCGCATGATAACTTGACGGAATCCACTCAAGTCACCACACTCCAGAAGGTATGCGCATGTCTGGCAAGTTTCAGTTCTTTTGAAAACTCCCGATGTGATTTTTACCCCTAGGACCCAAGTGACCTTGACGAATAATCAACAAATCAAAAGGTCCTAGTCAAGTTCAGCCCGTCATTATCTTGATTGCGTTAAACCCACCCGCACGACCCTTGACGAATAATCAACAAAGTCGTACGACTGTCCTAACCAATCCACATATCCATGCGACAGAATAGCACAACAAAGCTACCGCACACTACGCTTCGGCGAATAGCAACGACAAACGCAGCGCGAATACTAAGCAATACTGATCTGAAATGACGGAGGGCTACGACTGGTTTTTGGCGAAAAACCTTTAACGTAATGAACTTGATATCGTTGAAGGAACTGGATAACTTTTTATAAAAATATAGTGATGAAAACCTTTACTAAAGAGGTCACTCCCGGTGAAGGGATCTCGGCTCTTTCCCCGTAGAATGAGGTGCAGGATATTCCAACTGAATACCACGATGCAAAGCAAAAGTAATCGGCTATAGTGAAGTTAATGCCCTGACGCAAACTTCTGTCCAAGGGGTCACTCCCGGTGAAGGGATCTCGGCCCTTGCCTCGTCGACTGAGGAGCAGGATATTCCAAATGAATACCACGATGCAAAACAAAAGTGAACGTCCTTGCAATAACAGCTTTTTGAAAAATGTTCCAACAACATCAGATTAGGTTTGTTTTATCTTGCATTGATCCGAATCAATGCAGTCCCATCAATTGATCACACCACAAAGAACGAAAATATACTGACGTACGTATATGCCATCCGCATTCGCCACTGGGTCCCGTCATCACCCGTTAGGTTAGCTAACTAACGGCAGAGCGGGGACTGGACTAGCGCGGATGAAAAACATATACAACATCTACTAATATATATATCAATATATTATATTCGCTCAAGGCGTGATAAAAGGCAACATCACAGAAATATACAGTATCATAGAACAATACAGATATCTGGGATCCCCGGGTTTCACAGAGCTGCTGCTGAAACCCGACGTTCCCCTGGTCGTGTGGATAGCCTGTGCAATGAAATCCTAGACCCCTACGGGCGCGGCAAGTCACCCGCCAAAACCTGAAGCGAGGCAGCCCCCTTCAGCACCGTGAATGGACCACCCAGCACTTCACGGAATCCGGTAACTTGGGCACCCCTCCTGGGTCAACCTGTACCCCCTATGAGTGCGGCGAATAGCCCGCCAATTCCAGACTGAAGCCCCCTCCGTCTCAATGCCCTGAGATGCGGGCCCGTTGCCCTCTAGAACCCGGCTATCCGTGCACCCCTCCGTGGGATAACCCTAGTACAGAAAGTAAAATATACATACAACGGGTACATCGACCGCAACCAGGTCGTGCCCCAAAAGAATAATACAAACAGGCAGTGACGGCAGTCCACATGTCGGACGCTCGCCCCGCAATATCAAATGTACATATAAAACAAAACTGTACTAGCATTGCATCCAGGCTATCCCCCATGACCGATCCGCAACATCACAGCATAAACACAGAACATCAACGTGAAAATCACGTTCGCAAATCCGTCTAACCGGGCTATAGCAGTTAGACAGGATTTACCGATCAAGTGATATTCACGGTCGCAGATATAATGTAAATACTGTGAAATAATGTGTTTAAAATATCCAATCGATCAAAAATTAACAAGTGGGCCCCCAAGCAATACTGTAGCACTCACAGAAAATCTGGGCCCAATTTTAATATTCCAAAACCCCTATGTTTAGCCCACAAGCCCACTGCAGAAAAACGACGACATGATCCCTCATTACTGCGGCGGATCCGCGGCCTGAGAAAGGATAATGGACGCGGATCCGCGCTCTTACTGAGGGATTATGTTGTCGAATTTTCCCAGTGTTCTTAGAACTCCCTGCACATCATTCTGAGACAACCTGAAAAATTTTTGGACACCAAAAAAATTCGACAGAAACTGATGTGAAGGAAAATACGGTTTTTGGGATTTTTGTCGATCAGATAAGTAAAACGCATTAGAACAAGCTAGACAAGGTTAATGGCGTGGCTCTAATACCATGTTGCGCCACGGCAGCGCCCCGGCCGTCTATCCGAGGCCAAAATGCGGAATCAAAAATTTTCCTTACTTGGAAACTGGCGCTACCGCGGACAAATACCCGGATCGTAACCATTAACCTATACTAGCTAACTAGAGATAGGGTGAGAGATATACCGAGTGATCCGAGTCCTCCGGTCTTCTCGTCATCGTCCCGATCTCCCGCGGAAACTTCGGTCGTCGCCTCCTTGCCGGAAGGGCACCACATCGTCTGTATCTTTTACGGGCTCCCACCTCAATGCCGAAGCAACTCGGGCGCGAAGTTAGCTAGCCGACGCGCCCAAGATGTGCTGTAGAATGTAATGTAGATGATACATGTCTCATTTGGGGTAATGGAGTTGCCATTGGATGGAGGGAAGCAATGAACAAAATGGAGATGAACTTTGGTGTATACAAATGAGATGATAATTTCCCATTCTACAAAATGAAAAATCCCTCATCCATTCTCACAAAGTGGCCGGCCTATATGTGTGGAAATGGTGGTGAGAAATCACAAAACAAGAAGGAAGGTAAGTGTAGGATAAAGGAATGGGTGACCATATCCAAAAACATCAACCATGCTTATTTCTTCTATTCACACCATAACCTTTCAAATCTCATTAATGCAAAATCATTATGGATGAAAGATATCATAATCCCACATATGCAAGAAACGCCCTCCCCAAAAGTAATTTGCAAAACTGCAAATTACCCCCTCCATCGGAAAAGTCCGGCCGGGAAAGAACAAAGGAAAACCGGCCGGAACGGAATACAAACTGGCAACTCCAGAAAACTGGTCCCGTAATAAATTACAGGAAAACCCCAATACTGTGCATACACACCCGCATCTGTATTCCTACCGGATACAAATGCAATGAGACAAAATCTACACTGTACTATACTAGGATCCGGCTTAAACCAAAACCGGCTAGTAATATCCGTCCGATCCTGATCCGTGCAATACCGCACGTATCAGATCGAACCCTGCCATATAACTATACGGCCTCTAGTACAAAACTGTCCGATCCTGATCCGTACAATACCGCACGTATCTGATCGGACCCTGCCATATCTCCATACGGCCTCTACAGCGTTTCGCCCGAAAGCTGAGTAACTGAAAGTGTGGTGGACTCTAAAGACTCGTCAATACAATGGTTGTGGATTTAACCACTAGTACGTCAGAGGTATAAGCCAATACGTAACGGGCCACCAGCTATTGACCAAAAGGGACGTCGATGAGCGAACTCATCCTGACACCCTACTGAGCCTGTCAGTGACAATATCCGTACAGTCCGGTCCGTTCGTCTATGAGGATCGCATGTCGGGCCTAGGGGGTTGGTAAAAGTCAGACCCCCAAAGGCGGTACAAGTCGTGTCGGAGTGTAGCCCAGAACGCCCTGAGATACTACTGGAATACCTACCAGTAAATCTCCTGCCTCGGCCGAGGGCTTTGCGTAATGGCTCTCCTAGACACAGCGCGACCTCACCCCCAATACCGGGAGAGACGAACCCCTGCAGATCCGCTCACTGCCTCCATATGGCTCGGGACTGTACCCAACTAAAACCTGTTTGCACGACTCCTTTGAGCCGTGGTAGGGTAGTAATCAAAGCACAGTGGGAACTCACACGAGACAAATGACGATCTCAGGTCGATGAACTAACCTGTACACATGTCACCAGGGAACTGCTATCTGACGTCTGGTATAATCCCAACTAGCAGGTTCCCGGCGAGTCCTGTCCGGTGTACTCATAACCTAATGAGCACCTGTATACATCTTAGGTGAACCAACTGACACCAGTGGCTTATGAGACCGGCCACCGCCCCTCGTCGGGGTCTCGACTGTATACACTAGTCTACTCTGGAGAATCGATGCCCTGTCTCGAAACTCCCACGACTAGGGACCATTTAAGGAGGTGCTTATAGACTACCAGCTCCCACGTATATGATCGCCATCATACTGCTGGTGGTCAAGCAAGAATCCTAGGGGCTCTATCAACGTGTAATAGCGACCTGTCAGGTCACCTAAAGCAGTACACGATGATAAAGGTAAACCAGATAGCATACTATCATCTCGAGTAAGACTGTTCTACCGGGATAGGTCCTCCCTCAATCATTGCAATCACGTGCCTGTGATCCAATAATTGACTCTGAGGGCACTATCTCCAACACGGGAAATTTTGGGAACTTGATGACTCGATCGAAAAGTTTGACGTCGTCCGATGTGTTGTGAGTTGACCAGCTTCGGATAGAGGACCTCACCCAGATGTGTTGTGAGTTGAAAGAGAACGGACGAGTATTGAGTATTCCTCCGATGGTTGGGACGAGTTCCCAAGGACTTGTTCAGCCAGATATCTTCTACAGAGTGATGAAGATACAGAGTACGCGATTTTGAGTCCGTGTGAGAGACTTCGTATTGACCATGGCCGAGAACAGTAGCAGTACGCAAGCAGCAAGACGTGACGTCAAAGCGGATGATGATAAAGACGAGTGGAGCCAGAGGTTCATGCGAGATGCTGACGATCTATTGCTACTCCCCGTCGAGATTAGAGATCTGATATACATACAGAGGCGTTTGGATACAGCCAGTTCCCGAGGAAATATTATGCTGAAAACGCAGATGTCCAAAGAATGAGAAGAGATTATATGAGAGTATCAGCCTCCGTACAGTTCGTCATAGGCGAGATCGGGAGAGACCTTGAGCAGGCTCCTTCCAGGACACTGCTGCAATAAGATTTGCACCGAGCATCAGATGTGTCATGTGTATTCAAAGAGATAGAGGCCGACGCCAGTGACGTGATGCTTTACGAGTGGTTATGCTAATTGGCCGAGAGGTGACCAGAGAAGTGCTAGAGCGGGATCGTTCCCGTTAGCACACCTGACCGGGCTGATGAGCCGATGTATTGCGAGATTGGTGAATCTGCAGAGAAGATAAGGACCCAGAGACAGAGGATGCCAGACCGTGAGCAGGAGGCGAGAGGATATTCATGTTCTGCCGGTTTGAGGCGCACCGATTTATTTTTATTTATCTTTTGACATTGTAGGAGGTGTACCTCGATGTCATTTACTGCGATTTGCGTTGTGATCCGAGTATCACAGTTATATCGCTTGAATTTGAGTTTTGATGATTGAGTTTCATGATATTATTTTCGTACACCATGGCTGCACCTGCTGGGTATTTACATTTTTGGGCATAGTTATTGCACTGGATATATATTTTATACACCGTTGTGTTGATTTTCGATTTGTGCATACCTATTGCGTTGATGTCGATTTTGTACCTTCGTACCATGTGTTTATGATTTCATAGATTTCATACGGATGATGTGATTTTTGCACTCGGTATAACTTACATGTGCTTGTAGTGCATTGATACGGAATTGTGCTCGTAGTTGCACACGTTTTTGATTTGTACACCTTGGTACACTCGGTGTCGTTCTTATACGAAATTGAGTTATTAATGTGATTTTTGTGCATTGGTTGCACCGTACTTGTATTTCGCGCATTTGATGCACTAGATTTAAGATTTTCGTGCACAATAAATGCACCAGATATTGTTGTCAGGCACACCCGTTGCAGTGGACAAATGCTTTTGTGCACACCCGTTGCACTTAGTTTTGATTTGTGCATATAGTGGCACCTGTGTTTAGATTTGATTTCCATGCGCACCAGACGCATGTGATTATTGGATGCGCCTTTTGAGGCTGATTTTTCTTTTGAGCACTTTGTTTTCATGATAGGTACTATATATTATATAGTAGCTAAACAGGACTGATCTGAGGACAGTACCTGAGTACTTTGCATGCATCAAATCATACCAAGAGATTTTCAAAGGAGCTATATTCTCGCTATTTCCTACGTATCCGTGAGCGACGCGAACGTTTTTTTAAAGGAAAACCTTTTAGGATATTTGGAAACGACGAATAGTATATTTAGTAAAACGTATATGGACATATATTATTATCTTATAAATGAGCGTCCGTTGCTTATGCCGTGAGTTACGCATCACGCGGCGATTTAGAAAAGATTTTGCATGCATTTTATTCAGATTTTGGAGTTTCAAGGATGCGTACTATACACGTATTATAGTATTTGACTAGCGTATATTGGATTTCAGCAGTAGATTTCGAGATCTGTATCTCCATGGTAACTCCGAGGATATGAGTGCAGATCAGATGATTTACGTGACGCTTAACGGAGTTTGATTTTGAGTTTCGTATTCGTATTCAGGCACACGCGACGCACTGTGTTATTTCTGCGTTTTCCATGATTTCGGAGCCCCGTTGATTTGAGCTGATTATGGAAATGTTTTAGATTTTGGGGGTTTAAATTAAAATTCGGGGACCGAATTTATTAAAGGGGGGAATATTGTTACATTTCAGAAAATATAAAATATTATTTTTGGAATTTAATATTAAAATAATATTTTTCCCGAAAGCTGCCCGATTTGCGATATTGGGGTTTTCGAAAAAGGGTATAAATATATACCGATAATTGTGAAATAAATGGAAATTAAAATGTTTTAATAATTTAAAAATATATTTAAAGAATTTGGCATTTTTAAAATTTATTAGATGCAGTTTGGATAAAAACCCGATTAGTGCACCGGTAATCGCGATTAAGCCAAATCCGTGTTTCTACAGTTTTTTGTGGCTAGTGCACCATGTCATGTTATATTTTGATTACATATTGTGTTCTTGTGTTATTTTGAGTATTATGTGATTTGGGTTCTAAATAAAAAGAAAATGTTAAAAAGAGAAAAGGTAAAAGGGTAATATTGTGAGAGAGAGTTAGAATAAGAGAGGAGAGAGAGGGGGGCTGCCATATCCTCACCTCATGTTAATTCTTCATCTCCTTCTTCTTCCCCATCTCCCTCCACTTCAACCCACGAAATCATCTAAAAATTTTCATCAAAACCCTATACCCCTTTCTTTAAAATTGATCCCCTCTTCACCCTCTACACTTTGGACCAAGAAAAGTTTGCTTTTGATGACTTGGAGAAGCTAGGGTTTTTCTTGGGTTTCCCAAATGAGGTAATTTCTTCACCATTAGCATAGTATTTCATCCACATTAGTGTCTATGCATGTTTAGAAGTGATTAATTAAGTGATGTTTAGGGAGGTTTGGAAAATTCAAGTTAGGGTTTTGGGAAATTATTGAATTCAAAAGATGGAATTGAGGTTATTAGAGACCTAATAAACCCTCTAGAGTTAGTTTCATGGACTAAAATTAGGTATAGAACCCCAAACCCCAAACTTAGAAACCCGACATCGGAAAATTGTGAGAATTGTGATGGTATTTTGGAATCAGCTAACACTCGGGGCCCTGAAAAAATATTTAGCGAACACAGTGACACATGCAGGGACCCAGGAAGCTACCACAGAGACCCGAGACCCCAACTCCACCAATAGGCCACAGATTTAATCATTCTGGCCACAATTTGCGGCCAGAGTAAGGTGGATTTGGTCCATGTTTGTTCCAGGGCTTTATCTCCAGTAAATTAGACCCTCCATATGTGAAGAATTGAATAAATTGGCCTGGGGTAAAATCTGGGACCGTTTTCTTGAGTTGTTGCCTTATATTTCGCAATGTTTTTGAATTTAAGTTTTTGTATTTGTCATTGTATTTGGTCGTGTGCCATTTGAACGTCAACGACTAGGATTTTTAGTTGTGTTTTGCACGCGAAGCTATAGGTTTTAACCTATGAGCAAAACTTGTGCCGTTTTGGTTTTCAGAACTTGACTTTAATAGCGTTGCGATATGTGTTATTATTGTAGGTACCTTCACGTGGTTTCCGATGTGACGGAGCGTAGCGTCATCGACTTCGGCAAGCGAAGACCAATGTGAGTAGATCTATATCTACGGGGGAAGTCTGGTGGATGGCGTATAGCACCCCCGCAAAGTTTTTGTGGAAACCGATTTGTAGCATATGGTTAAGAAAACCTAGAGTAGCAAACTAGGGTTAGAATTATAAGATAGCTATAGAAACCATATTAGAAACAAAAGGACAGTTAGAAGTGATATGATACGGCTAATATGTGATGTAGGAATTTGAGGATGATGTTTGACGATATTGCCGTTTAAGGTACCATAAGACTAAATAGCCGACGTAAATGTGTCATCCGAACCATACCTATTTCCAAATTGAAGAATCGTATGCATCTTTTAAACAGATACCTTGAGGGACGTTACGGATTTGCAAATGATATCTTTTTCTTAAAAAGGCCGTAGCTCCTACTTTCAAAACTACGATTCGCATCTTTCAAAAAAAAACTGTTTGTATGATTCGGGTGTGTATGTTAGATTAGATACTTATGCTTATAGTATAGGTAGAATGTATTTGTAAAATTGACCTGATGAGGGATATAAATGCGATAAAAAGGATATATGACACGATATGATGATTTGGTGATATGTTGGTATACGGATGCGAGTCGATTGAGATGATTTATACCCTGCCGGTCCCCTGATATGAGATTATTGTGGATGTGACCTGGGACATAGGTATATAGAGATATTTATATATGTTGTGAATCGTGAGTGATAGCCGTACGAGACTTTAGGTCCGTACCCTCCTCGTCTTATAGGATGATAGGATCCCTGATAGCTTAATGCCACTGTACGATTATTTTCCGTACGTGATGAATTGACTTGAGGTTTGATCCATACCCTTGACTAGAGAATGCCGTACGATGGGGTATACCGTACGGGATGTTGTCTAGCTAGATGCCGATTGATAGATTCACCGACTCGATCATGTTAGATTCGTATTGTAACCCTTCGAAAATCTTTTAGGCAGTTTTTCGGTAATCGGCCAATTTTTCCGTAAAAAGTCAAAATTGATATTTTTCATTATAGACCTAATTATATAAAATTTAGATAAGATATTACTATAATTTTGTCACTAAAATGTCACTTATAATTATCTAGTTAAATAAAAAAAAATTCGTAATTAATTATTTTTTTATTATTTTAAGCCTTTTTAAATACATTTAATTAGGGATAAATACAAATTTAATTAGGTAAATTTCTTAATTAGGTGTCTTTATAAGCTAAAATATGGTGTTAATAAAATTATATCATGTCTTGCAAACTTTTAGATTTTTGGTGGGAAAATTATGAAAAAAATGGCTTAAAATGGGTTTTTTTTGTAAAAAGGTTGAAATGAAAGCATTAAATGATCATGTGGGGGTGTTTTAGACCTAGAATCTTCTCCAAATTTCCCAAACTCCCTCCTCATACCTGCAGCCGACCCCTCTTCCTACAGATTTTCCCCACTTCATCACTTTATCTTGCTTCTTTTCTTGCTAAAAATCCATTTAAATTCACAAATTTCCACCTCCATTCAAAGCCTAACCCTAATCCCTTCTCTCTTCAACCCAAATTTGTTCAAAAACATGATTAAAGGAGGCTTCTTGGAGACTTGATCAAGCTAGGGTTCAAGCTTGAGAGGTGAAAATCCTAAACTAGTCGCAAATTGGTAGTTTGCTTATGCTAAATTTGATGTTTAAAGTATTAATTTAGTGTAAATCCTTGTTCATGAAAAATCAAGAGAAGGTTTTGATTTTTAAAAATTAGGGTTTGTAGCCTAATGGTTGAATTATGTTAGGGATGGTTATCTAATTGATTAGAATGGTTAATGGTGAAATTATATGCTTGCTAAATCGACAAATTTCAATGTTTGTATCAAATCGGCTAGAACTTCGCTTACTAGATTTTTGTAGAAAATAGAATGCAGTCAATTTGCGTTAGGTTAGCAATATTATTAGCTTCGTATAGGATTATTAGAATGCGCGAACGCGGGGTTTCGTCTAGTCGGGTGGTAGTTTGTCGATTTCCCCGAAATGACGATTTTTGTTAAAGGATTGCGATTTTCGTGCGTTTTTCCGCGCACCGAGTGCATGCTATGATTAATTTGTGAGCGTCGATATTTGTATAATGTGACTTGCATCTTTTAGGGTTATGTAATCTTATACTTGGTGTTGTGCAAATTTAGGATCGGTCGGAGAAACATCGGACACGGGGCGTAAAGGCAAAGCGGTGGCCGGATCAGATTAGCGGGGATTTCTGGTGAGTAGATATATTCATCTATGGGGGAATCGTCTGGATGGCACGAGGCGCCCCCCTAGTTAGGATTACCCTACTTTATGCAAGATTTATATTGTTAGATAGCTTACCCCTTTATGTACATTGCATACTCTCACAGCTAACCGTATGCTAGATTGCATGGACATTCATCTTCATATATGCGATATCACTTCGTAGGACACGAACACCATTACCATTGGCATCTGTTGCACGCGCACTATTCATGTGACACACACGCCTTTGGTAATTGCCATGCCACGTGCACTAGAAAACCTGTTTAACTTAATATCGCCATTTGCATTCAAACATGATATATGAAATTGCATAGCATGCATATACCTCGCATTATCATCATATTTATATAGATTGCTACCAAAACTCACATCATATACATTGATATCATAGACATTTATTATATATAACATGTGGACACTATGATTTTCTTGATGATTTCAGTTTTTCTGTGATTTCTGGATTTTTGGGGAAAACCGCAAGAATTTAACAAAACCTTAGATTTATCCTTTTCAAAACAAAGTTGCGGTTTTCTCGTGATGTATGTGTCGTCCACCATGAGTTTTCATGTTTTCTATTGGATTTCGAGACCCGATTCGAGGAGTGGATGAACCGTCTCGGGTACATGGTGGGCCCGGTATGGTACCCCGGGGCAAGAAGATCGAGTTGTAGACGATGAGCCTGGTAGGGGAAGACTACCTACCGGTGATGTCTGGCGCGGTGGATATCCGGAGGATACCGACCGTTGTCGTGAGATTTATGATATGGGCCGATCCGGACTGACGGAGCCCGATATTGAGACAGATATGATTCCTTTTTGGTGTCGATGCTTGACACGGGTTTTCAGATGATTTCTTGATGATATTTAGCTATTATACAGATATTCATGTTCTAAAGTTAAGAATTCAATAACCTTAGCAGTTAAAACACTTAAAGACTTAATAATGACATTGCATACCTGTGCATGCATACTAGAGATATCATAGCACATATGGACATGCATGTTGGGGTGCATGGCGTGCATTCTTACGATTGCCTTATTAGATGTTATATTTACTCACGAGCTGGCAACTCACCCCCGTTGTGCCATAGTGTCTTGCAGGTCGGACCCATCAGTCTCGTAGCGGCGGGCTATCTTGTCATCAGTTTCTTTTGCTCAGACTCGCGACATCGCCCGTAGGTGGGTTGCGAGTATACTTTATTCCTTTTTGCTTTATCATTGTATCTAGTATTCTCCATCTACCACTTGTATTGTATATGCGACCTAGTGATGAGACTGAGAGATTTGTATATTTGTGGTTTCTTTTGGGTCGAGCTCACTTGAGCCGACGTGTGTTTTCTGGTATTTGCATCTCTTTTATGCTCTTTTTCTTGATATTACTATTATATTGCATGTGGTTGTGATCCGCCTTGGGCGAAGAGCTAGCTCCCGCTTGGGGATGCCATTTTTATAATTACAGGTTTATTATCTTGTTGTACCCATTTTGGGGGATAGAAAATACAGGGGAGACTCTGCCGAAATTTTCAGAAATTTTTGATGTTCTTTTTTTTTGATTCTATGCAACTTAATTGATTTCAAAACCGTTTTCATTTAAGGTTTTCCTTCACTCTCTTTTGCTTTTGGGTTAGATTTCTGGGCTTTAGCTGACTTAGGTTACGGTACGCCTTTAGACGTCTCGTAATCTAAGTGCCAGTCATGTTCCGTACTTTCGGGTCGTGACAAAGTTGGTATCAGAGCGTAGGTTTTACCTTTCTGAGTGTAGGACGACCTTGGTAGATGGAGTAGGTGACTTAAGCAGAGTGGCGTAGCGTGGGTATGATCCGCGGCATACTTACGATACGGTACTCCGCCTAAGTGACCTTAGGACATAATTGCTTGTATTTCCTTTCGTGATTCCTTGCATCCCTTGATCCAATTGCAATGTCCTTATCAGTTCTATTTCTTATTCCAGCTTCGATGCCTCCAAAGACTACGAGAGCTCAGCGGGCTGCCGCTAGGGATGAGATTCGAGCGGGCCTGTCTGAGGCGAGGATCGAGCGGGAGGATACGCCTACCCCTCACGGTCCTACTGATCTGCCTTATCCTGACCGTATTGCCAGATTGGAGGCCGGCATGCAAGAGTTGCGGCAGATGATGGGATCTTTAGTTGAGTCCAGCCGGGCACAGAGATCCGAGGACGTTCCTTCTACCGCACAGACCACGATCGTACCTGCTGCACAGATGGTCACTCCTGCTGCTACTACGGAGACTATCCCTGTTTCACTACAGGAGTTCATGAGATTGAGACCTCCAGCTTTTACCGGTACAGATGCGACAGAGGACCCACAGGCATTTCTCGATAGGATGGCACGGATTGGCCATTCGTTGAGGTGTTCTGAGGATAGATTGGTGGAGTTTACGAGTTTTCGTCTGGAGGGTCTTGCCCAGACATGGTACGACTCAGTAGAGAGAGGCCGAGCTGCAGGTCTGCCTTCTATGACCTGGGATGAGTTTACAGCTGCATTTCTTGCCCGTTTTCTTCCGGAGAGTGTCCGAGATGCTCGAGCCCGCAGTTTTGAGTCTTTGCGCAAGACTCCGGGGATGACAGTGTCGGAGTATGATATACAGTTTACCCAGTTGTCTCGATATGCTCCGTACCTAGTCGACACAGAAGAGAAGAGAATAAAGAGGTTTGTGCGAGGGCTTGATACACAGCTATTCATTGCCATCGGCACCCAGCACTTTGATACATACGCAGCCGCGATGGATGCAGCCTTACTTTTGGAGGAGCGTATTTCTGAGACTCCGGTCGCTTCTGGGCCGAAGAGGATCCGTACTGATACGCCAGCTCAGCGGCAGATGGGCAGACATCGTGATAGATTATTTCCGGGAGATGGCGGAGGCAGAGGATTGAGACGAGGTCAGTTATTTGGTTCATATCCACAGACCCAGCAGTCGTCTCCAGGATGTTTTCGGTGCGGGAGTCAGTATCACCGTGTCAGAGACTGTACCATGGGACGTCCGGGCACGGCGACAGTCCCGCATGTGACTTTACCACCTTCACCACCTTCGCAGAGAGCTTTACTTCCTCCTTCTGATGATGCTTCACGCCAGCCAGATGCTTCTAGAGGCCGTGGGCGTGGCGGTCCGGTTCAGAGAGGACGAGGCGACAGAGGCAGAGGCAGAGGCCGAGGTAGAGGCAGAGCACAGCCAGCTATTAGTGGTGGGCAGGCCCGAGTGTTCGCATTGACTCCTCAGGATGCACAGGCATCCAATGCCGTCGTGACAGGTACTCTGCCAGTATGTTCTTTTGATGCACGGGTATTATCTGATCCAGGCTCCACACATTCCTATGTTTCCACGTATTTTGCACCGAGGTTGGGCCGAGAGTCATCTCCGTTAGATCAGCCGCTTGTCGTTATTACCCCGGTAGGCGAGTCTTTTGTTGCCCATTTTGTATACCGATCTTGTTCCGTTCGTATCGGGGAGAGAGATTCTTCAGTAGATTTGATTCTCCTCGATATGCTAGACTTTGACGTTCTTCTTGGTATGGACTGGCTAGCCACCTGTTATGCATCCGTGGACTGCCGTGAAAAAGCAGTCAGATTCAGTTTTCCTGGTGAGTCGGTTCTTATTATTCAGGGAGATCGTAGCGCTACCCTTCCCAGCTTGATTTCTTCTCTTCGCGCTGGTCAGCTCTTAAGGAAAGGGTGTCAGGGATTCTTAGCCTATGTTTGTGATACTAGCTCCACAGAGGTTCCGTTGGACCAGGTCCCTGTTGTGAGAGAGTTTCCTGATGTATTCCCTGATGAGCTGCCTGGTCTGCCACCAGAGCGCGAGATTGAGTTCTGTATTGACTTGATCCCTGGCACGGGGCCTATTTCTATACCTCCTTATCGGATGGCCCCGGCGGAGCTGAGAGAGCTAAAGGATCAGTTACAGGACTTGCTAGACAAAGGGCTTATCCGATCGAGTGTGTCACCTTGGGGCTTTCCCGTCCTGTTTGTTAAAAAGAAGGACGGAAGTATGCGTTTTTGCATTGATTATCGTCAGCTGAACCGGGTTACTGTGCGGAACAGGTATCCCCTACCCCGCATTGATGACTTATTTGATCAGCTCCAGGGTGCAGGGTTTTTCTCGAAGGTTGATTTACGGTCAGGTTATCACCAGTTGCGGGTTCGGAAGGAGGATATTCCGAAGACCGCCTTCCGTACTCGTTATGGTCACTACGAGTTCTTGGTGATGTCGTTCGGGCTCACCAATGCCCCGGCAGCTTTTATGGATTTGATGAACCGCGTGTTCAGGCCGTATCTCGATCAGTTCATCATTGTGTTCATTGACGACATCTTGGTTTATTCTCGGAGCCGGGAGGAGCATGAGCAGCACTTACGTATCACATTGCAGACTTTGAGGGAGCATCAGCTGTTCGCCAAATTCTCCAAGTGCGCATTCTGGTTAGACAGTGTCGACTTCTTGGGTCATGTGGTGACGAGAGATGGTATTTGCGTGGACCCGAAGAAGATCGAGGCAGTTCAGCATTGGCCTAGACCAGTATCAGTTACAGAGGTTCGCAGCTTTCTAGGTCTGGCCGGCTATTATCGACGTTTCGTCCAGGATTTCTCCCGCATTGCTGCACCGTTGACCGGGTTGACCCGGAAGGGGGTTCCTTTTGATTGGACCCAGGCATGTGAGGATAGCTTCCAGCAGTTGAAGACTCGTCTGACTACTGCTCCAGTGTTAGCATTGCCTTCAGGATCAGGTGGGTTCGTGGTATATTGTGATACTTCTCGAGTGGGGCTGGGCTGTGTATTGATGCAGCACGACAGAGTTATCGCGTATGCTTCTCGGCAGCTGAGGAAACACGAATAGAACTACCCCACCCATGATTTAGAGATGGCTGCAGTGGTATTTGCACTCAAGATCTGGAGACATTACCTATACGGTGAGTCGTGCCAGATATTCACTGACCACAAGAGTTTGAAGTATATCATCCAGCAGCGAGACCTGAACCTGAGACAGCGCCGTTGGATGGAGTTGGTGAAGGATTATGACTGCGAGATTCTATACCATCCGGGCAAGGCGAATATGGTGGCAGATGCTTTGAGTAGGAGGCCCGGAGGTAGCTTATCTTGTTTGAGCGCAGTACAGATGCAGTCGACGGCGGATTGGCAGGTGTTATGTGATAGCAGAGTGCAGTTCGAGTTTACTCCTACAGGGGGACAGCTGGCCCATTTCAGAGCACGCCCACAGTTACTTGACCATATCCACGAGGCACAGTCCGGCGATGCCCGTACATTAGAGATTATTGAGCAGATTCGGCAGGGCAGAGTTTCTGAGTTCGTGCTTGATGATCAGGGGATACTTCGATTTGGGACTCGACTGTGCGTGCCAGATTCAGAGGGACTGAGGCGTGATATTCTCGAGGAGGCACATAGATCCGTATACAGTGTGCATCCAGGTTCCACTAAGATGTACCGTGACTTGAGAGAGGTTTACTGGTGGGACGGGATGAAGAAGGATATTGCAGACTTTGTGTCGAGATGCCTGACTTGTCAGCAAGTCAAGGCTGAGCACCAGAGGCCAGCCGGCGAGTTACAGCCTTTGCCCATCCCTGAGTGGAAGTGGGAGCAGGTCTCCATGGACTTCGTTGTGGGTCTACCCAGGACCAGTCGAGGGTATGACTCTATTTGGGTGATTGTGGATCGACTGACGAAAGCAGCTCACTTCCTGCCAGTGAAGACCACTTTTGGATTTTCTCAGTACGCCCAGTTTTATATTGATGAGATAGTGCGACTTCATGGCGTTCCGACTTGCATCGTGTCCGACCGTGGCACCCAGTTTACCAGCCGATTGTGGCAGAAACTACAGGAAGCTTTGGGCACCCGATTGAGTTTTAGCACAGCCTTTCATCCGCAGACTGACGGTCAGTCGGAGCGTACGATTCAGACTCTTGAGGACATGCTCAGAGCTTGTGTTTTGGATTTCGGTGGTAGCTGGGATCGTCATTTGCCTTTGATCGAGTTTTCCTACAATAATAGCTTCCAGGAGACGATTCAGATGGCACCTTTCGAGGCTTTATATGGGAGGAGATGTCGATCGCCAGTATGTTGGACAGAGCTCAGGGAGAGTAGTATTTTGGGGCCGCAGATCGTACAGGAGACGACCGAGAAGATACAGCTGATTCGGGACAGGATGAGAGCGGCACAGAGCAGGCAGAAATCATATGCTGACAGGCGCCGTCGCCGACTCGAGTTCGCTGTTGGCGATCATGTTTTCCTGAAGGTCTCTCCGATGAAGGGTGTGATGAGATTTGGGCAGAAAGGGAAGCTGAGTCCTAGATATGTTGGTCCTTTCGAGATCCTAGAGCGTGTTGGTCCAGTCGCTTATCGGTTAGCTCTTCCGCCCAGCTTCCCCGATGTTCACCCCGTATTCCATGTCTCGATGCTCCGCAAGTACCTTCATGATCCTTCCCAGGCGATTCAGCACCAGACGATCCAGTTAGAGCGTGACCTTTCTTTCACCGAGCAGCCGGTTGTCATTTTGGATCGGCAGGTGAAGAAATTGAGGTCGAAGGTCATACCGTCTGTCAAGGTTCTTTGGCGTGGCCCGAACAGCGAGGAGGTCACCTGGGAGACCGAGGTCGAGATGAGGAAAAGATATCCCCATCTTTTTGAAGGTACGCGTAGTTAAATTCTAAATTCGGGGACCGAATTTCTTTAAGGGGGGAAGATTGTAACCCTTCGAAAATCGTTTAGGCAGTTTTTCGGTAATCGGCCAATTTTTCGGCTTTTTCCGTAAAAAGTCAAAATTGATATTTTTCATTATAGACCTAATTATACAAAATTTAGATAAGATATTACTATAATTTTGTCACTAAAATGTCACTTATAATTATCTAGTTAAATAAAAAAAATTTCGTAATTAATTATTTTTTTATTATTTTAAGCCTTTTAAAATACATTTAATTAGGGATAAATACAAATTTAATTAGGTAAATTTCTTAATTAGGAGTCTTTATAAGCTAAAATATGGTGTTAATAAAATTATATCATGTCTTGCAAACTTTTAGATTTTTGGTGGGAAAATTATGAAAAAAATGGCTTAAAATGGGTTTTTTTTGTAAAAAGGTTGAAATGAAAGCATTAAATGATCATGTGGGGGTGTTTTAGACCTAGAATCTTCTCCAAATTTCCCAAACTCCCTCCTCATACCTGCAGCCGACCCCTCTTCCTACAGATTTTCCCTACTTCATCACTTTATCTTGCTTCTTTTCTTGCTAAAAATCCATTTAAATTCACAAATTTCCACCTCCATTCAAAGCCTAACCCTAATCCCTTCTCTCTTCAACCCAAATTTGTTCAAAAACATGATGAAAGGAGGCTTCTTGGAGACTTGATCAAGCTAGGGTTCAAGCTTGAGAGGTGAAAATCCTAAACTAGTTGCAAATTGGTAGTTTGCTTATGCTAAATTTGATGTTTAAAGTATTAATTTAGTGTAAATCCTTGTTCATGAAAAATCAAGAGAAGGTTTTGATTTTTAAAAATTAGGGTTTGTAGCCTAATGGTTGAATTATGTTAGGGATGGTTATCTAATTGATTAGAATGGTTAATGGTGAAATTATATGCTTGCTAAATCGACAAATTTCAATGTTTCTATCAAATCGGCTAGAACTTCGCTTACTAGATTTTTGTAGAAAATAGAATGCGGTCAATTTGCGTTAGGTTAGCAATATTATTAGCTTCGTATAGGATTATTAGAATGCGCGAACGCGGGGTTTTGTCTAGTCGGGTGGTAGTTTGTCGATTTCCCCGAAATGACGATTTTTGTTAAAGGATTGCGATTTTCGTACGTTTTTCCGTGCACCGAGTGCATGCTATGATTAATTTGTGAGCGTCGATATTTGTATAATATGACTTGCATCGTTTATGGTTATGTAATCTTATACTTGGTGTTGTGCAAATTTAGGATCGGTCGGAGAAACATCGGACACGGCGCGTAAAGGCAAAGCGGTGGCCGGATCAGATTAGCGGGGATTTCTGGTGAGTAGATATATTCATCTATGGGGGAATCGTCTGGATGGCACGAGGCGCCCCCTTAGTTAGGATTACCCTACTTTATGCAAGATTTATATTGTTAGATAGCTTACCCCTTTATGTACATTGCATACTCTCACAGCTAACCGTATGCTAGATTGCATGGACATTCATCTTCATATATGCGATATCACTTCGTAGGACACGAACACCATTACCATTGGCATCTGTTGCACGCGCACTATTCATGTGACACACACGCCTTTGGTAATTGCCATGCCACGTGCACTAGAAAACCTGTTTAACTTAATATCGCCATTTGCATTCAAACATGATATATGAAATTGCATAGCATGCATATACCTCGCATTATCATCATATTTATATAGATTGCTACCAAAACTCACATCATATACATTGATATCATAGACATTTATTATATATAACATGTGGACACTATGATTTTCTTGATGATTTCAGTTTTTCTGTGATTTCTGGATTTTTGGGGAAAACCACAAGAATTTAACAAAACCTTAGATTTATCCTTTTCAAAACAAAGTTGTGGTTTTCTCGTGATGTATGTGTCGTCCACCATGAGTTTTCATGTTTTCTATTGGATTTCGAGACCCGATTCGAGGAGTGGATGAACCGTCTCGGGTACATGGTGGGCCCGGTATGGTACCCCGGGGCAAGAAGATCGAGTTGTAGACGATGAGCCTGGCAGGGGAAGACTACCTACCGGTGATGTCTGGCACGGCGGATATCCGGAGGATACCGACCGTTGTCGTGAGATTTATGATATGGGCCGATCCGGACTGACGGAGCCCGATATTGAGACATATATGATTCCTTTTTGGTGTCGATGCTTGATACGGGTTTTCAGATGATTTCTTGACGATATTTAGCTATTATACAGATATTCATGTTCTAAAGTTAAGAATTCAATAACCTTAGCAGTTAAAACACTTAAAGACTTAATAATGACATTGCATACCTGTGCATGCATACTAGAGATATCATAGCACATATGGACATGCATGTTGGGGTGCATGGCGTGCATTCTTACGATTGCCTTATTAGATGTTATATTTACTCACGAGCTGGCAACTCACCCCCGTTGTGCCATAGTGTCTTGCAAGTCGGACCCATCAGTCTCGTAGCGGCGGGCTATCTTGTCATCAGTTTCTTTTGCTCAGACTCGCGACATCGCCCGTAGGTGGGTTGCGAGTATACTTTATTCCTTTTTGCTTTATCATTGTATCTAGTATTCTCCATCTACCACTTGTATTGTATATGCGACCTAGTGATGAGACTGAGAGATTTGTATATTTGTGGTTTCTTTTGGGTCGAGCTCACTTGAGCCGACGTGTGTTTTCTGGTATTTGCATCTCTTTTATGCTCTTTTTCTTGATATTACTATTATATTGCATGTGGTTGTGATCCGCCTTGGGCGAAGAGCTAGCTCCCGCTTGGGGATGCCATTTTTATAATTACAGGTTTATTATCTTGTTGTACCCATTTTGGGGGATAGAAAATACAGGGGAGACTCTGCCGAAATTTTCAGAAATTTTTGATGTTCTTTTTTTTGGATTCTATGCAACTTAATTGATTTCAAAACCGTTTTCATTTAAGGTTTTCCTTCACTCTCTTTTGCTTTTGGGTTAGATTTCTGGGCTTTGGCTGACTTAGGTTACGGTACGGCTTTAGACGTCTCGTAATCTAAGTGCCAGTCACGTTCCGTACTTTCGGGTCGTGACACGTATACCCGTCAGCATTTACATATGATTTACCTTATGCTGCATTCATATTATTCTCATTGCATTGCTTATACCTGTACTAGTACACCTGCACCATTATCGATGATGCGTATGTTACACTACACAGATTTGCCGGCTCACACACTTCATCATCAATAATTGCCATGTCACTACACAGTAGGGTTGCTGCATTATAATATACATATTGTACACCATACTTGCATACATACATATTATACACCATACTTGCGGACATACACATTTGTACGTCCATACTTGTGTATATACACATATGCACCTTTATACAATATTGCAATCGATTTTGGAGATTTGGGAACCGCATGATATATTTTAAAAACCGGATTTATTTAAAGAGTGGTTTTCCCTCGATATGTGCATATTACTATTCCATGTTGCATGATATACGGATATGCTTACATTTCTGTTATATATCGCATACATAATGCTTTATGATTACACGTATTGAGATATGTTGTTTTCATGAGATTTCTGGATTTGAGAATCGTGGCTATTTCAAAAGAATGCATGTACTGTTTTAAAAACCCGGTTTCTCTTGATATGATATTTCAGTGCGTCCACTATGCGTTTTCTCAGTTCTGAGACGTGTGACAGTGATACCCGGTCGAGGAGCTGGATGAGGACGATTGCGGGTACATGGTGGACCCGGTATGGTACCCTGGGGCAAGAAAGGGATGCTGTGAAGTAGACGGTGAGCCTGACAGAGGGACTACTACCTACCGGTGATAGTATTTTGGCTCGGCGGATATCCGGAGGATACAGACCGGAGTCGAGAGATGATATGGGCCAATCCGGACCGACGGAGCCCGTGGGCCGATCCGGACTGACGGAGCCCGATATATGAGGATTTACGTGTCGATGCTGGATACGGTTTTCATGATATTTCTAGTGTCGATGCTGGACACTCAGGTTCCATGATTTTGATGTGTCGCGAGGGACACCCGTTGATTTATATCCTTATACTTTCATGCATATGCTTTTATGATATTCACAGACATTGATCATATGGTTGGACGAGATCCACATGCATGCATACATTGATTATACTGTTGGATGTTATCCACATGCTTATAGGCATTGATTGCCTTGCTGGCACATATAAGGATATGGTCGCCCTAGATATCATAGTATTACCTTTATGAATAGTTGACCTAGGAGTCGTTGTTTATTCGATTTCTATCTGTTGATATTTTTCTACTCACGAATTGGCAACTCACCCCCGTTGTGCCACAATTCTTGCAGGTTGACCGCTTGGATCAGTAGCGGCTTCGCTGGCACACAGTTGCATTCGGATGTTTTGCATTGGTAGGTGGGACATTTGTATCGTACCCACTCTTGTATTTGTATTTCATATTGTATCTAGTCAACTCCATCAATCAAAATTAGGAAATTGTATAAGTAATGAGACTTAGTGAGATTGTGGTTGCGAGACTTAGAGCGAGGGGTTTTCTGCTACTTGTGGTTTTGATGTCTTGCTTATTTCCTTATCTTTTGTGGTGATCTTCGCCGTTGGGCGTAGTATACTTATATATATTGTCTTGCATAGTTGTGATCCGCCGTTTGGCGAAGAGCTAGCTCCTTCTTAGGGATGCATTTATCATTATCTTGTATATGTGGTTTTGGATCATAATATACAAAGGAGGTGCTGCCCAAATTTTCAAAAAGACGAAACATGTTTTTTTTTAAACTTGCATAATTCACTTGCATTTTTCATGTTCATATTCTATGCATTAAGAAAACTTGATTTCATTATTCCCTTATTTAAAAACCTCACCTCCTTTATTCTTCTTAAAAGGTTTAGATTTCTAGGTTTCAGCTTACTTGAATTACGTTACGCCTTTAGACGTTGCGTGATTTAAGTGCTGGTCACGAACTAATATTTAGGGTCGTGATACCCTCAGCCTACTCCTCCATTTACACCACAGCACAATGGCGTATCGGAGCGAAGGAACCATACCCTATTGAATATGGTTCGCTCAATGATGAGTAATGCCGAGTTACCTCTTTCTTTCTAGGGGTTTGCTCTTGAATCAGCTGCATTCATATTGAATAGAGCACTGTCCAAATCAGTGCCTACCACCCCATATGAAATATGGAGTGGGAAGAGACCATGTCTTAATTAGATTAAGATATAGGGGTGTCCTTCTTTTGTTAAAATGCAAAATCCAGATAAACTCGAGGCATGGTCTGTATTGTGCAACTTTGTGGGATACCCAAAGCATTCCAAGGAGTATCTGTTCTACCACACTTAGGAACAGAAGGTATTAGTATCTCGCCACGCTACCTTTTTAGAAAAGGGATTTCTTGCAAAAGAAATTAGTGGGAGTAAGGTTGAACGTGAAGAAATTCAGGAACCACAAACTGTAGCAGAAGATTTGGTAGAACCCTTATATTCAGTAATACCCGACGAACCTCAGCCATTCCGCAGATCTGGTAAGATTTATCATCCGCCCGAGAGATACTACTGTTTTCTCATAGACGGGGATCGAGAGGATTGCATCTTGGAAGAAGATGATCCTGCTAGTTTCAGGAAAGCCATTATCAGTAGGACTCTTATAAGTGGCTGGATACTATGCGATCCGAAATGGAGTCCATGTACACCAATAAAGTGTGGACCTTGGATATTGCTTCACCTGGGGTAAAACCCGTTGGATGTAAATAGATCTACAAAAGGAAATTTGGTGTAGATAGGCAGGTGGAAACCTATAAGGCTCGACTTGTGGCAAAAGGTTTTCGTCAAAGACCAGGTGTGGACTATGACCAAACCTTTTCACCAGTGGCTATGCTTAAATCCATTCGGATCCTACTTGCCATTGCTACCTTCCATGACTATAAGATCTGACAGATAGACATAAAAACGGCTTTTCTAAACGGAAGTTTAGAAGAGTGTGTTTATATGGATCAGCCGGAAGGTTTCATAGAGAGTGGGAGCAGCGGGAAGGTGTGCAAGTTGCTTAAATCCATTTATAGATTAAAGCAGGCATCGCGAAGCTGGAACATTTATTTTGATGAAACAGTCAAGGAATTTGACTTCATCAAGAACGAGGATGGGCCTTGTATTTAGAAGAAGATTATAGGACGAACTGTCATGTTTCTAGTCTTGTACGTGGACGACATTCTTTTGATAGAAAATGATTTCCTATGCTACAATCGGTCAAGCTATTCTTATCACAAAGGTTCTTCTTGAAGAACCTGGGTGATGCCTCATACATTTTGGGGATTAAGATCTACAGAGTTAGATAGAAGAGATTACTAGGACTTTCACATTCCAGGTACATAGAGACCGTACTTAAGAGATTTAGTATGGAAGATTCCAAGCGCGGTAACATACCCGCATTGCACGGAATCACCCTCTCTAAGGAGATGTCTCCCAAGACTGACGAGGAGAGGGTTTGCATGAGCACTATACCCTACACTACGGCGGTACGATTTATAATGTACGCGATGCTATATACAAGGCCAGATGTAGCTTATGCACTAAGCGTGGTGAGCCGGTATCAGTCGAACCCAGGTGAGGACCACTGGACAGCAGTAAAGAACATTCTCAAATACCTGAGAAGGACAAAGGAGATGTTCTTGGTTTACGGTAATGGAGACTTAAAGGTCGAGTCCTTTACCGATTCAAGCTTCCAGAGTAACAAGGATGACAACAAGTCTGTCTCGGGTTTTGTATTAACCCTCAACGGAGGGGCAGTGTGTTGGAAGAGCTCCAAACAGGATACCGTTGCAGACTCGACGATGGAGGTTGAATACATTGCTGCAAGCGATGCCGCAAAAGAAGCGGTCTGGATGAAGAAGTTCATTAATGAACTTAAGGTAGTTCCGTCCATTGTTGACCCAATACCTTTATATTGCGATAACAATGGGGCTATAGCTTTACCGAAGGAACCACGGTCTCATCAGAAACCCAGGCACATCTTAAGGCGGTATCACCTGATCAGGGAGATCGTAGATCGCCAGAAGATCGAAGTCCGGAGAGTGGATACAAAAGAAAACACTGCGGATCCATTCACCGAGGCCCTTCCTTAAGCACGATTCGAGAGACTTTTTTAGATGTTGGGTATGCGGTACACCAACAGCTGTCCCTAGAGCAAACCTTGGGTACTCGGTATGCCAATATATATGGCCTTAGTGCAAGTCGGAGATTGTTGGATATGTATGCCCTAAAAGCCATTATTGTATATGTATACATATGGATGCTTAGACATATATATGTACAGGACAGTCTTGCTCGATATGATAGTATGCTATTTGGTTTGACTTTATCTTAACATGTGTATGTTTTACTTACTATTACATATCTTTCTTACATGTTAATAAAGCCCGTAGGATCAATGCTAGACTACCTGCGTTGTGATGGCGATCATACTTGTGGGAGCTGGGTAATCGGTACGCACATCCTTAAATGGTCCCTAGTCATGGGAGTATCTAGACTGGGCATCGATATTCCAGAGTAGACTAGTGTATACATTTCTAGACCCCGACGAGGGGAGATGGTTTAGTCCCACAACCATTGGTCTTTAGACCTAAGATCGTATACAGGTGCTCACTGGGGGTGAGTACACCGGACGGACTCGCCAAGAACTTCCAGATGGTACTATACCTATTGTCAGGTGGAAGTTCTCTGGTGATATGAGTACAGGTTAGTCTTTAGACCTGAGATCGGCATTTTTCTCATGTGGGTTCCCACTGTGCTTTGATCACTACCCTACCATGGCTCTACTGAGTCGTGCAAACAGGTTTTGGTTGGGTACAGTCCCGAACCACATGGAGGCAGTGAGTGATTGTCGGGGATTTGTATCTCCCGGTATAGGGAGTCGATATCGTACTGTGTTTGATTGGTCAGGACCATAAGGCCATGGCCAAGGAAGTTGGGATTTACTGATAGGCTGATCATTAGTTTCCCGGATTGGTCCTGAGCCACATCAGTACGACTTATCGGGTTATTAGGGTCTGACGTTCACCACCGCCTAAACCCAGTATGCGATACTCTCAGACAAAGAGACCGGACTGTACGAAGATTTTCATAGATAGGCTCAGTAGGGATCCGGAAGAGTTTGCTCGTCGGCCTTCCTTTTCGGCAGGTACCCGGGTAGCCGTTACGTACAGCTTGTGCCGCTGACATGCTTGTGGATATGGATTTATCCAGTAACTCACTGCCGGCGTACTGTCGAGTCTTTAGAGTCCCATACAAAGCGTTTTCCTGGTTCAGGAGAAATGATGTAGTAGCCATATTGGATACGTGCAGGGTTCCGATGGATTGATGTACTTTGTACCCGGACTTTCGATCGGACAGTTGGTAATACTAGCCGGCTCGGGTTTGAGCCGGATAATTAAATCAGTTATTTATTGGGTTATTTACATATATGTATTTCGATATTTATATTCTAGTATTATTTTCATCGTGTTATTCTATCTCTTTAGGCATTCGTGTTTTTATCCAAATGCAGGTATGTATATACAGCAGACTGTAATCCGTATTTTATTATAGATTACCTTCTAGAAGGTAGCCACCTAATTATGCTTTTTCTATATGTTTGATAAATGGAAAATGAGGTGTAAAGTGTGAGCTATGGGAGGAATGGAGATAAGCATGCTTCAACATTTAACAAATGAATTTTTATTTCATTTGTAGTTACTATTGAAGTATGGTTGTTGATTGTTTATTCAAGAAATTCATACACAAAACCTTTCTGTGGATTTTCTCTCTTATGCATGCTTCATTATCTTCTTGAGCTCCCATTTCTCTTCATCTCCTCTCTCCTCTTGAGTTTCCCCCACCTTCATCATCTTCCTCTTCACTACCCTTCTCATGAGTTGAGAAATAAGTGAAGAGGTAAGGAAGAGATAGCAAACACTTAGTTCTTCACAGTACATCCTAGACTACTTGGTTTAGCAGCCCAAGTTCTCTAGTTGCTCCACTTGACATATTGTGAGGAGATAGAGACATGGATCATATCTCTTAGGTGGATCATCTATGACAAAGGAGGACCAGAGAACTAGCTAGATCCCAGAGAACCGATGGAGCGGGAAAAGAAGATCAAGCATGTTCAAGTTGGCCACTTGGAGCTAAAGATGAAGAAAGAAGACCGAAGGACTTGGTTCGTTTGGTGAAATTTTTTCATCATAGTAGATAGCTCTCTTTATTTAGCTAGTTAGGTTTATGGAAAGATCCGGGTTAAAAGTTATTCTAGTGCCATGTTCTAATCGTTAGAAAAAAATTATTCCGCATTTGGTCATGGTAGTTGGCCGGGGCACTAGCATAACATTTCAGAATCCTCGACGATCCACTCACTGCCTCCATATGGCTCGGGATTGTACCCAACTAAAACCTGTTTGCATGACTCCTTTGAGTCGTAGTAGGGTAGTAATCAAAGCACAGTGTGAACTCACACTCGACAAATGATGATCTCAGTTCGACAGACTAAGTTGTACTCATGTCACCTGGGAACAGCAATCTGACAATAGGTATAATACCATCTAGCAGGTACCCGACGAGTCCGTCCAGTGTACTCATAACCTAATGAGCACATGTATACTATCTTAGGTGACTATCTGACACCAATGGCTTGTGAGACCGGCCACCGCCCCTCATCGGGGTCTCGATAAGCATACACTAGTCTACTCTGGAGTACTGATGCCCAGACTCGATACTCGCACGACTAGGGACATTTAAGAATGTGCTTATAGACCACCCAGCTCCCACGTATATGATCGACATCATAATACTGGTAGTCAAGCAAGAATCCTATGGTCTCTATCAATATGTAATAGTGATCTGTAATTTCACCTAATGCTGTACTTGATGATAAAGATAAACCATATAGCATACTATCATCTCGAGTAAGACTGTTCTACTAGAATAGGTCCTCGCTCAATCATCACAATCGCGTGCCTGCAATTCAATAATTAACTTGAGGGCACTATAACCAACAGTTCGGAAAGCCATTACCCAAATTCCTTGGCCAGGGCAGTCGAGAAATACTAGTTGGCACTCTAGTAGTTTCTCTAGGTATATTGGGCTCTCCTCCGGCACGACTTATTGGGATGTTAGGGGTCTGACGTTTACCATCCCCCTAAGCCCGATATGTGAGTATCTTAAACGAATAGACCGGACAATACGGAGATTGTCACAGACAGGCTCATTAGGAGTTTGAATGAGTTTGCTCATCGGCCTTCTTATTGACAGATACCTGGGTAGCCATTACGTTCAGCTAGTACTGCTGACGTGCTTGTAGTTAAACCCACTACCAGCATACTGTCGAGTTTTTAGAGTCCTACACAAAGGGTTTCCCTGCTTCGGGCAAAACGATGTAGAGGCTGTATGGTTTTACGGCAGCGTTCAATCACATACGTATACTTGTGCATTGATGATGTTCGGGCGGATAAAACTAGTGTGTGCTTTGGTTTAAGCCGGATCCTAGTATTGTATTATTGGATTGTTATCATGTCATAGTATTCGTATTTTTCGGAATACGAATACGAGTATGTATATACGGTGAGGGCATTCTTGTAATTTTTCAAGGCATGCTTCTAAAAGGGGACACCTCATTATTGTATTATATATTTTTGCAAAATAGATTAATGAGGTGGATTTGGAAAGACATACTTGGGATGGGTGAAATATGGCTATTTTGATTAGTTTATTCATTTGGTCTCATTATTGAAGCATGGGTGATATATTGTATTGAGATTTATTCCATGGTTCAATAAGTGAGAGGAGATATTAACCATTCTTCACACTTAGCCAAATACAAACCTAGCTCATTTCTCATTTGGCTTTCTCTCTCCAAGTTTTCCCTTCTTCATCAAGTGAGATCCTTACCCTCACATGTGTTGTGAAACAAAGGATCTCAAGAGATAAAACAATCCATTAGCTACTCTACATCACCTAGGCTACTTAGATTAGCGAACTAAGTACCCTAGTTATCTCGGTTTAGAGGTAGGAGCTCAAAGCACATACTCTCGGGTGGATCATCTTTGACGCGAAGAGGCTGATCATTCAACCTTCATCTGTTCACCGAGGAGCCATGGAGAGGAGGATAGGAAGACCCGAAGGACTGGTTCTAGGAGGTATAACACTCTTACCAAGTAGCTAAACCTCCTAGTTAGTTTAATTAGTTAAGGTTTAAGTATAGATCCTGGAGTTAGCCGGTGTTGTGTACTTCGTTAAAATCGCTTTCTGAAAATTCTGCCTCCTCTCGAACCCGCGGGGTGCGCGACATCGGCTTACAGTGGTATCAGAGCCTACAAAACCTTAACTAGCTATTTAACAAGTAGTTAGAAATTCAATCGTTGGAAAAATCCCAAAATCATGTTCGAAAACCCATGTTTCTGTCGATTTTAAAAACTGATCTAAAAATTATTTCAGAGACCTTAAAAATAAAAGCAAGGTTTTCTAAGAACACTCAAGAAAAAGAGATCGTAGCTCGCCCAGACCGTCGTGGAACCACAGCGAAATAGTGCATTGTGTTAGTGTTTATGCCTAGAGGCCATTACTGTATCATACTAGTTTGTATATTACCTAGTGGAAGCATGAGATATTCATAGTTGTATTGACAGTCTTGCTAAAAATAGTAGTATGCTATTTGGTTTGTTTCTACTTTAATATGTGCATATGTTTTTTTTAACATATCGCTTATACATATTAATAGAGCCCTTAGGATCTTTGCTTGATTACCAGCGTTGTGATGGCTGTCACACTAGTGGGGGCTGGGTAGTCTATAAGCAACATCCTATACAGGTCTCTAGTCGTAGGATTATCGAGACGGGGCATCGATACTCCGGAGTAGACTAGTGTATATGCTTCTCATCCCAGTTGGGGAGATGGTCTGTCCCACAGCCATCAGTACATTGTACTGGAGATAGTATGCAGGTGCTAATTAGGTTACGGGTACACCGGACAGGACTCACCGGGAACTGCAGGTTGGTACTAAACCCATCGTCAGATAGCAGTTCCCAGGTGACATGAGTACAGCTTAGTCCGTCGACTTGACACTGCTACTTCGCCTCGGGTGTGTTCCCACTGTACTTAGATTACTACCCTACCACGGCTTAAAGGAGTCGTGCAAACAGGTAGTAGTTGGGTGCAGTCCTGAAGCACTTGGGAGCACTGGCGGTTAGACAGGATTCGTCTCTCCCGGTATTGGGGGTTGATATCGCGCTGTGTATGGAGAGCCATTACGCATAGTCCCTGGCCAGGGCAAGCGAGATTTACTGGTAGGTTCCAGTAGTTTCTCAAGTTGTAATGGGCTACACTCCAACACGACTTATACCACTATTAGGGGTCTGACGTTTACCGCCCCCTAGGCCCGATATGCAATAGTCCTAGACGAACAGACCGGACTGTACGGAGATTGTCACATCAGGCTCAGTAGAAGTTCGGATGGGTTTCCTCATCGTCCTTCTTATCGACATCTACCTGCGGTCCGTTACAAACAGCTAGTACCGCTTATGGCCTGTGGTTAAACCCACTGCTATCGTAGTGTTGAGTCTTTAGAGTCCCACACAGAGAGTTTCCCTGCTCCGGGCAAAAGGTGTAGAGGCCGTATGGTTTTACGGCGATCACTTAAGTACACTTGTGCACGTACTATGATCGGGCAGATAATACTAGCTGGCTTTGGTTTAAGCCAGATTCTAGTATTATACAGATGAATTTTTTCAGTCAAAAATTATCCGTGTTTTTTCGGAAATACGGATGGGAGGGGAAGTCTCGTAATTTATCGGGAAGCTTCTAGAAGGAGGTGACTCATTTGTGTTTATTTCTTTTTAGATTTAAACTAAATGAGGTAGAAGATGAGGTGTAAGTTTCATTAAATGATCCATGACTCATTAGGTGACTCATTAGATGATTCACCTTGTGAATTAAATGAAGCGTGATTAATATTAGCTAGATATTTATTTTGATGATATTATTATGCTTCATGATATTCACAAATGAGAATAGTTCATTTCATTATCACAAAACACTTCTCTCTCCTCAAGTCTTCATCTTCTTCCTCAAACCCTAAAAGCTGTCATGAGTTGAGAATTTTAGGGTTTAAGTGACTAAGTGATCCATCTAAATACTCTACACCCTCTAGGACTTCTAGATTGGCAAACTAGAAGCCATAGTTATCTCAGATTCGTGATAGAAGATCGGACTATAGACTCTCGGGTGGATCGTCTTTGACTCGAGGAGGCCGTTGAGGTACCTATGTTCCATAGAGCCTACGAGGTGTGGAGGACAATGATGAAGACCCGAAGGACAAGTAATGTGAGGTATAACTTCGAATTCGAGTAGTTAAACCTCTCGTAGTTTGCTAGTAATGGTTTAGACACGATCCGTGTGCTCAAGTCCGTGTTACAAAACTTTGATAATTGTTTTTCATATATTCCGCCTCCCCGTGAACACGTGGGGTGCATGACATGGACTTACAGTGGTATCAGAGCCTACTAAACCTTTATTACCTTGTTAGCAACTTATTACAACTTCGATCGTCGGAAAAACACGAAAACTTAACTCCGGACCCCTCAAGTTTCTGTCGATTTTAAACCTGTCGAAAAAATTATTTCAGAGGCATGAAAATTCACAGTAGGGAATTATAAGAATACTGGAGAAATACGGGTTGCTAACTCAGTGAGACGACCGCGGAAGCACGGCGGATTAGTGCAATACGCCGCGGATCCGCGGCCGAGTCAACTCCGAGTTGACTCGTATTTACACAGTTTGTCTTATTTTTGGGTGTTCTGTTTTCCTGTATATTTTTTTTCTGCTCAGGTTTTTTCAGTGCTGGCTTGCATTTGGGGTAGACACGGAAAAAGGTTGTCGATCGAAATTCTAAGTTATTTGCTAATCAGGTTTTATCTGTGATGTTTAATGTGTTCGTAAACCTCCGCTAATTGTTAGTATGTCGGTTTGTTAGGGGTTGCACATTTCTGTAATGGATATTGGTTTGTGGATATGAACTTCATTGGATCATCGCGGATGAATAGCCGGGGATGTGAGATGAGAGTTTTTATCTTTCATTCGATGTAAATTGTAATATGTTGTAATATTCTTTTGCGTGGCACATCCGGGTTGAGGTTGTAGCCACCGTTGTATTATTTCATTTACTGTTTTATGCTCCTAGGATAGACCAAAGATAGGGTGCACAAACTACCGGGAACTTTGAAGTGCTTAGTGGCATACTCACGTCGTTGAGGGAGACCGCTTCACTTCGGTTACTTGGCGGGTAGTTTGCCGTAACGATAGGGGTCTAGGATGGGGTTTGGTTATTCATCACGACCGTGTAATCCGTCTTTTGTTGCAGGCTCGAACGAAACGCGAATTCCTAGTATATCCAATATGTTCATCTGTGATCTGGAATGCCTATTATTGCGTCTGACGAATGTACAATATCTATATATGATATCTAGTAGGCGTTGCTTATGTTTTGCATTCTCGCTAGCCCAGCCCCGCTCTGTCGTTAGTTAAGTAACCTAACGGGTGAATGACGGGGCCCAGTGGCGAATGCGGATGGCATAAGCGAACGTTGTATTTTCGTTGTTTTCTGCAATGATAGGATAAATGATGGGACGCATTATATTAATGCAAAGAAAACAAACCAAAACTGAATCGTTGGAATAAATTTAAAAGAAACCACTCGGTTGTTTTAAAAGAGCAGAATTTTTAATTGTGGAGCTTTAACCACTCCTTTTAAAAAGCTATCAGGTTCCTTCGATTATATCAAGTTCACTACGTTCACGGTTTCTCCAAAACCAGTCGTAGCCCTCCGTCATTTCATATTGATGGTAAGTAGTATTCAAGCTATGTTTGTTGGCCTTCGTCAAGGCATAGCGTTTGGTAGCTGCTGGGGTATTCATATGTAGCATAGATAGATGCGTTGGTTTGGGACAGTCATATTACTTTGTTGGCCCTCGTCAAGGGTATGTACGGGTGGGTTCAAATTAACAAGGATAATGATGGGAAGAACTTGACATGTGACTTATGATTTATTGGCCTTCGTCAAGATCATAAGAGTATGGGGCAAAAATCCACATCGGGAGTTTCTAAAGAAACTGAAACTTGCTAGTGTTGCATACCATTTGGAGTTTGATAATGTTGGTTGGATTCCTTCAGCATTATCACACGATGATATTTGGATCCCGATTCTACTGTGAGTATCCGCTACTCATCAGGAGATTCGTCACTTATAAACCAAGTAGGTATTTAGAACGGTGTCAGCAGGGCCACGCCTCCAGAGAAAAGAGGTTATTTAATTAAGAAACTTCGCGAAAGCGTCGTAAAACCTCCCTCGAAGTACCGACACTAGCCTGGATGAACGGTTAAGCAAGTATTGTACGGTGAGATCAGTCCTGGCTAATTCTTCTTTTATGGTTTGAGGATGGATTCGAGAAACAGTGGGAGCCATCCAGTTTAGATAAACTAAAAACCAATCTAAACTTGTAAGAGCATCATGCTAAAGTGTTTTCTTCTCTCTCAACTGCAGCAACCATGTGACCATGACTAGGTTACATCTAGATAACAAGTTGACTGAATCTGACTTTTATGACTGGCAAAGGTCTGTCCAGATGTCCATTGCCTATGACAAGCTGGACCACCCTATTACTACTCAAGCCCCGGCCATCCTAAGTCCAGTTTCCACTGTCGCGGATATGGATATCCGTCAGATAAGGGAAAAGGATAGTGCGAATGCCAAGTGGCTCGTGTTGGCTTCAGTTGATGGTGTATACCAGAAGCAGCACGAGAAGATGGACTTACTTTCCATCTTCCTCCATAACAAAGATTTATATGGAGAGCAATCTCATATCGCAAGATATGAGACCTCTAACGAATTGCTTCAAGCGAGTTTGGCTGTCCGGTCATCTGTAAGGGACAACGTCCTTACGATGACTAGCTATATTGATGAGCTCACGGACCTGAAGTTCACGGTTGGAAACGGGTCATATGCTGACTTATTTCCACAGTCCCTACCCTCTACTCACACCCTGAAAGAAACCAGGGAGACACCCGCTATGCTTAATGGGGGACTTTCTTCTTATGCATCTAAGGCGAAAGCAAAGGGTGAAAAGAGGAAAACCTCCACAAAGCCGATATACGGTGTCAGTGAAGTAGAAGGAAAGGGAAGAGCAAAAGTTTCGAGACTTGGAGTAGGGAAGGAGGGATGTTCCTATTGTTATGGGAACGGGCATTGGCAGAAGGATTGCAGGGCTTTGGAAGCCAGTAGCCAGGATTCGACGCATGTTGTGGGTTCGACCTCGAGTGCGTTTGTGATTGAGAACTATTTGTCAATTAACTCTACTTCCTGGGTACTAGATACCGGAGCAGGATCTCATATCTGTAATTCATTACATACTTTGAGAAACCGTAGAGTTATCAGGGTAGGCGATTTGTCTCTCAGAGTTGCGAACGGAATGAGCGTGGACGCTGAAACAATGGGAGAATATCGCCTAGGTTTGACAAGTGGGCAGATATTGATTCAACGTAACTGTTTGTATGTACCTAGTTTGACTTGTAATATCATATCAGTGTCCTCACTTTTGAGAGAGGGATATGATTTTACATTCGTAAGCAATGTGGTTCACATCCACCTAAATCAAGTTCTGATTGGGTCCGGTACATTAGATGACGGTATATACGTATTGAATCAAGCTCAGGTTTTCAATGTCCAGAACACACTTAAAAGAATGTCTCCGGAAATAAATCAGGCTTTCTTATGGTATTGTAGACTAGGTCACATCAATGAAACACGGCTGACTAAGTTACATAGAGAAGGATATTTGAATCCGTTCGAATATCAATCTTATGCTACTTGTGAATCTTGTCTCATGGGAAAGATGACAAAGACTCCGTTTACTGAACACGGAGTAAGAGCAAGCGAGCTCTTAGGACTCATACACAGCGATGTGTGTGGTCCAATGTCTACACATGCGTGAGGTGATTATTCCTACTTCATTACTTTTACAGATGATTTCTCTAGGTATGGACATATCTTCTTGATGAAGCATAAATCCGAGGCCTTTGAGAAATTCCGGGAATACAAGAATGAAGTGGAAAACCAAACAGGCAAAAGTATCAAGACACTGAGATCTGATCGAGGTGGTGAATACTTAAGTGCCGAGTTCCTGGGTTACTTAAAAAAGAATGGAATTCTCTCTCAGCTTACTCCTCCATACACACCACAACACAACGGTGTATCGGAAAGGCAGAATCGAACCCTATTGGATATGGTTCATTCCATGATGAGTAAGGCTGAGTTACCACGATCTTTCTGCGGTTATGCACTAGAATCGGCTGCATATCTTTTGAACCAGGTTCCAACAAAGACTGTGCCTACCACACCATATCAGATTTGGAGTGGAAAGAAACCCTATCTTCAGTACTTGAAGACATGGGGATGTCCAGCTTTTGTTAAAAAGCAGCATGCGGACAAGCTCGAGGCACGCTCGGTACAGTGTAAGTTTGTGGGATATCCAAAGAACTCCAAGGGGTATTATTTCTACTACTCAGAGGAACAAAAACTTTTTGTTTCTCTTCATGCCCACTTCTTAGAAGCTGAATTTTTAGAAAATGAGAAGAGTAGGAGCGCAATAAAACTAGAAGAAATTCCAAAACCACAAGCTGTTAATGAAAGTATGGTAGAACCAGAAGTTTCATAAGAAAGGGACATCCCAGCGCTTATCAGCAGAAGTAGTAGGAAGTCTCATCCGCCCAAGAGATACTACGGTTTTCTCATAGACGGGGATCGAGAGTATTGCATCATTGACAATGATGACCCTACTAGCTTCCAGCAAGCCATTCAGAGCGGCACCTCAGTAAGATGCCTAGATGCAATGCGAACTGAAATGGAGTCCATGAACACTAACAAAGGATGGATTTTGGACATTGCTCTAGATGGGGTAAAACCCGTAGGATGCAAATGGATCTTCAGAAAGAAGATTGGTGTAGATGGACAGGTTGAAACCTATAAGGCTAGACTTGTTGCAAAGGGCTTTCGTCAAAGACCTGGTTCGGACTATGACGAAACCTTTTCTCTAGTGGCTATGCTCAAATCCATTCGGGTCCTTCTTGCCATTACTGCCTTCCACGATTATGAGATCTGGCAGATGGATGTAAAGACGGCTTTTCTAAATGGTAATTTAGAAGAATACGTTTATATGGATCAGCCAGAGGGATTCATTCAGAGTGGGGGCAGTGGTAAAGTGTGAAAGTTGCTTAAGTCCATTTATGGACTAAAGCAGGCATCGCGGAGTTGGAACATCTGTTTCGATGATATTGTCAAAGAATTCGACTTTATCAAGAATCCAGATGAACAATGCATATACAGTAAGATTGTAGGGAGAGCTGTAGTATTCCTCGCCTTGTACGTGGATGACATTCTCTTAATAGGAAATGATATTCCTATGCTACAGTCAGTCAAAGGATTCTTGTTACAGAAGTTCTCCATGAAAGACCTGGGTGATGCCACCAACATTCTGGGGATCCAGATCTATCGTGATAGATCAAAGAGGATGTTGGGACTTTCGCAGTCCAGGTACATAGACACCATATTGAAAAGATTCATTATGCAAGATTCTAAGCGCGGTAACCTACCGGCTTGTCACGGAATCACCCTCTCCAAAGAGATGTCTCCCAAGACTGATTTGGAAAGGGCTCGCATGTCGATTATACCCTACGCTTCTGCGATAGGCTCTATAATGTATGCGATGTTATGTACCAGACCAGATGTAGTGTACGCATTGAGCGTTATAAGCCGGTATCAGGAAAACCCAGGGAAGAAGCACTGGATAGCAGTAAAGAACATTCTCAAGTACCTGAGGAGGACTAAGGAGATGTTCTTGGTGTATGGCGGAAAGGACCTCCAGATCGAGGTCTTTGCCGACTCCAGCTTCCAGAGTGACAAGGATGACTCCAAGTCCATGTCGGGTTATGTCTTTACCCTCAATAGAGGGACGGTCTGTTGGAAGAGTTCCAAGCAGCACACCGTTGATGACTCGACGATGAAAGCGGAGTACATAGCTGCTTGCGATGCCGCAAAAGAAGCTGTCTGGATGAAGAAGTTCCTCACTGAACTTCAGGTGGTTCCTACCAGTGTTGATCCAATACCTCTGTATTGCGACAACAACGGCGCTATAGCTTTAGCGAAGGAACCCAGGTCCCATCAGAAGTCCAGACACATCTTAAGGTGGTATCACCTGATCAGGGAGATCGTAGATCGCCGGGAGATCGAGGTGAAGAGAGTAGTATGGAGAATAACACTGCTGATCCATTCACAAAGGCCATTCCGCAGACGCAGTTCGAGAGGCTATTCGAGATGATAGGTCTGGGATATGCCAGTACATGGCCCTAGTGCAAGAGGGAGATTGTTAGTGTTTATGACCTAGAGGCCATTACTGTATCATACTAGTTTGTATATTACTTAATGGAAGCTTGGGATATTCACAGTTGTATTGACAGTCTTGATAAAAATGATAGCATGCTACTTGGTTTGTTTCTACTTTAATATGTGCATATATTTCTTTTAACATATCGCTTATACATATAAGTAGAGCCCTTAGGATCTTTGCTTGATTACCAGCATTGTGATGGCAGTCACACTAGTGGGGGATGGGTAGTCTAAAAGCAACATCCTATACAGGTCCCTAGTCATAGGATTATCGAGACGGGGCATCGATACTCCGGAGTAGACTGGTGTATAGCTTCTCATCCTAGTTGGGGAGATGGTCTGTCCCACAGCCATCAGTACGTTGTACTGGAGATAGTATGCAGGTGCTCGTTAGGTTACGGGTACACCGAACATGACTGGCCAGGAACTGCAGGTTGGTACTATACCCATCGTCAGATAGCAGTTCCCAGGTGACATGAGTACAGCTTAGTCCGTCGACATGACACTGCTACTTCGCCTCGGGTGTGTTCCCACTGTACTTAGATTACTAACCTACCACGGCTCAAAGGAGTCGTGCAAACAGGTAGTAGTTGGGTGTAGTCCCGAAGCATTTAGGGGCAGTGGCGTTTAGACAGGATTCGTCTCTCCCGGTATTTGGGGTTGATAACGCGCTGTGTTTGGAGAGCCATTACGCAAAGTCCCTGGTCAGGGCAAGCGAAATTTACTGGTAGGTTCCAGTAGTTTCTCAAGTTATAATGGGCTTCACTCCGACACGAATTATACCACTATTCGGGGTCTGACCTTTACTGCCCCTTAGGCCCGATATGCGATAGTCCTAGACGAACAGACCGGACTGTACGGAGATTGTCACATCAGGCTCAGTAGGAGTTCAGATGGGTTTCCTCATCGTCCTTCTTATTGACATCTACCTAGGGTCCGTTACGTACAGCTAGTACCGCTTATGGCCTGTGGTTAAACCCACTGTCAGCGTAGTGTCGAGTCTGTAGAGTCCCACACTGAGAGTTTCCCTGCACCGGGCAAAAGGTGTAGAGGCCGTATGGTTTCACGGCAGTGCCGCGATCACTTACGTACACTTGTGAGCGTACTATGATCGGTCAGATAATACTAGCGGGCTTTGGTTTAAGCTAGATTCTATATTATACAGATGGATTTATTCAGTCAAAGATTATCCGTGTTTTTCGGAAATACGGATGGGAGGGGCGGTCTCGTAATTTGTCGGGAAGCTTCTAGAAGGAGTTGACTCATTTGTGTTTATTTCTTTTTAGATTTAAACTAAATGAGGTAGAGGATGAGGTGTAAGTTTCATTAAATGATGCATGACTCATTAGGTGACTCATTACATGATTCACCTTGTGAATTAAATGAAGCGTGATGAATAGTAGCTAGATATTTATTTTGATGATATTATTATGCTTCATGATATTCACAAATGAGAATAGTTCATTTCATTATCATAAAACATTTCTCTCTCCTCAAGTCTTCATCTTCTTTCTCAAACCCTAAAAGCTGTCATGAGTTGAGAATCCTAGGGTTTAAATGACTAAGTAATCCATCTAAATACTCTACACCCTCTAGGACTTCTAGATTAGCAAACTAGAAGTCGTAGTTATCTCAGATTCAAGATAGGAGCTCGGACTATACACCCTCGGGTGGATCGTCTTTGACTCGAGGAGGCCGTTGAGGTACCCATGTTCCATAGAGCCTACGAGGTGTGGAGGACAGCGATGAAGACCCGAAGGACAAGTAACTTGAGGTATAACTTCGAATCTGAGTAGTTAAACCTCTCGTTGTTTGCTAGTAATGGTTTAGACACGATCCGTGTGGTCAAGTCCGTGTTACGAAGCTTTGACAATTATTTTTCATATATTCCGCCTCCCCACGAACACGTGGGGTGTGTAACATGGACTTACACGTTTCGCCATGGTTCCGCGGCCGAGTCGAGGCCGAGTTGACTTGGTTTTCTTCAATGGGTCTATTATCTGGAATTGTGATTTTGGGAATATTTGATTTCTACCCAGAATTGTTTGTGTGCTGGATAGTGCATGGGATAGACTCGGATTTGGCTTATCGATCAAAATTCTAAGATTCTTCGCTAATAAGATTCTTTGTTTCTTTATATGATGCTAAACGTCTGCTAATCGCTATACGTCGATTAGTGGGGGTTGCACATATCTGTGATCTGTGATTGCGGTTTATGTATATGGAGTATTGGATCGTCGGGGATGAATAGCCTGGGGTGTGAGAAGAGTGTTTTCTTTTCTTTCATTCATGTAATTTGTAAAAGTGATGTAATATTATTTTGCGGGGCATATCGGGGTTGAGGTTGTAGCCAACATTGTATTATTTCTTTTACTGTTTTTGCTCCTAGGATAGACCCAAGGTGGGGTGCACAAACTACCGGGTTCTTGAAGTGCCGAGTGGCCTACACATTTTATTGAGGGAGGTTGCTTCACTTCAGGAATTTGGCGGGTAGTTTTCCACACCCGTAGGGGGTCTAGGGTGGGGTTTGACTATTCATCACGACCGTGGAATCCGTCTTTCGTTATAGGCTTAAACGAAACGCGGAATTCCTAATATATCCAATATATTCATCTGTGATCTAGAATGCCTATTATTACGTGAGACGAATGGATATATATATATATATATATATATATGATATATAGTAGGCGTTGCTCATGTTCTGCACCCGCGCTAGTCCAGCCCTTACTCCACCAGTAGTTAAGTAACCTAACGGTGCATAACGGGGCCCCGTGGCGAATGCGGATGGCATAAGCGTACGTTGTATTTTCGTTTCTTTTTCTGCAATGATAGGCTTAAATGATGAGACCGCATTAACATTGATTAATGCAAGGAAAACCAAACCAAAGCTTAATCATTGGAACTGTTTCAAAACCACTTGGTTTTCTTCAAAAAGCAAATTTTAAATGCGAAGCCTAAACTACTCCTTTTAAAAAGCTAGCATGGTTCATTCGACTATATCAAGTTCATTACGTTCACGGTTTCTCCAAAACCATACTTGAATAGTATACACAAATGAATTAAAAATTCATTTGTGCACACTATGCAAGCATGGTTCTCACCATACTCCCCATTCTCAATTTCCACCTCATTATCTCATTTTTAACAAATGAGTAAATCCAAAATGAGGTGTCCACATTTTAGAATGTTTTCCGGATAAATACGGATTACATTCTACTGTATATACATACCTGTATTCATATCGAAATACGAATACATAAAGAGATAGAATAATACAAAGAACATAATACTAGAATATACATATCGAAATATATGTATGTAAATTATTAAATCAATACCTGATTTAATAATCCGTCTCAAACCCGAGCCGGCTAGTATCATCAACTGTCTGATCGAAAGTCCGGGTATAAAGTACAATTGATCGATGGGAACCATCCACGTATCCAATACGGCTACAACATCATTTCGCCAGAACCAGGAAAACCCTCTATGTGAGACTCTAAAGACTCATCAATACGCTGGCAGTGGGTTTAACCACAAGCACATCAACGGCACTAGCTGTATGTAACGGCTACCCGGGTATTAAGCAAAGGGAAGGCCGACGAGCATGCTAATCCAAATCCCTACTAAGCCTGTCCGTGACAATCTCCGTACAGTTCGGTCTGTTCGTCTAAGAGTATCGCATATCGGATCTTGGGGTGGATAAAGTCAAACCCCTAATAACGCGATATTTCGTGTCAGCATGAAGCCCATCACCCACTGAGAAACTACTGATCCAAATCAGAAATTCTCGTCCACCATGGCCACGGATTTCTGGTGATGGCCACCCGTGCACAACGCGGCATCAACCTCCAATACCGGGAGAGACGAATCCGCGATGATCCACTCACTGCCTCCATGTGGCTCGGGGCAGTACCTAACTAAAACCTGTTTGCACGACTCTTTTGAGCCGTGGTAGGGTAGTGATCGAAGCACAGTGGGAACTCACACGATACAAATGACGATCTCAGGTCGACAGAGTAACCTGTACTCATGTCACCTGGGAACTGCTATCTGACAATAGGTATAATACCAACTAGCATGTTTCCGGCGAGTCTGTACAGTGTACTCATAACCCAATGAGCACTTGTATACTATCTTAGGTGACTAACTGACACCAATGTCTTGTGAGATCGGCCACAACCCCTCGTCGGGATCTCGATAAGTATACACTAGTCTACTCCGGAGTATCAATTCCCAGTCTCGATACTCCCACCAATAGGGACATTTAAGGCTGTGCTTATAGACCACCTATCTCCCACGTATATGATCGCTATCATAATGCTGGTAGTCAAGCAAGAATCCTATGGGCTGTATCAACAAGTAATAGTGATCTGTAATGCCACCTAATGCTGTACATGATGATAAAGACAAACCAGATAGCATACTATCATCTCGAGTAAGACTGTTCTCCCCGTATAGGTCCTCCCTCAATCATCACAATCGCGTACCTGCGACTCAATAATTGACTTGAGGGCACTATAGCCAATAGCTATACACATATTTAATCGGACACCTGTATGTACCAACATACGTCATCTACATCATATCGTCTGAACTGTGAAAACCCTCTGTGTGGGACACTAAAGACTGGTCAATACGCTGGCAGTGGGTTTAACCACAAGCACGTCAGCAGCACTAGCTGTACATAACGACTATCCAGATATTGAGCGAAAGGAAGGCCGACAAGCAAACTCATTCGTACCTCTACTGAGCCTGTCTGTGACAATCTCTGTACAGTCCAGTCTATTCGTCTAAGAGTATCGCATATCGGGTCCAGTAGGTGGATAAAGTCAGATCCCTAATAATGTGATATTCGTGTTGGTGTGAAGCCCATCACCCACTGAGAAACTACTGATCCAAATCAGTAATTCTCGTCCATCTTGGCCAAGGAATTGTAAGTTATATGTATGCCCTAGAGACCATTATTGTACATGCGATGTATATTGTAGTGGATGCTTGGACATATATATAGAGGACTTTCTTGCTCGACATGATAGTATAATATCTGGTTACTCTTTATCTTAACATGTTGACTAGTAATCTTTACTGTCTTGCTCTCACATGTTGATAAAGCACTTAGGATATGTACTTGACTACCAGGATTATGATAAGATCATACTAGTGGGGCCAAGGTGGGCCAAAAGTACATCCTTTACTCAGTTCCTAGTCATGGGAATATCGAGACCATGGCATCGATATTCCAGTGTAGACTAGTGTGTACGTTTCTTGTCCCTTAGAGGGCGATGGTTGATCCCGCAACCATTGGTGTGTGACATCAATGATTGTACACAGGTGCTCATTGGAGAATGGGTACACCGAACAGGACTCGCTGAGGACTCCTATGTGGTAGTATACCTATCGTCAGATAGCAGTCCTCTGGTGACACTGGTACAAGTTAGTCTGTAGACCCGAGATCGTCATAAAGTCTTGTGTGGCTCCCACAGTGCTTAGATTTCCTCCCTACCACGGCGCGAAGGACTCGTGCAAATAGGTGGATTTTGGGTACAGTCCCCCGAGTCACATGGAGACAATGAGCGGTAGGAGGGGTTTCGTCTCTCCCACTATTGGGGGTTGATGTTACGCTATGCTTGATTGGCTATAACTGGAAGTCTCTGGCCAGGGATGCTACTGAGATTTACTGACAAGAGTTATTAGTAGTTTCTCAAACCGTTATAGGCCAGACATCGGCATGATTTATCACGTTACTGGGGACTGACATTTACCACCCCTAGACATGATATGCGACATATCAGACGAAAAGATCGGACTGTACGGAAGTGTTACTGATAGGCTTCAGGAGAGTATGGAGAAGCTTGCTTGTTGATCTTCTAATCGCTCAATACCCGGGTAGCCATTACGTCCAGCTAGTACCGCTGACGGCTTGCAGGTGATTGATGTGATCACCACCGACTGCTGGCGTATTGACGAGTCTTTAGAGTCCCACACAGAAGTTTCCTGGTTCAAGCGAAACGAAGTAAGGCACATATGTTGATATGTGCGTGGGCCTGATTAAATATGAGTATGTGATATCATATTGTAATATGGCAGTTATCTGTTATCGGTTTGGTTATATGTGATATAACCAGATTGTCGAATCAAGTGTTGATTTCATAATGTGATATACAGATGAATGATATTAGTCGGTCATATGTGATATAGCCAGATTATTAAATCAAGTGTTGATTTAATAATGTGATATATTTTATATGTGATATAATTATATCTTAACTAATATCATTAGCTTACTAATTATTCTTCATTAAAAATATATTAATATATATGATATATATATATATATAATCTTGAAGCATGGCATGATTTCTATTTTTGAGAAAAATAGAAAAGAGGTGGAAAATGAAAGCATGGTTGCAAGCATGGGCTTTATTCATAGTTTATTCATCTTGACTCACTATTCAAGCATGGTTGCAATTTTATGTTGCAAAATTCCATGCTTGAATGAGTGGGGGTCAAGATTTGCCATTCATTCTAACTTCATTCCAACGCTTGGCCATTTTTTTCATGCTTGCTTCTTCTTGAGCTCTTTGGCTCTCATCTTCTTCTTCTACCTCATATTACTTCAAAAATCCAAACCCTCACATGTGATGTGAATCATGGATTTTTGAATACAAAAGTGAGCAAATCTTATCCCCTACTTTATCATTCTACACTTGACTAGCTATCAAGTGTAGAGTGTTTTCTTCACCAAAGTGTTTAGTGAATAAAGAGCTTGGCCTAGTGAGCTTCGGTTGGATCATCTTTGATGCGAAGATCTACTACGAGATTCGTTCAACTCGATGTGGAGTCTAGAGAAGTCAAGAGGACTAATACAAGGAGCTTAAGAAGAGAAGGGCTTGTTCCTATAGGGTATAACTCTTTAAACTTTCTTAAGTTGCTCACATCACATAGCTAAAAACCCTAAAATTCTAGCAATGATCTTGTACGGTCTAGCTTATCACCTAGAAAAATTAAAATGTGGCATGCTTGATGCCTTTAGAACCTCATGGTGGTGTTAAGGTTGACATTCATGGTATCAGAGCCAGGCTAGAACATTAGGGTAGCTTGTAGCGACTTAAGAAATCCGCCGTTTTTGTCGCACGAAAACTGCAGATAAAAACAGTTTTGAAAATGATGTTTTAAGATGTTTGCACACACCACGGGCTCACAGTTTGAACCGAGAAGCCTCAGGGTGGAGCGTGCGCACCCCGAGGATACTCCGGGGGGACCAGAGGCTGGACCCACTGTTAGTGTATATGCCCTAGGGGCCATTATTGTATCATACTAGCTTGTATATTACTTAATGGAAGCTTAGGATATTCACAGTTATATTAACAGTCTTGCTAAACATGGAGTATGTTACTTGGTTTATTTCTATCTTAATATGTGTATATGTTAGCATATCGAGAATACATATTGATAGAGCCCTTAGGATCTTGCTTGACAACCAGCGTTGTGATGGCAGTCATACTAGTGGGGGCTAGGTAGTCTACAAGCACATAATTTTTCAGATCCCTAGTCGTAGGATTATCGTGACAGGGCATCGATACTCCGGAGTAGACTAGTGTGTATGCTTCTCATCCCAGTTGGGGAGATGGTCTCTCCCACAGCCATCAGTACGTCGTACTGGAGATAGTATACAGGTGCTCGTTGGGTTACGGGTACACCGGACAGGACTCGTAGGGAACTGTTGGTTGGTATTATACCCATCGTCAGTTAACAGTTCCCAGGTGACATGAGTACAGCATAGTTGTAGGGTTCTTAGGAACTCTAATGAAGTCTCACAAGGCATCAATCATGCTAATTTCAAAAATTATGGGTGCCGAGAAACCCTAATACGGATCATTGACTAGAAGTTTAGGCGAAAAGATAAACTAGTTAACACTTTAACTAATAGTTAGATGCTACAACCTTTGTAGATCCGGTTCCCCACTTCCTTAGCTCTACGTGGGTGTGCTCTCGCTGTCCATCATGAATCCTAGACTCATTTGTCGGCTTCATCGGAAAAACGGGCGAGCAAGGTCGTCGGCTTCGTGTCAAAGACGATCTACGTCGAGGTTGCACAAGTTCAAGCTCCGACTTCACCAAGTTGTGAAACTTGTGAAGAAAACACCCAAAACCACTTGGCAAGAGGTAGAGGATGAAGAAATAGGAGGTGGGTTCACTTTAGATTTGGATTTCTCACTCTAGAAATGAAGTTGCCATTGATGGCATCAAGCTTTTCCTTTTTGAAGTGAAGAAGAAGATGAAGAAAGAATATGATAAGTGTTGAGATAAAATAAAAATAAATCAATACTTATCATAACTAAACCAAGGTTAAGTGTAGAGAATAAACCATGGTCAAATGAGAATGGTTAGGGTTAAAGATGATGACAAAATAGTCACTTTAGTCAAAGCTTCATCAAGCTTCATGAAGCTTCATGAAGCTTCATCAAGCTTCATGAAAGAAACCATTTTGTTATCATATAAATTTATTTATCAAAAAGAATAGATAAATAAATAAGTAAATAAATAAAAACCCTAACTATTATCATAACCATGGTTTAATTTTTAACACAACACCAAACTACATGTATCATCAAACATGACACAAAAGTATATCATATATACTTCTTGCACATCGAGTGAGAAAATCCATATAAAGTGAACCAATACTAAATAATGCAATGCAATATATCAAATATATAATTATTCATTAAATCATTAAATCAACATTTGATTCAATGATCCGGTCATGTCGCACATAACCGACTAGAATCCAATGTATCGATTTATCGAATCAATGATTCGATAACTAGGTCATATCGAATATAACCAATCGAAACATATATCGTGAGAATAAAATGCGGTATCACATACACGCATTATTCTCGGTCCCGCACATATCTCATATGCGCTCCTATTTCGTTTCGCTTGAACCAGGAAACCTCTGTGTAGGACTCTAAAGACTCGTCAATACGCCGGTAGAAGATGATGATCATATCAAGCACCCACAAGCCGCAAGCGGTCTGCTGAACGTAACGGCCATCCGGGCATTGAGCGATCAGAAGATCGACGAGCTTGCCCGCTCACACACCTGTGAATCCAACCAGTAACACTTACCGTACAGTCCGGTCTGTTCGTCTGATATGTCGCATATCAAGTCTAGGGGTGGTATACGTCAGACCCCAATAACCGATAAATCGTGCCGATGTGAGGCTCATAACGGGTCGAGAAACTACTGGTAACACTTACCAGCAAATCTCTGATCAGCCCTGGCCAGGGACTTCCCTGTTACGGCCAATCGAGCACAGCGCAACATCAACCCCCAATACCGGGAGAGACGAAACCCCTCCTATCGCTCATTGCCTCCATGTGACTCGGGACTGTACCCAAAGACCACTGTTTTGCACGCCCTCATGGACGTGGTAAGGTGGATATCAAAGCACAGTGGGAATCGCACAAGACTCTATGACGATCTCGGGTCTACAGACTAACCTGTACAAATGTCACATGAGAACTGCCATGTGACGGGAGGTATAATACCATCTGGGAGTTCTCGGCGAGTCCGTCCAGTATACCCAGTCTCTACTGAGCACCCATATACCATCTCTGATGTCAAACACCAATGGATATGGGATCATCCATCGCCCATCTCATGGGTCGAGAAGCGTATACGCTAGTCTACTCTGGTATATCGATGCCCCGTCTCGATACACCCACGACTAGGGACCTTGAAGGATGTACTTATGGACTACCACGTCCCCACTAGTATGATCTACATCATAGTCCAGGTAGTCAAGTACACATCCTAAGGGCTTTACCAACATGTAACTATAAGACAGTTTAAGAGACAAGTGTACATGTTAAGATAAAGAGTAACCAGATAGCATACTATCATATCGAGCAAGAAAGTCATCTCTATATATGTCCAAGCAACCAATATAATATACATCATCTGTACAATACTGGCCTCTAGGGCATACATACAACTAACAATCTCCCACTTGCACTAGGGCCAGCGGCTGTAGTATCGCATACCGAGCATCCCGAAGAGTCTCTCAAACTGTATCTGGGGAATGGCCTTCGTGAGTGGATCCGCCGTGTTGTTCTTCGTGTCAACCCTCCTGACCTCGATCTCCCGGCGATCAACTATCTCCCGGATCAGGTGAGACCGCCTCAGAATATGCCTGGATCGCTGATAGGACCTGGGTTCCTTGGCCAAAGCCACCGCTCCATTGTTATCTCAATACAAAGGTATTGGATGCTCAATGGATGGAACCACTCCAAGTTCAGTAATGAACTTCTTGATCCAGGCAGCCTCTTTGGCAGCATCGTTGGCAGCGATGTATTCAGCCTCCATCGTCGAGTCTGCCACGGTTTCCTGCTTGGAACTCTTCCAACTAACCGCCCCTCCGTAAAGGGTAAAGACAAAGCCCGACTGCGACTTAGAGTCGTCCTTATCACTCTGGAAGCTCGAATCGGTAAAAGACTCCACTTGGAGTTCTCCGTTACCATACACCAAGAACATATCTCTAGTCCTTCGCAAGTACTTGAGAATGTTCTTCACAGCTATCCAGTGACTCTCTCCAGGATCTGCTTGATACCGACTCACTACACTTAGTGAGTATGCAACATCGGGTCTGGTACATAGCATCGCATACATGATAGAGCCTACTGCCGAAGCATAGGGTATCCCTTGCATGCGAGCTCTCTCCAAATCAGTCTTGGGAGACATCTCTTTGGAGAGAGTGAGTCCAGAGATCGTGGGTAAGTTCCCACGCTTGGATTCTTCCATACTAAACCTCTTTAGTATGGTGTCAATGTACCTGGATTTGGACAATCCCAAAATCCGTTTGGATCTATCTCTATAGATCCTAATTCCTAATATGCAGGAGGCATCACCAAGATCTTTCATTGAGAATCTTTGTGATAAGAAGAGCTTAACCGCTTGCAGCATAGGAATATCATTTCCTATCAAGAGTATGTCGTCCACGTACAATACGAGAAAGACAACCTTACTCTCTGCCACCTTCTTGTAGATACAAGGTTCATCTGGATTTTTGACGAAATCAAACTCTTTGATAACGACATCAAAGCAGATGTTCCAACTCCGCGATGCTTGCTTTAATCCATAAATGGATTTAAGCAACTTGCACACCTTCCCGCTGCTCCCACTGTCTACGAAGCCCTCTGGCTGAGTCATGTACACGCACTCTTCTAAATCACCATTTAGAAAGGCGGTCTTAACATCCATTTGCCAGATTTCGTAGTCATGAAAGGCAGCAATGGCAAGCATGATCCGGATGGATTTAAGCATAGCCACTGGAGAAAAGGTTTCGTCATAGTCCACACCTGGTCTTTGACGAAAACCCTTTGCTACAAGTCTAGCTTTGAAAGTCTCCACTTTCTCATCTACACCAAGTTTCTTCTTGAAGATCCACTTGCTCCCAATGGGTTTTACCCCTTCAGGAGCAACTTCCAAAGTCCATACTTTGTTGGTGTACATGGATTCCATCTCGGACCGCATAGCATCCAGCCATTTCACTGAGTCCCTACTCGTGATGGCCTGCTCGAAGCTAGTTGGGTTATCATCCTCCATGATGCAATCCTCGCTCCCTCCATCCATGAGAAAACCGTAGTATCTCTCAGGTTGGCGAGGAACCCTACTAGATCGGCGGAGTGGCTGGGGTTCATCGGGAACTACGGAATCCTCTGGTTCAACCAAATCTTCTGTTGTAGTCTGTGTCGCTGGAACCTCTTCCAGTTCTACCTCAATGCCACTTATCTGTTTCATAAGAAAACTTTTTTCTAAGAAAGTGGCATGTCGAGAAACAAACACCTTTTGTTCCTCGGGGTGGTAGAAGATATACCCTTGTGAATTTTTGGGATATCCTACAAACTTACATAAGACAGATCTTGCCTCGAGTTTGTCCGGATTTTGTCTTTTGACATAGGCTGGACAATCCCATATCTTAATATAATTAAGATGTGGTCTCTTCCCTTTCCATATCTCATATGGAGTGGTAGGCACTGATTTGGTAGGAACTCTATTCAATAGGTCCATGGCTGTCTCAAGCGCATATCCCCAGAAGGAAATAGGTAACTCAGCTGTACTCATCATTGAGCGCACCATATCTAATAGGGTGCGGTTTCTCCGTTCAGATACACCGTTGTGCTGTGGTGTATATGGAGGAGTCAGCTGAGAGAGAATCCCATTCTCTTTTAGGAAGTCCAGGAATTCATTGCTCAAGTATTCCCCTCCTCGATCAGATCGTAGGATTTTAATACTTTTTCCGGTTTGGTTCTCGACTTCTTGTTTATATTCTCTAAATTTCTCAAAAGCTTCTGATTTGTGTTTCATCAGGAACACATATCCGAATCTAGAGAGATCGTCAGTGAATGTAATAAAGTACGAAGAACCATCCCTGGCATGTGTAGACATGGGACCGCATACATCACTATGTATCAGTCCCAAGAGTTCGGTAACTCTTTCTCCGTGTCCCATAAACGGAGCTTTGGTCATCTTGCCTTTGAGACATGACTGGCAAGTGTCATAGGATGAAAATTCAAACGGATTTAAATATCCATCCTTATGCAACTTAGCCAGTCGTGTCGCATTGATGTGACCCAGTCTACAATGCCACAAGAAGGATTCGTTCAGTTCAGAATTCTTCCTCTTGTGTGTGTTTGTTATGCTCAGAACTGTTGATTGGTTTAGAACATAAATGCCATTGCACAACGTGCCTGATCCAGCCAACTTTTGGTTACGGAAAATGTTCATAACATTATCCTGTAATACAAAATTATATCCCTCTTTACTCAATAAAGAAACCGATATAATGTTGCATATCAGGTTCGGCATGTAATAGCATTCGTTCAGAACCAATGTATTACCAGTTGGTAATTCAAGGTGATATTCCCCGACAGTCTTAGCTGCAACAATTGCACCATTTCCAACTCTAATGTCTTTATCACCTTCTCCAAGTCCTCTACCTTTCCTAAGCCCATGTAACTGATTACATATATGGGATCCTGACCCGGTATCTAATACCCAGGACGTGGAGCAAATGGAGAAACAGTTCTCTGTAACGAACACACCCGAAGAAAATGCATCAACATGTACTTTCTTCATTCGGGTGGCATGGGAATCCTGGTATTCTCCTATTTCCTGTTCATTCCTATAACTCTTATAAGAAGGAACGGAACCAACGTTCCTTAGCACAGTATAACATGCGGGTTCGGTCAATACATCCATATTATTATCTTGATTAAGGCATGAAATGGTCGCTACCTGGAGAGAGAGAGAAGAAAACACTTTAGCGTAAGCTCGTGCAAGATCAGATTGGTTATTATCTTATCTAATCAGGATGGCTCCCACTGCTTTTTATCAAATCTTCCTTCAAACCCTAAAAGGAAAGACTAGCCGGGATTAATTACATACTACAAGTTCGCCAATCTTTCAGCCAGGCCAGTGTCGGTACTTTGAGGGAGGTCCCCCGTGCTTTCGCACGAACCTAATTAATGTAAACCTCGTTTTTCCAGAGGCGTAACCTCGTTAACACCTTTCTAGACACCTACTTGATCGGCTAATTGTAATGTGTAAAACTCTCCAAGGAGTAACTCTTACTCGCAGTGGGTATCGGGATCCAACTATCTCATAGAAGGTATGCAATCTCATTGCAAATTTCAACACTTGAAATTCCCGATAATATTTTGCCCCTAGCGTGCTATGACCTTGACGCATGCCAAACAACCCAAAAAGAATAGATAAATAAATAAGTAAATAAATAAAAACCCTAACAATTATCATAACCATGGTTTAATTCTTAACACAACACCAAACTACATGTATCATCAAACATGACACAAAGTAGTGCACAAAAGTATATCATATATACTTCTTGCACATCGAGTGAGAAAATCCATATAAAGTGAACCAATACTAGTTAATGTAATGCAATATATCAAATATATAATTATGCATTAAATCATTAAATCAACATTTGATTCAATGATCCGGTCATGTCGCACATAACCGACTAGAATCCAATGTATCGATTTATCGAATCAATGATTCGATAACTAGGACATATCGAATATAACCAATCGAAACATATATCGCGAGAATGAAATGCGGTATCACATACACGCATTATTCTCGGTCCCGCACATATCTCATATGCGCTCCTATTTCGTTTCGCTTGAACCAGGAAACCTTTGTGTAGGACTCTAAAGACTCGTCAATACGCCGGTAGAAGATGATGATCATATCAAGCACCCACAAGCCGCAAGCGGTCTGCTAAACGTAACGGCCATCCGGGCATTGAGCGATCAGAAGATCGACGAGCTTGCCCGCTCACACACCTGTGAATCCAACCAGTAACACTTACCGTACAGTCCGGTCTGTTCGTCTGATATGTCGCATATCAAGTCTAGGGGTGGTATACGTCAGACCCCAATAACCGATAAATCGTGCCGATGTGAGGCTCATAACGGGTCGAGAAACTACTGGTAACACTTACCAGCAAATCTCTGATCAGCCCTGGCCAGGGACTTCCCTGTTACGGCCAATCGAGCACAGCGCAACATCAACCCCCAATACCGGGAGAGACGAAACCCCTCCTATCGCTCATTGCGTCCATGTGACTCGGGACTGTACCCAAAGACCACCGTTTTGCACGCCCTCATGGACGTGGTAAGGTGGAGATCAAAGCACAGTGGGAATCACACAAGACTCTATGACGATCTCGGGTCTACAGACTAACCTGTACAAATGTCACCTGAGAACTGCCATCTGACGAGAGGTATAATACCATCTGGGAGTTCTCGGTGAGTCCGTCCAGTGTACCCAGTCTCCACTGAGCACCCGTATACCATCTCTGATGTCAAACACCAATGGATATGGGATCATCCATCGCCCATCTCATGGGTCGAGAAGCGTATACGCTAGTCTACTCTGGTATATCGATGCCCCGTCTCGATACACCCACGACTAGGGACCTTGAAGGATGTACTTATGGACTACCACGTCCCCACTAGTATGATCTACATCATAGTCCAGGTAGTCAAGTACACATCCTAAGGGCTTTACCAACATGTAACTATAAGACTGTTTAAAGAGACAAGTGTACATGTTAAGATAAAGAGTAACCAGATAGCATACTATCATATCGAGCAAGAAAGTCATCTCTATATATGTCCAAGCATCCAATATAATATACATCATCTGTACAATACTGGCCTCTAGGGCATACATACAACTAACAATAGTCCGCAGACTTGACACTGCTGCTTCGCCTCGAGTGTGTTCCCACTGTTCTTAGATTGCTAGACTTGTTGCAAAGGGTTTTCGTCAAAGACCTGGTTTAGACTATGACGAAACTTTTTCTCCAGTGGCTATGCTCAAATCCATTCGGGTCCTTCTTGCTATTGCCGCCTTCCATGATTATGAAATCTGGCAGATGGACGTATAGACGGCTTTTCTAAATGGTAATTTAGAAGAGTGCGTCTATATGGATCAGCCAGAAGGTTTCAATCAGAGTGGGAGCAGCGGGAAAGTATGGAAGTTGCTTAAGTCCATTTATGGACTAAAGCAGGCATCGCGGAGTTGGAACATCTGTTTTGATGAAACGGTCAAAGAATATGACTTTATCAAAAATCCAGATGAACCATGTATATATAGTAAAATTGTAGCACGAACTGTCATATTCCTCGTCTTGTACGTGGATGACATTCTATTAATAGGAAATGACATTCCTATGCTACAATCTGTCAAAGGATTCTTGTCACACAGGTTCTCTATGAAAGACCTGGGTGATGCCTCTTACATTCTGTGGATCCAGATCTATCGTGATAGATCTAAGAGGATGTTGGAACTTTCGCAGTCCAGGTATATCAACACTATACTTAAAAGATTCAGTATGGAAGATTCTAAGCGCTGTAATTTACCAGCTTGTCATGGAATCACCCTATCCAAAGAGATGTCTCCCAAGACTAATTTGGAAAGGGATCGCATGTCAGTTATACCCTACGCTTCTGCGGTAGGCTCTATAATGTATGCGATGTTGTGCACCAGACCAGATGTAGCTTACGCACTGAGCGTGGTAAGCAGGTATCAGTCAGACCCAGGGGAGAAGCACTGGATAGCAGTAAAGAACATTCTCAAGTACCTTAGAAGGACTAAGGATATGTTCTTGGTTTACGGTGGAAAAGACCTCCAGATCGAGGCTTTTGCTGACTCCAGCTTCCAGAGTAACAAGGATGACTCCAAGTCCATATCAGGTTATGTCTTTACCCTCAATTGAGGGGCGATGTGCTGGAAGAGTTCCAAGCAGGACACCGTTGCTGACTCGACGATGGAAGCGGAGTATATCACTGCTTGCGATGCCGCAAAAGAAGCAGTCTGGATGAAGAAGTTCCTAACAGAACTTCAGGTGGTTCCTACCATTGTTGATCCAATACCGCTGTATTGCGACAACAACGGAGCTATAGCTTTAGCGAAGGAACCCAGGTCCCATCAGAAGTCAAGACACATCTTGAGGCGGTATCACCTGATCAGGGAGATCATAGATCGCCAAGAGATCGAGGTCCGGAGAGTTCCTACAGAGGAGAACACTGCAGATCTATTCCCTAAGGCATTACCTCAGATTCAGTTCGAGAGGCTACTTGAGATGATAGGTCTTCGATATGCCTGTACATGGCCCTAGTGCAAGTGGGAGATTGTTAGTGTATATGCCCTAGGGGCCATTATTGTATCATACTAGCTTGTATATTACTTAATGGAAGCATGGGATATTCACGGTTATATTAACAGTCTTGCTAAACATGGTAGTATGCAACTTAGTTTATTTCTATCTTAATATGTGTATATGTTAGCATATCGAGAATTCATATTGATAGAGCCCTTAGGATCTTGCTTGACTACCAGGGTTGTGATGGCAGTCACACTAGTGGGGGCTGTGTAGTCTACAAGCACATCCTTTTTCAGGTCCCTAGTCGTAGGATTAACGAGGCAGGGCATCGATACTCCGGAGTAGACTAGTGTGTACGCTTCTCATCCCAGTTGGGGAGATGGTCTGTCCCCAGCCATCAGTACGTCGTACTGGAGATAGTATATAGGTACTCGTTGGGTTACGGGTACACCGGAAAGGACTCGCAGGGAACTGTTGGTTGGTATTATACCCGTCGTCAATTAACAGTTCCCAGGTGACATGAGTACAGCATAGTCCGCAGACTTGACACTGCTGCTTCGCCTCGAGTGTGTTCCTACTGTTCTTAGATTGCTACCCTACCAGGCTCAAAGGAGTCTTACAAACAGGTAGCAGTTGGGTGCAGTCTCGAAGCACTTAGAGGCAGTGGCGGTTAGATAGGATTCGTCTCTCCCGGTATTGGGAGTTGATATCGCGCTGTGTTTGGAGAGCCATTACGCAAAGTCCATGGCCAAGGCAAGCGAGATTTACTGGTAGGATTTCAAGTAGCTTCTCAAGGTGTAATGGGCTTCGCTCCGACACGACTTATACCGCTTTTATGGGACTGACGCTTGCCGCCCCCTAGGCCCGATATGCCATAGTCATAGACGAACAGACCGGACTGTACGGAGATTGTCACATAAGGCTCAGTAGGAGTTCGGATGGGTTTCCTCATCGGCCTTCTTATCGACATCTACCTGGGGACCGTTATGTACAGCTAGTGCCGCTTGCAGTCTGTGTTTAAACCCACTGCCAGCGTAGTGTCGAGTCTTTGGAGTCCCACACAGAGTGTTTTCCTGCTTCGGGCGAAACGATATAGAGGTCGTATGGTTTTACGATAGGGTTCGGACACATACGTGTTTTTACGCACGTACGATGTTCAGACAGTTTATACTAGCAGGCTTTAGTTTAAGCCAGATTCTAGTATTGGATTATTGGATTTATACAGTCTCAGTATTTCCGTGTTTTCACGGATGGGAGGGGCATTCTCGTAATTAGTCGAGAAGCTTCTAGAAGATTGATGAGTTTGAGGCTTAGGTGTTATTTGCATTAAATGGATTAGTGACTCATGAGATGAATCATCCAAATGAGTTAATGAAGCATTTATTGCTTAATGACTCATGAGATGATTCATTGTATCTATTAAATGAAGCAAGGTTGTTAATATCAAATAATGATTTATTTGATATTCTTTATGCTTCATCATATATCACAAATGAGACATAATTCATATCATTCTCACTCTCACCTTCTCTCTCCTCAATCTCTCTCTTAAAAGAACTAACCCTAACCTCTCATGTGTCGAGATCCAAGGGTTAGCAAGACTAATAGTTTCCTAATCCTCTTCTATATCCTCTAGGTTACCTTGATTAGCACTCATAGCAGCCTAGTTACCTTAAGTTAGAGGTTAAAGCTTGAAGAAGTAGCTCTCGGGTGGATCTTCTATCACAACGAGGAGGCCGACGAGGAGGTGGTCTAAGAGAACAAGAAGGACTTGATTCATTAGGTATAATCATCTTTCATAGTAGCTAATCACTTCTATGTTGTTGTTAGTTAGGGTTTAGCAAAGATCCGTAAAGTTAGTCGATCTTCGTTTAAACAAAATGATTGTTTTACCTATTCAGCCTCCCCATATCATGTGGGGTGTCTAACGTCGACTTACACCCACACCCCAAGACCACCACTTGGTGGCCTTGGGGGAGGGTGACTAGAGAGCACCCCAAATGGGTGCTCTCGGGTCTGCCAACTTCTGGGGGCCGCCTCGAGGTGGCCCCCGGGGGTGGGTACTCCCCCATGAAGCCCCCATTCGATAGTTAATTTTTGGTTCTTCACCCCCGCAAAGATACGGGCGGGTTTCGAGTTAATTCGACTCCCGGATTGGCTTAAAACGATCGGTTTTGGAACTTTAGCTCACTGGATTTTTCAAGTGTTGAAAAATTGGTTTAGTTTGCTAATTGCATGCAGAATTCCAATGTCATGGTTATTTTACTAGCTTTGTGATGTGTGTGATACAATTATTAGAATCCGGATTAATTAGTTTTATGAAAACTGGTTAGTATAACTGTTAACCTAGCCGTTTAGTCTCAATTGATCGATTGCAACGAAGTTTTGATTCGGATCAAAACTCCGTGCAATTGCGTATTGTACGCGATCATTAAGTCGGGAATCTTATTGAATTATCCGACAACCAATTAAAAAGAGTTTTCAATTTGAGACTAAAATGCAAGTTTTACATGTTAGGCATGAAATCCGGAATATGAGATATTCCGAGTTTGTGATGTCTAAGGATATTGCGGATTCTAATTATTGTAGTTTTCTGTTTCTTTTTCTGGGACCGTAAGTGTAATATGTGGAGTGTCCCAATCTCATTGCTATATGTCAATGAGTTTTAGAAATACGCATATTTGCTTACGTTGATGATATGTGATATCATGTGTTGCTGTTGATATGATTTATCGGATCGTCGTGAAAAAATAGCCGGGGTTTTTTATGTGAGATGAGTGATTTTATTTTCATTCATGTAAAATATGTATGTAATATTCTTTTATTGGGGCACTTTCGGGTTGAGGATGATATCACCACTGTTGTATATTATTTACTTTTCTGCATTAGGATAGACCCAAGGTAGGGAGCACAAGTAGTTGAGACCGGGAGCACAAGTACCCGGGTTCTAGAGTCCAGTGGGAGACCATCTCAAGGAGTTGAGACCGGGTCTCCTAACTCTAGAATTGGCAGGATTACTTTTCGCTCTCATAGGGGTCTAGGGGTATGGGTTTGGCTATTCATCACGACTGTGGAATCTGTGTTTTACATTATTGGTTAAATTTAAAACACGGACATCCTAGTATATCCAATGTTTCATTTGTTACTTCTGCTGCTTTTTTCTATGATGTTGATCATATAAATGCGTGAGACGAATACACTATTATATATATGATATATAATAAACGTTGCATATGTTTTGCACCCGTGCTAGTCCAGCCCCCGCTCTGCCGGTAGTTAAGTAACCTAATGGTGCATGACGGGGCCCCGTGGTGAATGCGGATGGCATAAGCGTACGTTCTATTTTCGTTTCATTTTTCTGTAATGTATAGGAAACATTAATTGATGGGACTTCACTAATGAGAATAATGAAAAGAAAGAAAGCAAAATATGTTGTAGAATCAAATTTTCAAAAAGAGTAGCTCTAGTTTTTGCTTTGCACAGTGGTATTCCTTGATGAATATCCAGCACCTCATTCGATGAGGAAAGAGCCGAGATCCCTTCACCGGGAGTGATCTCTTTAGCGAAACTAGCAAATGCTGCAACTCACTAGGTTTTGTTTTTGATTGCTTCTATAGTTCTTGTTTTGCATAGTGATATTCCTGAATATCCCGCACCTCATTCGATGAGGAAAGAGCCGAGATCCCTTCACCGGAAGTGACCACTTTAGCAAAACTAGCATAAGCCTCAAAAACACTCCTTTTCAAAAACATTAGATTCTACAACGATATCAAGTTCATTACGTTCATGGTTTTCTTAAAAACCTGCGTAGCCCTCCGTCATTTCAGATAAGTTCTATTTTAGTATGCGTGCTACGGTAGTCTTGTCTCCGTCAAGGTGTAGTGTACGGTAGCTGATTAGTACTTATCTGTAGCATGAGATGCGATTGGATTAGGTATTCGTACGGCGTTGTTTGGCCTCCGTCAAGGGTCGTACGGGTGGGTCTAATTCAATCAAGAAATGAACGGGTTGAACTTGACTAGCGCCCTATGGGTAGTTTGGCCTCCATCTAGGTCATAGGATGCTAGGGGTGAAAACTATTATCGGGAATTTCAAGTGTTGAAATTTGCAATGAGATTGCATACCTTCTATGTGATAGTTGGATCCCGATACGCACTGCGAGTAAGAGTTACTCCTGCGAGAGTTTTGCACTTTACAATTAGCCGATCAAGTAGGTGTCTAGAAAGGTGTCAATGGGGTTAAGCCTCTAGGGAAACGAGATTTATTTTAATTAGGTCCATGCGAAAGCACTGGGAACCTCCTTCAAAGTACCGACACTGGCCTGGCCGAATGATTAGCGAACTTGTAGGGTGTAATTAATCCCGGCTAATCTTACCTTTTAGGTTTGAAGGAAGATTTGATAAAAACAGTGGGACCCATCCTGATTAGATAAGATAATAACCAATATAATCTTGCAAAGAGCGCATGCTAACGCGTTTCCTTCTCTCTCTCTCTCTCTCTCCAGGCAGCAACCAATGTCATGCCTTAATCAAGATAATAATATGGATGTATTGACCGAACCCTCCTTTTATACAGGGCTAAGGAACGTTGGTCCCGCTCCATCTTATGAGTGTCATAAGTGTCACGACCAAAAAATATTAGCTCGCAACCGGCACTTAAATCACGCCATGTCTACTGGCGAAACGTAATTCAAGTAAGCTGAAGCCCAGAAATCCAAACCTTTTTAAAGAAAATAGAAGAGGTGAAGTTTTGAAATAAAGGTATGATGAAATAAAAAGTTTCTTAAATGCATAGATAATGGAACATGAAAAATGCAAGTGGAATTTATTAGTTGAAAAACATGTTTCATCTTTTAAAAATTTGGGCCGCACCTCCTTTGTATATTTTGATCCAAAACCACATATACATGATAATATAAAAGGCATCCCCAAGCGAGAGCTAACTCTTCGCCAATTGGTGGAATCATAACCACACAAGACAGAATATACGTATACGACACCCAACGGCGAAGATCAACCCAAAGAATAATGAATAAAGCAAGATATCAACCCAACAAGCGAACACATAACCCATCGCTCAAGTCTCGCAACTACAAGTCTTGCAAAGTCTTAATACTTATACAAATACTAGTTTCTGATTGATGGAGTTAACTAGATACAACGGAATAGTAAATACAAGAGTAGTACGATCTAACATGTACCACCTACCAAAGCAAGTCACCCTAATGCAAGTTGTGTGCCAGTGATGCCGCTACTGATTCATGCAATCAACCTGCAAGAACTGTGGCATAACGGGGGTGAGTTGCCAACTCGTGAGTAGAAAACATCATCAGGTAGAAATTGAATAAAACAACGATTTTCTAGGTCAACTATATCATAAACATAATACTATGATATCTAGGGTGACCGTGTCTACATATATGCCAACAATATAATCAATGCATGTATGCATGTGGATATCATCCAACAATATAATCAATGCATGTATGCATGTGGATTCGTCCACTCGAAACATCATGAAAGCATATGCATGAAAATATGAGAATATAAATCAACGTGTGCCCATCAATGACACATGAAAATCATAGAACCTGAGTGTCCAACACCGAGACTCAGAACATCATGAAACATGTGTCCAGCATCGACATGTAAATCCTCATATCTGAGGCGCCACATCCTCAGATCGGCCGTCAGACGCCACATACTCTGGTCGGCCCTCATATCCATCTTACGACTCCGGTCGGTATCCTCCGGATAACCGTCGAGTCCAAATACTATCACCGGTAGGTAGTGCTCCCCTGCCAGGCTCATCGTCATCCCCACAAAATCTCTCTCTTGCCCTGGGGTACCATACCGGGTCCACCATGTACCCGCAGACGGTTCCTCCACACCTCGAATCGGATCTCAGAACCGAGAAAACTCATGGTGGACATCTCGAAATATCATATCAAGAGAAACCGGGTTTTTAAAACATTACCTACCTTCTTTTGAAATATGACCACGGTTCTCAAATCCTGAATCTCATGAAAACAACATCTCAATGCGTATAATCATAAAGCATGATGTATGCAAACATGGATCAGAAAGGTGAGCATATAAAGTATATCATGCGACATAGTATGGTGATGTGAACATAACAATATATCATAACATGATGTAGCAATTCTATTGTGTAAGTGACATAGCAATTATCGATGATGAAGTGTGTGAGCCGGACGAAGTGTGTAAGTGTAACTGTTGGAGATAGTGCCCTCAGAGTCAATTATTAGGTCACAGGTACGTGATTGTAATGATTGAGGGAGGACCTATCCCGGTAGGACAGTCTTACTCGAGATGATAGTATGCTATCTGGTTTACCTTTATCATCGTGTACTGATTTAGGTGACATGACACGTCGCTATTACACGTTGATAGAGCCCCTAGGATTCTTGCTTGACCACCAGCAGTATGAGGGCGATCATATAAGTGGGAGCTGGGGGTCTACAAGCATATCCTTAAAAGGTCCCTAGTCGTGGGAGTTTCGAGACCGGGCATCGATACTCCATTAGTAGACTAGTGTATACAGTCGAGACCCCGACGAGGGGCGGTGGCCGGTCTCACAAGCCACTGGTGTCAGTTGGATCACCTAAGATGTATACAGGTGCTCATTGGGTTATGAGTACACCGGACAGGACTCGCCGGGAACATGCTAGTTGGTCATATACCAGACGTCAGATGGCAGTTCCCTGGTGACATGTGTGCAGGTTAGTTCATCGACCTGGGGATCGTCATTTGTCTCGTGTGAGTTCCCACTGTACTTTGATTACTACCCTACCACGGCTCAAAGGAGTCGTGCAAACAGGTTTTAGTTGGGTACAGTCCCGAGCCACATGGAGGCAGTGAGCGTATCTTCAGGGGTTCGTCTCTCCCGGTATTGGGGGTGAGGTCGTGCTGTGTCTAGGAGAGCCATTACACAAAGTCCTTGGCCAAGGCAAGGAGATTTACTGGTAGGTATTCCAGTAGTATCTCAGGGTGTTCTGGGCTACACTCCGACACGACTTGTACCGCTTTTGGGGGTCTGACTTTTACCAACCCCCTAGGCCCGCCATGCGATACTCATAGACGAACGGACCGGACTGCACGGATATTGTCACTGACAGGCTCAGTAGGGTGTCAGGATGAGTTCGCTCATCGACGTCCCTTTTGGTCAATAGCTGGTGGCCCGTTACGTATTGGCTTATACCTCTGACGTGCTAGTGGTTAAATCCACAGCCATAGTATTGACGAGTCTTTAGAGTCCACCACACTTTCAGTTACTCAGCTTTCGGGCGAAACACTGTAGAGGCCGTATGGAGATATGGCAGGGTCCCATCAGATACGTGCGGTATTGCACGGATCAGGATCGGACGGTTTGTACTTGTAGCCGTATAAGTATATGGCAGGGTTCGATCAGATACGTGCGGTATTGCACGGATCGGGATCGAACGGATATTACTAGCCGGCTTTGGTTTAAGCCGGTCCTAGTTTAGTACAGTGTAGATTTTGTCTCTTTGCATTTGTATCCGGACGGAATACAGATGCGGGTGTGTATGCACAGTATCGGGGTTTTCCTGTAATTTATTACGGGACCAGTTTTCTGGAGTTGCCAGTTTGCATTCCGTTCCGGCCGGTTTTCCTTTGTTCTTTCCCGGCCGGACTTTTCCGATGGAGGGGGGTATTTGCATTTGTGCAAATAACTTTTGTGGAGGGGGTTTCTTGTAAAAGATTGATTATGATAGCTTTCATTTCTTTTCAACCATGCTTTTGCTTTATGAGATTTGATTGTGATTAGATGAATGGGTATGGGTTGAATAGTAACAAGCATGGTTGGTGTTTTCTTGTCCTTGGATGTGGTCACCATTCTTGTGCTCCTACACTCACCTCCCTCTTGCTTTCATATAGTTCTTTCCTCCACCTTATTCTTGACTTGAGGAATATGATAAGTTCTTAAAAAGAAAGGAGAGAAGAAGAAAAAGAAAGAGAGAAAGAAAAAGAATGAGAGAGTTCATCTATGTTATGGGAGGAATTCTTCATCTTCTTCTTCTTCTTGTTTCGGAAAAATGAAAGCACCATTTTTCCTAACCCCAATCCTCCATCATGGCAACAACAAACCCCAAAGTGAGACATCCACTCTACACTACACTTCCTACAGCATATCTTGAGCATGTCGAGTTGCCGGCTTCATGCGCGAGTTGCCTCGGTATTGAGGTGGGAGCCCGTAAAAGTACCCGGCTTCGTGGTGCCCTTTCCGACGAGGAGGAGATGGACGGAGATCCCGCGAGGAGATCGGAGTGGAGATGAAGACCGGAGGACTCGGATCAGTTGGTACAACATTTCCACACTCTTTACTGTTTGTTAGTTTAGCAATAATGGCAGATCCGGGTCAAAGTATACGATAGCGCCAAGTTAAAAAGTTTTATTCCGCAATTGGCGTCTGTAGACTGCCGGGGCGCTAACGTAGACTTACAGTGGTATCAGAGCCTCACCATTTTGCTATGCTAACTTGTGCTAACGCGTTTAAAACTTCGATCCGACCGGAAATCGAAAACTGCAAAAATCCAAGCCGACAGTTTCTGTTGTTTTTAAACGGTCTAAAAAATGATTTCTGGATGTCTTAAAAATCAGAGCAGGAACTTCTAAGAGTGACGACAGAATTTGGGTTCGTGATCCCTCGAAGTCGCCGCGGAAGCGCGGCCAAACCCATGGTTTGGCCGCGCAACCGCGGCCACGTGGGGAGCACGTGCTCCCAAATTTTGTCAGGTTGTTCTCACTGGGATTTTGGGTTTTTTGATATATATCGTTTTTGCCCAGATTTTGTTACTGTTCACCAGTAAGTCGTGGGGCCCACTTCTTGATATTTTGTCGATCGAAATTTAAACACGTTAGTTTTCACAGTATTTACATTATATCTGCGACCGTGAATGTCACTCGATCGGTAAATCCGGTCTAACTGCTATAGCCCGGTTAGACGGATTTGCGAACGTGATTTTCACGTTGATGTTCTATGTATTTGCTGTGATGTTGCGGATCGGTCGTGGGGGATAGCCTGGATGCAATGCTAGTACAGTGTTGTTGTATTATGTACATTTGATATTGCGGGGCGAGCGTCCGACATGTGGACTGCCGTCACTGCCTGTTTGTATTATTCTTTTGGGGCACGACCTGGTTGCGGTCGATGTACCCGGTGTATGTATATTTTACTTTCTGTACTAGGGTTACCCCGCGGAGGGGTGCACGGATAGCCGGGTTCTGGAGGGCAACAAGCCCGCATCTCATGGCATTGAGACGGAGGGGGCTTCAGTCTAGAATTGGCGGGCTATTCGCCGCACTCGTAGGGGGTACAGGTTGACCCAGGAGGGGTGCCCAAGTTGCCGGATTCCGTGAAGTGCTGGGTGGTCCATTCACGGCGCTGAAGGGGGCTGCCTCGCTTCAGGTTTTGGCGGGTGACTTGCCGCTCCCGTAGGGGTCTAGGATTTCATTGCACAGGCTATCCACACGACCAAGGGAACGTCGGGTTTCAGTAGTGGCTCTGTGAAACCCGGGGATCCCAGATATCTGTATTGTTTCTGTGATGCTGTACATTTCTGTGATGTTGCATTTTATTCACGCCTTGAGCGAAATATAATATATTGGTATATATATTAGTAGATGTTGTATATGTTTAGCATCCGCGCTAGTCCAGTCCCCGCTCTGTCGTTAGTAAGCTAACCTAACGGGTAATGACGGGACCCAGTGGCGAATGCGGATGGCATATACGTACATCAATATATTTTCGTTCTTTGTGGTGTGATCAATTGATGGGACTGCATTGATTCAGATCAATGCAAGTTAAAAACAAACCTAATCTGATGTTGTTGGAACACTTTTTCAAAAGCTGTTATTGCAAGGACGTTTACTTTTGTTTTGCATCGTGGTATTCATTTGGAATATCCTGCTCCTCAGTCGACGAGGCAAGGGCCGAGATCCCTTCACCGGGAGTGACCCCTTGGACAGAAGTTTGCGTCAGGGCATTAACTTCACTATAGCCGATTACTTTTGCTTTGCACCGTGGTATTCATTTGGAATATCCTGCACCTCATTCTACGGGGAAAGAGCCGAGATCCCTTCACCGGGAGTGACCTCTTTAGTAAAGGTTTTCGTCACTATATTTTCTAAAAAGCTATTCGTTCCTTCAACGATATCAAGTTCACTACGTTAAAGGTTTTCGCCAGAAACCATTCGTAGCCCTCCGTCGTTTCATATGGGTAGTCAATAGTATTCAAGCTGTGTTTGTTAGCCTTAGTCAAGGCACAGTGTTTGGTAGCTGTTGGGTATTCATATGTTGCATAGATAGATGCGTTGGTTTGGGACAGTCGTATAGCCTTGTTGGCCTTAGTCAAGGGCTTGTACGGGTGGGTTCAAATCAACCTGGACAATGACGGGTAGAACTTGACATGTGACTTATGATTTGTTGGCCTTAGTCAAGGTCATAAGAGCATGGGGCAGAAATCACATCAGGAGTTTCAAAAGTACTGAAACTTGCCAGATATGCGCATACCTTCTGGAGTGTGATACCGTGAGCGGATTCCGTCACGTTGTCATGCGATGAGAGTTGGATCCCGATTCCCACTGATGAGTTGGTTTACTCCTCGGGTGACCCCGACTGATTCTTCTTTCAGGTTTGGAGGAGAATTTGAGGTACAGTGGGAGGTTTCCAGACTAGATAAATTGGTAACCATTCTGATCTAGGTTAGAGTGCACGCTGAGTGTTTCTTTTCTCTCTCTCTTTGGCAGCGACCATTGACCCGACCCTAAGACTTTGACTCAGTGACCAAGCTGACCGAACCTTCTTAACACTGGCTTTTGGATTGTCAAAGTTGCAGACCTCATTGTCACTCCTACTTTTACCCTTTTCTCCAGGACACCCCGTATTACTGCGAACGTCCACTTCCATTGGACAAAACCATCGTATGGTTAGATACGAACTCGAAGGAATTCGAGGATGGTTTCTGGTTCTGGAGAAAACGGATAGGATTATTCAGTTGTCTTTTCCTTTTACCCTCTCTCAGGTTACGAGTACTCCTTGGTTTAGGGGTAGTACACCTATTACGCAAATTGGATTGTCTTCTTCCAAACCTTAGGCTGGTGCCGACCGGTAGGGAATGAAGAAAACCAATTAGCATAACGATGGTGTGCAGAAGGTATTAAGTTCAGACAAAGCAAGGGATTAGTAAGAGGGCAAAGTAAATTGCAACAGATATTCACGACCAAACCAAATATTTCGTTACCACTCCCACATCACCTTTGTATTTCTCCAGGACACTCCGTATCACTACGAAGATCCACAGTTTATTTGGATACTCCATCGTATGGTTATATACGAACTCGAATGGAACTTGTTCCAGTTCGGGGATGGATTCTGGTCCAGGAGAAATAGGAATAAAGTACATTCAGGTGTCTTTTATCTTCACCTTCTCTCGCGTTGCGAGTGCTCCTAGGATTAGGACAGTACACCCTTTATGCTTATTGGATAGTCTTCTTCCAAACCATAGGCTGGTGCCGAACGGTAGGGAAGGAAGAAAACCATTTGGCCTAAAGGGGTGTGCAGAAGGTAAACACTAAAGACATATGAAGGGATTTGGAGAGGTGGCAAAGAATTATACGGTTATAGTTGTGAATTTGGATAATGGAAGAGGCATTACTAAGAATACCGGGATACCCCACCGAAACATTTCAATGTTTCAGTTTCACTGTGTACTGTTAAAAGAAAACTGATTTCCCGATTAGATACTTACTCCAGGGTATGTATTTACCAGGTATGATTCTCACATCTGTATGGTTTTACAGATGATGAGTGGGAGTAGGTTATTGGGAATTGGGTGATCATCCTCATTATATCGGGATTCGTTGTAATCGGTGATATTTGAGGAAATCACCTGGGCTGTTTGCCGGTCGGCAAATATTTGGTTTTGAATATCCGCTGTTATGCACCAATTTCAAATTGATATATCTGTACGTCTATTTTCATAGAGTGAGATATACCTTTCTGAAATTATGTCTACGACATTTACCAATATCAGTGGATGGTTAGGTAAGGAGCATTAAACAGCGGTGTAATTCTTCTTAACCATAAGTACAGTTTTCAACCTACGACACACAGTGAATGAGTTATCAGACTCAAGGGACTTATACAGAGTATTGTATGTTGTCCAGGGTCCATCAGGACAGAGGGGTTGGTCCTCGTACTACATTCAGTTTACTTATGACTTCTCTAATTTTTAGACAGGTGTTTCGTGGAAACACAGGGTCCGAATTTGGAGAAGTTATAGGTATTTGAATAGAGTAGAGAACCAGGTATAGCAAGTATCGGGATTCTTCAAAGAGATCGAAGATGTAGATACTTGTGTATGGTATTCAGTTGATAGTAATGATAAAGAGATCTTGCTTCTCTTTCAGGTTACTCATAATTGGAAGTATTCCTAAGTTGAGTAACGCTGATCGGCCTCCTTCCATTTAGTTGACATGCGCTGGGGACAGCTGCATGATTTGAATCTGGTTCAATTAAATCAGTGCCTCTGTTTCTATATTGGATATAGAACAGTTCATATCTTAACGATGTTAAGGTACGGGGAGTTGTCCGGTTTATGATTAAAACCAGACACTGGACAACTCAAGGCACGTTTCTGTAATGGCTGTTTGTGGGTTGACCCAGGCTATGACGAGGGTTGATTTTCTACCATCTGGATGAACAATAGCGATATTGTTCTAGACTCGCCACAGTTTTATTAAAAATGGATTTTTTCAGAAAACAGTAGTGGGAGTATGGTAGAACTGGAAGTGATTCCAGAACCACAAACGATTACTGAAGATTTGATAAGGAACCTAAAGATTCAATCTGGATTGACATTCCATTGGCCACTCCGCAGATATGGTGGGTAACTTCAGGCACCCGAGAGGTACTACGGTAGCCTCAAGGACGGTGACGGGGAAGTTCTTGTTTACCCACAATTACCAATGCTGTTGTTCCAGGCTGCGAGACCCGGCGGGAGGATGAGTATAGCGTCGTTCTGAACTCGCTTCAGAAGTGTACGTGTATATGACTCTGCCAGAGGGTTGTCGTAGTCAGTGGGAGCAGCGGAAGCATTGGTGGACAGGTTGCTTATGTCTATTTATAGACTAGAGCAGATGTAGCGGAGATAGATCATCTATTTCTGACGTGACAGTCATGGGTTTGACTTCATCAGAATAGGGGATGGATCTGTTGAGAAGGTAGTAGGGTGTGATATCCTGGTATTTGGATGATATACACAGAGTAGGAAAAGAAACTCCTACACTACGATCGGTTATACTTTGGTCGTCACACAGTGGTTTCTCCACAAAGGACTTGGACATTATATCAGACATACTGGTTACTAGATCTATGGTTTTAGATCTAGATTTGGGTGGTTTCTCAATCAGGGTACCTTGACAGCATTCTAAGAGTATTTAGAATGGACGACTCCTAGCACGGTAGTATACCTGCAGGTGATGGAGTCACCCTCTCCAAAGGTGTCTTACAGACTAAAGGGGAGAGGGACGTGCATGATTGGCAGATCACTTGCTTAGGCAATTGAGTCAATCATGAGATGTCAAGTACCACACCAGATGTTGTTCTTGCACTAGATGCAATAAGTTGACATTAATCCAATCCTGGAGAAACAGTCGGAAGCAGTTTTAGAACATAAGTGGATGTTCTAGGGATATGATAACGACAGCCTCATTCGGGAAACAGTTATCATTCCAGGCTTCCAAGGTGACATGGACGACAAGGAGGTTGTCAGAGTTATAGTTTTCCCTATGACGAGGGGCAGTATTTTGGACAGGTGATCCAAGGCAATACTGAGGGAGGCATGGCGCGCAGGATACTGATTAAGTTCAGTTGACGATACAGTCTAAGAAGTTTGGATTTGGAGTTCATTTATGAGCTATGTCCCATCAGACATCCAGGCACATTCTAAGACAGGTATTGCTCATTTCGGGAGATGGGTTTCTCCGCGAACTTGAGATATAGAGAGACATAGAAAGAAACAACAAAGCGGATCCACTCACTGAGGCTATTCCTCGAACACAATAGTTCCGCAAACGAGCTTTGTGAGACTGACTAGTAGAGGAGTTGGATGTTCGGTATCACACGGGCTGTGAGTATGCGACATCGCAATAATTAGCCTTGAGTGCAAGTGGGAGATTGTTGGAGATAGTGCCCTCAGAGTCAATTATTAGGTCACAGGTACGTGATTGTAATGATTGAGGGAGGACCTATCCCGGTAGGACAGTCTTACTCGAGATGATAGTATGCTATCTGGTTTACCTTTATCATCGTGTACTGATTTAGGTGACATGACACGTCGCTATTATACGTTGATAGAGCCCCTAGGATTCTTGCTTGACCACCAGCAGTATGAGGGCGATCATATAAGTGGGAGCTGGGGGTCTACAAGCATATCCTTAAAAGGTCCCTAGTCGTGGGAGTTTCGAGACCGGGCATCGATACTCCATTAGTAGACTAGTGTATACAGTCGAGACCCCGACGAGGGGCGGTGGCCGGTCTCACAAGCCACTGGTGTCAGTTGGATCACCTAAGATGTATACAGGTGCTCATTGGGTTATGAGTACACCGGACAGGACTCGCCGGGAACATGCTAGTTGGTCATATACCAGACGTCAGATGGCAGTTCCCTGGTGACATGTGTGCAGGTTAGTTCATCGACCTGGGGATCGTCATTTGTCTCGTGTGAGTTCCCACTGTACTTTGATTACTACCCTACCACGGCTCAAAGGAGTCGTGCAAACAGGTTTTAGTTGGGTACAGTCCCGAGCCACATGGAGGCAGTGAGCGTATCTTCAGGGGTTCGTCTCTCCCGGTATTGGGGGTGAGGTCGTGCTGTGTCTAGGAGAGCCATTACACAAAGTCCTTGGCCAAGGCAAGGAGATTTACTGGTAGGTATTCCAGTAGTATCTCAGGGTGTTCTGGGCTACACTCCGACACGACTTGTACCGCTTTTGGGGGTCTGACTTTTACCAACCCCCTAGGCCCGCCATGCGATACTCATAGACGAACGGACCGGACTGCACGGATATTGTCACTGACAGGCTCAGTAGGGTGTCAGGATGAGTTCGCTCATCGACGTCCCTTTTGGTCAATAGCTGGTGGCCCGTTACGTATTGGCTTATACCTCTGACGTGCTAGTGGTTAAATCCACAGCCATAGTATTGACGAGTCTTTAGAGTCCACCACACTTTCAGTTACTCAGCTTTCGGGCGAAACGCTGTAGAGGCCGTATGGAGATATGGCAGGGTCCCATCAGATACGTGCGGTATTGCACGGATCAGGATCGGACGGTTTGTACTTGTAGCCGTATAAGTATATGGCAGGGTTCGATCAGATACGTGCGGTATTGCACGGATCGGGATCGAACGGATATTACTAGCCGGCTTTGGTTTAAGCCGGTCCTAGTTTAGTACAGTGTAGATTTTGTCTCTTTGCATTTGTATCCGGACGGAATACAGATGCGGGTGTGTATGCACAGTATCGGGGTTTTCCTGTAATTTATTACGGGACCAGTTTTCTGGAGTTGCCAGTTTGCATTCCGTTCCGGCCGGTTTTCCTTTGTTCTTTTCCGGCCGGACTTTTCCGATGGAGGGGGGTATTTGCATTTGTGCAAATAACTTTTGTGGAGGGGGTTTCTTGTAAAAGATTGATTATGATAGCTTTCATTTCTTTTCAACCATGCTTTTGCTTTATGAGATTTGATTGTGATTAGATGAATGGGTATGGGTTGAATAGTAACAAGCATGGTTGATGTTTTCTTGTCCTTGGATGTGGTCACCATTCTTGTGCTCCTACACTCACCTCCCTCTTGCTTTCATATAGTTCTTTCCTCCACCTTATTCTTGACTTGAGGAATATGATAAGTTCTTAAAAAGAAAGGAGAGAAGAAGAAAAAGAAAGAGAGAAAGAAAAAGAATGAGAGAGTTCATCTATGTTATGGGAGGAATTCTTCATCTTCTTCTTCTTCTTGTTTCGGAAAAATGAAAGCACCATTTTTCCTAACCCCAATCCTCCATCATGGCAACAACAAACCCCAAAGTGAGACATCCACTCTACACTACACTTCCTACAGCATATCTTGAGCATGTCGAGTTGCCGGCTTCATGCGCGAGTTGCCTCGGTATTGAGGTGGGAGCCCGTAAAAGTACCCGGCTTCGTGGTGCCCTTTCCGACGAGGAGGAGATGGACGGAGATCCCGCGAGGAGATCGGAGTGGAGATGAAGACCGGAGGACTCGGATCAGTTGGTACAACATTTCCACACTCTTTACTGTTTGTTAGTTTAGCAATAATGGCAGATCCGGGTCAAAGTATACGATAGCGCCAAGTTAAAAAGTTTTATTCCGCAATTGGCGTCTGTAGACTGCCGGGGCGCTAACGTAGACTTACAGTAACATACGCATTATCGATAATGGTGTAGGTGTACTACCACAGGTATATGTAATGCAATGAGAATGACATGAATCTAGCATAAGGCACATCGTGCACGAAATGCTAACAGGTATACGTATCTACAATATATCCGAGTCGGTGACTCTATCAATCGGCATCCAGCCTCACAACATCACGTACGGTATAATCCATCGTACGATATCCTCTAGTCAAGGGTATGGATCAATCATCAAATAAAACTCATCACGTACGGTATCCATCGTACGACGGCATTAAACCATTAGAGATCCTATCAACCTATATGACAATGAGGATACGGACCTAACGTCTTGTACGGGATATCACTCATGATTCACAACATAATATATATCAATATACCTATAAACCAGGTCACACCCGTATCAAACTCATATCATGGGACCGACAAAGGTATCAATTATCTCATATCGACTCGCATACACATAACGACATATCAATCAAGTCATCATATCTCATCGTATACTCTTTTCATCACATCAAGTCATCTTACATATACATTCTATCTTATAAATCTCATATCATGCTACCCTAAATCTCATACTTATTCTCATGCACTACCTATATATATATCGTGATTCACGTTTACATTTCACATCCTTATATATATCTTCGAGACATGCTTATCAATCATATCATTTCATACTAAACCTTTAATCACATCCGTGGGTTCCTAGTATAAATTTCTCTGACCCTATTCTTAAATTTCTAACATGATTTCCTTCACCTTGGTCTATATATATATATATATAAATCGATTTCCATCAAAATTTGCAGGGTGCTATACGCCATCCACCCGACTTCCCCCATAGATATAAATCTACTCACCTTGATCCTTACTTGCCGAAGTCGATGACGCCATGCTCCGTCGTCTCGGGATCCACACGAAGGTACCTACAATAAATACACAATCGCAAATGCTATTAACATCAAGTCCGGAAAACCAATACGGCACACGGTGCGCTCATAGATTAAAACCTATAGCCTACGAATGCAAAAACCACCAAGCAACCCTCGTCGTTGACGTACAAACATCAAACGACCCAATACAATATCAAATACCAAAACACGAATTCATAAATCACAAATTCCATATTCAATAACCTAGAAAATGGTTCCAGATTTCATCTCAGGTAAAATGGGACAAAACTAGCAGTACAGTGGGGTTGTATAGGGGTAAGTGAGCTACAGACCAAACCTAAACACAATTGCCCATACAGAGGCCGGCCACACTACCCTAAAAACTGCCCTGCTCGGCCAAGGATGCTCCGTTGGTGTCCGTCTTCTCAGGGTGGTCTCCTAGTGTCTTAAATAGGTCTCTGGAGTGGCTAGTTTTTCTCAGAAACTTCCCAGGTTGCTCCAGATTCCCTGTAGGCCACTAAAATGTGACAAAACCGACATGAGGAATTTCCTAAGTCCGTATTTTGGTTTCTATACTCATTTCCAGGTCTTGAAATCAATCCTTATGGTCTTAAACCACTCACTACACCTCATGATTCCACACAAACACCCAAACCCTTCTCTTGAATTTTCCAAACATCATATACCCTAACCAAATCACAATCTAAACTAAACTAGGGTGCAAGAAACTAAAACTAAACTAAATGAAAGAAGGTATACCTCATTTGGGCAACTCAAGAAAAATCCTAGCTTCCCAAAGTCTTCAAAATCCAATTTTAATTGGTCCAAAGTGTTGGGGGGATTAACTTTAATGAAGAGGGTGTGAGGTTTTGGTGAAGAAATGGAGATGATTCTTGGAGGTGGAGGTGGAGGGAGATGAGGAGGAAGAAGATGAAAGAAACAAAAAGAGGAGGAAATGAATGGCTGCCCTCTCTCTCTATTTCTTATGCTCACCCCTTCTCAACTCATTTCTCACTCTCTCTCTCTCTCTCTCCAATAATTGTCTTTTTAACCATTTTCTCTTTTAAAGTCAAATATCAATAAAATAACACATACTAACGAAACAACATGCAACAAAATACAACATGTCATGTGCACCAACCATGGAAAAATGGAGAAACACGGATTTGGGTTAATCGCGATTAGTAGTGCACTAATCAATTTTTATTCAAACAGAATATAATTAATTATAAAAATGCCAAATCCGATAAATATATTTGTAAATGAATAAATCATTTATTCTCCAATTATTTCATAATTATTGCTATATATTTATACCATTTTATGAAAACCACAATTTCGCAAATCGTGCAGTTTTCGCGAAATATATTATATTAATATTAAATTCCACTCTGAAATGTTACAATCTTCCCCCTTTAAATAAATTCGGTCCCCGAATTTAAATTTAAACCCCTAAAAACTAAAACATTTCAATAATCAGCTCAAATCAACGGAGCTCCGAAATCACGGAAGATACAGAAATACCACAGCGCATCATGTGCGCCTGAAAACGAGTATGAAACTCAAAATCGAACCCCGTCAAGCGTCACGCAAATCATTGGATTTGCACGCATATGATCAAATTTACAAAGGAGATACAAATCTCGAAATCAACTACTGAAATCCAATACGCACCAGTCAAATACTATAATATGTGTGTAGTATGCATCCTTGGAATAACTTTTAAAAACTGAATAAAACACATGCAAAATCTTTTCTGAATCACCGTGTGATGTGTAACTTACGGCACAAGTGACGGACGCTCATTTGTAAAGTAATAAATATACGTTCATATAGGTTTTGCTAAAATATATGTTACGCCCTTTTAAAATATCCCAAAAGGTTTTCCTTTGTAAACGTTCGTGTCGCTCACGGACACGTAGGAAATAGCGAGACTATATCTCCTTTTCGAAAACCTCTTGGTAAACTTTTTATGCATGCAAGGTACTCGGGTACTGTCCTCAAGTCAGTCCTATTCGACTACTACACGTATAGTGCCCATCATGAAAACAAAACGCTCAAGAGCAAAATCAGCCCCAAAAGGCGTATCCAACAATCACATGTGTCTGGAGCGCACGGAAATCAAATCAAAATACAAGTGCCGCAATATGCAAAAAAGCAAAACTAAGTGCAACGGGTGTGCAGTAAAGCATATGTCTAGTGCAACGGGTATGCACGACAACAACATCTAGTGCATCTATTGTGCATGAAAATCTCAATCCAGTACAACTAACATGCACGAATGAAAATCCCAGTCGAGTGTATCCGGTGTGCACAAAATCACATCTCATATCATGACCAACGGGTGTGCAATGGCTGTGAGCAACGGGTGTGCACGACAACAACATCCAGTGCATCTCATATCCAGTGTAATGGGTGTGCACGACAACAACATCTAGTCCATCTCAGGCCGCCGGAAAATCCCTATCAGCCGCAAATTGCGGCCTGCTCTACTCCGACAGCCCCGATCTCCTTTCTCCTCTGTAAGATTTCCTCTCTTCTTGTTCAATTTCCACGCAGAATTTCAGATCTGAATTGGTAGCTTTTGATTGTGAGAAGAACTTCTTTTAGATTTTCTCCGACGCAACTTATGGACAGTATTTCTACGATGAAATCTGTCAAAGTGGGTGGGATTTTTTAATTTACAGAGGCAATGATTTTTTTGCTGTGAGGGAATTGGTAGATGATTTTTACGAAGCATTAAGACATGGCAAATCGGAATCAGGCTTCGCAGAATTTTTCTTCCAGGGACGACGTAGGATTTTTCAGCCCCAAACCATCTCTAGGGTTACAAGTATCCCCATGAGACCCGGAAATCAACAACCGCGAGAATTGGCGGTTTACAGATCATTGTTGGGGGATTTTGTGGAATTAAAAGATAAGGGGCTGAATCCAGCCCAGATGTACAGAAACGTGCTTGCGGTTTGCCGATGGGCAAACCGCAACATCATGGGAAAGAGCTGTGTTTCTTCCTTTCTGGCTGGTGTGGGACATATTGTGCACTACTTGATGGAAAAAGAGCAGTATTTCTATGTTGTAACACAGTTGTTCAGCACAATAATGGAGGGGTGGCCCAGAAGAAACCCCTGCTGCCGGTGCTAGTATCCCAACTTGCGAAGTACTACATGGATGTGATTGAGTTTGATGGGTATGCGACCGTTTATGCAAATTGGCCGGTCGAAATAAAGAGAATTTCACAAGGATACACCGGCGGCCACTATGAGCAGAAAAACTGGACAAGGGAGGAACCAAGCGAACATCCGGGTCCCAAAAGCTCGACAGAGGCACTTTTGAATGAGCCAGAACCAGACAACGAGAAAGACTTGCAGCGCCTGACATTTAGGAGAATTCGCCACATGCTCAAGAAACAACAGAAAATGCAGGAGCAGCTAGACAGGATTGAAGCGGCTCAATAGGCATCGCATGACGACGCTAGCGGAAGCAAGAAGGGCAAGGGAAAAGCAAGAGGACATTGAGGACAATGCAAGTTTCCAGTGGGTGATAGCATACAGTTTGCATTTGCATATTTCCTGCATTTCAGCATTTACTTATTGTATTTTTGTTTTCTTTTGCATGTAGGTGCATTTCATATCTGCTTTTGTACCGCATTGTATAAAAATTGAAAAATTTATAAAAATTGAAAAAATTCCTGAAAATTATATAAACTTTGTCAGGTTGGCTAGCAGGGGAACGTTGATTCAAAATCTGACGGTTAAATTGATAAGGTAGACATAACTAAATTCTTGCTATGAGATTGACAACCTGAAAAATAACCCGCCTGTGCGTTTAACCTTAGCTGATACACGTCATTTATATCACTTACACGTGTCTTATATTTAATGAATGTCTGACATGTTTGTAAAAACTTTTAAATTGTTAAATATCCATAGGATCAAACAGGTTTGGCTGAGTTAAGTAATATCAAGGATAATTCATACAGTGAAGTAGGTATGAAGAATTTTATAGAAGCTTTTACCGAAGCTATAACTCCGAAAAATAACCCATCTGGAACCTTGTGGAGTAATTACACACCTTATCACATGTAACGTCTTCTGGTTTTAAAAGAAAACGCTGGCTATATCTCTGTTCTACTAAAGTGCTAAAAATTTAAAATAAAATGAGTCTTTTTGTTTTTTGGTCTTGTTAACTTGGGTAATTAAGTCATTGGGGTGTCTCCACACCTAATGCCCTAAAACCATCTGGTTTGGGAGTTATTGACCCAAAACTCGCTAAGTTTCCAATCACCAGATAAAACAAGCTAAGCAAGTGTCCTCTCCGTGTTAAAAGTCCTTATGTTTCTTTGTGGGTGAATAATCTTGGCGGTGACAAATTTTCTAGTAAAACAGTTTTTTCACGGAGATATGGAGGTTTGTATTTATTAAGGCGTTTTTGCACGATATTGAAGGATGTGTATGAACATAAACAGGTGAAAGATAGGAGTGAACAATAAGACTGAGGTTCTCTGTTAAAATCGATATATATTCTGACTTGAACCCTAACTGGAGAATAAAACTTGAGAAAATCATAACTCTTTTCAAACTTGTGTGATCCTTTAAAGGATTACCTTGGTCTGTAACTTTTGACATGATGACCCTAATCAAGTTCTTAAAAACATGACGACACTACCGCACTATCACGAAAAGACGCATATTAGCTTGTTAAACAAATTGCGAGGAGTGAAAAATAGGGTTTAATTTTTCTAACTTGGGTGATAGAAGTTCTAGCTTTGATACTTAACCTTAAGATTTGAATCAACTGTTTTCTAGCAAAACTAACTTGACTTGATTTTGTGGGTACAATCCGCTGAAAACCCTCAGGAGACAACACTCCTCCTACAAGGGACACCTAGAGGTTTAACGGCTTGTTGCACGTGCTCTGTGCAATCGCGTTCCCTGCGAAAGTGAGGCTAGGAATTTTTGTTTTGCTCGGGACGAGCAAAAGATAAGTTTGGGGGTATTTATTCAGCACAATTTATTACATTTTAATACCGCCCATTTTATATCATTTTGTCAATAAACAGTGCTATTTAATCTATGTCTGCTCATTTATACAGAGTACAGGTATGCAAACAGAAACATGGGTTTTTTACGCGACATGCACAAAAAGACGGATTTTTAGCTGAAACTTCAAACAAGACGGAATAAAGATCCAGAATTGAAATGAGTTTGCAACATATACATGTGTGTGTACAAAGTTTAAGTGTGAAATGGTCCAACACATACTTGTGTGAACATTTGTGAAGATGCATGAACCTTGGGAGCTGGTTTGGTACAATAATGATGAGTGGTGCAAGTGGTAAATAAGTGATTGACATATGATTTGAAGTGTGAATACACACTCACCCACTTCACCCCTTCTCTGAGATTTAGCTCCAGAATTCACACATGTGCTTCATAAAAAAAAATTGCAAATACCATGAGATAGCCATGAGACCAGATGAGTACTGAAGCTTGGTGGCCCCAGAATCAACTTCTTGGCCGCAATTTTATTCAGTTTGGCCGCAAATTGTGGCCAAGTGGGCTCCAATTTGGCTCGTTCAAATTTTTTGGGTCCCTGGTGGTCATGTTAGTCTATTGTCACCTGCAACTTTTGTTTTTGATTTCTCTATAAATAGCAGATCCAGACATGAGGCCAAGGAAGAACTTTTTGCATACTTGTAAACTCTTGTTAAAATTCTTGTAGCTCTTGAAATTGTGTTGAGTTCTTTGCCTTCCTCTGGTCTTGCTACCTCTCTTTTTGAGCTTGCAAGATTAGATTTTGGTAGTTGAACTCATTTACATGTATTTTGAACCATTGCAATAAATCTTCATTATATTCAAATTTGATTCTTGTATCTCTTTTTCTTATTTTGTCATTTCTTTTCATTATTCAGTTGTGTTATTGCTTTGATGATGTGTGAGTAGTTATTCTTGGGCTATGGTGAGGTAGGATGTGGAATGACTTTACTTCCAAACCCTCCCTTTTGATTCTTGCACTTTTTCACTTCTTTTCTTAATATCGCAAGTTTATTATGTTTTGCTTGATAGGATATATCGTTTTCAATGGTTGCAAATCAACCTTTAACATATATCTTATCCTTTCTTTACATTTTATCGTTGCTATGTTAAGATTTGAAGTAGACGTGAATACGGAATTAGGTTACGTGTCGCAACTAGCTAGATAGGATATATAGCATTCTTTCATATATTCTATAATTGCCATTTCACTTAACTAATTCTATATCCACTCCATTCTCAATCTCATTCTTGTTAGTTTCTGTTTTTCTAAGCTTGATATCGTATTTCATCCCGGTACACGTTTTGGATAAATACGACATACTTTCGCTATTCAAATGGAAACTAAAAGAAATGAATCTTGAATCAAAATGGAGTGTTAGGGGTAAATGTCATATTTCACTCTTACTGAACCTTAGCCTAAGTTTTCGTATCCCAAAACCTTGTTTCTTTCAGGTATTACACTAAAACGTGACAAAACACCATTTTCCAACTTAGTGATCCATAACTCAATTTGATGTCGTAATATCCACTCCTTGTGGTTCGACCCGTGCTTGCCGGCTTGCTTCAACGCACCGTGCACTTGCGATATTTTTAAACTCGATACTCATGTCGTGCACTATTTTTCCGAAAAAAACCGACATATCCAATATTGACCTTATTCTCCAAAAGCACGTCACCGTGGGTTTCGAACAAGTTTTTGGAGCCATTGCCGGGGAGTGGGAACACGATGAAGATTGTTTTAAGTTATCTCTGTATATACTTTGTATAAAACAAACAAAATAAAAACACCAAAAACACCTCAAATATCCGACTTTTTGCTCTCTGTGTTTTCTGTTCTGCTGTTGATATTATTGTTATAAAAATATTTTTCATACAGAAAGGGTATATGAACAGAAATAGAAGAAGACACAGAGAAATTGGAGCAATAAAACCAAGATCTGGCCGCAAATTTATCCATATTGGCCGCAATTTGCGGCCTAACCCTGGCAATTTGCCCCAAATTTTCTGTCACTTCCCTAGTTTTCTGTTATTAGTCCATATTTATCTACAAAATTGTTTAATTATATATCTACAGAAGTTTGGCCATAAATATCGTATTATGCACTAAATATCGTATTTTTTCTCAAATTCCAGACTGCAACGGAAATACGAACTACGATCGTGCGGAGCTGAGAATAGAATTCTTGAGAAAGGCGCTACGAAGTTAACAGTGCCAAAGATCCGGGTAGATCGACCCATACAAGCGAACACTCAAGTAATCACGGCTCAAGTCAACGGGAGTTTCTAAACTCAAAAATTCATGGTACGCATTTTTCCTAACCCCTTCTCCTCAAACCTGATGCTCCAATACTTCAATTTTGTGCAGGATTTCTTTCGCAAACTCCGCTGCACTAGTGCTAAAAGAAATTAACCGTATTTTTTTCAAGCGCGCCGCTTATAACATAAAAAACGATTGATTGATGATTTGAACAACTTTTATTGTTTGCGCATTGCATGAATTTAATACGGACTTAAGGGCAAAGAACCCCAACAAGATACGGCAAGGGATTTCATCACCCTTCTCCGTGGCCCACAAACCACAAAGAACGAGCATTTTCACACCCTCATTAACTTTAAAAGAAATTAGACTTTCAACCTCTAAGGACTTCGCGCTCACTAGGGTAAGTTGAGTGTATTTCGAACACCGCCCATCGGTACATTATTCCTGAAGTGTCTAGGAATGTGTGAAAGGTGCAACCGCCGAAAGAGAGAAGGTTATTTTAATTAAGTAACCTCGCGAAAGCAAGGGAAAACCTCCCTTCCTCTCTGCACTTACCTTGCTTCTCGATCAGTCTATCTTGGGCCCGTTTCGCAGTACATTTTTACTTCAAAAGGCAAGTTTTTTTTTAGCAGGTCTAGTTGACCTAGGTAACCCTAGACTGATTAGGTGTGTGCAGTGTGTCTTGTTTGTAATCTTGTTGTACCTTTTGTGTGATATTTGTGGTTGTGAATATTTTAGTTGAAAAACGTTTTTGTTTTCCATTTTCTCAGTCTTTTCCACCACTTCCGGATAGTGTATGTCAGCTTGGACTAGAGATTCACAATCTCGATTAGTCCGGTTTATGCCTATATCCTTCGACTCTTCTTCACCTTCTGATTCCACGGACCCTTCCGAGACATTCTTACCTTCTGGCTCATCGGAGCCGTCCGATTCTACACCTTCACTTTCTTCTCCTACACCACCAACAATAACGGGGCAAACAATCGTTGAGCAACAGGAGGCGGCATTACAGGATAGATGTTACCCACACCGTTCATCCTTTCCTTCATGCATAGTGTTGTCCACCATTGCGGCAAACAACTATGAGATCAAACCGCAATTCATACCACTACTCCCCAAATTCCACGGACTCGAGTCCAAAGATGCTTACCTGTTAATCAGTGAATTTGAAGGAGTATGTGCGATGATGAAGATTCACGGAGTGAGAGAGGATGTCGTTAAGCTCAAATTCATTCCCTTTACACTTAAGGATGATGCGAAAAGCTGGTTAAATAGTTTACCAGCTAGATCGATCACGACATGGGATAGCATTGTAAAGGTTTTTCTTAAAAAAATTTACCATATTCATAAAACCGTACGAATTCGCAATGAACTCCACAATTTTAAAGAAAAAAAGTGTGAAATTTTTTGGAAATGCTTAGAAAGATTTAAAGACATCTTAATCAAATGTCCCCATCACGGGTTAGAACAGTGGTGGCTATGTCAGATTGTCTATGAAGGGTTAGATTCCAGTTCGCGCATGACGTTAGAATCCATGTGTCAGTCTAAATTCCTGAGCTATGGTGCTAAGGACGCATGGAACTTTTTGGAAGAACTGGTTGACAAAACCATCCAGTGGGAGAGTGTGAGTGAGAAACCATCAGTGACGAGGAGTGGTGTACACATTGTTGACACCTCTATAGCTGCCGAAGCAAAAATCGCCGCTCTTGTACGGCGAATGGAAGCTTTAGAGGGAAAAAATTCACCGCTACCGGTCAATCAAATTTCTCCGACTTTGTGCGCTAACTGTCAGCATCCTAGCCACATAACGGAAGAATGTCCGTTTCTCGTTGGGTCCCACGGACCTAAAAATGTTAATGCGCTGTATCAGAACCAGCGTCCCAGGAACGACCATTTTGCACCGACGTACAACCCTAGGTGGAAGAATCATCCCAATTTTGCTTGGAATTAGGCCCCTTTTCAAAACAACAATTCAAACCCGCCTTTCCAACAATTTCAAAATTCAACTTTTCAAAACCAAAAATTGGGATATTCAACTAACCAGCCCCAGCAACACCAACGGCCGAATCTGCACAACCCAACCTTTACACCCCCTGGGTTCGCCCAAGACGACAAGAGGGTGACATCCATCGAAAAATGGTTTGAAGCTTTGATTAAAACTTCTGCGCAGACTTCATCTAGTCTGGCTACTTTTATGCAAACATCTGGTCAGTTGCATAGTGCTAACTCTCAAGTGATACCCAGATTAGAAATCCAAATCAGTCAACTGGCTGCAGCAGTTAATGAACGTGAGAAGGGAACATTTCCCTCTCAACCCGTGATGAACCCAAGAGAGCAGAGAAACAACAACGCTCATGTTGTTCAGACGAACAATATTGAGAATGCGAATGCCGTCACCGTTCTCAGATCAGGACGAACATTTGACAAAAAAGTTGTCAACCCCAGCGACTCATCCAAGCGTGCGGTTGTCAGTTTACGAGCACGTAGTTCATCTTCTGCTCATCGTCATCTTCATCACCTTCTTCTTCCCCTCCTCCTCCTGCTTCTTCTTCGTCGTCTACTGCACATCCTTCAAGGCAGCTTGAGAATGCGCCACACGACAACACTGATGATCTAGCAAGAACATTCCCGTCTTCTGCACCTATTACATCTGCAGCTGCTCCAAACTCAGTGTTTGGACCTAAGGCTCCTATCCTAATGGGTTGAAATCAAAGAAGCCTTCTGCAAACATGGAAAAGGTGTTAGAGGTTTTTAAACGCTGTGAGGTCAACATTCATTTGTTGGACGTCGTCCAACAAGTTCCGGCATACGCAAAATTTCTGAAAGACTTGTGCACCCAAAAATGATGCACAAACATCCCCAAAACCTTCTTCTTGGCCGCCACTCTGAGCGATGTTTTGTCCAAGTCCATTCCTGGGAAATATAAGGACCCAGGCTGTCCTACTATTTCTTGCACCATTGGGGACAAACAAATTAACCGGGCCTTGTTAAACTTAGGGGTAAGTGTGAACCTCTTCCCCTACTCAGTTTACAAACAACTGGGATTGGGAGAACTCAAGCCGACCAGAGTGACTCTGCAACTGGCAGATCGTTCAACAAAAGTACCGTGGGGAGAAATTGATGATGTTCTAATCAAGGTCGAGGAATTCATATTCCCCATAGACTTCATTTTGTTGGAGACTGAGCCCGTCACCAATCCCAGCTGTCAAATTCCAGTCATACTGGGACAGCTTTTCCTAGCCACATCCAACGCGTTGATAAACTGTCGTAATGGGTCCATGAAACTTTCTTTTGGGAACATGACAGTGGACCTCAACATTTTCACGCTAGGAAACTAGGCGAGTGAGAAACACGATGATACTTTTGAAATCAACGCTGTATACGATATGTCTGAGGAGGGGACATTTGACTTCAAAAATGAGTGTCTGGACAAGACTTGAAGAACTTTTTTCTGAGGAGCTTCTTTTTTTGGAGAAGCTAAATCCTGAACAAGCGTCCTATGCACATTGGGGGCCCTAATTTGAACCTCTTCGCAACGAACCGGCCCCTGAAGTGCGACCATCTGTGGAGGAGCCACCGAAACTTGACCTCAAAGTTCTTCCTGACCACCTCAAGTATGCGTACTTGGGAAATGATGAAACGCTTCTAGTAATAATTACAACCGACCTTGCGCCTGAGCAAGAGTCGGCCCTCATGGATGTTCTGAGAAAGAACATGGAAGCGATTGGGTGGTCAATGGCTGATATCAAGGGAATCAGCCCTGCTATATGCCAGCACAGAATCCATATGACTGATGATTCCAAACCCTTCAAGGATCTTCAACGCCGGCTTAACCCGGTAATGTAAGAAGCGGTAAGGAATGAAATGCTGAAGTGCCTGGACAATGGTTTCATCTATCCCATATCTGATAGCCAATGGGTAAGCCCCATTCACATGGTACCAAAGAAATCGGGACTCACAGTTGTCACGAATGAAGCAAATGAGCTAATCCCAACCCGCACACAAACGGGATGGAGAGTCTGTATTGCTTACAGAAAGCTCAACGCAGCAACTCGCAAGGATCATTTCCCGCTGCCCTTCATTGATCAAATGCTTGAACGCCTAGCCGGACACGCCTACTATTGCTTCTTAGATGGGTATTCCGGCTATAATCAGATCCCGATTGATCCAGAGGATCAGGACAAAACAACCTTCACTTGTCTTTTTGGTACCTTCGCCTACCGCCGCATGACCTTTAGGCTGTGCAATGCACCCGCAACATTTCAGCGGTGCATGATAAGCATCTTCTCTGATATGGTAGAGCGATTTTTAGAGGTTTTCATGGATGATTTCTCTATCTTTGGAGATTCATTTTCTAAGTGTTTGAAGCATCTAGAGCTAGTAATGCTACGATGTAGAGAAAAGCACCTCACACTCAACTGGGAGAAGTGTCATTTTATGGTCAAACACGGCATCGTGTTAGGCCATATCGTTTCTGAAAAAGGTATTGAAGTCGATAAGGAAAAAATCGACGTTATTTCAAGCCTCCTACCTCCACGGACTGTCCGTGACATTAGGGCATTCTGAGACCACGCCGGGTTTTACAGGCGTTTCATCAAGGATTTTAGCGAACTCGCTAGACCCTTGACTTCTTTGCTAGCCAAAGAAACACCCTTTGATTTCAACTCTAAGTGCCTTCATGTGTTTAAGCTTCTGAAGTCGGAACTCACTTCTGCTCTGATTTTAAGTGCACCAGACCGGAGCGAACCCTTTGAGCTAATGTGCGACGCTTCTGACTTTGCGATAGGTGTTGTCTGAGGACAGCGATTTGAAAAGAAGCCGCATGTTATCCATTACGTGAGCAGGACGTTGAATGACGCACAGCTAAATTACACCACCACTGAAAAAGAACTCTTAGCTGTTGTGTTCGCTCTTGAGAAATTCCGTCCTTACTTGATCGGAACCCACGTCACTATTTACACAGATCATTCTACGCTTAAGCACCTCTTTGCAAAAAAGGATGCCAAGGCCAGACTGATACATTGGATTCTCGTTTTCCAGGAATTTGACTTAACAATCAAAGATAAGAAGGGAACCGATAATGTTGTGGCCGATCATTTGTCTCGCTTGCCAAATGCACCAATCGAGGAAATTCCAATAAATGAACAGTTCCCTGATGAACAACTTCTCTCCGTATCAATCGAACCCTGGTTCGCTGATATCGTGAACTTTTTAGCCACTGGGGAAACACCAACTTTTTGGTCGAATCAGGACAGGTCTAAATTTCTTTTCCAGGTCAAATTCTTTTACTGGGATGAACCATACTTGTTCAAATACTGTCCTGATCAGATTATTAGGCGGTGCATCTCCAACACTGAGACAAGAAGTGTTCTGTCCTTCTTCCATGACCATGCTTTTAGGGGCCATTTTGGACCCAGAAAGACGGCTGAAAAGGTTTTGCAAAGCGGCTTCTACTGGCCGACGCTTTTCAAAGATGCATTTGAATATTGCAAGACCTGCAGCCGCTGCCAGCACATGGGGAAAATTGGTAAGCGAAATCAAATGCCACTACAATCCATTCTGATTGTAGAAATTTTTGATGTCTGGGGCATAGATTTCATGGGGCCCTTCCCAAACTCTTTTGGGAATTTGTACATATTGCTGGCTGTGGACTATGTGTCCAAATGGGTGGAGGCTGTCCCCTGTCGAACCGACGACAACAAGGTTGTCGTAAAATTCTTAAAAGAAAATATTTTTTCTCGGTTCGGTATGCCTCGCACCATTATTAGTGATAATGGAACAGACTTCTGCAACCGATCGTTTGAATCACTAATGAAAAAGTACTCCATCAGCCACTAATTTTCAACGCCCTATCATCCTCAAACTTGTGGCCAGGTTGAAGTTTCAAATAGACAAATTAAACAGATTTTGGGAAAGACTGTCAACCAAAACCGCAAAGATTGGTCATTGAAGTTAAATGAAGCACTGTGGGCATTTCGGACCACTTTCAAGACAAATCTGGGTATGTCCCCATACCGACTCATCTTTGGGAAAGCGTGTCATTTGCCTGTCGAATTGGAGCACCACACTTTTTGGGCAATTAAACAGCTCAATATCGACTTAGAAAAGGCAGGCGAAGCGCGAAAACTTTAATTGAACGAACTTGACGAGATACGCAATGATGCGTATGAGAATGCCAAACTGTACAAGGAAAAGACGAAAGTCTTTCATGACAAGGCAATTCTCAGGAAAACGTTCACCGTGGGGCAAAAGGTTCTACTCTATGACTCCCGACTTCATTTGTTTCCTGGGAAGTTGAAATCACGATGGACAGGCCTATTTTTTGTGCGCACCGTTTTTCCGCACGGTGCTGTCGAAATTGAAGATCAGCAATCAGGCAATACGTTCAAAGTCAATGGCCAATGGCTAAAACCATTTTTAGAATTGCCCGCGGAAACGGGGGAGCTCAGGTTTTTACATGATCCACGTTACATCGATTAAAACACGCCCCCATGTTGTTTTCCTGTATATACTTTTTTTTGGAGCTTTTGTAATTATTGGTTTTCTTTTACTATATCTTTTTATAAAGGGGTGTCTTTGTAAATGACCCTTTATAACTTGTCCCAACTCAACCCGAGACTCCACTTCAGTTTTTCCCAAAACCCTGAAATTTTCTCCTCACAAGAAACCCGACCTCAAAACATCAGCCCCAGATCTCCATCTCAGGCTGCCGGAAAATCCCAATCAGCCGCAAATTGCGGCCTGCTCTACTCCGACAGCCCCGATCTCCTCTCTCCTCTGTAAGATTTCCTCTCTTCTTGTTCAATTTCTACGCAGAATTTCAGATCTGAAATGGTAGCTTTTGATTGTGAGAAGAACTTCTTTGAGATTTTCTCCGACGCAACTTATGGACAGTATTTCTACGATGAAATCTATCAAAGAGGGTGGGATTTTTTAATTTACAGAGGCAATGATTTTTTTGCTGTGAGGGAATTGGTAGATGATTTTTATGAAGCATTAAGACATGGCAAATCGGAATCAGGCTTCATAGAATTTTTCTTCCTAGGGCGACGTAGGATTTTTCAGCCCCAAACCATCTCTAGGCTTACAAGTATCCCCATGAGACCCGGAAATCAACAACCGCGAGAATTAGCTGTCTACAAATCATTGTTGGGGGATTTTATGGAATTAAAAGATAAGGGGCTGAATCCAGCCCAGATGTACAGAAACGTGCTTGCGGTTTGCCGATGGGCAAACCGCAACATCAGGGGAAAGAGCCATGTTTCTTCCTTTCCGGCTGGTGTGGGACATATTGTGCACTGCTTGATGGAAAAAGAGAAGTATTTCTATGTTGTAACACAGTTGTTCAGCACAATCATGGAGGGGGTGACCCAGAAGAAACCCCTGCTGCCGGTGCTAGTAACCCAACTTGCAAAGTACTACATGGATGTGATTAAGTTTGATGGGTATGCGACTGTTTATGCAAATTGGCCGTGCGAAATAGAGAGAATTTCAAAAGGATACACCGGCAGCCACTATGAGCAGAAAAACTGGACAAGGGAGGATCCAAGCGAAAATCCAGGTCCCGAAAGCTCGACAGAGGCACTTTTGAATGAGCCAGAACAAGACAACAAGAAAGACTTGCAGCGCCTGACATTTAGGAGTATTCGCCACATGCTCAAGAAACAACAGAAAATGCAGGAGCAGCTAGACAGGATTGAAGCGGCTCAACAGGTATCGCATGACGACTCTAGCGGAAGCAAGAAGGGTAAGGGAAAAGCAAGAAGACATTGAGGACAATGCAAGTTTCAAGTTGTGGGTGATAGCATATATTTTGCATTTGCATATTTCTTGCATTTCAGCATTTACTTATTGTATTTTTCTTTTGTTTTGCATGTAGTTGCATTTCATATCTACTTTTGTACTGCATTGTTTAAAAATTGAAAAAAATTAAAAAATTTATAAAAATTGAAAAAATTCCTGAAAATTATAAAAACTTTGTCAGGTTGGCTAGCAGGGGAACGTTGATTCAAAATCTGACGGTTAAATTGATAAAGTAGAAATAACTAAATTCTTGCTATGAGATTGACAACCTGAAAAATAACCAGCCTGTGCGTTTAACCTTAGCTGATACACGTCTTTTATATCACTTACACGTGTCGTATATTTAATGAATGTCTGACATGTCTATAAAAACTTTTAAATTGTTAAACATCCTTAGGATCAAACAGGTTTGGCTGAGTTAAGTAATATCAAGGATAATTCATACAGTGAAGTAGATATGAAGAATTTTATAGAAGCTTTTACAGAAGCCATAAGTTCGAAAAATAACCCATCTGGAACCTTGTGGAGTAATTACACACCTTATCACAGGTAACGTCTTCTAGTTTTAAAAGAAAAAGCTGGCTATATCTCCGTTTTACTAAAGTGCTAAAAATTTAAAATAAAACGAGTCTTTTTGTTTTGTGGTCTTGGTAACTTGGGTAATTAAGTCCTTGGGGTGTCTCCACACCTAATGCCCTAAAACCATCTGGTCTCGGAGTCATTGACCCAAAACTCGCTAAGTTTCCAATTTCCTGATTAAACAAGCTAAGCAAGTGTCCTCTCCGAGTTAAAAGTCTTTATAGTTCTTTGTGGAAGAATAATCTTGGCGGTGACAAATTTTCTAGTAAAACAGTTTTATCGCGGAGATATAAAGGTTTGTATTTATTAAGGCGTTTTTGCACGATATTGAAGGATGTGTATAAACATAAACAGGTAAAAGATAGGAGTGAACAATAAGACTGAGGTTCTCTGTTAAAATCGATATATATTCTGACTTGAAGCCTAACTGGAGAATAAAACTTAAGAAAATCTTAACTCTTTCAAACTTGTGTGATCCATTAGAAGTTTACCTTGGTCTGCAAATTTTGACATGATGACCCTATTCAAGTTCTTAAAAACATGACGAAACTACCGCACTATCACGAAAAGACGCATATTAGCTTGTTAAACAAATTGTGAGGAGTGAAAAATAGGGTTTAATGTTTCTAGCTTGGGTGATAGAAGTTCTAGCTTTGATACTTAACCTTAAGATTTGAATCAACTGTTTTCTAGCAAAACTAACTTGACTTGATTTTGTGGGTGCAATCCGCTGAAAACTCTCAGGAGATAACACTCCTCCTATAAGGGACACCTAGAGGTTTAACGGCTTGTTGCATGTGCTCAGTGCAATCACGTTCCGTGCGAAAGTGAGGCTAGGAATTTTTGTTTTGCTCGAGACGAGCAAAAGATAAGTTTGGGGGTATTAGTTCGGCGTAATTTATTACATTTTAATACCGCCCATTTTATATCATTTTGTCAATAAACAGTGCTATTTAATCCATGTCTTCTCATTTATACAGAGTACAGGTGCGCAAACAGAAACATGGGTTTTTTTACGCGACATGCACAAAAAGACGGATTTTTAGCTGAAACTGCAAACAAGACGGAATACAAATCCAGAATTGAAATGAGTTTGCAATATATACATGTTTGTGTACAAAGTTTAAGTGTGAAATGGTCCAACACATACTTGTGTGAATATTTGTGAAGATGCATGAACCTTGGGAGCTGTTTTGGTACAATAATGATGAGTGGTGCATGTGGTAAACAAGTGATTGACATATGATTTGAAGTGTGAACACACACTCACCCACTTCACCCCTTCTCTGAGATTTAGCTCCAGAATTCACACATTTGCTTCATAAAATAAATTGCAAATACCATGAGATACCCATGAGACCAGATGACTACTGAAGCTTGGTGGGCCCCAGAATCAACTTCTTGACTGCAATTTTATTCAGTTTGGCCACAAATTGCGGCCAAGTGGGCTCCAATTTGGCTCGTTCAAATTTTTTGGGTCCCTGGTGGTCATGTTAGTCTATTGTCACCTGCAACTTTTATTTTTGGTTTCTCTATAAATAGCAGATCCAGACATGAGGCAAGAGAGAACTTTTTGCATACTTGTAAACTCTTGTTAAATTTCTTGTAGCACTTGAAATTGAGCTGAGTTCTTTGCCTTCCTCTGGTCTTGCAAGCTCTCTTTTTGAGCTTGCAAGATTAGATTTTGGTAGTTGAACTCATTTACAAGTATTTTGAACCATTGCAATAAATATTCATTATATTCAAGTTTGATTCTTGTATCTCTTTTTCTTCTTTTGTCATTTCTTTTCATTATTCAGTTGTGTTATTGCTCTGATGATGTGTGAGTAGTTATTCTTGGGCTATGGTGAGGTAGGATGTGGAATGACTTTACTTCCAACCCCTCCCTTTTGATTCTTGCACTTTTTCACTTCTTTTCTTAATATCGCAAATTTATTATGTTTTTCTTGATAGGATATATCATTTTGAATGGTTGCAAATCAACCTTTAACATATATCCTATTCTTTCTTTATATTTTATCATTGCTATGTTACGATTTGAAGTAGGCGTGAATACAGAATTAAGTTACGTGTCGCAACTAACTAGATAGGATATATAGCATTCTTGCATATATTCTATACTTGCCACTTCACTTAACTAATTCCATATCCACTCCATTCTCAATCTCATTCTTATTAGTTTCTATTTTTCTAACCTTGATATTGTATTTCATCCCGGTACACGTTTTGGATAAATACGGCATACTTTCGCTATTCAAATGGAAACTAAAAGAAATGAATCTTGAATCAAAATGGAGAGTTAGGGGTAAATACCATATTTCACTCTTACTGAACCTTAGCCTAAGTTTTCGAATCCAAAAACCTTGTTTCTTTCAGGTATTACACTAAAACGTGACAAAACACAATTTTCCAACTTAGTGATCCATAATCAATTTGATGTCGTGATATCCACTCCTTGTGGTTCGACCCGTGCTTGCCGGCTTGCTTCAACGCACCATGCACTTGCGGTATTTTTAAACTCGATACTCATGTCGTACACTAATTTTCCGACAAAAACCGACATATCCGATATTGACCTTATTCTCCAAAAGCACGTCACCATGGGTTTCGAACAATGCACGAAACACAAATCCGGTGCATCCAGTGTACGAAATACAAATCCGGTGCATCCAGTGCACGAGATACAAATCCGGTGCATCCAGTGCACGACATACAAATCCGGTGCATCTAGTGCCCGAAAACCATCAATGTCATGACCCGAAATATTAGCTCATGACCAGTACTTAAATCACGCAACATCTAAAGGCGTAATGTAATTTAAGTTAGCTGAAACCCAGAAATCTAAAACTTTTTAAGGAAATAAAAGAGGTGAAGTTTTGAAATAAGGGTATAATGAAATAAAAAGTTTTTCTTAGATGCATAAATAGTAGAGCATGAAAAATGCAAGTTTATTTTACTAGTACAAAATATGTTTCGTCTTTTAAAATTTTGGTAGTAACTCCTTTGTATTTTTTTGATCCAAAACTACATATACATAATAATGATAAAGGCATCCCCAAGCGGGAGCTAGCTCATCGCCAAACGGCGGATCACAACCACGCAAGACAGTATATATAAGTATACGACGCCCAACGGAGAAGTTCACCACAAAAGATAAATAAATAAGCAAGACATCAACCCAATAGGCGAACATAAAACCCATCGCTCAAGTCTCGCAACTACAAGTCTTACTAAGTCTTATTATTTATACAAATACTAGTTTGACTTGATGGAGTTGACTAGATACAAAATGAATTTTAAATACAAGAGGGGGCATGATACAAATGTCCCACCTACCAAAGCAAAACACCCGAATACAACTGTGTGCCAGCGATGCCGCTACTGATCTATGCGGTCAACCTGTAAGAACTGTGGCACAACGGGGGTGAGTTGCCAACTCGTGAGTAGAAAAACATCGACAAGTAGAAATCGAATAAACAACAACTCCTAGGTCAACCATATCATAAAGGTAATACTATGATATCTAGGGTGACCGTATCTGTATATGTGCCAACAATGTAATCAAGATCTATCTGTATGTGGATATCATCCAACAATATAATCAATGTATGTATGCATATGGATCTCGTCTACCCATATAATCAATGTATGTATGCATGTGGATCACGTCCACGTGTCAATAAATGACACAACATCATGCATGTAAATATCATAAAAGCATATACATGAAGGTATGAGGATATAAATCAACACGTGTCCCTCACGACACATCAAAATCATGGAACCTGAGTGTCCGGCATCGACACTCGAAAACATCATGAAACCCGTGTCCAGCATCGACATGTAAATCCTCACATATATCGGGCTCCGTTAGTCCGGGTCGGCCCTTGGGCTCCGTCAGTCCGGATCGGCCCATATCATCTCTCGACTCTGGTCGGTATCCTCCGGATATCCACCGAGCCCAAATACTATCACCGGTAGGTAATAGTCCCTCTGTCAGGCTCATCGTCTACAACACAACAATCTGTTCTCATCCCGGGGTACCATACCGGGTCCACCATGTACACGCAATCGGCCTCATCCATCTCCTTGAATCGGGTTTCACATGTCACATGTCTCAAAACCGAGAAAACGCATGGTGGACGTACTGAAATATCATATCAAGAGAAACTGGGTTTTTAAAACAGTACATACTTTCTTTTGAAATAGCCACAGTTCTCAAATCCAGAAATCTCATGAAAACAACATATCTCAATGCGTAAAATCATAAAGCATGATGTATGCAACATATGATAAAAATGTAAGCATATCCGAATATCATGCAACATGGAATAGTGATATGACATATTAAGGGATGCCGCTCTTTTAAATGGATCCAGTTTTCGAAATATCTCATGCGGTCCCCAATTCTCCAAAACCAAAGCCAGCATCATCTATGTATGTTCAATAAGTATGTATGTAGGTATGGGTGCGCAAGTGGTATATACGCAAGTATAAGTGTACAATATGTATGTGCGCAAGTATGGATGTACAAGTGGTATATACGCATGTATGAGTGTACAATATGTATGTGCGCCATATGGATGTACAAATGGTATATACGCATGTATGAGTATACAATATGTATGTGCGCAAGTATGGATGTACAAGTGGTATATACGTAAGTATGAGTGTACAATATGTATGTGCGCAAGTATGGATGTACAAGTGATATATACGCATGTATAAGTGTACAATATGTATGTGCGCCAATATGGATGTACAAGTGGTATATACGCAAGTATGAGTGTACAATATGTACGTGCGCAATTATGGATGTACAAGTGGTATATACGCAAGTATGAGTGTACAATATATATGTGCTCCAATATGAATGTACAAGTGGTATATACGCAAGTATGAATGTACAATATGTAGCTATAGCAAGTATATCATGCAAGGAGTCACATCCTGATGCAACGATTCTGCAGTGTAAGTGACATAGCAATTATCGATGATGAAGTGTGTGAGCAGGCCAATCTATGTAAGTGTACTAGCACAGGTATATATATGATGCAATGAGAATGACATGAATGAACATAAAGTAAATCGCCAGCTAAAAGCTATATGATATACGTATCTAACATGACCGAGTCGGTGAATCTATCAATCGGCATCCAGCCTCAGAACATCACGTACGGTATAATCCATCGCACGGCATCCTCTAGTCAAGGGTATGGATCAAACATCAAGTAAAACTCATCATGTACGGAAAATCATCGTACGGCGGTATTAAGCTATCAGGGATCCTATCAACCTATATAAGACGAGGAGGGTACGGACCTAACGTCTCGTACGGCTATCACTCACGATTAGCAACATATATAAATATCTCTATATACCTATGTCCCAGGTCACATCCGTAACAATCTCATATCAGGGGACCGGCAGGGTGTCAATCATCTCAATCGACTCGCATCCGTATACCTACATATCATCAAATTATCATATCACGTCATATATTCTTTTCATCGTATTTATATTCCACATCAAGTCAATTTTACAAATACATTCTACCTTTACTATAAGAATACGTATCTAATCTAACATACACACCCGTACCATACATACAATTTTTGAAAGATGCGAATCGTAGTTTTAAAAGTAGGGCTATGGTGTTTTTAAAGAAAAGATATCAGTTGAAAATCCGTAACGTCCCTCAAGATATTTATTTAAAAGATGCATACGATTCTTCAATTTGGAAATATGGATGGTACGGATGACACATCTATGTCGACTATCTAGTCTTATAGTACCCTAAACGGCAATATCATCAAATATCATTCTCAAATCCCGTCATCACATACTAGTCGTATCATATCACTTCTAACTATCCTTAGTTTCTAATATAGTTCTCTAACTACCTTAACTCTATCTATAGTTTTCTTTTAAAGGTTTCATTAATCATAAACTATATATATAAATCGGTTTCCATCAAAGTTTGCGGGGGTGCTATACGCCATCCACCCGACTTCCCCCGTAGATATAGATCTACTCATCTTGATCTTCGCTTGATGGAGTCGATGACGCCACGCTCATCCTCATCATCTTGAAATCCATGTGGGGGTACCTACAACCAATACACAATCGCAAATGCGTATTAAAATCAAGTCGGAAAACCAAAACGGCACACGTTTCGCTCATAGGCTAAAACCTATAGCCTACGCCTGCAAAACAACCAAACAACCCACGTCGCTGACTTACAAACATCAGACGACGGAACACAAAATCAAATACCAAATTCGAAATTAAAACGAAGTCGCAAAACAATGCAGCAACTCAAGAAAATGGTCCCAGGTTTTACCCTAAGTGAAATTAATCAATTTTGCATATATGGAGGGTCTAATTTACTGGAGATAAAGCCCTGGACCAAACACGGATCATATCCACTCTACCCAGGACGCAATTTGCGGCCAAAAAGAGTAAATTTGTGGCCAGAACTGGGAGTGGGGGTCTCAGGTTTTGGGTATAGGTTCTAGGTTGCCTGCACATCTCTCAGTCTTCGCTAAATATTTTTCAGGTCACCCGGGTTATAGCAGATCACCAAAACACATCACAATTCTCATAAATTAACGATATCGAGGTTTCTAAGTTTTGGGTTTGGGGTTTAACTCTCTGTTTTAGTTTAATTTACCATCACTACATGGGTTGTAGTCCCTAATTACACCTCAATTGCACCTTTGGAATCAATTCAAACCCTAATCCCTAACTTGGAATTTTCAAAGTTCGCTAAACTACACAATATTGATTCTAAAATTGTATGGGTGCTTAAGGAATTGAAATACTATTCTAATGGTGCAGAAATTACCACATTTGGCAACTCAAGAAAATTCTTGAGTTGCCCCAAGCTTGCAAAAATCAAATTTTTCTTGGTCCAAAGTGTATGCCATGAGCTTGTGATGTTTTTAATGAAGGGAAGATGGAGTTTTGATGTTGTTTTTTTTAGGGTGTTTGTGAGAGTTGAAGTGGAGGGGGAGAAGGGGCTGCCATTGTTTAAGAAGGAGGAGAGAAACATGAAGAAATGAAATGGAGAGAATGGCCTAAGTCAACACAAGACCTCACTCTCTCTTCTCTCTCTTGCTCATCCCTCATTTTTTTAATCCTTTTTCCTTTTTCCTTTGTTTTCTAATGTTTTCTTTATCTTTTCTTTTCTTTTCATATTAAAATCCAAACCATGCTTGAAATGAAGAAAAGCCAATTTAGAAAATGTAACAATGTGAAAAATGACATGGTGCATGTCATGTGCACAAAACCGGATTAATGCAAGATTTGTGATATTTAATCGCGATTAGCATTAAAATTGTATATAATTAATCATAAAAATTTATAATTTGCATAAATCACATAAAGCACCCTCATTTCAATAATTTCCAAAATTTTTCCAAATTTTTCCCAATTTATCGGTATTTAATTATACCGCACTAATAAAAATATTCATAATATTTATTATTTAATTATAAATATTCCCAAAAATAATATTTTATTTTTCTGAAATGTTACAATCAATAACTCAAATGCTATAAAAACAACATTGTCATGACCCGAAATTTAGTTCGTGACCGGCACTTAACTCACGCCACGTCTAAAGGCGTAACGTAACTCAAGTAAGCCGAAGACCGGAAATCTAAAACCTTTTTAAGAAAATAAAAGAGGTGAAATTTTGAAATGAAGGTATGATGAAATCAAAAGTTTTCTTACATGCATAAGTAATGGAACATAAAAATGCATGTAGATTTAGTTGTTGGAAAACATGTTTCGCATTTTTAAAATTTTGGGCACCACCTCCTTTGTATATTTTGATCCGAAACCACATATACATGTATAATAATAAAGGCATTCCCAAACGAGAGCTAGGTCTTCGCCAACCGGCGGAATCACAACCACGCAAGACAGAAATATATGTATACGACGCTCAACGGCGAAGATCAACACAAAGGATAAGAATAAAGCAAGGCATCAACCCAATAAGAGAATATAAACCCATGCTCTAAGTCTCACAACCACAAGTCTCTTCTAAGTCTTACTACTTATACAACGTGGGTGAGTTGGCAACTTGGGAGTAGAAAACATCAGCAGGTAGAAATCGAATAAAACAACGATTTTCTAGGTCAACTATATCATAAAGGTAATATTATGATATCTTGGGTGACCGTATCTGCATATATGCCAACGATATAATCAATGCATATCTGTATGTGGATATCATCCAACTATATAATCAATACCTATATGCATGTGGATCTCATCCACGTGTCCATCAATGACACAACGTCATATATGTAAATATCATAAAAGCATATGCATGAAAGTATGAGGATATAAATCAACGTGTGTCCCTCGCGACACATCAAAATCATGGGAACATGAGTGTCCAACATCGACACTCGAAACATCATGAAACCCATGTGCAATATCGACACGTAAATCCTCATATCTCAGGCGCCGCATGCTCAGATCAGCCCTCATATCTATCTCATCTCAGGCGCCGCATCCTCAGATCGGCCCTTATCCATCTCATGACTCCGGTCGGTATCCTCCGGATAACCGATGAGTCCAAATACTATCACCGGTAGGTGGTAGTCCCTCTGCCAGGCTCATCGTCTACACCACGAAAATCATATCTCGCCCCGGGGTATCATACCGGGTCCACCAAGTACCCGCAGACGATGCCTACCGCTCCTCGAATCGGGTTTCACATGCCAATCTCAGAACCGAGAAAAAACATAGTGGATGTCTCGAAATATCATATAATGAGAAACTGCGTTTTTAAAACAATACATACTTTCTTTTGAAATATAACCACGGTTCTCAAATCCAGAATCTCATGAAAACAGCAAATCTCAATGACTATAATCATAGAGCATGATGTATGCAAACATATCACAGAAATGTGAGCATATCCATATATCATGCAACATAGAACAGTGATGTGACAATATCAGTATATCATACGACATATCATAAAGATGTGAGCATACCAAGTATATCATAGCATGATGTAGCAATTCTACTGTGTAAGTGACATAGCATTTATCAATGATGAAAATGTGTGAGCTGGCCAATCTGTGTAAGTGTAACATACGCATCATCGATAATGGTGTAAGTGTACTAGCACAAGTATATGTAATGCAATGAGAATGACATGAACGAAGCATAAAGTAAATCGTCGGCTAAATGCTATAAGGTATACGTATCTAACATGACCGAGTCGGTGAATCTATCAATCGGCATCCAGCCTCACAACATCACGTACGGTATAATCCATTGTACGGCATCCTCTAGTCAAGGGTATGGATCAATCATCAGGTAAATCTCATCACGTACGGTAAATTATCGTACGGTGACATTAAACCATTAGGGATCCTATCAACCTATATGACACAGAGGGTACGGACCTAACGTCTCGTACGGCATATCACTCATGATTCACAATATTATATATATCAATATACCTATGTCCCAGGTCGCATCCATAACAATCTCATATCAGGGGACCGGCAAAGATATCAATTATCTCATATCGACTCGCATCCATATAACGACATATCACACAAGTCATCATATCACATCGTATACTCTTTTCATCATGTTTATATCCCGCATCAAGTCAATTTACATATATATATATATATATATATATATATAGATATAGATATAGATATATCCTATCGTATAAATCTCATACTTATTCTCGTGCACTACCTATCTATATGTCATGATTCACGTTCACTTATCATATTCTTATACATCAATTCGAGACATCATTTCTATCATATCATGTCACAATAAACCATACACTATAACCTTCAGTCATGATCTATCTCGTCTCCTACCAATTCTTTAACCATATCCATAAGTCTCTAACATGGTTTCCTTTACCATATTCTCTATATATATCGGTTTCCTTTATAATTTACGGGGGTGCTATACGCTATCCACCCGACTTCCCCAGTAGATATAAATCTACTCACCTTCAAAACTCCTTATTTAGCCGTAGTCGATGTGCTTCGTCGTCTCGGAATTCACGCGAAGATACCTACAATATCAACACATATCGCAATACCATTAAAATCAATGTCCGAAAACCGATACGGCACACAGTGCGCTCATAAGTTAGAACATATAGCCTATGCATGAAAAAACAACCAAACAACCCTCATTGTTGACGTATAAACATCCAACGACCTAATACAATATCAAATACTAAAACCAAGAATTCCAAAATACGGAAAACATAACCAAAAACACCCCAATGTGCTCCCAGATTTTGGTTCAGGTCAAAAGGAACAAAACTAGCAAGTATAGGGTGTTGTATATGGAGTGTGTGAGTGTAACATTTCAGAAAAATAAAATGTTATTTTTGGGAATTTTTGCAATTTAATATTAATTTTAATAAATATTTTAATATTTCGGTATAATTAAATACCGATAAATTAGGAAAATTTGGAAAATTATAGAAATTACCAAAAGAGGGTAGTTTATGTGATTTAAGCAAATTATGAGAGTTTATGATTTATTTGACAGTAATTTTGTGCTAATCGCGATTAAAAATTGCTAATCGGACTTTAAGCGTGTTTTGTGGAAAACATACACCATATCATTTCACACTTGTGTTACATTTTCCTACATGACTTTATCTTCATTTTTCATTATTTGTTTTGGGTTTACTATTGCAAAGAGAAGGAAAAGAAAAGCAAAAGAAAAGAAATGAAAATATTAAAGATTTGTGCATAGTGTGAGGTATGGGCATGAGGGAGAGAAGGTGAGGGATCAACCATTGGTCATGGCTCCGATTTCATTCTTCATCACCTTCATTTTTTTCCTTTTCTTCTTGCTCCATGGCAGCACCTCCTCCCCCCTCCACTTCACACCCCCAAATCATCATCAATTTTTCACCAAAAGCCCATCTCCACTTCACAAATATTGTGCACATGCTCACAAGCTACACTTTGGACCAAGAAAGTTTGCATTTTGGCGCTGTAGAGGATTCATGGGTGCTAATGAAGTAATCCCTTCACACTTACTGTAGTTTTTCTTTCACTTTAAACCATTTATGTGTTTAGTGGTGATTTGGTGCGATTGGGTGAACTTTGGAGATTTCTAGAGAGGGTTAGGTTTTGATTTGAGTTGTGATTGTGAATTGAGGCTTAGTGGTGACCTTAAACCCCTCCCAATTGATAGAAACCCAGAACAACCCAACCGAAACCCAAAATACGGAAAAACAGAAACTTTTCATGGCGGTTTTGTGAGTTTTAGGGTGTGCAGGGAAATCTGGAATGAACTGGAACATTTACGAGATAAATAAACAACTCCAGGGACCAATTTAAGACCATAGGAGACCCCCCTGCAAGTTCGAGGCCCCAACTCATCCCCAAAACCGAGGAGGCCAGTTTTTATAGGGAAGTGGCCGGCCCCTTGGTAGGTGAGGGTGTCCAGGTTGTTTCCATAGGTCATATGTACCCTATATATCACCCCAGAGTTGTTTGCTTACCTTGTTTTCACCTGAGACAAAATCTGGAGCATGTTTTCTTAGTTGCTGCTTTACGTTTCATGATTTTTATAGATTTAAATTTTGGTATTTGTGTTTAGCATCGATCACTTGACATTTGTACTTCTCTATCGGTGTCATTTGGTTAAGTTGCGAGGATAAACCATAGGTTTGGACCTATGTGAGTTCCGCGTGTCGTTTTGGTTTTCGTGTGCCATTTCGTCTTCGATTTTGTTTTAATGCGATACGAAACGTATGACATGTAAGCACCCCTACGATGATTCGAGGTGATGAAGGAGATGGTGGCGACATCAACATCGGCACACAAGAAGTAAGGTGAGTAGATTTATATCTACGGGAAGAAGTCGGGTGGATGGTGTATAACACCCCCGCAGTTCGATATATAGTATGCTATATATATACTATATATATTTATGATATCTTGTATGTGAGACATGGATATTCAGGATATGGTTAAGTGTTCATGGATTAGTATTGTTACTTGTGAAACCCTATAGTAGTTGTTGCACCCACACACGCATACACACTCGCATACATTCATTCTTTTACATGTGCGTATATGGGGATATGTATATATATATATATACACATGGGTATGGGACTATGTGTACATATACTGGATTATGAGGATAGTACTTGGGATTAGAGATGAGTCGATGAGATTGGATTTGAGGCCGTGAGATCGGTGATATGACAGGGTTCGTATTTGAGATACGACATAATGTTTTAGCAGGTCCTTTGACGTGGTGTTTTCATACACACGCATGCTTTTACATAGATGGTATCAGTATTGTACTAAACGTAGATCAGTACCCCGGATCATGATTTTTGATAAAGAGGATACCAGATGAATAATGTGATGAATGTGATATTTGACCCGTACCCAGATTTGGGATACCGTAGGACGGATTTACGTACGAGCTATATATTGATGAAAGATCCGCACTCTTCACATGAGGATATCATATTATAGATATTGTATCGTATGTGATACTATTGAGGCGGGATCACCGACTATTATATATATGTATGTATCCACTCAGATGTTAGGCGGTTTCCTTACCTTTCGATCAGCCTGTGTAGTTTGGCCCTGTAGTGTACTTGTAAATGATAGATTAGATTCGACTCATACCTATTTCAAAAACTAGTGAATCATGTGTATTTTAAAAATGGGACAAGGGATTCTACGGATATTTCAAAGGACGTATCTTTTCTTAAATACACCGTAGCCCTTATTTTCAAAACACCACGATTCGTGTTATTTCAAATGGCACCACTGTATGACTCATATTTATATAAATGCAGATTAGTTATCATTGCGTTTATCATTCATCTCCCGCACTTTATTGCTGTTCTCTTCACATCGCATGCTTATATTGTGTTTTCATATACCATTATTGATATCATGCTGTCAGGACACCAGCACCATTACCGATGATGCGTATGTTCCATGTACACTTACTTGCCGGCTCACACACATCATCGGTAATTGCCATGTCATGTACACTTTAGAGAATACTATTTCATTGACATGGCTTGTTAGCTAATAGTTTCGACATGATATTAGTGTACTTGCCTTACATGCCAGTTAAGACATTGCAGTTATCACTTGCTACTTTATGCATATTATTATTCACTGTTATGCAGTATTATGGAGTTTTATGCTTATATTCACTGTTTACTCGCTATTGATGATTGGATTTCGGGTTTTCATGAGATTTCCTGGATTTGGGAGAAAACCGCAAGAATATGTATAAACTTCTCTCTCTCTCTTTTTAAAATGAAATGTGCGGTTTTCTCATTATGTATGAGTCGTCCACGATGATGTTTTATCGGTTATGAGATGGATTTCGAGACCCGATTCGAGGAGTTGGATGAACCGTCTATGGATACATGGTGGACCCAGTAAGGTAACCCCGGGCAAGAAGATCGAGTTGTAGACGATGAGCCCGGTAGGGGCAGACTGCCTACCGGTGATTTTACCCGACGCGTCGGATATCCGAAGGATACCGTCGTGGTCATGTGATTGATGTTAGGGCTGATCCGGAATTGACGGCGCCCTAGATAGTGAGATTGTGATACTGAGATTTTGAGATATTGAGCTATTGAGATTTGATGATACAGGCCAGTCCGGATGGCTGGAGCCTGAGATATTGAGATATTGGGATTTATATTTTGTGTCGATGCTAGACACTGTTTATGTTGATTTCCTTGATGATACCTCGTTTTAAAAATACAGACATCTCACTTAGTTATGAAAGCAGTTCTTCATTTACATGTATTCTGTTTTCATGCATTCATACTTCATTCATATGATATGTTGCTACCTGAGGCACTGACACGAGCACTCGGTATTACACTTGGGTTAGATGTTTACCTTTGCCACCTCTTCATGCTTTAGACTTTATCATTTGAGGATTATATATACCGATCGTATGACCTAGGATTGCGTCATACATACGATTTCTGCTCTGTGATGTTTTCTATTCACCAGTTGGCAACTCACCCCCGTTGTGCCACAGTTTCTTGCAGGTTTTGCCGTACAGGTTCCGTTACGGCTTTGCCGGCACATTGCTTCCTTTCTGGGTGATTGCTTTGGTAGGTGGGTTCACTTGTATCGTGACCACTATTGTACCTCATTTTACTCAGTTGTATCTAGTGACTCCATCAACCAAACATGTATATTTATTCAGATTTGGAGACCAGTGATGTATATTCTTTCGACCTTGGAGTCGCGCATTGTATTACTATGGATTTCATGTTGTTTTGAGTTTCCCTTTCAGTTTTGATCCTCGCCCTTCGGCGTTGTATATTATATTGCTTGCGTGGTTGTGACCGTCGATTGACGAAGAGCTAACTCCCGCTTGGGGATGCCTTTTATCATTGATGTATATATTTGTCATGTTGTACCCCGTTCGGGGCCAGTATTTACAAAGGAAACTCTGCCGAAATTTTCAGAAAAGGCTTGTAAATATTAAAAATGCATATTTCGGCTAATATTGCTAAAGTACTTGATTTAAATTGGTTTTTCCTTCACTCTACTGCTTTACATGGTTTTGATTTCTGGGTTTTGGCTTACTTAGATTACGTACGCCTCGAGACGTTTCGTAATTTAAGTGCCGGTCATGTTTCGTACTTTTCGGGTCGTGACAGTGAGCTACTGAAACAACCTGGACATCAACCACTCCAACTTGGTCGGCCATACTCCCCCTAGAACTGGCCTGCTCGGCCATACCAGCTCTGTTAGGGTTCGTCTCCTCAGGGTGGTCTCCTATGGCTCTAACTAGGTTTCTGGAGTTGTTTGTTTAACTCAGAAACTTCCCAGGTCATCCCAGATTCCGTGTAGGCACACAATACCTCACAAAACTGACATGGGACTATATCTAAGTTCGTATTTTGGTTTCTATTCTCATTTCCAGTCCTTGAAATCAATCCTTATGGTCTTAAAACACTCACTACACCTCTACTTATCCCTCAACAGCAACTTGGAAGAATCCAAGATCACAATCCACACTTGTTTGACTCTAAACTAAGCTAAGAAGCTTTTAAACTTAAAAACTAAACTAGGGTCTAGAATTATACCTCATTTTTCAACTTGGGAAAATTCTTGAGTTTCCCAAAGTCTTCAAAATCCAAACTTGAAGGGTTCCAAGGGATTAGAATGGGTGTGTGCATGTTTTTGATGAAGGTTGCAAAGGGTTTTGGCAAGGAAATGAAGATGATGCATGGATGTTGTGAGGGGAAAGAGCCTGAAGCAATTTAGTGGAGGAAACAATGGAGAAGAAGAAGGAAAGAGGCAGCCAAGTTAAAGCCTTAGGCTCACTCTCTTCACAAATATCTTTCCCCAGCACTCACCTCTCATAAAATATCAATATGTTTTGTTTTTCATACATAACTCCATTCACACATACACTCTTTCTTTTCTTTTCTTTTCTTTTCCTTTCCTTTTCTTTTCTATTCTCTTTATTCCTCTAACTCTCAAAACTCGCAAGTCACAATCCAACATGCACATGACACGGTGCACAAGTCACGGAAAAAATGTAAAAATACTGTTTTTGCCAAAAATCCGACAAATATCATTAAAATAAATAAATCATTTTAATCTCCAATTAATTTCCAAATATTGGTATATACTTATACTATTTTACGAAAAATCCCTATTCGTAAATCGAATAGTTTTCGCAAAATATATTATTTTAATATTAAATTCCAAAAATAATATTTTATATTTTCTGAAATGTTACAATCTTCCCCCCTTAAATAAATTCGGTCAATTTAAATTTAACCCCCAAATACTAAAACATTTCAATAACCAGCTCAAATCACGAGGCTCCGAAATCACGGAAGATACAGAAATACCACAGCGCATCGCGTGCGCCTGAAAACGAGTATAAAACTCAAAATCAAACTCCGTCAAGCGTCACTCAAATCATCAGATTTGCACGCATATCATCGGAGTTACAATGGAGATACATATCTCGAAATCCACTACTGAAATCCAATATGCACTAGTCAAATACTATAATACGTGTATAGTACGCATCGTTGGAAAAATCTCCTAAAACAGAATAAAACATATGCAAAATCTTTTCCAAATCAGCGTGCTATGCGTAGTTCACGGCACAAGTGGCGGACGCTCATCTGTAAAGTAATAAATATACGTTCATATATGTTTTGCTCAAATATACGTTCCGCCGTTTTGAAATATCCCAAAAGGTTTTCCTTTGTAAATGTTCATGTCGCTCGCGGACACATAGGAAATAGCGAGACTATAGCTCCTTTTTGAAAACCTCTTGTTAAACCTTTAAAACATGCAAAGTACTCAGGTATTGTCCTCAGATCAATCATGTTCGGCTACTATATAATATAGTGCCCTGTCACGACCCGAAATTGGCACATGACGACCCTTAAACTACGCAACGTCTACAGGCGTAACGCAATTTAAGTAACCCGAAAACCCAGTAATCTAAACCAGCAAAAGTAGTAAGAAAGTGATAATAGCATTTTCAAAACTTTTTAAATCTCAACCCAAATTCTTTAAAGTCCAACTTTTCTTCCTTTAAAATTTTGGCTACACCTCCTTTGTAAAAACCAACTCCAAAAATGGGTACAATATAAATATAAGTAAAGCATCCCCAACGGGAGCAAATCCAAGCCCAACGGTGGAAAACAACCACCACAACAGATATATGACGCCGTAGCGAAGAAATAAAAGACGATAGAGGTAAAACTGTATAAAAGACCTCCAAGTCACAAAATAATATACAACATCGTCCTCACATCAAGTCTCTAAGTCATACAAGATAATGATAGATGGAGAGTACAAAATACAATGAATATACAATAAACATGAACGGATAACCACAAATCCACCTAAAGCAAAACTGCACACTGTGAGCCGAAGCGGTATCCGCAGCAAAAGATACTATGATAGATGATAATAGCCCTGCCTCTGACTACTGTGAGGATCAACCTGCAAAACACTGTGGCACAACGGGGGTGAGTTGCCAACTCGTGAATAGTAAATAACATATGCAGGTAAACGCAAGTATGCACGTACAGCGCGAAACTAACATATGTAACTAATAGCAATAAAAGTCATATGAATGCAACAGCCATAAAGGTACACTAGCAGGTACGACTAATACATGAAGCAATAATAATATGACAATCTGTATGCAAAAATCATATAAGGTACTCTATCAGTTACCACTAATACTTGAAGCAATGATATGGCAATGTATATATGCATCAGCCATGAAAGGTACGCTAGAAGGTACAACTAACAAATGAAGAAATTCATATAAAATAAAGATATGTAAATGCAACAGTCATGAAAGGTACTCTATCAGGTACTACTGATACATGAAGCAGTGCATAAACAATAAATGTGGAGTATGTGATGAAACATGTCATTTCCACGGAATCCTAACATCATGGTAGGACCAAAATCTATCAAGACAATCCAAATCCTAATTTTCTCAAATCAGCCCCTAAATTGGCTCTCATATCATGTAAGTCTCACAAACAGTGAATGTACAATATCAAGTAAATCTCATATATCCTGAATGTACAAAATCAGCAATCTCATATATATCCTGTATCCAATATCAAATCAACATCATATATATCCTGTATCTAATATCAAATGAATCTCCTATATCCCAAATCCAATATCAAGTGAATCTCATATATCCTAAATATAATTCCATGAATAATTATGATGATGTATATAAATTGATAAGTATACATATATATTAGCATCCCATTCCACTAATATATATGTATATGCATATATAACAGCGTCCCATTCCACTGTTAAATATACTTAGGAGTAAAATATCATGAAACCAATGTGTCAAGCATCGACACAGAAATGCTGATCTATCAAGTGCTGTCACCACGACTGGCACCCTTATAGGTACGTATCATACGCTATACGAAAGCTCGAGTGCCTAGCTCGGACCCTCGCCTCTCGACATATCCATATGCACATGACTCCTTTCGGTATCCCCACGATAACCTTGGTACCGTCACCGGATGGTATGTTCCCCTGCCAGCCTCAATCGGTTAGGTCTTTCAATCGTCTTGCCCCAGGGTACCTCCGGGCCCCACCATGTACCCTCATACGGCCCACGACGCTCCTCGCATGGGTTATATATATCAGAACCGATAAATCTCATGGTGGCTGTTGAAATATCATATCAAGAGAAACCGGGTTTTTCAAATAATTCATAATTTCATGAAACTACCACGGTCCTCAAATCCAGAAAACATCATGAAAAACCATATCTAAATGCAAAAATCCATGAATATAATATACGCAACATAAAACTGAAATGCGAGCATATAAAGGAAAAGCCGCTATTTAACTGCAACAAGTTAATATAAATATCATGCGGTTCCTAATTTCTCCAAGTCTATATAATATCAAGTAAAGGTAAACATGTATCTATAACCAGATATATGTGTAAACATAAATGTATAGCAAGGTATATGTATCTACCTATCAATAATGATGTAATATACCCTCCAGGTATAAGTGAAGTATGTATGCAAGGTATATATGTAGCTATGTCATTATGTGTGTATGTACCTATCACTAATGGTACAATACCCTATAGGTATACAGGTAACTAGCATGTAAGCATGTCAAGGTATATGTGTAAGCATGTAGGTATACAGGTATGCTATAGGTCATATGCATAAAGAAATATGAATCAATGTCTCAATATCACTAACCAAACAATATCATATAGGTATGTGTGTTGTGCGTAACATGGCAATTATTGACGGTATGTGTGGCATACAATCAGTGCTCGTGCAACATGAGTCGTCGATAATAGTGCATTGTCCTAAAGGTACCAGTCCAAGCACGACAAATAACTAAGCAATAAGGGTATGCGCAAACTCTATATATGAAATAGAATATACGACAATATATAACATCTCTAGCCTAGACGCATAACGCCATGCGGGCGATTCCGCTGTAGATGTTAAATCTACTCACCAACGCTCCGAGCTAAGTAAAGCCTACCACTCGCTTTCCCCTGTTCGCAGCGCTCGAAGTCCCCGCCTGCGATCCTGAATACATATAACAATAAAGCAAGCATATATAAGCAATCGACCAAAAATACGTACAACTACGTTTAAACGATGCACCAACTCCAAACATAAATCTCGAGTGTACGTTTAGCGGCTAACGTGCATAGCGACACTACGAAACGAACTCAAGAGCAAAATCTACACAAAGACACGAACGACATCAGCATGACCCTAGCTAGGAACGCAAAGTGATACAATTACCAAGCCTAGACCCTGATCGTACCGATCACGCATTCACAACATATTAATAAACGTGGAATCAATATAATTAACGTCGCAACGTCAAAAGAAACCCATGCCTAAAACTTACCGAAATCTAGTAAATAACATATATCATTTTTGTACCAAACTACAAATTTCTACCAAACTCGCATTTACAAACATCACTAATTAGCAAGATTAAACCATTCATATCTTTACTAGAATTTTAATCTTGCCTAATTAGGATTTAGTAAAAATCTAGTTAGTAATTAAGCTAATTGGATAATTAGGAAAATATCATTTAATAAATCTAGCAAGTAGGTTAAGTTTTCATCAAGTCTTAACTTATCACTTAACCTTTTTACTAATCAAAACCCTAATTGATTAACAAAACTCTTTCTAGAATTTTGAAACATGCAATTAAATAGCTTTAATTAAACAACTAATGGCTAATTAAAGTATTAGAACAACAAGGAGATTAGGATTAGGGTTTATACCTCCAAAATTGATTTGAAACTCAAGTCTGCTAGCCGACTAGTCCATGATTGAACTAGAGAGAATGTAGAATACTTTGCCTCAAGGAACTCAAATAATCGGGTGATGGTAAATTGAAGTTGCCTTTTGGGTAATGAAGTGAGCAAAGAAATTTCCATGAACAAAATTCCTTACATGAAAAAAAATAAAATTTAAGCACACACATATCCTAATGTGTGGCCGGCCACAAGCTGAAGAAAGCTTGCTGGAAAAATCAAGGGGGGAGGAGGTGAACACAAGCAAGTGAAGGGTGAGAATAAGGAAAATATCCTTAACAAAAATCTTAAAGCTTGACAATAAACATTTAAAGCAAATGCCACCACAACAACACCACCATGCCTTTCTAGAATGTAAGAACAATGACTCACCATCAAACAAAACCCCACTACAATTTCGGCTACAACAAGAAATGAAGGAAATGTGGCCAAAAAGAAATGCACAACAAGAAGCATATTATTTAAATAGATAAATAACAACTTAAAATTATAATTTAATTAGGAAAAATTCTATGTGAACCAAAACTTTGCATTGACCCCCAAAGTCCGCGCACTAGCTTTATTCTAGCTAAACTAGGTGCCGACAAGTCTATACAAAAGTTTGATCACAACCGGGTTAAAACGGAAAAAACCGCATATTTTTCCCTAAAAACGGAAAATTCGCAAAACGATTTCTAAAACGTTACAATCTTCCCCCTTAAAGAAATTCGGTCCCCGAATTTAATATTCTCATTAAGCGTACCATCAAAGAGAAGAGTACAAAACTCCCAAATCTCGCTCCCAGCCTCCCAAGTGATTACCTCACTATACGGATATGCATAGAAACCCTCCACAGATGGCAAGACCCTTGACCGAAGTTTCTCCACCTGCCGAGCCATTAACACACATGGCTGCCGGTGAGCGAAAAGATGGCGTCCTAACTAAAGGGTTTGGTGCTGAATCATGTGAGAAAGGTCATGAAGGTATTTGCAAAGTATCGACATTTGCAAAGTATCAACAGATTAAGTTCAGTTGACGATACAGTCTAAGAAGTTTGGATTTGGAGTTCATTTATGAACTAGGTCCCATCAGATATCCAGATATATTCTAAGACAAGTATTGCTCATTTCGGGAGATGGGTTTCTCCACGAACTTGAGATTAAGAGAGTCATAGAAAGAAACATCAGAGCGGATCCCCTAATTGAGGCTATTCCTCGAACGCAATAGTTTCGCAAACGGGCTTTGTGAGAATGACTAGTAGAGGAGTTGGGTGTTCGGTATCACACGGGCTGTGAGTATGCGACATCGCAATAATTAGCCTTGAGTGCAAGTGGGGGATTGTTGGATATAGTGCCCTCAAAGTCAATTATTGGATCGTAGGCACGTGATTGCAATGATTGAGGGAGGACCTATACCGGTAGGACGGTCTTACTCGAGAGGTTTGTATACTATATGGTTTGTCTTTATCATTGTGTGCATGCTTTAGGTGACATTGTAGTTCACTATTACACGTTGATAGAGAATAATATGCTACCATGGTTTATCTTTATCATCGTGTACTGCTTTAGGTTGTTAGTGTATATGCCCTAGGAGCCATTATTGTATCATACTTGTATGTATATTACTTAATGGAAGTTTGGGATATTCACAGTTGTATATACAGTCTTACTAAAAATGGTAGTATGCTACTTGGTTTGTGTCTACTTTAATATGTGCATATGTTTCTTGTAACGTATCACTTATACATATTAGTAGAGCCCATAGGATCTTTGCTTAATTACCAGTGTTGTGATGGCAGTCACACTAGTGGGGGCTGGGTAGTCTATAAGCAACATCCTATACTTGTCCCTAGTCGTAGGATTACCGAGACAGGGCATCGATATTCCAGAGTAGACTAGTGTGTACGCTTCTCATCCTAGTTGGGGAGATGGTCTGTCCCACAGCCATCAGTACGTCGTACTGGAGATAGTATACAGGTGCTCGTTAGGTTACGGGTACACCGGACAGGACTCGCAGGGGAACTGTTGGTTGGTATTATACCCGTTGTCAGTTAATAGTTCCCAGGTGACATGAGTACAGCATAGTCCGCAGACTTGACACTGCTACTTCGTCTCGAGTGTGTCCCACTGTTCTTAGATTGCTACCCTACCACGGCTCAAAGGATTCGTGCAAACAGGTAGCAGTTGGGTGCAGTCCAGAGCACTTGGAGGCAGTGGCGGTTAGACATGATTCGTCTCTCCTGGTATTGGGAGTTGATATCACGCTGTGTCAAAGAGCCATTACGCCAAGTCCCTGGCCAGGGCAAGCGAGATTTGCTGGTAGGTACCAGTAGTTTCTCAGGGTGTAATGGGCTACGCTCCGACACGACTTATACCGCTATTAAGGGACTGACGCTTGCCGTCCCCTAGGCTCGATATGCGATGGTCTTAAACGAACAAACCGGACTGTACGGAGATTGTCACATCAGGTTCAGTAGGAGTTCGGATGGGTTCCCTTATCGGCCTTCTTATCGACATCTACCTGGGGACCGTTACGTACAGCTAGTGCCGCTTGCGGTCTTTGGTTAAACGCACTGCTAGCATAGTGTCGAGTCTTTAGAGTCCCACACAGAGAGTTTCCCTGCTCCAGGCGAAACGATATAGAGGTCGTATGGTTTTACGACAAGGGTTCGGACGCATACGTGTTTAAACGCACGTGCGACGTTCGGACAGTTTTTACTAGCCGGCTTTGGTTTAAGCCAGATTCTAGTATCGGGTTATTGGATTTATACAGTCTAAAGTTTTTCCGTGTTTTCACGGATTGGAGGGGCGTTCTCTTAATTTTCCGGGAAGCTTCTAGAAGCATGGTGAGTTGGAGGCTAAGGTGGCATTTGCATTAATTGGGTTAATGAGTCATGTAGTGATTCATACATTGAGTTAATGATTCATTTAATGTTTTATATGACTCATGTGATGAATCACTTAGTGTATTAATGAAACATGTTGATAATTCATTATTTGTTATTTACTTAATATTATCATATGTTTCATATATACACAAATGATTTCATTCATCCAAAGTAATTCATTTTCTTAACTTCTCTCTCCTCAAGCTCTCTCTCTTCAAACCCTAACCCTAACCTCTCATGTGTTGAGATCAAGGGTTAGCTAGACTAATACATCCATAACCTCATTCTATATGCCCTAGGTAGCTTAGATTAGCACTTTGAGCAACCTAGTTATCTCAAGTTAGAGATCAAGCTTGGTGTAGGAGCTCTCGGGTGGATCGTCTTTGACTCGAGGAGGCCGTTGAGGTGCCAATGTTCCAAGGAGCCTACGAGGAGTGGAGGACAGCGATGAAGACCCGAAGGACATGTAACGCGAGGTATAACTTCGAATACGAGTAGTTAAACCTCTCGTAGTTTGCTAGCAACGGTTTAGATACGATTCATGCGCTCAAGTCCGTGTTACGAAGCTTTGATAATCATTTTTCATATATTCCGCCTCCCCGCAAGTTCATGGGGTGCGTGACATGGACTTACAATGGTATCAAAGCCAACTAAACCATTACTAGCTTGTTAGCAACTAATTAGAAGTTCGATCGACAGAAAAACGCGAAAAAAACTCGAAACCCTGACAGTTTCTGTAAATTTTAAACGTGTCAAAAAAAATATTTGATATTCCTTAAAATTCACAACAGGGAATTATATGAATACTGGGAAAATACGAGATTACAACACGACAAGACGGCCGCGGATCCGCGGCCAAATGGTGCTTTTGGCCGCGGATCCGCCGCAGAGTCAACTCGGTGTTGACTCGGATTTGCTCTGTTATTCATTTTTTATGGTTTTTTGTTTTCCTGTATGTTATGTTTCTACCCAGGTTACTTCAGTGCTAGTTTGCTTTTGGGGTAGACACGGAAAAAGGTAGTCGATCGATGTTCTAAAATATATGCTAATTGGGTTTTTATCTGTAATGTTTATTGTGTTCGTAAACCTCCCCTAACTGCTAGTATGTCGGTTGGCAGGGGGTTGCACATTTCTGTAATGTTTACTGTTTGTGTATATGGACTTGATTGGAATGTTGTGATGATTAGCTGGGGTTTGAGATGGGTTTAATATTCATTCATTCGATGTAATTGTAATATGATGTAATATTCTTTTGCGGGGCACATCCAGGTTGCGGTTGTAGCCACCGTTGTATTATTTCTTTTTACTGTTTTTGCTCCTGGGATAGACCCAAGAAGGGGTACACAAACTACCGAGTACGTTGAAGTGTTTAGTGGCCTACTCACGTTGTTGAGGGAGACCGCTTCATTTCGGGTACTTGGCGGGTAGTTTGTCGTACCCGTAGGGGTCTAGGGTGGGGTAATGGCTATTCATCACAATTGTGTAATCCGTCTTTTATTGCAGGCTCAAAGCAAATGTGGATTGCTTGTATATCCAATAAAGTTCATCTGTGATCCGGAATGCTTATTATTGCGTCTGACGAATGTACAACATCTATATATGATAGCTATTAGACGTCACTTATATTTTACACCCGTGCTAGCCCAGCCCCCGCTCTGTCGTTAGTTAAGTAACCTAACGGGTGATGACGGGACCCCATGGCGAATGCGGATGGCATAAGAGGACGTAGTATTTTCGTTGTTTTCTGCAATGATAAGATAAATGATGGGACGCATTATTATAATGCAAGGAAAATAAACCATAGTTTAATCGTTGGAACAAATTTAAAAGAAACCACTCGGTTATTTTAAAAGATCAGAATTTTTAAATTATGGAGCTTTAACCACTCTTAAAAAGTATCAGGTTCCCTCGATTATATCAAGTTCACAACGTTCACAGTTTTGCCAAAACCATTCGTAGCCCTCCGTCATTTCTTATGGATGATCAGTAGTATTCAAGCTATGTTTGTTGGCCCTAAGTCAAGGCATAGTGTTTTGTAGCTGCTGGGGTATTCATTTTTTGCATAGATAGATGCGTTGGTTTGGGACAATCGTATTACTTTGTTGGCCCTTAGTCAAGAGTATGTACGGGTGGGTTCAAATTAACCTGGACAATGACGGGTACAACTTGACATGTGACTTATGATTTGTTGGCCCTTAGTCAAGGTCATAAGAGCATGGGGCAAAAATCCACATCGGGAATTTCTAAAGAACCTGAAATTTGCAGATAGATGCATACCATTTTGGAGTTTGATGAATGTTGGTAGGATTCCTTCAACATTATCATACGATGGTATTTTGGATCCCGATCCTACTGTGAGTACAAGCTACTTATCAGGAGATTCGTCACTTAACGATCAATACTATAAACCAAGTAAGTGCCTAGAAAGGTGTCAGCGGGGCTACGCCCCCAGAGAAAAGAGGTTATTTAATTAAAGAACTTCGCGAAAGCGTTGGAAAACCTCCCTCGAAATATCGACACTGGCCTGGCTGAAAGTCTAAGCAAGTATTGTACGGTGAGAATAGTCCTGGCTAATTCTTCTTTTATGGTTTGAGGAAGGATTCGAGAAACAGTGGGAGCCATCCTGTTTAGATAAATTAAAAACCACTCTAAACTTGCAAGAGCATCATGCTAAAATGTTTTCTTCTCTCTGTCTTAATTGCAGCGACCTTGTGACCATGACTAGGTTACATCTAGATAATAAATTGACTGAATCTTACTTTTATGACTGGCAAAGGTCTGTCCAGATGTCCATTGCCTATGACAAGCTGTACCACCCCATTACTACTCAAGATCCCGCCGTCCCAGGTCCAGTTTCCACTGTCGCAGATATAGATATCCGTCAGACAAGGGAAAAGGATAAAGCGAAAGCTAAGTGCCTCGTGTTAGCTTCAGTTGATGGTGTATACCAGAAGGAGCACGAGAAGATGGACTTAGTTTCCATCTTTCTCCATAACAAAGATTTATATGGAGAGCAATCTCATATCACTAGATATGAAACCTCGAACGAATTAATTCAAGCGAGGTTGACTGACGGGTCATCTGTAGGGGACAACGTCCTTACAATGACTAGCTGTATTGATGAGCTCCAGGACCTGGAGACCGCGTTGGGAAACGAGTCAAATACTGACTTGAATCTACAGTCTCTGCCTCCTACCCTGAAGGAAACCAGGGAAGTAGAAGGAAAGAGAAAGGAAAAAGTTTCAGGACTGGATATAGTAAAAGTGAGACGTTCCTATTGTTATAGGAATGAACATTGGCAGAATGATTGCAGGGCTAGCAAAGCCAGTAGCCAGGATTTGAAGCATGTGAAGGCTTCAGCTTCGGGTGTGTTTATGATAGAGAACTGTATGTCAGTTAACCCTACTTCCTGGGTATTGGATTCCGGGTCAGGATCTCATATCTGTAATTCGTTATAGGCTCTGAGAAACCGTAGGGTTATCGGGATAGGTGATATGACCCTCACAGTTGCTAACGGAATGAGCATTGATGCTGAATCCGTAGGGGAATATCATCTTGGACTGACAACTGGGCAGATATTGATTCTGCGTAACTGTTTTTATGTACCAGGTACAACTTGTAATATCATATCTATATCCTTACTTTCTAAGGAAGGATATGATTTTACTTTTATAAGCGATGTGGTTCACATCCAGCTAAATCAAGTTATGATTGGGTCAGGTACATTACAAAACGGAATATACGTATTAAATCAAACTCAGATATTCAGTATCCAGAACACACTTAAAAGAAAGTCTCCGGAATTAAATCAGGCTTTCTTTTGGCATTGTAGACTGGGTCACATCAATGAGAGAAGGTTAACTAAGTTACATAGAGAAGGATATTTGAATCCGTTTGAATATCAATCTTATGGTACTTATGAATCTTGTCTCATAGGAAAGATGACAAAGACTCTGTTTACTAGACACGGAGTAAGAGCAAGCGAGCTCTTGGGACTCGTACATAGTGACGTGTGCGGTCCAATATCTACACATGCGCGAGGAGGTTATTCCTACTTCATTACTTTTACGGATGATTTCTCTAGGTATGGATATTTCTTCTTAATGAAGCATAAATCCGGGGCCTTTGAGAAATTCCAGGAATACAAGAATGAAGTGGAAAACCAAACCGGCAAAAGTATCAAGACACTGAGATCTGATCGAGGTGCTAAATACTTAAGTGTCGAGTTCCTGGGTTAGTTAAAAGAGAAAGGAATTCTGTCTCAGCTTACTCCTCCATACACACCACAACACAATGGTGTATCAGAAAGGAGGAATCGAACCCTATTTGATATGGTTCGTTCCATGATGAGTAAGGCTGAGTTACCGCGATCATTCTGGGGATATGCACTAGAATCAGCTGCATATCTTTTGAACCAGGTTCCTACCAAAACTGTGCCTACCACACCATATCAGATGTGGAGTGGGAAGAAACCCTGTCTAAAACATTTTAAGACATGGGGATGTCCAGCTTTTGTAAAAAGGCAGCATGCGGAAAAACTCGAGGCACGCTCAGTGCAGTGTAAGTTTGTGGGATATCCAAAGCACTTCAAAGGATATTATTTCTATTACGCAGAGGAACAAAAGGTTTTTGCTTCTCATCATGCCCATTTCTTAGAAGCCGAATTTTTAGAAAATCAGAAGAATGGGAGCGCAATAGAACTGGAAGAAATTCTAGAACCACAAGCTATTACTGAAACCTTGGTAGAACAAGAAGGTTCAGAAGAACGGGACATACCGACGCCACTCCGTAGGAGTAGTAGGCAATCTCATCCGCCCGAGAGATACTACGGTTTTCTCATAGACGGGGATAGAGAGGATTGCACTATTGACTACAATGAGCCTAATAGCTTCCAGCAAACCATTCAGAGCAGTGACTCAGTGAAATGGCTAAATGCAATGGGGACCGAAATGGAGTCCATGTACACTAACAAAGTATGGACTTTGGACATTGCTCCAGATGGGGTAAAACCCGTAGGATGCAAATGGATCATCAAAAAGAAGATTGGTGTAGATAGACATGTTGAAACCTATAAGGCTAGACTTGTTTCAAAGGGTTTCTGTCAAAGACCTGGTTTGGACTATGACGAAACCTTTTCTCCAGTGGCTACGCTCAAATCCATTCGGGTCCTTCTTGCTATTGCTGCCTTCTACGATTATGAAATCTGGCAGATGGACGTAAAGACGGCCTTTCTAAATGGTAATTTGGAAGAGTGCGTCTATATGGATCAACCAGAGGGATTCATTCAGAGTGGGAGCAGCGGTAAAGTATGCAAGTTGCTTAAGTCCATTTATGGACTAAAGCAAGCATCGCGGAGTTGGAACATCTGTTTTGATGATGCTGTCAAAGAATTTGACTTTATCAAAAATCCAGATGAACCATGCATATACAGTAAGATTGTAGGGAGAGCTGTAGTATTCCTCATCTTGTACGTGGATAACATTCTCCTAATAGGAAATGATATTCCAATGTTATAGTCAGTCAAAAGATTCTTATCACAGAAATTCTCCATGAAAGACCTGGGTGATGCCACCTACATTCTGGGGATCGAGATCTATGATGATAGATCTAAAAGGATGTTGGGACTTTCGCAGTCCAGGTACATAGACACCATATTGAAAAGATTCAGTATGGAAGATTCTAAGCGCGGTAACCTACCGGCTTGTCATGGAATCACCCTCTCCAAAGAGATGTCTCCCAAGACTGATTTGGAAAGGGATCGCATGTCAATTATACCCTACGCTTCAGCGGTAGGCTCTATAATGTATGCGATGTTATGTACCAGACCAGATGTAGCATACGCATTAAGCGTAGTAAGCCGATATCAAGCAAACCCAGGGGAGAAGCACTGGATAGCAGTAAAGAAGATTCTCAAGTACCTGAGGAGGACTAAGGAGATGTTCTTGGTGTATGGCGGAAAAGACCTCCAAAGGGAGGCCTTTGCCGACTCCAGTTTCCAGAGTGACAAGGATGACTCCAATTCCATGTCGGGTTATGTCTTTACCCTCAATGGAGGGTCGGTCTGTTGGAAGAGTTCCAAACAGGAGACCGTTGCTGACTCAACAATGGAAGCGGAGTACATAGCTGCTTGCGATGCCGCAAAAGAAGCTGTCTGGATGAAGAAGTTCCTCACAGAACTTCAGGTGGTTCCTACCAGTGTTGATCCAATACCTCTGTATTGTGACAAAAACGGCGCTATAGCTTTAGCGAAGGAACCCAGGTCCCATCAGAAATCCAGACACATCTTAAGGCGGTATCTGTAAGTCGATGTGCAACACCCCATGAGTTGCGGGGAGGCGGAAATATGAAAAACGATCTTGTTTTGTATGTAAACATCGACTAACCGAAGATCTTTGCTGAACGATAATTAACAACAAGCATAGAGTTCTAAGCTACTATATAAAGAGATTATACCAAATGATTCTAGTCCTTCGTCATTACGATCTCTTCGTCCTCCTCGGCCTCCTCCAAGTGATAGATGATCCACATGAGAACCCTAATCCAAGCTATAACCTCTAGACTTGAGGTTACTTAGTTTCTCTAGTTGCTAATCAAAGTAACTAAGATGATATAGAGTTAGGTTATGGAGTGTTTAGTCTATACCAATCCTTGGTCTCAACTCATGAGTGGTAGGATTAGGGTTTGAAAAGAGAGTGAGGTTGAGGAGAGAGAAGGTGGAGATGATAATGAAATGAGAAAGCTTCTCACTTGAATATATAAAGCATAATGAATTATCAAATAAAATGAATTAAATGATTATTCACCATGCTTCATTTATTCAACAAGAGTGATTCACCATATGAGTCATTAAGTAATTAATGATGCATTAATGATGCATTTAATGATATGATGAATCACACAAATGAGTCACAAAAGCAATTAATGAAAATGTCACCTTAACCTCCTTAGTCACCATCCTTCTAGAAGCTTCCCGGAAAATTACGAGAACGTCCCTCGCATCCGTAAAAACACGGAAAAACTTTAGAATGTATAAATCCAATAACCCGATACTAGAATCTGGATTAAACCAAAACCGGCTAGTAAAAACTGTCTGAATGTCGTACGTGCGTTAAAACACGTATGCGTCCGAGCCCTTTGTCGTAAAACCGTACGACCTCTATATCTTTTCGCCTGGAGTTGGGAAAACTCTGTGCGGGACTCTAAAGACTCGACTACTACGCTGGCATTGGGTTTAACCACAGACCGCAAGCGGCACTAGCTGTACGTAACGGTCCCCATGTAGATGTCGATAAGAAGGCCGGTGAGGATACCCATCCAAACTCCTACTGAGCCTGTGCGTGACAATATCCGTGCAGTCCGGTCTGTTCGTCTAAGAGTATCGCATGTATGGTCTAGGTAGGTGGTAAACGTCAGACCCCTAATAACCGTACAAGTCGTGTCGGTCTGGCTTTATCACCATCCGAGAATCTACTGATCAATCTATCTGTAATTCTCAATCAGCCCTGGCCAGGGACTTATGGTAATGACCAACCGATCACTGTGCGATATCAACTCCCTATACCGGGAGAGACGAATCCCTGACAGTCACTCACTGCCTCCACGTGGCTCGGGACTGTGCCCAACTAAAACCTGTTTGCACGACTCCTTTGAACCGTGGTAGGATAGTAATCAAAGCACAGTGGGAACTCACACGAGACAAATGACGACTTTAAGTCAACGGACTATCTGCACACATGTCACCTGAGAACTGCTATCTGACGTTAGGTATAAATACCATCTAGTCAGTTCTCGGTGAGTCCTGTCCGGTGTACTCACACCTAGTGAGCATCTGTATACAATCTTAGGTGCACTCCACCAATGGCTGCGGGACCAATCCATCGCCCCTCCTCAGGGTCCAGATATGTATACACCAGTCTACTCCGGAGTATCGATGCCCAGTCTCGATACTCCTGCGACCATGGACATCTAAGGATGTGCCTATTGACTATCCAGCTCCCACTAGTATGACTGCCATCATAACGCCGGAAGTCAGGCAAACACCCTTTGGGCTTTATCAACACGTGTGTGTGTGTGTGTGTATATATATATATATATATATATGAATACAACGCAAAATATATCATATGTTAAGATAAAGACAAACCAAATAGCGTGCTATCATATTAAGCAAGACTGTTATGTACATACATATCCCTAGTATCCTATACAATGAAGGCCTCTAGGGCATATATATCCAACAATCTCCCACTTGCACTAAGGCCTATAATTGGCGTAATGAGTACCCACTGTCTTCACTATAACCAGTTGCTGGAGTACCGCATGCCCAACATCTCGAACAGCCTCTCGAACTGAACTTGAGGGATGGCCTTTGTGAATGGATCTGCCGTGTTATCTTTTGTATCCACTCTCCGTACCTCGATCTCCCGACGATCAACGATCTCCCTGATCAGGTGAAAATTCCTTAAGATACGCCTGGATTTCTGATGGGACCTGGGTTCCTCTGCCAATGCTACGGCCTCATTGTTATCACAATACAAAGGTATTGGATTAGCAATGGACGGAACCACCTGAACTTCAGAGATGAACATTCTCATCCAGACAGTCTCTTTTGCGGCTTCACAAGCAGCTATATACTCAGCCTTCATAGTTGAGTCTGCGACGGTATCCTGTTTGGAACTCTTCCAACATACCGCCCCTCCATTGAGGGTAAACACAAAACCCGAAATGGATTTAGAATCATCTTTGTCACTTTGGAAGCCGGAGTCGGTAAAAGCCTCTACCTGGAGGTCCCCATTACCGTAAATCAAGAACATCTCCTTAGTCCTTCTCAGGTACTTGAGAATGTTCTTTACCGCTATCCAATGTTTCTCACCTGGGTCAGACTGATACCTGCTTACCACACCAAGTGCGTAAGCTACATCCGGTCTTGTACATAACATCGCATACATTATAGATCCTACCGCCGTAGCGTAGGGTAAAATGCTCATGTGATCCCTCTCTTCATCAGTCTTTGGAGACATCTCTTTGGAGACGGTGATCCCGTGAAAAGCGGGCATGTTACCGCGCTTGGAATCTTCCATACTAAACCTCTTTAGTATAGTGTCAATATACCTGGACTGTGAAAGTCCCAACATTCTATTAGATCTATCATGATAGATCTTAATGCCCAAAATGTAGGTTGCATCACGCAAGTCTTTCATGGAGAATTTCTGTGACAAGAAGAGCTTTACTGATTGTAGCATAGGGACATCATTCCTTATCAGTAGTATGTCGTCGACGTACAAAACGAGGAAGACTACTGCCCCTTCTACAATCTTCCTATAAATACATGGTTTATCTACATTTTTGATAAAGTCAAACTCTTTGACTGTCTCATCAAAGCAGATGCTCCAACTTCGCGATGCATGCTTTAATCCATAAATGGATTTAAGCAACCTGCACACTCTTCCGCTGCTCCCACTGTCTAAGAAACCTTCTGCTTGATCCATGTAAACACTCTCTTCTAAATGCCCATTTAGAAAAGCTTTTTTTACATCCATTTGCCAGATTTTATAGTCATGGAAGGCAGCAATGGCAAGCAGGATCCGAATGGATTTAAGCATAGCTACAGGTGAAAAGGTTTCATCATAGTCCAATCCTGGTCTTTGACGAAAACCTTTTGCAACGAGTCTAGCTTTGTAGGTTTCCACTTGTCCAAGTGCACCAATCTTCTTTTTGAAGATCCATTTGCATCCAACTGGTTTCACCCCAGGAGGAGCAACTTCTAAATTCCATACTTTATTGGTGTACATGGATTCCATTTCGGATCTCATAGCATCCAGCCACTTCATCGAGTCAATACTCGTGATAGCCTGCTGAAAACTAGTAGGCTCATCATCGTCGATGATGCAATCCTCTCGATCCCCATCTAGAAGAAAACCATGGTATCTCTCTGGAGGATGAGAAAACCTACTAGATCTGCGGAGTGGCGTTGGTTCGTCATGTTCTATTGAAATCTGAGGTTCTTTTAAGTCCTCGGTAGCAGTTTGAGGTTCTGGAATTTCTTCCAGCTCTATCGCGCTCCCACTAATTTCTTTTGCAAGAAATTCGCTCTCTAAGAAGACAATGTGGCGAGCGACAAACACCTTTTGTTCTTCAGTGTGGTAGACCATGTACCCCCTTGAATGTTTGGGGTATCCTACAAACTTACACAAAACCGATTGTGCCTCGAGCTTGTCTGGTCTATGCTTTTTAACATATGCCGGACACCCCCATATCTTGATATACTTGAGATATGGTCTTTTCCCGCTCCATATTTCATATGGAGTGGTAGGCACAGACTTAGTTGGAACTCTATTCAATAAGTATGCTGCTGATTCTAGAGCAAATCCCCAGAAGGAAAGTGGTAACTCAGCACTTCTCATCATTGAACGCACCATATCTAATAGCGTGCGATTCCTCCTTTCTGATACACCATTATACTGAGGTGTATAAGGCGGAGTAAGCTGAGAGAGAATTCCATTCTCTTTTAAATATTCAAGGAAACTTGTACTTAAGTATTCTCCACCTCGATCAGATCGAAGTGTCTTGATGCTTTTACCAGTTTGTTTCTCTACTTCATTTTTATACTCCTTAAACTTCTCAAAGGCCTCTGATTTATGTTTCATTAAGAACACATGTCCATACCTAGAGAAGTCATCAGTAAAAGTGATGAAATAGGAGTGACCACTTCGCGCATGTGTAGATATTGGACCACATACATCACTGTGTATAAGTCCAAAGAGTTCAGTAGCTCTTGCTCCGTGTCCGGAGAACGGAGATTTGATCATTTTTCCTTTGATACATGATTGACAACTTGCATATGATGAATATTCAAATGGATCTAAATATCCATCTTTATGTAACATAGTCAACCTTGTTTCGTTTATATGACCAAGTCTACAATGCCATAGGAAGGCTTGATTTGAATATGGAGCCTTTCTTTTAAGTGTGTTTTGAATATTAAAAATTCGAGGTTGATTAAGTATGTATATGCCGTTTTCCAGTGTGCCATACCCAATCAGTTCTTGATTTAGGAGAATGTTCATGACTTTACTTTCAAGCGCACAATTATATCCTTTATTAGACAACAAAGATACTGATATAATATTACACAGCATACTGGGAATACAAAAACAGCTGTACAACACCAAAACGTGCCCACTAGTCAACCCTAGGTGATACTCCCCTATTGCAACAGCATCTACATGCATTCCATTGCCCATCCGGAGAGTCATATCACCTGCCCCCAGTACTCTACTATTTCTCAGATCCTGCAATGAATTACAGATGTGAGAACCAGAACCGGTATCAAGTACCCATGATGTAGAGTTTACTGAAAGACAATTTTCGATTACGAACACACCTGAAGCAGAAGCAACCGCTTGCTTCGTGTCCTTTGCCTTGAAGGCCATACAGTCCTTCTTCCAGTGCCCTTGCTTGTGACTGTTAGTGTTTATGCCCTAGAAGGCCATTACTGTATCATACTAGTTTGTATATTACTTAATGGAAGCTTGGGATATTCACATGTATATAACAGTCTTGCTAAACATAGTAGTATGCTACTTGGTTTTTCTATCTTAATATGTGAGTATACGTATTGATAGAGCTCTTAGGATCTTGCTTGACTACCAGCGTTGTGATGGTAGTCACACTAGTGGGGGCTGGGTAGTCTACAAGCACATCCTTTTTCGGGTCCCTAGTCGTTGGATTATCGAGACAGGGCATCGATACTCCGGAGTAGACTAGTGTGTACGCTTCTCATCCCAGTTGGGGAGATGGTCTGTCCCACAGCCGTCAGTACGTCGTACTGGAGATAGTATGTAGGTGCTCGTTAGGTTACGGGTACACCGGACAGGACTCATAGGGAACTGTTGGTTGGTTTTTATACCAGTCGTCAGTGAGCAGTTCCCAGGTGACATGAGTACAGCATAGTCTACAGACTTGACACTGCTACTTCGCCTCGAGTGTGTCCCACTGTTCTTAGATTGCTACCCTACCACGGCTCAAAGGAGTCGTGCAAACAGGTAGCAGTTGGGTGCAGTCCCGAGCACTTGGAGGTAGTGGCGGTTAGACATGATTCGTCTCTCTCGGTATTGGGGGTTGATATCGCGCTGTGTCAGAGAGCCATTACGCAAAGTCCCTGGCCAGGGCAAGCGAGATTTGCTGGTAGGTTCCAGTAGTTTCTCAGGGTGTAATGGGCTTCGCTCCGACACGACTTATATCGCTATTAGGGGACTGACGCTTGCCGCCCCCTAGGCCCGATATGCGATAGTCTTAGACGAACGGACCGGACTGTATGGAGATTGTCACAGCAGGCTCAGTAGGAGTTCGGATGGGTTTCCTCATCGGCGTTCTTATCGACATCTACCTGGGGACCGTTACGTGCAGCTAGTGCCGCTTGCGGTCTGTGGTTAAACCCACTGCCAGCGTAGTAGTCGAGTCTATAGAGTCCCACACAGAGAGTTTCCCTACTCCAGGAGAAACGATATAGAGGTCGTATGGTTTTACGACAAGGGTTCGGACGCATATGTGTGTTTACGCACGTACGACTTTCGGACAGTTTTTACTAGTCGGCTTTGGTTTAAGCCAGTTACTAGTATCCGGTTATTGGATTTATACAGTCTAAAGTTTTTCCGTGTTTTCGCGGAAAGGAGGGGCGTTCTCGTAATTGCGCGAGAAGCTTCTAGAAGATGGTGACTAAGGAGGTTAAGGTGGCATATACATTGAATGAGATTAGTGAGTCATATGAGTGATTCATCCATGTCATTAATGCATCATAAATGCTTAATGACTCATGGTAATGAATCACCATTAGATATTTATGAAGCATGATTATTCATCATTTGTTTTTCTTTTATTGATAAATCTTAATGCTTCATATTTATTATGATAACTCATTTTCTCATATCAATTATTCTTCTCACCTTCTCTCCCCTCAAGCTTCCTCTCTTCAAACCCTAATCCTCACCTCTCATGTGTTGAGTACAAGCATTGGTTAGACCACTTAATCCATAACCTCATTCTATATCATCTAGGTACTTTGATTAGCACTTAAAGAAACCTAGTTGCCTCAAGTTTAGAGGCAAAGCTTGGCGTAAAGCTCTCGTGGTGGATCGTCTACTACTTGGAGAAGGCCGAGGAGGAGGTGGAGTTCGTAAAGACGAAGGACACGGTTCTTTAGGTATAATCCCTTTACATAGTAGTTGTTAACTTCTATGTTTGATGTTAGTTATCGTTTAGCTTCGATTCATGCGGTTAGTCGATGTTTAAGCAAAGAACAAGATCTTTTTTCATATTTCTGCCTCACCGCAAGTCGTGGGGTGTTGTACATCGACTTACAGTGGTATCAGAGCCTCGCTAAACAATAATTAACTCACTTGCAAATTTGTATGAATTTCGAACGGAAAAAACCAAAACCGGAAAACCCCGATATCATGGTTTCTGTCGATTTTTAAATGAAGTCCAAAAATTTTTCAGGGAGGTTCAGAAAGCTCTAAATGATAGTATTAGAACACCCAAGAAAACTGGGCTCAAGAATCGACTAAACGGCCGCGGAACCGCGGCTAATACCCCCGATTCGCCGCAATTCCGTCACCGAGTTGCCGATTCACAAGCCCAATTTTCCTGTGCTGGTTCTCTGTGATATTTGGTATTTTCTGGAATTTTTAATTTTTGCTCCGGTTTCAGACTTACAGAGAAGTATTGGAGCAAAATTAAATGTGTTTAATCGATCGAAATTATACGGTATTTGCTTGTTGGATTATATCTGTGTTTGTGTAATGTGTTCGTAAACCTCCCCTAACTGCTAGTATGTCGGTTGGTAGGGGGTTGCACATTTCTGTAATGGATTTTATCTGTTTGTGTATATGAACTGTGTTGGACTGTTGCGATGTATAGCCGGGGTTATGTGATGGGTTATTATTTAATTCATTTGATGTAAATGTAATTTGTTGTAATATTATTTTGCGGGGCACATCCAAGTTGCGGTTGTAGCCACCGTTGTATTATTTCATTTTACTGTTTTTGCTCCTAGGACAGACCAAAGATAGGGTGCACAAACTGCCGTGCGGGTAGTTTGCCATACCCGTTGGGGTCTTGGGTGGGGTAATGGCTATTCATCACAACTATGTAATCCGTCTTTTGTTGCAGGCTCAAAACAAACACGGATTACTTGCAAATCCAATAAAGTTCATCTGTGATCAGGAATGCCTATTATTGCGTCTGACGAATGTACAATATCTATATATGATAGCTATTTAGACGTCACTTATGTTTTACACCCGCGCTAGCCCAGCCCCCGCTCTGCCGTTAGTTAAGTAACCTAACGGGTGATGACGGGACCCCGTGGCGAATGCGGATGGCATAAGAGGACGTTGTATTTTCGTTGTTTTCTGCAATGATAGGTTAATGATGGGACGCATTATTTATAATGCAAAGAAAATAAACTAAAAAGTTGAATCGTTGGAACAATTTAAAAGAAACCACTCGGTTATTTAAAAAGAGCAGAATTTTTAATTGCGGAGCTTTAACCACTCCTTTTAAAAAGCTATCAGGTTCCTTCGATTATATCAAGTTCACTACGTTCACGGTTTCGCCAAAACCAGTCGTAGCCCTCCGTCATTTCTTATGGATGGTCAGTAGTATTCAAGCTATGTTTGTTGGCTTTCGTCAAGGCATAGTGTTTGGTAGCTGCTGGGGCATCCATTTGTTGCATAGATAGATGAGTTGGTTTGGGACAGTCGTATAACCTTGTTGGCTTTCGTCAAGGGTATATACGAGTGGGTTCAAATTAACAAGATAATGATGGGCAGAACTTGACATGTGTTTTATGATTTGTTGGCTTTCGTCAAGGTCATAAGAACATGGGGCAAAAATCAATATCGGGAATTTCTAAAGAAACTGAAATTTGCAAAGAGATGCATACCATTTGGAGTTTGATGAATGTTGGTAGGATTCCTTCAACATTATCATACGATGATATTTGGATCCCGATCCTACTGTGAGTATATGCTACTTATCAGGAGATTCGTCACTTAACGATCAATGCTATAAACCAAGTAGGTGTCAAGAAAGGTGTCAGCGGGGTTTCGCCCCCAGAGAAAAGAGGTTATTTAATTAAGGAACTTCGCGAAAGCGTTGGAAAACCTCCCTCGAAGTACCGATACTAGTCTGGCTGAACGGTTAAGCAAGTATTGTACAGTGAGAATAGTCTTGGCTAATTCTTCTTTTATGGTTTGAGGAAGGATTCGAGAAACAGTGGGAGCCATCCAGTTTAGATAAATTAAAAACCAATCTAAACTTGTAAGAGCATCATGCTAAAGTGTTTTCTTCTCTCTCTCTCATTGCAGCGACCTTGTGACCATGACTAGGTTACATCTAGATAACAAGTTGACTGAATCTAACTTATTTGACTGGCAAAGGTCTGTCCAGATGACCATTGCCTATGACAAGCTGGACCCCCCTATTACTACTCAAGATCCCGCCGTCCCAGGTCCAGTTTCCACCGTCGTGGATAAGAATATCCGTCAGACAAAGGAAAAGAATAAAGCGAAAGCCAAGTGCCTCGTGTTGGCTTCAGTTGATGGTATATACCAGAACCAGCACGAGAAGATAGACTTAGTTTCCATCTTTCTCCATAACAAAGATTTATATGGTGAGAAATCTTATATCGCAAGATATGAGGCCTCGAACGAATTAATTCAAGCGAGATCAGCTGACGGGTCATCTGTAAGGGACGACGTCCTTACGATGACTAGCTATATTGATGAGCTCAAGGACCTGGAGACCACGTTGGGAAACAGGTCATATACTGACTTATTTCCACAGTCCCTACCCTCTACTTACACCCTAAAAGAAACCAGGGAGACACAAGCTCTGCTTAATAGAGGACCTTTGTCACGACCCGAAAGAGCACGTGACTGGCCCTTGAACCATATGAAGTCTATAGGACTCCATCTGATCCAAGTAAGCCAAAAGCCCAGAAATCTAAAACCATTTTAAGAGTAAATAAAGAAAACTGGTTTTAAAGAAGTGAAGGAAAACATGTTTGAAGTCAAGGTTTTTAAATAACTAAGCCGAATGTGCATTTTTAAAATGTAAAGTCTTTTCTAAAAATTCCGGCAGAGTTTCTTTTGTAAATACTGGCCCCGAACGGGGTACAACAAGAACAATATATATATACAATGAATAAAAGGCATCCCCAAGCGGGAGCTAGCTCTTCGTCAATCGACGGTCACAACCACACAAGCAATAATAATATACAACGCCGAAAGGCGAGGGTCAAATCAAAAGAACTCAATAAGCATGAAAACCGCAATACTACTAAGCGCGACTCTAAGGTCAAATAGTACATCACTAATGTCTAAGTCTGAAACAATATACAAGTTTTGGTTGATGGAAATTCTAGATACAATGAATAATACAAGTACAATGGTGGTTCTTGATGCAAAAGAATCCACCTACCAAATGCAATTCACCCGCAAGGAAGCAGTGTGCCAGAAATGCCGCAAAGAAACCTGTACGGCAAAACCTGTAAGAACTGTGGCACAACGGGGGTGAGTTGCCAACTCGTGAATAGAGAATATCTACAAGCAGAAACCGAATGCAAGACATAATCCTAGGTCAACAATCAGTATAATATAAACCACAAGAGTACGTCTGAAGCATAATAAGGTGGCAATGTAACATCTAAACATGTATGTAGTGCCAAGTACTCAGGTAACAACATGTCATCAGTATAAGGTATGTCTGCATGAAGTAAATATGAATATCAATACACATATATTAGCGTCCCATACCACTAATATTGGTGTAAGGGTATATATAACAGCGCCCTCATACCCTGTTATATATACAAATGAAGTATGATCAATGTAAATCCAGTCTGTATGTGATCAAGTCTGTATAAACGTAGAACCCGTCCACCCGTCACCCAATGACAATAAGCATCATGTATGCAAATATGAGGATATAAACAAAATCATGGAAAAACATCATGAAACCCGTGCCTAGCATCGACATGTAAATCCTCGTCCATATGGGGCTCCGTCTGCGGTATCGGCCCTCGGCCCCGGCAGTATGGGTCATCCCATGTCCATCTCTCAACTCCGGTCGGTATCCTCCAGATATCCGCCGAGCTTAAATACAATCACCGGTAGGTAGTAGTCCCTCTGCCAGGCTCACCGTCTACTACACAGCGAAACCGTTCTCGCCCCGGGTTACCATACCGGGTCCACCATGTACCCGCAATCGGCCTCATCCGCCTCCTCGAATCGGATTTCACATGTCGCTCTCAGCACCGAGAAAACACATGGTGGACGCACTGAAATATCATATCAAGGGTAACCGGGTTTTTAACACAATTATATATTCTCTTTTGAAATACCCACGGTTCCCAAATCCAGAAATATCATGGAAACAACATATCTCAATGCGTATAATCAAAAACATGATGTATGCGACATGTAAGAAAGGTAAGCATAATCATAAGTCATGCAACATGGAAATAGTAATGTGCACATGTCGAGGGAAACCGCTCTTTTAAAACGAATCAGTTTTGAAGAACATCATGCGGTTCCCAAATCTCTAATCAAGTCAGAATCATCTATATTTGTGTACAGGTATAAGTGTACAATATGCCATCCAAGAATCACATCATGAATGCAACAGTACTACAGTGTAGTGGCATGGCAATTATCGATGATGAAGTGTGTGAGCCGGCAAATAGTGTACGTGGAACATACGCATCATCGATAATGGTGCTGGTGTCCTAACAGCAAGATAACAATATAGAAATAAACATATACAAGCAATGCGGATAGCATGAATATGCGGAAACCAAATAATCAACACAGTGCAAGTATAATGAATATGCAAGGGTGTGCGTGTAGGTGTAAATCTATTCTAGGGTTCGCGACTATGAACTACACTAGTCACTTCTAACCCTACACTATCCATAGTACACCTAATCTATCATATCCACGACACACTATAACTATCAAGCATAATATATAGTATACTAACTACGGACTGCGGGGGTGCTATACGCCATCCACCCGACTTCCCCAGTAGATATAATCTACTCACCTTGCGTCTCCATCTTTCGATGTCACCACGCGCTTGCTTGTCGTCCCGTAGTCTTCATGGGGTACCTACACATCAAAGTGTCGTATATGCGCATTAAAACCAAACCAAAGCTAAAACGGCACACGAAACCCAAAACGATACGATAAGAGGCCTATAGGTTAGAACCTATGGCACGCCTTCAAAACCATCAATAAACCCTCTATATCGTCGTATAAACGCCAAATAGTCGAGGTAAAACACAATACACAATTGCAGAATAAAAAATACGGAATACGGAAACACGAATCCAAAACAGCAACTTAGGAAATATGTTCCAGATTTCACCCTAGGTCCAATTTGACAAATCTATAAATACCAGGGGTCTAATCTATACATGTAGGAGCTGTAGAACCAAAATGACACAGATTGGTGCTGGTCGGGCCGCAAATTGCGGCCAATTGGGATTAATTGGCGGCCGGGTAAGGGAGTTAGGGGCTAGGGTCTTGGTGGTAGCTTCCTGGGTGCCTGCACATGCCACTGTCCAATCAATTTTAGTTTAGGATGTCCCGGGTGATAGCAGATCCCAATTAACCTTCACAGATTTCACAAATTTTCCGATATCGGTTTCTAAAATCCGTATTCTGGGTTTAAGCTTCAGTTTAGGGTCTCAATTCATACACTAGGGTGTTGGTGTAGCCTCTATTGAACTCAATTTCACATTACAACTCATAATTCTTCACAAGCCTAACTAGGTTTTACCTCAAGTCACCAAATCACACAATATCGGTTCAATCATAACAGGGGGGTAAGGGAAATGCTAAAACTAGGTTAAGGATCCGGAAAATATCTCATTTGGCAACTCAAGAATTTTCTTGAGTTGCCCCTAGTGGCCAAAATCCTTGCTTCTTTAGTCCAAAGTGTAGATCAAGAGCTTGTGCACACATTTAATGAAATGGAGATAGGGTTTTGGGGTTGTTTTAGAGGTGTTGTGAGGGGTTGAATAGGGGAGGGAAGTGAGGGAGGAGCAGCAACAGGAGAAAGGAGGAGAGGGAGGAAAATGAGGGAAGGGAAAAATGGCTAAGTCTTTAGTCAATGAAGCCCATACCTCTCTCTCTCACCAACTACCCATTTCTTTATTCTTTTCTCTTTTCTTTTCCTTTTTAAAACCCTTCTCACTCAAATAGTAACCCCAAAACAACCATGGCAATAAAATGTAACACAAGTGTCAAAAAGTGATATGTGCATGTTTTGCACAAAAGTACTAAAAACCGATTAGCGATTTTTTAATCGCGATTAGCACTAATTTAGCATATAACTAATCAATTAAACTTAGAAATGGCATAATTCTCTAATTTACCCTATTTTATAATTTTCCATAATTTTTCTAACATTTTTTCCTATTTATTTGTATTTAAAAACACCAAAATATTAAAATATTCAATAAAATAATATTAAATTATTAAAAATTCCCAAAAATTAATATTTTATCTTTTTGAAATGTTACAATCTACCCCCCTTAAAGAAATTCGGTCCCCGAATTTAAATTTAATCCCCCAATTATAAAAACATTTCAGTAAAAATCCAATTTGTCGGGGCTCCGAAAACATCAATACATAGCGAATATCATAAAAATGTACTGCTCTACTAGAAATCAATCCCCAAAATGCATATATAAGAATATCCTGTGCGTCTGGTGCGCAAGAAAATCAAAATCCATATATGTGTCAAACAGGTGTACAAAACAACATCTAAGTGCAACTGGTGTGCACGAAACATCTGTCGTAGGCAACGTGTGTGCCTGACAGTAAAAATCAGGTGCATGTGACATGCACGAAGAATCCCGATTTAGTGCATCTGGCGTGCACCAATATCGTATATCAAAACACTAAAGGTGTATGAAAATTATGCTGGAAGTGTAAATCAAATCACTATATAAGATAGGCGTGAAATCACAATCAATACCTCGAATGCAAAAACTATGCGCAAAATATAAATATCTAATAGGTGCATGAAACAATATCATGAAACTCAGTCATCAAAACTAAATCATGCAATAAAACGCCCAAAACACCGAAATCCAAAATGACGGATACGTGATAATCGAATCACAAAATCACAAATCATAAATACCGTCGTCGGTAGTTCCTCCATCAAGGTCGAGAAGGAGTCGGTGTATCCAATGCTAGCAGCGCAAGATATCTACTTGCCTCTTGCTCACGGTCTGGCGTCCTCTGACTCCGGGTCATTATCTTCTCTGCGGATTACCTATCTCGCAGTCAATCGGCTCATCGGCCCTGTCAGGTGTGCTAACGGGGATGATTCCGTTCTGGCACTTCTCTGGTCATCTCTCGGTCAATCCTCACGACCACTCGTAAGGCAGTATGTCACTGGCATCGGCCTCTGGCTCTCTGAATGCACATCACACATCTGATCCTGGGTGCAAACATCATTGCAGCAATGTCCTGGAAGGAATCCTGCTCAAGGTCTCTTCCGATCTTACCTAAGCCGAACTGTACGAAGGCTGGTACTCTTGCATAATCTATTTTCGCTCAATGGACATCTGTGTCCTCAGCACAACATTTTCTCGGAAATTGGTCGCATCCCAACGCCTCTGTAAGCATATCAGGTCTCTAGTCTCGACGGGAAGTAATGACAGCTCGCCAGTGTCTCGCACGAACCTCTGGTTCCTCCTGTCTCTATCGTCGTCCACTATGACGTCATGCCATGCTATCTACGTACTGCACTGTTCTCGGCCACAGTCAATCCGAAGTCTCTCGCACGGACTCGAAATCGCGTACGCTGTTGCTTCACCATTCTATATAAGATGTCTGGCCGAACCGTTCCTCGGGAACGCGTCCCAACCATCGGAGGAATACTCAATACTCGTCCGTCCTTGATCAATTCGCAACGCATCTGGGTAAGTTCCTTTATCCGAACCTGGTCAACTACCTCGTCGACGATGCCGAACTCTGGCCTGCTGGGTGTGCGCAATATGACCACTCCTGGGTCTAGGTCTCCTCGTATCGTTTTCCAGAAAGGTCCTATCGAGGTTTCTCTCTCAAATCTCATTCCTGCCGGATTGCCCGGAAGTCATCATCCATTGCTGAAGCAAATTCTTATTCCGGAACGGCTGCATAGTAATCGTGCTTCTTTCTGGAAGATATATCCATAAACAACGCCTCTGGGTGCGTATCACATCTCTGATGTCAGCGGAGTGGGACGTCATCTCGTCGAAATCTCTTGCGAACTCCTTTCTTCACTCTGCTTCAATGTCGACTGATTCGGACTCGTCTCATCGTGGCTGCATGGACTGTGCTCCAACGGCTATACTCGTATCTGGAGTCTTCCAAGCAAAGCATCCCATCACATGATATCCGAATGATGTCGAAACATTCGATCGACTCGTCAGAACCTTATAATCCCCCAAGAGATCAACATCTTGAGTACAGTTTAATAGTATCGAGTACATGCCACAGCGTCGGTGGTCCAGCCGTAGAAGGGCAAACCCAAGCCTCACTAATGGCGCCGCGGAACAGCCGCAAACCCTAAGGTTCAAAGGCTTTCACACGGTCATTAAGTCGAGTTAGGGTTTCATTCTTCTAGAGGGTCCATGGAATCGCCTGCATGTCTTTCCGTATACTTTAAACTTGGAGAATGGCTCCGGACATTCGATCGTCTCTATCGACTCTCAACGTCTCCGTGTGAAGTCGTCTCTAGCTGGAAACAATCTATCTGATAACCTCGCATCGGTAAACGAACCACATGTCCTAGTCATTCATCCTCAGGTGACTAGCGACCATCCATCATGTCTCTAAGTATATGCTCATGCTGCAGTAGCTCCTACCATCTGGGCGATATCTCGTCATTTGCAGCAACAATTGGCTCATTCGTCTGTATGCTGAACAGCGCCTCAATCCTCCAGGAAAGGCGATACATTGGCGGTCATCTCTGACTCGGTCGGCTCAAGATCTGAGTAAGACTCCCCACACTGGAAATCTTCAACTCAACTGGGCCTGCTCCGGCGCATAAATCGGACGAATCACCTTCGTCTCTCAAACCGGGTAGACTAGCTATCATCTGTCTCATATCTGCCTGAAAGCTCCGGCAATCTCAGCTCGTAAGCTCCGAAAGCAACATCCTGTCAATCTCAGCAACAGCTGGTCCATCTGTCTGCACGGTAGGCGACATCATAATCTCTGAGGTATGCTGTACATCAACAGTCCTCTCTCAACTGGCAGCTCTAACAATGGCCCGATCATCGGGTGCAAAACCAAGCACTCGCCTCCACTAGAGGTCACAGTCACCAATACTAACTCGAGACGTTCCCATGTCACCAGAAAACACAATGGTCGGCCCTCGTACCAGACGAGCTCACACCGACCGTAACCCTAGCAGCAGCCCAAACTGCGCTCAAACATGGCGACAGGAACCTCAATCGAGTATCGAAGAGAGCAGATCAATGACAAGAAAGAGAACAACAGATCCAAAGTGGATACATGATCATAAGAAGGAACAGCATCAATGAAGGCATGATCATGAAACTAGTAGTATCGAGGATCTCAAATGGATGTATAATCATGGATATGAAGAGAATCACTGATCTCGAAAATATGAACATCCTAAGGTTCCTTAAGCGGAGTGGCGTGTCGTAAGTATGCCGCGGAACATACCCACGGTACGTCACTCTACTTTAGTCACCTATTCCATCAACCAAGGGTTATCCTACGCGACGAAAGTTCGGGTCTAATACCCCCTCGACTAAATCTAAGTTCCGTAAGGTCAAGCCTAAGTTCCGTATATATATAAACGCCCTAGGCTCCACATAGTCAAACTTAGACTCAAACCAAGGTCAACCTAGCGCTCTGATACCAACTTTGTCACGACCCGAAAGAGCACGTGACTGGCCCTTGAACCATATGAAGTCTATAGGACTCCATCTGATCCAAGTAAGCCAAAAGCCCAGAAATCTAAAACCATTTTAAGAGTAAATAAAGAAAACTGGTTTTAAAGAAGTGAAGGAAAACATGTTTGAAGTCAAGGTTTTTAAATAACTAAGCCGAATGTGCATTTTTAAAATGTAAAGTCTTTTCTAAAAATTCCGGCAGAGTTTCTTTTGTAAATACTGGCCACGAACGGGGTACAACAAGAACAATATATATATACAATGAATAAAAGGCATCCCCAAGCGGGAGCTAGCTCTTCGTCAATCGACGGTCACAACCACACAAGCAATAATAATATACAACGCCGAAAAGCGATGGTCAAATAAAAAGAACTCAATAAGCATGAAAACCGCAATACTACTAAGCGCGACTCTAAGGTCAAATAATACATCACTAATGTCTAAGTCTGAAACAATATACAAGTTTTGGTTGATGGAAATTCTAGATACAATGAATAATACAAGTACAATGGTGGTTCTTGATGCAAAAGAATCCACCTACCAAATGCAATTCACCCGCAAGGAAGCAGTGTGCCAGAAATGCCGCAAAGAAACCTGTAATGCAAAACCTGCAAGAACTGTGGCACAACGGGGGTGAGTTGCCAACTCGTGAATAGAGAATATCTACAAGCAGAAACCGAATGCAAGACATAATCCTAAGTCAACAATCAGTATAATATAAACCACAAGAGTACGTCTGAAGCATAATAAGGTGGAAATGTAACATCTAAACATGTATGTAGTGCCAAGTACTCAGGTAACAACATGTCATCAGTATAAGGTATGTCTGCATGAAGTAAATATGAATATCAATACACATATATTAGCGTCCCATACCACTAATATTGGTGTAAGGGTATATATAACAGCGCCCACATACCCTGTTATATATACAAATGAAGTATGATCAATGTAAATCCAGTCTGTATGTGATCAAGTCTGTATAAACGTGGAACCCGTCCACCCGTCACCAAATGACAATAAGCATCATGTATGCAAATATGAAGATATAAACAAAATCATCGAAAAACATCATGAAACCCGTGCCTAGCATCGACACGTAAATCCTCGTCCATATGGGGCTCCGTCTGCGGTATCGGCCCTCGGCCCCGGCAGTACGGGTCATCCCATATCCATCTCTCAACTCCGGTCGGTATCCTCCAGATATCCGCCGAGCTCAAATACAATCACCGGTAGGTAGTAGTCCCTCTGCCAGGCTCACCGTCTACTACACAGCGAAACCGGTCTCGCCCCGGGGTACCATACCGGGTCCACCATGTACCCGCAATCGGCCTCATCCGCCTCCTCGAATCGGGTTTCAGATGTCGCTCTCAGCACCGAGAAAACACATGGTGGACGCACTGAAATATCATATCAAGGGTAACCGGGTTTTTAACACAATTATATATTCTCTTTTGAAATACCCACGGTTCCCAAATCCAGAAATATCATGGAAACAACATATCTCAATGCGTATAATCAAAAACATGATGTATGCGACATGTAAGAAAGGTAAGCATAATCATAAGTCATGCAACATGGAAATAGTAATGTGCACATGTCGAGGGAAACCGCTCTTTTAAAACGAATCAGTTTTGAAGAACATCATGCGGTTCCCAAATCTCTAATCAAGTCAGAATCATCTATATTTGTGTACAGGTATAAGTGTACAATATGCCATCCAAGAATCACATCATGAATGCAACAGTACTACAGTGTAGTGGCATGGCAATTATCGATGATGAAGTGTGTGAGCCGGAAAATAGTGTACGTGGAACATACGCATCATCGATAATGGTGCTGGTGTCCTAACAGCAAGATAACAATATAGAAATAAACATATACAAGCAATGCGGATAGCATGAATATGCGGAAACCAAATAATCAACACAGTGCAAGTATAATGAATATGCAAGGGTGTGCGTGTAGGTGTAAATCTATTCTAGGGTTCACGACTATGAGCTACACTAGTCACTTCTAACCCTACACTATCCATAGTACACCTAATCTATCATATCCACGACACACTATAACTATCAAGCATAATATATAGTATACTAACTACGGACTGCGGGGGTGCAATACGCCATCTACCCGACTTCCCCCAGTAGATATAATCTACTCACCTTGCGTCTCCATCTTTCGATGTCACCACGCGCTTGCTTGTCGTCCCGTAGTCTTCATGGGGTACCTACACATCAAAGTGTCGTATATGCGCATTAAAACCAAACCAAAGCTAAAACGGCACACGAAACCCAAAACGATACGATAAGAGGCCTATAGGTTAGAACCTATGGCACGCCTTCAAAACCATCAATAAACCCTCTATATCGTCGTATAAACGCCAAATAGTCGAGGTAAAACACAATACACAATTGCAGAATAAAAAATACGGAATACGGAAACACGAATCCAAAACAGCAACTTAGGAAATATGTTCCAGATTTCACCCTAGGTCCAATTTGACAAATCTATAAATACCAGGTGTCTAATCTATACATGTTGGAGCTGTAGAACCAAAACGACACAGATTGGTGCTGGTCGGGCCGCAAATTGCGGCCAATTGGGATTAATTGGCGGCCGGGTAAGGGAGTTAGGGGCTAGGGTCTTGGTGGTAGCTTCCTGGGTGCCTGCACATGCCACTGTCCAATCAATTTTATTTTAGGATGTCCCGGGTGATAGCAGATCCCAATTAACCTTCACAGATTTCACAAATTTTCCGATATCGGTTTCTAAAATCCGTATTCTGGGTTTAAGCTTCAATTTTGGGTCTCAATTCATACACTAGGGTGTTGGTGTAGCCTCTATTGAACTTAATTTCACATTACAACTCATAATTCTTCACAACCCTAACTAGGTATTACCTCAAGTCACCAAATCACACAATATCGGTTCAATCATAACAGGGGGGTAAGGGAAATGCTAAAACTAGGTTAAGGATCCAGAAAATACCTCATTTGGCAACTCAAGAATTTTCTTGAGTTTCCCCTAGTGGCCAAAATCCTTGCTTCTTTAGTCCAAAGTGTAGATCAAGAGCTTGTGCACACATTTAATGAAATGGAGATTGGGTTTTTGAGTTGTTTTAGAGGTGTTGTGAGGGGTTGAAGAGGGGAGGGAAGTGAGGGAGAAGCAGCAGCAGGAGAAAGGAGGAGAGGGAGGAAAATGAGGGAAGGGAAAAATGGCTAAGTCTTTAGTCAATGAAGCCCATACCTCTCTCTCTCACCAACTACCCATTTCTTTATTCTTTTCTCTTTTCTTTTCCTTTTTAAAACCCTTCTCACTCAAATAGTAACCCCAAAACAACCATGGCAATAAAATGTAACACAAGTGTGAAAAAGTGATATGTGCATGTTTTGCACAAAAATACTAAAAACCGATTAGCGATTTTTTAATCGCGATTAGCACTAATTTAGCATATAACTAATCAATTTAACTTAGAAATGGCATAATTCTCTAATTTACCCTATTTTATAATTTTCCATAATTTTTCTAACATTTTTTCCTATTTATTTGTATTTAAAAACACCAAAATATTAAAATATTCAATAAAATAATATTAAATTATTAAAAATTCCCAAAAATTAATATTTTATCTTTTTGAAATGTTACAACCTTCTTCTTCTTCATCCAAGGCGAAAGCAAAGGGTGAAAAGAAGAAGACCTCTACAAAGCCGATATACGGTGTCAGCAAAGTAGGAGAAAGGGAAGAGAAAAAGTTTCGGGACTTGGTATAGGCAGGGAGGGATATTCCTATTGTTATGGGAATGGACATTAGCAGAAGGATTGCAGGGCTTTGGAAGCCAGTAGCCAGGATACGAAGCATGTTGTGGCTTCAGCCTCAAGTGTGTTTGTAATTGAGAACTGTTTGTCAATTAACTCTACTTCTTGGGTACTAGATACCGGAGCAGGATCTCATATCTGTAATTCGTTACATGCTTTGAGAAACCGTAAAGTTATAAGGATAGGTGATTTGTCTCTCAGAGTAGCAAACGGAATGAGCGTGGACGCTGAATCCGTGGGAGAATATCGCCTAGGTTTGACAAGTGGGCAGATATTGATTCTCCGTAACTGTCTGTATGTACCTAGTTTGACTTGTAATATCATATCAGTGTCCTCACTTTCAAGAGAGGGATATGACTTTACATTCGTAAGCGATGTAGTTCACATCCACCTAAATCAAGTTCTGATTGGGTCCGGTACATTAGATGACGGTATATACGTATTGAATCAAGCTCATGTTTTCAATGTCCAGAACACACTTAAAAGAAAGTCTCCAGAACTGAATCTGGCTTTCTTATGGCATTGTAGACTAGGTCACATCAATGAAACTCGATTAACGAAGTTACATAGAGAAGGATATTTGAATCCGTTTGAATATCAATCTTATGCCACTTGTGAATCTTGTCTCATGGGAAAGATGACAAAGACTCCGTTTACTGGACACGGAGTAAGAGCGAGCGAGCTCTTAGGACTCGTACACAGTGACGTGTGCGGTCCGATGTCTACACATGCGCGAGGTAGTTATTCCTACTTCATTACTTTTACGGATGATTTCTCTAGGTATGGACATATCTTCTTGATGAAGCATAAATCCGAGGCCTTTGAGAAATTCCAAGAATACAAGAATGAAGTGGAAAACCAAACAGGCAAAAGTATTAAGGCACTGAGATCTGATCGAGGTGGTGAATACTTAAGTGCCGAGTTCCTGGGTTACTTAAAAGAGAAAGGAATTCTCTCTCAGCTTACTCCTCCATACACACCACAACACAACGGTGTATCGGAAAGGAGGAATCGAACCCTATTAGATATGGTTCGTTCCATGATGAGTAAGGTTGAGTTACCGCGATCATTCTGGGGTTATGCGCTAGAATCAGCGGCATATCTTTTGAACAAGGTTCCAACCAAGACTGTGCCTACCATGCCATATCAGATGTGGAGTGGGAAGAAACCCTATCTTCAGTACCTGAAGACATGAGGATGTCCAGCTTTTGTAAAAAAGCAGCATCCGGACAAACTCGAGGCACGCTCAGTAGAGTGTAAGTTTGTGGGATATCCAAAGAACTCCATGGGATATTGCTTCTACTACGCAGAGGAACAAAAGGTTTTTGTTTCTCGTCATGCCCGCTTCTTAGAAACTGAATTTTTAGAAAATCAGAAGAGTGGGAGCGCAGTAGAACTGGAAGAAATTCCAGAACCACAAGCTGTTACTGAAAGTTTGGTAGAACAAGAAGTTTCAGAAAAAAGGGACATACCAGCGCCTATCCGCAGAAGTAGTAGGCAGTCTCATCCGCCCGAGAGATACTACGGTTTTCTCATAGACGGGGATCGAGAAGATTGCGTCATTGATAATGATGACCCTACTAGCTTTCACCAAGCCATTCAGAGCGGCGACTCGGTAAAATGGCTGGATGCAATGCGGACCGAAATGGAGTCCATGTACACTAACAAAGTATGGACTTTGGATACTGCTCCAGATGGGGTAAAACCCGTAGGATGCAAGTGGATCTTCAGAAAGAAGATTGGTGTAGATGGACAGGTTGAAACTTATAAGGCTAGACTTGTTGCAAAGGGTTTCCGTCAAAGACCTGGTTTGGACTATGACGAAACCTTTTCTCCAGTGGCTATGCTGAAATCCATTCGGGTCCTTCTTGCTATTGCTGCCTTCCACGATTATGAGATCTGGCAGATGGACGTAAAGACGGCCTTTCTAAATGGAAATTTAGAAAAGAGCGTCTATATGGATCAGCCAGAGGGATTCATTCAGAGTGGGAGCAGCGGTAAAGTATGCAAGCTGCTTAAGTCCATTTATGGACTAAAGCAGGCATCGCGGAGTTGGAACATCTGTTTTGATGATACTGTCAAAGAATTCGACTTTATCAAAAATCCAGATGAACCATGCATATACAGTAAAATTGTAGGGAGAGTTGTTGTATTCCTCGTCTTGTACGTGGATGACATTCTCCTAATAGGAAACGATATTCCTATGCTATAGTCAGTCAAAAGATTCTTGTCACAGAAATTCTCCATGAAGGACCTGGGTGATGCCACCTACATTCTGGGGATCCAGATCTATCGTGATAGATCAAAGAGGATGTTGGGACTTTCACAGTCCAGGTACATAGACACCATATTGAAAAGATTCAGTATGGAAGATTCTAAGCACGGTAACCTACCGGCTTGTCACGGAATCACCTCTCAAAAGAGATGTCCCCCAAGACTGATTTGGAAAGGGAACGCATGTCGATTATACCCTACGCTTCTGCGGTAGGCTCTATAATGTATGCGATGTTATGTACCAGACCAGATGTAGCATACGCATTGAGCGTTGTAAGCCGGTATCAGGCAAACCCAGGGGAGAATCACTGGATAGCAGTAAAGAACATTCTCAAGTACCTAAGAAGGACTAAGGAGATGTTCTTGGTTTACGGAGGAAAGGACCTCAAGATGGAGGCCTATGCTGATTCCGTCTTCCAGAGTGACAAGGATGACTCCAAGTCCATGTCGGGTTATGTCTTTACCCTCAATGGAGGGGCGGTCTGTTGGAAGAGTTCCAAGCAGGACACCGTTGCTGACTCAACGATGGAAGCGGAGTACATAGCTGCTTGCGATGCCGCAAAAGAAGCTGTCTGGATGAAGAAGTTCCTCACAGAACTTCAGGTGGTTCCTACCAGTGTTGGTCCAATACCTCTGTATTGCGACAACAACGGCGCTATAGCTTTAGCGAAGGAACCCAGGTCCCATCAGAAGTCCAGACACATCTTAAGGCGGTATCACCTGATCAGGGAGATCATAGATCGCCGGGAGATCGAGGTAAAGAGAGTAAATACAGAGGATAACATTGCTGATCCATTCACTAAGGCCCTACCTCAGATTCAGTTCGAAAGGCTACTCGAGATCATCGGTCTTCGATACGCCAGTACATGGCCCTAGTGCAAGTGGAAGATTGTTAGTGTTTATGCCCTAGAAGGCCATTACTGTATCATACTAGTTTGTATATTACTTAATGGAAGCTTGGGATATTCACATGTATATAACAGTCTTGCTAAACATAGTAGTATTCTACTTGGTTTTTCTATCTTAATATGTGAGTATACGTATTGATAGAGCTCTTAGGATCTTGCTTGACTACCAGCGTTGTGATGGCAGTCACACTAGTGGGGGCTGGGTAGTCTACAAGCACATCCTTTTTCGGGTCCCTAGTCGTTGGATTATCGAGACAGGGCATCGATACTCCGGAGTAGACTAGTGTGTACGCTTCTCATCCCAGTTGGGGAGATGGTCTGTCCCACAGCCGTCAGTATGTCGTACTGGAGATAGTATGCAGGTGCTCGTTAGGTTATGGGTACACCGGACAGGACTCATAGGGAACTGTTGGTTGGTTTAATACCAGTCGTCAGTGAGCAGTTCCCAGGTGACATGAGTACAGCATAGTCCGCAGACTTGACACTGCTACTTCGCCTCGAGTGTGTCCCACTGTTCTTAGATTGCTACCCTACAACGGCTCAAAGGAGTCATGCAAACAGGTAGCAGTTGGGTGCAGTCCCGAGCACTTGGAGGCAGTGGCGGTTAGACAGGATTCGTCTCTCCCGGTATTGGGGGTTGATATCGCGCTGTGTCAGAGAGCCATTACGCAAAGTCCCTGGCCAGAGCAAGCGAGATTTGCTGGTAGGTTCCAGTAGTTTCTCAGGGTGTAATGGGCTTCGCTCCGACACGACTTATACCGCTATTAGGGGACTGAAGCTTGCCGCCCCCTAGGCCCGATATGCGATAGTCTTAGACGAACGGACCGGACTGTATGGAGATTGTCACAGCAGGCTCAGTAGGAGTTCGGATGGGTTTCCTCATCGGCGTTCTTATCGACATCTACCTGGGGACCGTTACGTACAGCTAGTGCCGCTTGCGGTCTGTGGTTAAACCCACTGCCAGCGTAGTAGTCGAGTCTCTAGAGTCCCACACAGAGAGTTTCCCTACTCCAGGCGAAACGATATAGAGGTCATATGGTTTTACGACAAGGGTTCGGACGCATACGTGTGTTTACGCACGTACGACTTTCGGACAGTTTTTACTAGTCGGCTTTGGTTTAAGCCAGTTACTAGTAACCGGTTATTGGATTTATACAGTCTAAAGTTTTTCCGTGTTTTCGCGGAAAGGATGGGCGTTCTCGTAATTGCGCGAGAAGCTTCTACAAGATGGTGACTAAGGAGGTTAAGGTGGCATATACATTGAATGAGATTAGTGAGTCATATTAGTGATTCATCCATGTCATTAATGCATCATAAATGCTTAATGACTCATGGTAATGAATCACCATTAGATATTTATGAAGCATGATTATTCATCATTTGTTTTTCTTTTATTGATAAATCTTAATGCTTCAAATATATTATGATAACTCATTTTCTCATATCAATTATTCTTCTCACCTTCTCTCTCCTCAAGCTTCCTCTCTTCAAACCCTAATCCTCCCCTCTCATGTGTTGAGTACAAGGATTAGTTAGACTACTTAATCCATAACCCTCACTCTATATCATCTAGGTACTTTGATTAGCACTTAAAGAAACCTAGTTGCCTCAAGTTTAGAGGCAAAGCTTGGCGTAAAGCTCTCGTGGTGGATCGTCTACTACTTAGAGAAGGCCGAGGAGGAGGTGGAGTTCGTAAAGACGAAGGACACGGTTCTTTAGGTATAATCCCTTTACATAGTAGTTGTTAACTTCTATGTTTGATGTTAGTTATCGTTTAGCTTCGATTCATGCGGTTAGTCGATGTTTAAGCAAAGAACAAGATAGTTTTTCATATTTCCGCCTCCCCGCAAGTCGTGGGGTGTTGTACATCGACTTACAGTGACAATAATAGCATTCGTTTATATCCGCTTTCACCCTTCCTGCCTTGTTCTTTCCCTGCACCTTCTTGATCCCACCTTTCGGTTTGATGGCTTTCATCTTCTTCTTCCCTTTAGCTTTCGCTTTAGATTTAGAAAAGGATGATTGGCCAGCATACAGAACGGGGGCTTTCAACTTTTTCAAGGAGGTCTCTGCTACCCTCAACATGTTGAGGAGCTTTGGAAGATCAGCTTCCATTTCATGCATGTTGAAGCTAAGCATGAACTAAGAGAAGGTGTAGGGAAGGGACTGCAAAATCAAGTCGATATACAAATCGTTCTCTAGCACGCATCCCAGGTTTGCGAGTTCCTCAATGAGGCCGATCATTTTGAGGACGTGCTCTCCTACAGGCGATCCTGGAGCTAACCTCATCTGGAAGAGTTTCCTTGAGGTCTCGTACCTTGCGATGCGGAAGTGCTCTCCATATAATTCCTTAACATGGAGAAAGATGGATACAATATCCATACTCTCGTGCTGTTTCTGGAGTTCATTGTTTATGGACTCCAGCACGATACACTTAGCTCGCTCACTATCCAGATCCCAAGTTTTGTGAACTTCCTTGTCCACAACTGAGGAATCTGGTCCAGGGATAAGGGGAGGAACAGCGGTGGTAACATATGCTACTTTGTCTTAAGTCAGTGCAATGTTGACGTTCCTTAGCCAATCTTTATAGTTCTGCCCGGTCAGTATATTTTTTTCAAGTAATAGTTTTAGTCCTGTCATGGTAGCTGCCAGAGAGAGAGAAAAGAAAACACTCAGCATATGCTTCTTGCAATTTTAGATTGGTTATTAGTTTATCTAAACAGGATGGCTCCTACTGTTTCCTTAAATCCTTCTTCAAAACCTAAAAGAAGAACTAGTCAGGATTTAATCACACGTTACAATACTTGCTTAACCTTTCAGCCAGGCCAGTGTTGGTACTTCGAGGGAGGTTTTCCAACGCTTTCGCGAAGTTCCTTAATTAAATAACCTCTTTTCCCTGGAGGCGTAGCCCCTCTAATACCTTTCTAGTCACCTACTTGGTTTATAGCATTGATTGTTAAGTGAGAAAAATTCCCGAGAGTAATCCTACTCATCAGTGGGATCGGGATCAAACTATCATTGTATGATGCACTAGATGGAAGCCACTCCAGTCACCACACTCCAGAAGGTATGCTAAATCTGCAAGTTTCCTTTATGTTTGAAACTCCCGATGTGATTTTTATACCCCAAGCTCTTATAGACCTTGACGTAGGCCAACAAGTCATAAGACGCAAGTCAATTTCTACCCGTCGTTGTCCTGATTAATTTTGGTACATCGTACATGCCCTTGACGTAGGCCAACAAGGCTGTACGTCTGTCCTATACTAATGCATCTATCTATGCAACATATAAGTAAGCCACACTACTACCATTCATTATGCCTTGACGTAGGCCAACAAGCATAGCATGAATACGATATGCTGTCTATTTGAAACGACGGAGGGTTACGGCTGGTTTTTGGCAAAAAACCGTTAACGTAGTGAACTTGATTTGATCGAAGGAACCATGATAGCTTTTATTAAATGGAGTGGTTTAAGCTCCGCATTTAAAATTTGCTTTTTGAAGAAAAACCGAGTGGTTTTAGAAATTATTCCAACGATTCAGTTTAGGTTTTATTTTTCCTTTGCATTAATAATAGTGCGTCCCATCATTAACCTATCATTACAGATAACAACGAAAATACAACGTCCTCTAATGCCATCCACATTCGCCACTGGGTCCCGTCATCACCCGTTAGGTTACTTATCTAACGGCAGAGGGGGGGCTAGGCTAGCGCGGGTGTAAAACATAAGTGACGTCTAAATAGCTATCATATATAGATATTGTACATTCGTCAGATGCAATAATAGACATTCCAGATCATAGATAAACAATATTGGATTTGCAAGCAATCCGCGTTTTTTTGAGCCTGCAATGAAAGACGGATTACACAGTTGTGATGAATAGCCATAACCCCACCCCAGAGCCCTACGGATGCGGCAAACTACCCGTCAAGTACCCGAAGTGAAGCGGTCTCCCTCAACAATGTGAGTAGGCCACTAAACACTTCGAAATACCCGGTAGTTTGTGCACCCCACCTTGGGTCTATCCTAGGAGCCAAAAACAGTAAAAAGAAAGAATACAATGGTGGCTACAACCGTAACCTGGGTGTGCCTCGCAAAATAATATTACAGCTTTATTACAATTACATCGAATGAATTAATACAATAACCCATCACACAACCCGGCTAATCATCACAACAGTCCAATACAGTTCATATCCACAAACAGCTAAAAAACATTACAGATATGTGCAACCCCCGGCCAACTGACATACTAGCAGTTAGGGGAGGTTTACGACCATATAATACAGTTCACAGATATAATCAAACAAGCAAACATCGTATAATTTCGATCGATTAAACACATTAAATTCTACTCCAAATCTTCTCTGTAAATTTGAAACCTGAGCAGAAAATAAACAATACCAGAAAATACCAAATATCAAAAAAGATGCACAGAGGAAAACTGGGCTGAATCGGCCCTAACTCGGCCGCGGATCCGCGGCGGATCGGTAGGATCGGCCGCGGTTCCGCAGCTCAGTGGCCGATTCAGGAGCCCATTTTTCTTCTGTGTTCTTATATTTTCCTGCTGGTCATTCTGGAGGTCCCTGAAAAATTTTTAGACCTCATTTTTAAATCGACAGAAACTATGCAATATCGGTGTATTTTCCGGTTTGTTTTTCGTTCGAAATTCATACGACTTTGCAAGTGAGTTAATTATTATTTAGTGAGGCTCTGATACCACTGTAAGTCGATGTGCAACACTCCACGAGTTGCGGGGAGGCGGAAATATGAAAAACGATCTTGTTTTGTATGTAAACATCGACTAACCGAAGATCTTTGCTAAACGATAATTAACAACAAGCATAGAGTTCTAAGCTACTATGTAAAGAGATTATACCAGATGATTCTAGTTCTTCGTATTTACGATCTCTTCGTCCTCCTCGGCCTCCTCCAAGTGATAGATGATCCACCTGAGAACCCTAATCCAAGCTATAATCTCTAGACTTGAGGTTACTTAGTTTCTCTAGTTGCTAATCAAAGTAATTAAGATGATATAGAGTTAGGTTATGGAGTGTTTAGTCTATACGAATCCTTGGTCTCAACTCATGAGTGGTAGGATTAGGTTTTGAAGAGAGAGTGAGCTTGAGGAGAGAGAAGGTGGAGATGATAATGAAATGAGAAAAGGTTGTCACTTGAATATATAAAGCATAATGAATTATCAAATAAAATGAATTAAAGGATTATTCACTATGCTTCATTTATTCAACAAGAGTGATTCACCATATGAGTCATTAAGTAATTAATGATGCATTAATGATGCATTTAATGATATGATGAATCATACAAATGAGTCACAAAAGCAATTAATAAAAATGCCACCTTAACCTCCTTAATCACCATCCTTCTAGAAGCTTCCCGGAAAATTACGAGAATGCCCCTCGCATCCGTGAAAACACGGAAAAACTTTAGACTGTATAAATCCAATAACCCAATAATAGAATCTGGCTTAAACCAAAGCCGGCTAGTAAAAACTATCCGAATGTCGTACGTGCGTTTAAACATGTATGCGTCCGAACCCTTTGTCGTAAAACCGTACGACCTCTATATCTTTTCGCCTGGAGTTGGGAAAACTCTGTGTGGGACTCTAAAGACTTGACTACTACGCTGGCAGTGGGTTTAACCACAGACCGCAAGCGGCACTAGCTGTACGTAACGGTCCCCAGGTAGATGTCGATAAGAAGGCCGGTGAGGATACCCATCCAAACTCCTACTGAGCCTGTGCGTGACAATATCCATGCAGTCCGGTCTGTTCGTCTAAGAGTATCGCATGTATGGTCTAGGGAGGTGGTAAACGTCAGACCCCTAATAACCGTACAAGTTGTGTCGGTATGGCTTTATCACCATCCAAGAATCTACTGATCAATCTATCAGCAATTCTCAATCAGCCCTTGCCAGGGACTTATGGTAATGACCAACCGATCACTGTGCGATATCAACTCCCTATACCGAGAGAGACGAATCCCTAACAGTCACTCACTGCCTCCACGTGGCTCGGGACTGTGCCCAACTAAAACCTGTTTGCACGACTCCTTTGAACCGTGGTAGGGTAGTAATCAAAGCACAGTGGGAACTCACACGAGACAAATGACGACTTTAAGTAAACGGACTATCTGCATACATGTCACCTGAGAACTGCTACCTGACGTTAGGTATAAATACCATCCAGTCAGTTCTCGGCGAGTCCTTTCCGGTGTACTCACACCCAGTGAGTATCTATATACAATCTTAGGTGCACTCCACCAATGGTTGCGGGACCAATCCATCGCCCCTCCTCAGGGTCTAGATATGTATACACCAGTCTACTCCGGAGTATCGATGCCCAGTCTCGATACTCCTGCGACCATGGACATCTAAGGATGTGCCTACTGACTATCCAGCTCCCACTAGTATGACTGCCATCATAACACCGGAAGTCAGGCAAACACCCTATGGGCTTTATCAACACGTGTATATATATATGAATACAACGCAAAATATATCATATGTTAAGATAAAGACAAACCAAATAGCGTACTATCATATTAAGCAAGACTGTTATGTACATACATATCCCTAGTATCCTATACAATGAAGGCCTCTAGGGCATATATATCCAACAGTATCACCTAATCAGGGAGATCGTAGATCGCCGGGAGATCGAGGTGAAAAGAGTAGGGACGGAGAATAACAGTGCTGATCCATTCACAAAGGCCATTCCTCAGACGCAGTTTGAGAGGCTATTCAAGATGATAGGTCTACGATATGCCAGCTCATGGCCTTAGTGCAAGTGGGAGATTGTTAGTGTATATACCCTAGTGGCCATTATTGTATCATACTTGTATGTATATTACTTAATGGAAGCTTGGGATATTCACAGTTGTATATACAGTCTTTCTAAAAATGGTAGTATACTACTTGGTTTGTGTCTACTTTAATATATGCATATGTTTCTTGTAACGTATCACTTATACATATTAGTAGAGCCCATAAGATCTTTGCTTGATTACCAGCGTTGTGATGGCAGTCACACTAGTCGGGGCTGGGTAGTCTATAAGCAACATCCTATACTTGTCCCTAGTCGTAGGATTATCGAGACAGGGCATCGATATTCCGGAGTAGACTAGTGTGTACGCTTCTCATCCCAGTTGGGGAGATGGTCTGTCCCACAGCCATCAGTACGTCGTACTGGAGATAGTATACAGGTGCTCGTTAGGTTACGGGTACACCGGACAGGACTCGCAGGGGAACTGTTGGTTGGTATTATACCCGTCGTCAGTTAACAGTTCCCAGGTGACATGAGTACAGCATAGTTCGCAGACTTAACACTGCTACTTCATCTCGAGTGTGTCCCACTGTTCTTAGATTGCTACCCTACCAAGGCTCAAAGGAGTCGTGCAAACAGGTAGCAGTTGGGTGCAGTCCCGAGCACTTGGAGGCAGTGGCGGTTAGACAGGATTCGTCTCTCCCGGTATTGGGAGTTGATATCGTGCTGTGTAAAAGAGCCATTACGCAAAGTCCCTGGCCAGGGCAAGCGAGATTTGCTGGTAGGTACAAGTAGTTTCTCAGGGTGTAATTGGGCTACGCTCCGACACGACTTATACCGCTATTAGGGGACTGACGCTTACCGCCCCCTAGGCTCGATATGCGATAGTCTTAGACGAACAGACCGGACTGTACGGAGATTGTCACATCAGGCTCAGTAGGAGTTCGGATGGGTTTCCTCATCGGCCTTCTTATCGACATCTACCTGGGGACCGTTACGTACAGTTAGTGCCGCTTGCGGTCTGTGGTTAAACCCACTGCCAGCGTAGTGTCGAGTCTTTAGAATCCCACACAGAGACTTTCCCTGCTCCAGGCGAAACGATATAGAGGTCGTATGGTTTTACGACAAGGGTTCGGACGCATACGTGTTTAAACGCACGTGCGACGTTCGGACGGTTTTTACTAGCCGGCTTTGGTTTAAGCCAGATTCTTGTATCGGGTTATTGGATTTATACAGTCTAAAGTTTTTCCGTATTTTCACGGATTGGAGGGGCGTTCTCGTAATTTTCCGGGAAGCTTCTAGAAGCATGGTGAGTTGGAGGCTAAGGTGGCATTTGCATTAATTGGGTTAATGAGTCATTTAGTGATTCATACATTGAGTTAATGATTCATTTAATGTTTTATATGACTCATGTGATGAATCACTTAGTGTATTAATGAAACAAGGAGATAATTCATTATTTGTTATTTACTTAATATTATCATATGTTTCATATATACACAAATGATTTCATTCATCCAAAGTAATTCATTTTCTCACCTTCTCTCTCCTCAAGCTCTCTCACTTCAAACCTTAACCCTAACCTCTCATGTGTTGAGATCAAGGGTTAGCTAGACTAATACATCCATAACCTCATTCTATATCCCCTAGGTAGCTTAGATTAGCACTTTGAGCAACCTAGTTATCTCAAGTTAGAGATCAAGCTTGGCGTAGGAGCTCTCGGGTGGATCGTCTTTGACTCGAGGAGGCAGTTGAGGTGCCAATGTTCCAAGGAGCCTACGAGGAGTGGAGGACAGCGATGAAGACCCGAAGGACATGTAACGTGAGATATAACTTCGAATCGGAGTAGTTAAACCTCTCGTAGTTTGCTTGTAACGGTTTAGACACGATTTATGCCCTCAAGTCCATGTTACGAAGCATTGATAATCGTTTTTCATATATTCCGCCTCCCCGCAAGTTCGTGGGGTGCGTGATATGGACTTACATAGGTGACCTTACAGGTCACTATTGCACGTTGATAGAGCCCGTAGGATTCTTGCTTGACTACCAGCAGTATGATGGCGATCATATATGTGAGAGTTGGGTAGTCTATAAGCACATCCTTAAAGTGGTCCCTAGTCATGGGAGTTTCGAGACTTGGCATCGATACTCCATTAGTAGACTAGTGTATACAGTCGAGACCCCGACGAGGGGCGGTGGCCGGTCTCACACGCCATTGGTGTTAGTTGGATCACCTAAGATGTATACATGCGCTCATTGGTTTATGAGTATACCGGACAGGACTCGCCGGGAACATGCTAGTTGGTATTATACCTGACGTCAGATAGAAGATTCCTGGTGACATGTGTACATGTTAGTTCATCGACCTGAGATCGTCATTTGTCTCGTGTGAGTTCCCACTGTGCTTTGATTACTACCCTACCACGGCTCAAACGAGTCGTGCAAACAGATTTTAGTTGGGTACAGTCCCGAGCCACATGGAGGCAGCGAGCGGATCGGCAGGGGTTTCGTCTCTCCGGGTATTGGGGGTAAGATCGCGCTGTGTCTAGCAGAGCCATTACACGAAGTCCTTGGCCAAGGCAGGAGATTTACTGGTAGGTATTCCAGTAGTATCTCAGAGTGTTCTGGGCTACACTTCGACACGACTTGTACAGCTTTTGGGGGTCTGACTTTTACCAACCCCCTATGCCCGACATGCGATGCTTATAGACGAACGGACCGGACTGTACGGATATTGTCACTGACAGGCTCAGTAAGGTGTCAGGATGAGTTCGCTCATCGACCTCCCTTTTGGTCAATGCCTGGCAGCCCGTTACGTACGGCTAATACCTCTGACGAGCTAGTTGTTGAATCCACAGCCAAAGTATTGACGAGTCTTTACAGTCCCCCACAGAAAGTTTCTCAAGTTTCGGGCGAAACGTTGTAGAGGCCGTATGATATATGGCAGGGTCCGATCATATACGTGCAGTAGTGCACGGATCATGATCGGGCGGATCATACTAGTGGGCTTTGGTTTAAGCCGGATCCTGGTATTAGAATTGTTGGATTACTTTAGTCTCATCGCATTCGCATTCAGTCGGAATGTGGGTGCAGGTATGTATATACAGGTAAGGGGTATCCTTGTGATCCGTCACGAGTTTAATTTAGATGTTGCCGTATTTTTTTTTGTTGCAAACATTTGGATTAATGTTGCATATGGAAATAATGAGATAGAATTCATCATGAGATGCATTAAATGTGACATGGACATATATAGTGACTCATGGTCTTTTTTGTGTAAAATGTCACATTAATGTTTGATTTGTGTGTTGAATTGATAAGAGGAGAGAGAGGTGCAGCCATGATATGGTTGTTAGCTATCATATTATTGTTACAACTCACTCTCATTTTATGATTCCATCACAAAAGAAAAGAAAGAGAAAAACTTCTTCATCCTCCTCTTTCCATCAATGGCAACACCTTCAACCTGCATTCATCTCATGGATGCAAGAGACAAAGTGATCACAAACATTCTCTACATCACCTTGGACACGTCGGCTAGCACACTTCGTGCCCGAGTTGCTTCGGATGAAGCGGGAGCCCGTAAAAGGAATCGATGATGTGGTGCCCTTTTCGACGAGGAGATCGAGACCGGAGATGCCGCGAGGAGCTTGGGATGGTGGCCAAAGACCGAAGGACACGAATCGATCGGTATAGCCTTTCTATCCCTTCTCTAGATTGCTAGTTGTAGGTTAATGGTTCGATCCGGGAAAAAGTATACGATAGCGCCAGTTTCAAGTTAGGAAAAAGTTTTTGTTTCCGCATTTTGGCCTCGGACAAACAGCCGGGGCGCTACCGTAGACTTACATGGTATCAGAGCCACACCATTAACCTTTACTAGCTTGTTCCAACGAATTTAAAACATCGATCTAACGAATTTTCTAAAAACTGCATTTCCAAGTCATCAGTTTCTGTCGAATTTTTTCTATGGTCAAAAAATTATTTGGTGTATTACAGAAAAACAAGCAGGCTGTTATAAGAACACTCCAGAAAAATGGTTGCATGAAGTCACTGTAGAGCCGCGGAACCGCGGCCGTACCCCCATTTTGGTCGCGGTTCCGCCGCAGCACAGTAACTTCTCTGCACCATTTTTCCTACATTGATTTCTGAATTGGAATTGGGGTTTTTCGTAATTTTTGTTTGGGCCCAGATTATTTTGAGTGCTGGATTTGTGCTTGGGGCCCACTTCAGGAAATTTGGTCGATCGAAAATTTTAAATATATTAGTTCACAGTATTTGCATTATATCTGCGACCGTGAATGTCATTTGATCGGTAAATCCTGTCTAATTGCTATAGCCCTTTTAAACGGATTTGCGAACGTGACATTCACGTTGATGTTCTGTGTTGTGCTGTGATGTTGCGGATTTGTCGTGGTGGATAGCCTGGTGCAATGGTAGTACAGTTTGGTTATTATGAACATTTGATATTGCTGGGCGAGCGTCCGACATGTGGATTACCGTCTCTGTCTGTTTGTATATTATTCTTTTGGGGCACGACCGGGCTGAGGTCGATGTACCCGTTGTATATTTTATTTTCTGTACTTGGATAACCCCACGATGGGGTGCATGGGTAGCCGGGTTCTAGAGGGCAACAAGCCCGCATCTCATGGCTTCGATATGGAGGGGGCTTCACTCTAGAATTGGCGGGCTATTCGCCGCACTCGTAGTGGGTACAGGTTGACCCAAGGAGGGGTGCTCAAGTTACCGGATTCCGTGAAGTGTGGGTGGTCCATTCACGTTGTTGAAGGGGGCTGCCTCGCTTCAGGTTTTGGGGGGTAACTTGCCGTGCCCGTAGGGGTCTAGGATTTCATTGCACAGGCTATCCACACGATCAGGGGAACGTCGGGTTTCAGTAGCGGCTCTATGAAACCCGGGGATCTCAGATTATCTGTATTGTTCTGTGATGCTTATTACATTTCTGTGATGTTGCATTTTTATCACGCCTTGAGCGAATATTATATATTGATATATATACTAGTAGATATTGTATATGTTTTACATCCGCGCTAGTCCAGTCCCCGCTCTGTCGTTAGTTAAGTAACCTAACAGGTGATGACGGGACCCAGTGGCGAATACGGATGGCATATACGTACATCATATTTTTTGTTCTTTTGTGGTGTGATTAATTGATGGGACTGCATTGATTCGGATAATTGCAAGCTAAACAAACCTATTCTGATGTTGTTGGAACATTTTTCAAAAAAAGCTGTTATTGCAAGGACGTTATCTTTTGTTTTGCACAGTGGTATTCGGGTATGAATATCCAGCACCTCAGTCGACGAGGCAAGGGCCGAGATCCCTTCACCGGGAGTGACCCCTTGGATTGAAGTTTGCGTCAGGGTAATAACTTCACCATAGCCGATTACTTTTTTCTTTGCATCGTGGTATTCAGTTGGAATATCCTACACCTCATTCTACGGGGAAAGTGCCGAGATCCCTTCACCAGGAGTGACCTCTTTATCAAAGGTTTTCGCCACTATATTTTTATAAAAAGCTATCCGGTTCCTTCAACGATATCAAGTTCATTACGTTAAAGGTTTTTCTCCAAAAACCATTCGTAGCCCTCCGTCATTTCAGACGGGTAGCACTTAGTATTCATGCTATATTTGTTGGCCAAAGTCAAGGCATAGTGTATGGTAGCTATTTGTTACTTTTCTATTGTATAGATAGATGCGTTGGTTTGGGACAGTCGTACTGCCTTGTTAGCCAAAGTCAAGGGTAGGTACGGGTGGGTTCAAATTAACCTGGATAATGACGGGTAGAACTTGACATGTGACTTATGATTTGTTGGCCAAAGTCAAGGTCATAAGAGCATGGGGTAAAAAATCACATCGGGAGTTTCTAAAGAAACTGAAACTTGCCAGGTATGCGCATACCTTCTGGAGTGTGATAACATGAGTAGATTCCATCACGTTATCATGCGATGATAGTTGGATCCCGATTCCCACTGATGAGTTGGTTTACTCCTCGGGTGATCTCGACTAATTCTTCTTTCAGGTTTGGAGGAGAATTTGAGGTTATAGTGGGAGGTTTCCTGATTAGATAAAGTGATAACCATTCTGATCTAGGTTAGAGTGCACGCAGAGTGTTTCTTTTCTCTCTTTCTTTGGCAGCAACCATGGCCCGACCCTTGACTATGACTCAGTGACCAAGATTGACTGAACCTTCTTATAACACTGGCTTTTGGATTGTCTGAGATGCATACCTCATTGCCACTCCTACTTTTACCCTTTTTCTCCAGAATACCCCGTATTACTACGAACATTCGCTTCCATTGGATAAAACCATCGTATGGTTATATACGAACTCGCAGGAACTTGTTCCAGATTCGAGGATGGTTTCTGGTTCTGGAGAAAATGAATAGGACTATTCAGTTGTCTTTTCCTTTTACCTTCTCTCAGGTTGCGAGTGCTCCTTGGATTAGGACGATACACCTATCATGCTAATTGGATAGTCTTCTTCCAAACCATAGGCAGGTGCCGAACGGTGGGGAATGAAGAAAACCAATTAGCCTAACGAAGGTGTACAGAAGGTATTAAGTAAAGACAAATAAAGGGATTAGTAAGAAGTCAAAATAAACTGCGACTGCTATTCACGACCAAACCAAGTATTTCATCACCACTCCTACTTCACCTTTGTATTTCTCCAGGATACTCCGTATCATAACGAAGATCAACAGTTATTTAGATACTCCATCATATGGTTATATATGTGTAGGGTTACTAGGCACTCTCAAGAGGTTCCACAAGGCATCAACCATGCCAAATTCAAAAGTTTAGGTGCCGAGAAACCCTAATATAGATCGTTAACTAGAGGATAAGCGAAAATTTAAGCTAGCAAACAACTTTACTAACAAGTGAAAGAGATTACAACCTTTGTAGATCCGGTCCTCCACTTCTTTAGCTCCGTGTTGACGTCCCTCCGCTGCGATCATCGGAATCCTGGACTCTAGTGATGGTTTCGTCGGAGAAATAATCGGTCTAGGTCGTTGACTTCGAGGCCGAAGATGATCTACGTCGGGAAGACTCAAACTCAAGCTATTCCTCCACTTGGTCAAAAACATTGTGAAGAGAACACCCTATATACTATATGGCAAGTAGTAGAGGATGGAGAAATAGGAAGTGGGTTCACTTTAGAATTGGATTTCTCACTCTTTTTCTCATGGCACCATTGGAGCTAGCAAGCTTTTGTGGAGCTTGATGATGAAGAAGAAGAAGAAAATAATCAATAGAATAAAATATCCAAATGAAACTTATCCTTTTAATTATGGCACCATGGTTGAGTTAAGCCCTCATGCTTAACTCATGTAGAGAATTAACCAAAGTATTAGGTTAAAGGTTGGGTTAACTAATATCCTAAACAAATGACAAAAGAGTTGACTTTGTCAATGTTTATCAAGCTTCATGAAGCTTGATAACTTTGACCAAAGTCTCATTTCTTTTGTTATTTGCTAGGAAAATAGTAAACCCTAATTTAACCTTCCTTTTGTTTAGTTCTCATACACACAACTTGTATGTATCATCAAGCATGATACAAACTTGTACACTTGCATATATCACATATAAACAATGTGCACATTCAAGTGAGAAAATCAATCTTTAGTGGACCAATACTAGTTAATGTATAGTAATATATCAAATATATAATTATAGATTAAATCATTAAATCAACACTTGATTTAACGATCCGGTCATATTGCATATAACCGACTAATATCAATAGTAACAACTTATCGAATCAACACCTGATCCGATAACCCGGCTATATCGCATACAACCGATTAATGTCACAAATCGCGAGAATAGAATACAGTATCACATACTTTTATTATTCTCGGTCCCGCACATATCTCATATGCGCTCCTATTTCGTTTCGCTTGAGCCAGGAAACCCCTGTGTAGGACTCTAAAGACTCGTCAATACGCCGGCAGTAGGTGATGATCATATCAAACACACACAAGCCGCAAGCGGTCTGCTAAACGTAACGGCCACCCGGGTACTGAGCGATCAAAAGATTAACGAGCAAGCCCGCTCACACTCCCGTGAATCCAACCAGTAACACTTACCGTACAGTCCGGTCTGTTCGTCTGATATGTCGCATATCTCGTCTAGGGGTGGTAAACGTCAGACCCCAATAACTCGATAAGTCGTGTCGATATGAGGCTCATAACGAGTCGAGAAACTACTGGTAACACTTACCAGTAAATCCCTAAAGCAGCCTTGGCCAAGGACTTCCTGTTATAGCCAATCGAGCACAGCGCAACATCAACTCCCTATACCGGGAGAGACGAAACCCCTCCTATCGCTCATTGCCTCCATGTGACTCGGGACTGTACCCAAAAACCACCGTTTTGCACGCCCTCTTGGACGTGGTAAGGTGGAAATCAAAGCACAGTAGGAATCACACAAGACTCTATGACGATCTCGGGTATACAGACTAACCTGTACCAGTGTTAGCAGAGAACTGCCATCTGACGTAAGGTATAATACCATCTGGGAGTTCTCGGCGAGTCTGTCCAGTGTACCCAGTCTCCACTGAGCACCCGTATATCATCTCTGATGTCAAACACCAATGGATATGGGATCATCCATCGTCCATCTATATGGGTCGAGAAGCTACACGCTAGTCTACTCTGGTATATCGATGCCCCGTCTCGATACACCCACGACTAGGGACTTTGAAGGATGTACTTATGGACTACCATGTCCCCACTAGTATGATCCGCATCATAGTCCAGGTAGTCAAGTACACATCCTAAGGGCTTTACCAACATGTAACAGAGAGACAATCAGTGTACACGTAAAGGTAAAGAGTAACCATATAGCATACTATCATATCGAGCAAGAAAGTCATCCCTATATATTTCCAAGCATCCACTACAATATACATCCTATGTATAGTAATGGCCTCTAGGGCATACATATAACTAACAATATGAACTCGAAGGAACTTGTTCCAGTTCGGGGATGGATTTTGGTTCAGGAGAAATAGGAATAAGGTTTATTCAGTTGTCTTTTATCTTCACCTTCTTTCAGGTTACGAGTACTCCTAGGATTAGGAGAGTACACCCATTATGCTTATTGGATATTCTTCTTCCAAACCATAGGCTGGTGCTGAACGATAGGCAAGGAAGAAAACCATTTAGCCTAAAGGGGTGTGCAGAAGGTAACGACTAAAGACATATAAAGGGATTTGGAGAGATGGCAAAGAAATACACGGTTACAGTTGTGAATCTGATAATGGAAGAGGCATTACTAGGAATACCCGGATACCCCTTCGAAACATTTACATGTTTCAGTTTCACTGTGCATTGTTAATAGAAAATTGATTTCCCAATTAGACACTTAATCCAGGGTATGTATTTACCAGGTATGATTCTTACATCTGTATGGTTTTACAGATGATGAGTGGGAGTAAGTTATTAGGAATTAGGGATCATCCTCATTATATCGGAATTCGTTGTAATTGGTGATATTTGAGGAAATCACCTGGGTTGTTTGCCTGACGGCAAATATTTGGTTTTGAATATCCGTTGTAAAGCACCAATTTCAAATTGATATATCTGTACGTTTATTTTTATAAAGTGAGATATAACTTTTTGAAATTATGTCTATGACATTTACCTATATCAGTGGATGGTTAGGTAAGGAGCATTCAACAGCAGTGTAATTCTTCTTAACCATAAGTACAGTTTTCAACCTACGACACACAGGGAATGAGTTATTAGACTCAAGGGACTTATACAGAGTATTGTATGTTGGCCAGTGTCCATTAGGACAAAGGGGTTGGTGCTCGTACTATATTCTGTTTACTTGTGACTTCTCTAGTTCTTAGAAATGTGTTTCGTAGAAATACAAGATCCGAGTTTTGAGAAGTTATAGGTATAAGAATAAAGTAGAGAACCAGGCGTTGCAAGTATCAGGATTCTTCAAGGTGATCGAAGATGTAGATACTTGTGTATGGTATTCAGTTAATAGTAATGATTACGTGAACTTGTTTCTCTTTCAGGTTACTCATAATTGGAAGCACTGCTAAGTTGAGTAATGCTGATCGGCCTCTCTCCATTTAGTTGACATGCACTAGAGACAGCTGCATGATTTGAATCTGGTTCCAATTAAATCAGTGCCTCTGTTTCTATATTGGATATAGAATAGTTCATATTTTAACAATGTTAAGGTACGGAGAGTTGTCCGGCTTATGCTTAAAACCAGACTCTAGATAACTCAAGGCACGTTTCTGTAATGGCTGTTTGTGGACCCGGGCTATGACGAGGGTTGACTTTCTGCCATCTGGAAGATCAATAGTAATATTGTTCTTGACTCGCCACGGTTTTAGTAAAATGGATATTTTCAGAAAACAGTAGTAGGAGTATGGTAGAACTGTAAGTGATTCCAGAACCGCAAACGATTACAGAAAATTTGATAAGAACCTAAAGATTCAATCTAGTTTGACATTCCATCCGCCACTCCGCAAATATGGTGGGTAACCTCAGGTACCCGAGAGTTACTCCGGTAGCTTCAAGGACGGTGACAGGGAGGTTCTTGTTTGCCCAGATTTGACACTACTGTTGTTCCAGGCTATGAGACCCGGCAGGAGGATGAGTATAGCATCGTTCTAAACTAGCTTTAGAAATGCACGAGTATATGACTCTGCCAGAGGGTTGTCGTAGTCAGTGGGAGCAGCAGAAGCATAGTGGACAAGTAGCTTATGTCTATTTATAGACTAAAGCAGTTATAGAGGAGATAGATCATCTATTTCTGATGTGACGGTCATAGGTTTGACTTCATCAGAATAGGGGATGGATCTGTTAAGAAGGTAGTTGGGTGTGATGTCCTGGTACTTGGATGACATACACAGAGTAGGAAGTTAAATTCCTATACTACGATCGGTTATACTTTGGTTGTCACACAGTAGTTTCTCCACATAGGATATAGATATAATATCAGACATTCTGTTTACTTGATCTATGGTTTTAGATCTAGATTTGGGTAGTTTCCCAATCTGGGTACTTAGGCAGCATTCTAAAGGTGTTTTAAAATGGACGACTCCTGGCACGGTAGTGTACCTGCAGGTGATGGAGTCACCCTCTCTGAAGGTGTCTTACAGACTAAAGGGGAGGGGGATGTGCATGATTGGCAGATCACTTACTTAGACAATTGAGTCAATTATGAGATGTCAAGTACCACACCAGATATTATTTTTGCACGAGATGCAGTAAGTTGATATTAATCCTATCCTGGAGAGACATTCGGAAGCAATTTTAAAACATAAGTGGATGTTCTAGGGATATGATAACGACAGCCTCTTTCGGGGAACGTTATCATTCCAGGCTTCCAAGGTGACCTGGATGACAGAGTGGCTGTCAGAGTTATAGTTTTCCCTCTGACGAGGGGCAGTGGTTTGGACAGATGGTCCAAGCGGATACTGAGGGAGGCATAGCGCAGGATACTGATTAAATTCAGTTGACGATACAGTCTAAGAAGTTTGGCTTTGGAGTTCATTTATGAACAAGGTCCCATCAGATATCCAGACATATTCTAAGACAGGTATTGCTCATTTCGGGAGATGGCTTTCTCCGCGAACTTGAGATTAAGAGAGACATAGAAAGAAACATCGGTGCGGATCCACTAACTGAGGCTATTCCTCGAACGCAATAGTTTCGCAAATGGGCTTTGTGAGACTGACTAGTAGAGGAGTTGGGTGTTCGGTATCACACAGGGTGTGAGTATGTGACATCGCAATAATTAGCCTTGATTGCAAGTGGGAGATTTTTGGATATAGTGCCCTCAAAGTCAATTATTGGATCGCAGGCACGTGATTGCAATGATTGTGGGAGGAACTATACCGGTTGGACAGTCTTACTCGAGAGGTTTGTATACTATATGGTTTGTCTTTATCATTGTGTACATGCTTTAGGTGACATCGTAGTTCACTATTACACGTTGATAGAGAATAGTACGCTACCATGGTTTATCTTTATCATCGTGTACTACTTTAGGTGACCTTACAGGTCACTATTGCACGTTGACAGAGCCCATAGGATTCTTGCTTGACTACCAGCAGTATGATGGCGATCATATACGTGAGAGTTGGGTAGTCTATAAGCACATCCTTAATGTGGTCCCTAGTCGTGGGAGTTTCGAGACTGGGCATCGATACTCCATTAGTAGACTAGTGTATACAGTCGAGACCCCGACGAGGGGCGAGGGGCGGTGGCCGGTCTCACACGCCATTGGTGTTAGTTGGATCACCTAAGATGTATACAGGCGCTCATTGGTTTATGAGTATACCGGACATGACTCACCGGGAATATGCTAGTTGGTATTATACATGACGTCAAATAGCAGTTCCCTGGTAACATGTGTACAGGTTAGTTCATCGACCTGAGATCGTCATTTGTCTCGTGTCAGTTCCCACTGTGCTTTGATTACAGCCCTACCACGGCTCAAAGGAGTCGTGCAAACAGGTTTTAGTTGGGTACAGTCCCGAGCCACATGGAGGCAGCGAGCGGATCGGCAGGGGTTTCGTCTCTCCGGGTATTGGGGGTAAGATCGCGCTGTGTCTAGGAGAGCCATTACACGAAGTCCTTGGCCAAGGCAGGAGATTTACTGGTAGGTATTCCAGTAGTATCTCAGAGTGTTCTGGGCTACACTTCGACACGACTTGTACAGCTTTTGGGGGTCTGACTTTTACCAACCCCCTAGGCCCGACATGCGATGCTTATAGACGAACGGACCGGACTGTACGGATATTGTCACTGACAGGCTCAGTAAGGTGTCAGGATGAGTTCGCTCATCGATCTCCCTTTTGGTCAATGCCTGGCAGCCCGTTACGTACGGCTAATACCTCTGACGAGCTAGTTGTTGAATCCACAGCCAAAGTATTGACGAGTCTTCACAGTCCCCCACAGAAAGTTTCTCAAGTTTCGGGCGAAACGTTGTAGAGGCCGTATGATATATGGCAGGGTCCGATCATATACGTGCAGTAGTGCACGGATCATACTAATGGGCTTTGGTTTAAGCCGGATCCTAGTATTAGATTTGTTGGATTACTTTAGTCTCATCGTATTCGCATTTAGTCGGAATGCGGGTGTAGGTATGTATATACAGGTGAGGGGTATCCTTGTGATCCGTCACGAGTTTACTTTAGATTTTGCCGTATTTTTTTGTTGCAAACATTTGGATTAATGTTTGCATATAGAAATAATGAGCTAGAATTCATCATGAGATGCATTAAATGTGACATGGACATATATAGTGACTCATGGTCTCTTTTTTGTGTAAAATGTCACATTAGTGTTTGATTTGTGTGTTGAATTGATAAGAGGAGAGAGAGGGGCCGCCATGATATGGTTGTTAGCTCTCATATTATTGTTACAACTCACTCTCATTTTATAATTCCATCACAAAAGAAAAGAAAGAGAAAAACTTCCTCTTCTTCCTCTTTCTTCTCTAGCTCATAATCTCCATCAATGGCAACACCTTCAACCTCCATCCATCTCATGGATACAAGAGACAAAGTGATCACAAACATTCTCTATATCACCTTGGACACGTCGGCTAGCACACTTCGTGCCCGAGTTGTTTCGGATGAAGCGGGAGCCCGTAAAAGGAATCGATGATGTGGTGCCCTTTCCGACGAGGAGATCGAGATCGGAGATGCCGTGAGGAGCTTGGGATGGTGGCCAAAGACCGAAGGACACGGATCGATCGGTATAGCCTTTCTATCCCTTCTCTAAATTGCTAGTTGTAGCTTAATGGTTCGATCCGGAAAAAAGTACACGATAGCGCCAGTTTCAAGTTAAGAAAAAGTTTTTGTTTCCGCATTTTGGCCTCGGACAGACGGCCGGGGCGCTACCGTAGACTTACATACATGTATGCTATAGGTCATATGCAGAAAGAAATATGAATCAATATCTCCATGTCCCTAACCAGACAATATATATAGGTATGTGTGTTGTGCATAACATGGCAATTATTGACGGTATGTGTGGTATACAATCAGTGCTCGTGCAACATGAGCCGTCAATAATAGTGCATTGTCCTAAGGGTACTAGTCCAAGCACGACAAATAACTAAACAATAAGGGTATGCGCAAACTCTATATATGAAATAGAATATGGGACAATATATAACATCTCTTGCCCAAATGCATAACGCCATGCGGGCGATTCCCCTGTAGATGTTAAATCTACTCACCAACGCTCCTGGCTAAGTAAAGCCTACCACTCGCTTTCCCCTGTTTGCAGCGCCCGAAGTCCCCGCCTGCGATCCTGAATACATATAACAATAAAGCAAGCATATATGAGAAATCGACCAAAAATACGTACAAATACGTTTAACCGACGCACCAAATCCAAACATACTCTCGAGTGTCCATTTAGCGGCTAACGTGCGTAGCGACACTACAAACGAACTCAAGAGTAAAAGCTACACAAAGACACGAACGACATCGGCACGACCCTAACTAGGAATGCAAAGTGATACAACTACGAAGCCTAGACCCTGGTCGTACCGATCACGCATTCCCAATACACTAATAAACGTGGAATCGATATAATTAACGTCGCAACGTCAAAAAAAAACCACGCCTAAAACTTACCAAAATCTATTAAGCAACATATATCATTTTAGTACCAAACTACAATATTTTACAAAACTAGCATTTACAAACATCACTAATTAGCAAGATTAAACCATTCAAACTTTACTAGAATTTTAATCTTCCCTAATTAGGTTTTAGTAAAAATCTAGTTAGTAATTAAGCTAATTAGATAATTAGAAAAATATCATTTAACAAATCTAGCAAGTAGGTTAAGTTTTCATCAAGTCTTAATTTATCACTTAACCTTTTTACTAATCAAAACCCTAATAGATTAACAAAACCCTTTCTAGAATTTTGAAACATGCAATTAAATAGCTTTAATTTAACAACTAATGGCTAATTAAAGTATTAGAACAACAAAGTGATTAGGGTTAGGGTTTTATACCTCTAAAATTGATTTGAAACTCAAGTTTGTTAACCGACAAGTCCAAGATTGAAGTAGAGAGAATGTAGAATATTTTGCCTCAAGGCACTCAACGAATCGGGTGATGGTAAATTGAAGTTGCCTTTTTGGTAATGAAGTGAGCAAAGAAATTTCCATGAACAAAAATCCTTATATGAAAAAAAAATATAAGCACACACATATACTAATGTGTGGCCGGCCACAAGCTGAAGAAAGCTTGCTGGAAAAATCAAGGGGGGTGAACACAAGCAAGTGAAGGATGAGAATAAGGAAAATATCCTTAACAAAAATCTTAAAGCTTGACAATAAACATTTAAAGCAAATGCCACCACAACAACAACACCATGCCTTTCTAGAATGTAAGAACAACGACTCACCATCAAACAAAACCCCACTACAATTTCGGCCACAATAAGAAATGAAGGAAATGTGGCCAAAAAGAAATGCATAGCAAGAACCATATTATTTAAATGCATAAATAACAACTTAAAATAATAATTTAATTAGGGAAAATTCTATGTGAACCAAAACTTCCCATTGACCCCCAAAGTCTGCGCACTAGCTTTATTCTAGCTAAACTAGGTGCCGACAAGTCTATACAGAAGTTTGATCACAATCGGGTTAAAACGGAAAACACCGACTATTTTTCCTTGAAAACGGAAAATTCGCTAAACGATTTCTAAAACGTTACATGCCCATCATGAAAATAATGTGCTCAAGAGCAAAATCAGCCTCAAAAGGCGTATCCAATGATCACGTGCGTCTGGTGCGCACAGAACTCACTGCCAAATAAAAGTGCTACGAATGTACACAAAACCAAACTAAGTGCAACGGGTGTGCATGAAAGCATCTGTCCAGTGCAACGGGTGTGCATGACAACAACATCTAGTGTATCTATGGTGCACGAAAATCTCAATCCAGTGCAACAAACATGCACGAATGAAAATCCCAATCGAGCGCATCCGGTGTGCACAAAATCATATCTCATATCATGCGCCCAACATGCGCGAAAATACAAATCAAGTGCATCCGTCATGCACAAATAAAATCTGAGTCAAGTGCATCCGTCATGCACGAAATCCAATACCAAGCGCCTAATATGGACAAAAATCCAACCCAAGCGCGTCAGGTCCGTATAAAGTATCTAGTGCAGTAGCATGCACGAAAACGACCGTCAGGTGCAACATGCACAAAACAAAAATCTGGTAACACAAATGCTCAAAGACATAAATCGGGTGCAACTAAGGTACGGAGTATAATTCCGATGCAACCAATGCACGAAATACAAAGCTGGTGCAACAAATGCACGAAATATGAATTAGGTGCAACAAATGCACAAAAATACAAATTCGGTGCATCAAGTGCATGAAATGTAATTCTAATGCAGCCGATGCACGGAATACCAATCTGGTGCAAAAAATGCACAAATCTCATCAATAACTCAAATACGTATAAAAGCAACACCGAGTGTATCAAGGTGTATAAAATCATAAACGTGTGCAACTGCATGCACAAAACACGTATCAATGCACTGCAAGCATATGTGAGCTATACCGAGTGCAAAAATCAAATCTAGTGCGTACCACATGCACAAAAGCAAATCAACCGTTTAAAATCCATGAAATCATAAACACGTGCTACGAAGGTACAAAATTGATATCAAGTGCAATAGATATGCAGAAATAATAAACCAACACAACCATGTGTAAAACGTATATCAAGTGCAATAACTATGCACAAAATGTAAATACCCAGTAGGTGCAGCCAAAGTACACTAAAACAATATCATGAAAGCAATCATCAAAACTCAAATCCAAGCGATATAAGCATGATACTCAGATCACAAATGCAAATCGCAACAAATGACATTGAGGTACACCTCCTACAATGTCGAAAAATGTCGGTGGGCCCAAAACTGCCAGAGCAAGAACATCCGCTTGCCTCCTGCTCACAGTCTGGCATCTGTTGGAGATAGTGCCTTAAGAGTCAATTATTGGATCACAGGCACGTGATTGCAATGATTGAGGGAGGACCTATCCCGGTAGAACAGTCTTACTCGAGATGATAGTATGCTATCTGGTTTACCTTTATCATCGTGTACTGCTTTAGGTGACCTGACAGGTCGCTATTACACGTTGATAGAGCCCCTAGGATTCTTGCTTGACCACCAGCAGTATGATGGCGATCATATACGTGGGAGCTGGTAGTCTATAAGCACCTCCTTAAAAGGTCCCTAGTCGTAGGAGTTTCGAGACAGGGCATCGATTCTCCAGAGTAGACTAGTGTATACAGTCGAGACCCCGACGAGGGGCGGTGGTCGATCTCATAAGCCACTGGTGTCAGTTGGTTCACCTAAGATGTATACAGGTGCTCATTAGGTTATGAGTACACCGGACAGGACTCGCCGGGAACCTGCTAGTTGGGATTATACTAGACGTCAGATAGCAGTTCCCAGGTGACATGTGTACAGGTTAGTTCATCGACCTGAGATCGTCATTTGTCTCGTGTGAGTTCCCACTGTGCTTTGATTACTACCCTACCACGGCTCAAAGGAGTCGTGCAAACAGGTTTTAGTTGGGTACAGTCCCGAGCCACATGGAGGCAGTGAGCGGATCTGCAGGGGTTCGTCTCTCCCGGTATTGGGGGTGAGGTCGTGCTGTGTCTAGGAGATCCATTACGCAAAGCCCTCGGCCGAGGCAGGAGATTTACTGGTAGGTATTCCAGTAGTATCTCAGGGCGTTCTGGGCTACGCTCCGACACGACTTGTACCGCTTTTGGGGGTCAGACTTTTACCAACCCCCTAGGCCCGCCATGCGATACTCATAGACGAACGGACCGGACTGTACGGATATTGTCACTGACAGGCTCAGTAGGGTGTCAGGATGAGTTCGCTCATCGACGTCCCTTTTGGTCAATAGCTGGTGGCCCGTTACGTATTGGCTTATACCTCTGACGTGCTAGTGGTTAAATCCACAGCCATTGTATTGAAGAGTCTTTAGAGTCCACCACACTTTCAGTTACTCAGCTTTCGGGCGAAATGCTGTAGAGGCCGTATGGAGATATGGCAGGGTCCGATCAGATACGTGCGGTATTGCACGGATCAGGATCGGACGGTTTGTACTAGTGGCCGTATGGATATATGGCAGGGTTCGATCAGATACGTGCGGTATTGCACGGATCAGGATTGGACGGATATTACTAGCCGGCTTTGGTTTAAGCCGGATCCTAGTTTAGTACAGTGTAGATTTTGTCTCTTTGCATTTGTATCCGGTCGGAATACAGATGCGGGTGTGTATGCACAGTGTCGGGGTTTTCCTGTAATTTATTACGGGACCAGTTTTCTGGAGTTGCAAGTTTGCATTCCGTTCCGGCCGGTTTTCCTTTGTTCTTTCCCGGCCGGACTTTTCCGATGGAGGGGGTTATTTGCAATTGTGCAAATAACATTTGAGGTGGGGGTTTCTTGCACTTGTATTCATTATGATAAGCATCTTTTCTTTTGCACCATCACTTGCATTAATTGTTATTTGAGAGGGTATGGTTTGGATGTAAGTTTGTGATGATAATGTTTAGTTTAAGGTCACCTCTTGCTTTATCCTACCATCACCTCCCTTCTTGCTACATATTGTTTTTCCTCCACCATTCTTTGAAGATGATGGCCGGCCACTTTTTGTGCAAGGATGAGAGAAATTTTCATTTTGTTGTAGCTCATATTTCATCATCTCATTCATCTAGTTTTGGAAAAATGTAAGCACCATTTTTCCATAACCTTATTCCTCCATCAAGGCAACTACAAACCCCAAATGTGACAAGCATCATCTACACTACATTCTACAGCAAATCTTGGGCACGTCGACTTGCCAGCTTCGTGCCCGAGTTGCCTCGGTATTGAGGTGGGAGCCCGTAAAAGATACAGACGATGTGGTGCCCTTCCGGCAAGGATGTGACGACCGGAGGATCCGCGGGAGATCGGGACGACGACGAGAAGACCGGAGGACTCGGATCACTCGGTACATCTCTCACACCATCTCTTGTTAGCTAGTATCGGTTAATGGTTAACGATCTGGGTTTTCATTGTCCGCGGTAGCGCCGGTTTCCAAGTAAGGAAAAATTTTGATTCTGCATTTTGGCCTCGGATAGACGGCCGGGGCGCTACCGTGGCGCAACATGGTATCAGAGCCACGTCATTAACCTTTTCTAGCTTTGTTTGATGTGTTTTTGCATTTCCGATCGACCAAAATTCCAAAAACTACATTTTAGCTCACATCAGTTTTCTGTTGAAAATTTTTGGTGTCTAAAAATTTTTCAGGTTATATAAAACTAATGTACTGGAAATTATAAGACTGCTGTAAAAATTCGACGCACTCAGTCGATGGATGAAGCGCGGAACCGCGGCCATACCCCCCCTTGGGCCGCGGTTCCGCCGCACTTTACTGTCCTCACTGTGTCCAATTTTTACAGTGGGCTTGTGGGCTGATTTTGGGGGTTTTGGGATATTAAATTTGGGCCCAGATTTTCTGTGAGTGCTACAGTATTGCTTGGGAGCCCACTTGTTAATTGTTTGATCGATCGGATATTTTAAACACATTATTTCACAGTATTTACATTATATCTGCGACCGTGAATGTCACTTGATCGGTAAATCCCGTCTAACTGCTATAGCCCGGTTAGACGGATTTGCGAACGTGACTTTCACGTTGATGTTCTATGTTTATGCTGTGTTGTTGCGGATCGGTCGTGGGGGATAGCCTGGATGCAATGCTAGTACTGTTTTGTTTTATATGTACATTTGATATTGCGGGGCGAGCGTCCGACATGTGGACTGCCGTCACTGCCTGTTTGTATTATTCTTTTGGGGCACGACCTGGTTGCGGTCGATGTACCCGGTGTATGTATATTTTACTTTCTGTACTAGGGTTGCCCCGCGGTGGGGTGCACGGATAGCCGGGTTCTGGAGGGCAACAAGCCCGCATCTCATGGCATTGGGACGGAGGGGGCTTCACTCCAGGATTGGCGGGCTATTCGCTGCACTCGTAGGGGGTACAGGTTGACCCAGGAGGGGTGCCCAAGTTACCGGATTCCGTGAAGTGCTGGGTGGTCCATTCACGGTGCTGAAGGGGGCTGCCTCGCTTCAGGTTTTGGCGGGTGACTTGCCGCGCCCGTAGGGGTCTAGGTTTTCATTGCACAGGCTATCCACACGACCAGGGGAACGTCGGGTTTCAGCAGCGGCTCTGTGAAACCCGGGGCTTCCAGATATCTGTATTGTTCTGTGATGCTGTATATCTCTGTGATGTTGCATTTTATCACGCCTTGAGCGAAATACTATATATTGGTATATATATTAGTAGATGTTGTATATGTTTTTCATCCGCGCTAGTCCAGTCCCCGCTCTGCCGTTAGTTAGCTAACCTAACGGGTGATGACGGGATCCAGTGGCGAATGCGGATGGCATATACGTACGTCAGTATATTTTCGTTCTTTGTGGTGTGATCAATTGATGGGACTGCATTGATTCGGATCAATGCAAGATAAACAAACCTATTCTGATGTTGTTGGAACATTTTTCAAAAAGCTGTTATTGCAAGGACGTTCACTTTTGTTTTGCATCGTGGTATTCATTTGGAATATCCTGCTCCTCAGTCGACGAGGCAAGGGCCGAGATCCCTTCACCGGGAGTGACCCCTTGGACAGAAGTTTGCGTCAGGGCATTAACTTCACTATAGCCGATTACTTTTTCTTTGCATCGTGGTATTCAGTTGGAATATCCTGCACCTCATTCTACGGGGAAAGAGCCGAGATCCCTTCACCGGGAGTGACCTCTTTAGCGAAGGTTTTCGTCACTTTATTTTATAAAAGGCTATGCAGTTCCTTCAACGATATCAAGTTCATTACGTTAAAGGTTTTTCGCCAAAAACCAGTTATAGCCCTCCGTCATTTCTTACAAGTATTACTTAGTATTCGTGCTGCGTTTGTTGACTGTGTCAAGGCGTAGTGTGCGGTAGCTAAGTAGTGTTTGTTTGCAACATAATAATGGGATTGGTTAGGACAGTCGTGCGGCCTTGTTGACTGTGTCAAGGGCTCGTACGGGTGGGTTTAATGCAATCCAGGATAATGACGGGCTGAACTTGACTAGGACTCTTTGATTTGTTGACTGTGTCAAGGTCACTTGGGTCCTAGGGGTAAAAATCACATCGGGAGTTTCAAAAGAACTGAAACTTGCCAGGCATGCGCATACCTTCTGGAGTGTGGTGACTTGAGTGGATTCCGTCAAGTTATCATGCGATGATAGTTGGATCCCGATTCCCACTGATGAGTTGGTTTACTCCTCGGGTGACCCCGACTAATTCTTCTTTCAGGTTTGGAGGAGAATTTGAGGTACAGTGGGAGGTTTCCAGATTAGATAAAGTGATAACCATTCTGATCTAGGTTAGAGTGCACGCTGAGTGTTTCTTTTCTCTCTCTCTTTGGCAGCGACCATTGACCCGACCCTAGACTATGACTCAGTGACCAAGTTGACCGAACCTTCTTAACACTGGCTTTTGGATTGTCAGAGTTGCAGACCTCTTTGCCACTCCTACTTTTACTCTTTTCTCTGGGACACCCAGTATTACTACGAACGTCCACTTCCATTGGACAAAACCATCGTATGGTTATATACGAACTCGAAGGACTTCGAGGATGGTTTCTGGTTCTGGAGAAAACGGATAGGACTATTCAGTTGTCTTTTCTTTTCACCTTCTCTCAGGTTGCGAGTACTCCTTGGCTTAGGAGTAGTACACCTATTACGCAGATTGGATAGTCTTATTCCAAACCTTAGGCTGGTGCCGAACGGTGGGGAATGAAGAAAACCAATTAGCATAACGATGGTGTGCAGAAGGTATTAAGTTAAGACAAAGCAAGGGATTAGTAGGAGGGCAAAGTAAATTGCGACTGATATTCACGACCAAACCGAGTATATCTTCGCCAAACCTAAATCACCTTTGTATTTCTCCAGGACACTCCGTATCACTGCGAAGATCCACAGTTTATTTGGATACTCCATCGTATGGTTATATACGAACTCGAAAGGAACTTGTTCCAGTTCGGGGATGGATTCTGGTCCAGGAGAAATAGGAATAAGGTTTATTCGGTTGTCTTTTATCTTCACCTTCTCTCGCATTGCGAGTGCTCCTAGGATTAGGACAGTACACCCATTATGCTTATTGGATAGTCTTCTTCCAAACCATAGGCTGGTGCCGAACGGTAGGGAAGGAAGAAAACCATTTGGCCTAAAGGGGTGTGCAGACGGTAATGACTAAAGACATATAAAGGGATTTGGACAGATGGCAAAGAGATATACGGTTACAGTTGTGAATCTGGATAATGGTAGAGGCATTACTAGGAATACCAGGATACCCTATCGAAACATTTTAATGTTTCAGTTTCAACTGTGTACTGTTAAAAGAAAACTGATTTCCCGATTAGACACTTGCTCCAGGGTATGTATTTACCAGGTTTGATTCTCACATCTGTATGGTTTTACAGATGATGATTGGGAGTAAGTTATTGGGAATTGGGTGATCATCCTCATTATATCGGGATTCGTTGTAATCGGTGATATTTGAGGAAGATCATCTGGGCTGTTTGCCGGTCGGCAAATATTTGGTTTTGAATATCCGCTGTTGTGTACCAATTTCAAATTGATATATCTGTACGTCTATTTTCATAGAGAGAGATATACCTTTTGATATTATGTCGTTGACATTTACCTATATCAGTGGATGGTTAGGTAAGGAGCATTAAACAGCGGTGTAATTCTTCTTAACCATAAGTACAGTTTTCAACCTACGACGCACAGTGAAAGAGTTGTCAGACTCAGTGGACTTATACAGAGTATTGTATGTTGTCCAGTGTCCATTAGGACAGAGGGGTTGGTCCTCATACTATATTCTGTTTACTTTTAACTTCTCTAGTTCTTAGACATGTGTTTCGTTGAAACACAGGGTCTAAGTTTTGAGGAGTTATAGGTATTTGAATAGAGTAGAGAACCAAGTATTGCAAGTATCGGGATTCTTCAAAGTGATCGAAGATGTAGATACTTATGTATGGTATTCAGTTGATAGTAATGATAAAGAGAAATTGCTTCTCTTTCAGGTTACTCATAATTGGAAGCATTCCTAAGTTGAGTAACGCTGATCGGCCTCCTTCCATTTAGTTGACATACACTGGAGATAGCTGCATAATTTGAATCTGGTTCATTTAAATCAGTGCCTCTGGTTCTATATTGGATATAGAACAGTTCATATCTTAACGATGTTAAGGTACGGGGAGTTGTCCGGCTTATGATTAAAACCAGACACTGGACAACTCAAGGCACGTTTCTGTAATGGCTGTTTGTGGGTTGACCCAGGCTATGACGAGGGTTGATTTTCTACCATCTGGAAGATCAATAGTGATATTGTTCTTAACTCGCCACATTATAAAAGGAAATGGTTATTTTTCAGAAAACAGCAGTGGGAGTATGGTAGAACTGGAAGCGATTCCAGAACCGCAAACGATTACTGAAGATTTGATAAGGAACCTAAAGATTCAATCTGATTTGACATTCCATTGGCCACTCCGCAGATAAGGTGGGTAACTTCAGGCACCCGAGAGGTACTCCGGTAGCCTCAAGGACGGTGACAGGGAAGTTCTTGTTTACCCACACTTGCCATTGCTGTTGTTCCAGGCTGCGAGACCCGGTGGGAGGATGAGTATAGCGTCGTTCTAAACTAGCTTTAGAAGTGCACGTTTATATGACTCTACCAGAGGGTTGTCGTAGTCAGTGGGAGCAGCGGAAGCATTGGTGGACATCAGGCTTATGTCTATTTATAGACTAAAGCAGATATAGCGGAGATAGATCATCTGTTTCTGATGTGACAGTCATAGGTTTGACGTCATCAGAATAGGGGATGGATCTGTTGAGAAGGTAGTAGGAAGTGATATTCCTATACTACGATCGGTTATACTTTGGTCGTCACACAGTGTTTTTTCCACATGGGACTTGGACATTATATCAGACATACTGGTTACTAGATCTATGGTTTTAGATCTAGATTTGGGTGGTTTCCCAATCAGGGTACTTTGACAGCATTCTAAGAGTATTTAGAATGGACGACTCCTGGCATGGTAGTGTACCTGCAGGTAATGGAGTCACCCTCTCTAAAGGTGTCTTATAGACTAAAGTAGAGAGGGATGTGCATGATTGGCAAATCACTTGCTTAGGCAATTGAGTCAATCATGAGATGTCAAGTACCACACCAGATGTTGTTCTTGCACTAGATGCAATAAGTTAATATTGATCCAATCCTGAAGGAACAGTCGGAAGCAGTTTTAGAACATAAGTGAATGTTCTAAGGATATGATAACGGCTGCCTCCTTTAGGAGACGGTTATCACTCCAGGCTTCCAAAGTGACATGGACGACAAGGAGGTTGTCAGAGTTATAGTTTTCCTTCTGATGAGGGGCAGTATTTTGGACAGGTGATCCAAGGCAATACTGAAGGAGGCATGGCGCAGGATACTGATTAAGTTCAGTTGTCGATACAGTCTAAGAAGTTTGGATTTGGAGTTCATTTATGAGATTGGTCCCATCAGATATCCAGACATACTCTAAGACAGGTATTGCTCATTTCGGGAGATGGCTTTCTCTGCGAGCATGAGATATAGAGAGACATAGAAAGAAACATCACAGCGGATCCACTCACTGAGGCTTTTCCTCGAACGCAATAGTTTCGCAAACAGGCTTTGTGCGACTGACTAGTAGAGGAGTTGGGTGTTCGGTATCACACGGGCTGTGAGTATGCGACATCGCAACAATTAGCCTTGAGTGCAAGTGGGAGATTGTTGGAGATAGTGCCCTCAGAGTCAATTATTGGATCACAGGCACGTGATTGCAATGATTGAGGGAGGACCTATCCCGGTAGAACAGTCTTACTCGAGATGATAGTATGCTATCTGGTTTACCTTTATTATCGTGTACTGCTTTAGGTGACCTGACAGGTCACTATTACACGTTGATAGAGCCCCTAGGATTCTTGCTTGACCACCAGCAGTATGATGGCGATCATATACGTGGGAGCTAGTAGTCTATAAGCACCTCCTTAAAAGGTCCCTAGTCGTGGGAGTTTCGAGACAGGGCATCGATTCTCCAGAGTAGACTAGTGTATACAGTCGAGACCCCGACGAGGGGCGGTGGCCGGTCTCATAAGCCACTGGTGTCAGTTGGTTCACCTAAGATGTATACAGGTGCTCATTAGGTTATGAGTACACCGGACAGGACTCGCCGGGAACCTGCTAGTTAGGATTATACCAGACGTCAGATAGCAGTTCCCAGGTGACATGTGTACAGGTTAGTTCATCGACCTGAGATCGTCATTTTTCGCGTGTAAGTTCCCACTGTGCTTTGATTACTACCCTACCACGGCTCAAAGGAGTCGTGCAAACAGGTTTTAGTTGGGTACAGTCCCGAGCCACATGGAGGCAGTGAGCGGATCTGCAGGGGTTCGTCTCTCCCGGTATTGGGGGTGAGGTCGCGCTGTGTCTAGGAAAGCCATTACGCAAAGCCCTCGGCCGAGGCAGGAGATTTACTGGTAGGTATTCCAGTAGTATCTCAGGGCGTTCTGGGCTATGCTCCGACACGACTTGTACCTCTTTTGGGGGTCTGACTTTTACCAACCCCCTAGGTCCGCCATGCGATACTCATAGACGAACGGACCGGACTGTACGGATATTGTCACTGACAGGCTCAGTAGGGTGTCAGGATGAGTTCGCCCATCGACGTCCCTTTTGGTCAATAGCTGGTGGCCCGTTACGTATTGGCTTATACCTCTGACGTGCTAGTGGTTAAATCCACAGCCATTGTGTTGACGAGTCTTTAGACTCCACCACACTTTCAGTTACTCAGCTTTCGGGCGAAACGCTGTAGAGGCCGTATGGAGATATGGCAGGGTCCGATCAGATACGTGCGGTATTGCACGGATCAGGATCGGACGGTTTGTACTAGTGGCCGTATGGATATATGGCAGGGTTCGATCAGATACGTGCGGTATTGCACGGATCAGGATCGGACGGATATTACTAGCCGGCTTTGGTTTAAGCCGGATCATAGTTTAGTACAGTGTAGATTTTGTCTCTTTGCATTTGTATCCGGTCGGAATACAGAAGCGGGTGTGTATGCACAGTGTCGGGGTTTTCCTGTAATTTATTACGGGACCAGTTTTCTGGAGTTGCAAGTTTGCATTCCGTTCCGGCCGGTTTTCCTTTGTTCTTTCCCGGCCGGACTTTTCCGATGGAGGGGGTTATTTGCAATTGTGCAAATAACATTTGAGGAGGGGGTTTCTTGCACTTGTATTCATTATGATAAGCATCTTTTCTTTTGCACCATCACTTGCATTAATTGTGATTTGAGAGGGTATGGTTTGGATGTAAGTTTGTGATAATAATGTTTTGTTTAAGGTCACCTCTTGCTTTATCCTACCATCACCTCCCTTCTTGCTACATATTGTTTTTCCTCCACCATTCTTTGAAGATGATGGCCGGCCACTTTTTATGCAAGGATGAGAGAAATTTCCATTTTGTTGTAGCACATATTTCATCATCTCATTCATCTAGTTTTGGAAAATTGTAAGCACCATTTTTCCATAACCTTATTCCTCCATCAAGGCAACTACAAACCCCAAATGAGACAAGCATCATCTACACTACATTCTACAGCAAATCTTGGGCACGTCGACTTGCCAGCTTCGTGCCCGAGTTGCCTCGGTATTGAGGTGGGAGCCCGTAAAAGATACAGACGATGTGGTGCCCTTCCGGCAAGGATGTGACGACCGGAGGATCCGCGGGAGATCGGGACGACGACGAGAAGACCGGAGGACTCGGATCACTCGGTACATCTCTCACCCCATCTCTTGTTAGCTAGTATCGGTTAATGGTTAACGATCCGGGTTTTCATTGTCCGCGGTAGCGCCGGTTTCCAAGTAAGGAAGAATTTTGATTCCGCATTTTGGCCTCGGATAGACGGCCGGGGCGCTACCGTGGCGCAACAGCATCCTCTGTCTTTGGGTCCTCAATTTCTCTATGGATTACCAATCTCGCAATCCATCAGCTCGTCGGCCCGTTCAGGTGTACCAACGGAAACGATTCCGCTCTGGCACTCCTCTGGTCATTTCCCGGCCAATTAGTATGACCGCTCATAAAGCAGCATGTCGCTGGCGTCGGGCTCTGGCCCTCTGAATACACGTGACACAACTGACCCTCGGTGCAAATCTTATCGCAGCAGTGTCCTGGAAGGAACTTGCTCGAGGTCTCTTCCGATCTTGCCTATGCCGAACTGTACGGAGGCTGGTACTCTCGCATAATCTTTTCTCGTTTTCTGGACATCTGCGTTCCTAGAACAACATTTTCTCGGGAACTGGTCGTATCCCAATGCCTCTGTATACATATCAGATCTCTAATCTCAACAAGGAGTAACAACAGCTCAGCCGCATCTCGCATGAACCTCCTGTTCCACTCATCTTTATTATCGTCCGCTTTGACATCACGTCATGCTATCTGCGTACTGCAAATGTTCTCAGCCACAGTCAATCCGAAATCTCTCACACGGACTCGAAATCACGAACTTGGTATCTTCATCACTCTATAGAAGATATCTAGCCGAACACGCCCTCGGGAACTCGTCCCAATCATCAGAGGAATATACCTTATTCATCCGCTCTCGATCAACTCACAACGCATCTGGGTAAGGTCCTTTATCTAAAGCTGGTCCACATACTGATCTCCTATATGATCATTCAACGAACACGTCATCTCTGGATCGATCTACTATAGATCTAAGTAAGACTCTCCACAGTGGAATTCTTCAACTCAACTGATCCTGTGTCGGCGCATCAAATTAGACGAATCATGTTAGTCGCTCAACTCTACCCAAGATAGACTAGCAATCTACTGTCGCATCTCTGCCTGAAAGCTCCAGCGATCTCAGCTCGTAAGCTCTGGAAATGGCATCCCATTAATATCAGCAACAGCTGGGTCATCCGTCCTCAAGGTAGACGACATCACGATCTCTGAGGTAGGCTGTACATCAATAGTCCTCTCACAACAGGCAGCCTCTAACAATAGCCCGATCATCCGGCGCAAAACCAAACACTCGCCTCAAACGAGAGGTCACAACAGAAACACTAAATCGATACGTTCCTATGTCACCAGAAAAAAAATGGTCAATCCTCGTCCATGACGAGCTCGCCTTGACCTCATCACTAGCAGCAGCTCAAACTGCGCTCAAACCATGGTGACAGGAACCTCAAGTATGTATCGATGAAAATAGATCAACGGAATGAAAGTAATCAACAGATCTAGAATGGATACATGATCATATGGAGGAACGGAATCAGTGAGAGTATGATCATGGAAACGTATAGAATCAAGGATCTCAAGTGGATGTATGATCAAAGGGACGATGAGAATCACTGATCTCAAAATGTGTACATCCTAAAGTTTCTTAAGTGGAGTATCGTATCGTAAATATGCCACGGAACATACGTACGGTATGTCACTATACTCAAGCTACATACTCCATCAATCAAGATCAGCCTATGTAACGAAAGTTCAGGTCTAATACCTCTAGTTCAAGTCTATGTTCCGTAAGGTCAAGCCTAGGTTCCGAAATATATATACGCCCTAGACTCCGTATAGTCAAACATAGACTCAAATCAAGGTTAAACCTAGCGCTCTGATACCTACTTTGTCATGACCCAAAATTTAGTTCGTGACCGGCACTTAACTCACGCCACGTCTAAAGGCGTAACGTAACTCAAGTAAGCCGAAGTCCAGAAATCTAAAACCTTTCTAAGAAAATAAAAGATGTGAAGTTTTGAAATGAAGGTATGATGAAATCAAAAGTTTTCTTAAATGCATAAGTAATGGAACATAAAAATGCAAGTTGATTTAGTTGTTGGAAAACATGTTTCACCTTTTTAAAATTTTAGGCAGCACCTCCTTTGTATATTTTGATCCAAAACCACATATACATATATAATAATAAAGGCATCCCCAAACGGGAGCTAGCACTTCGCCAACCGGCGGAATCACAACCATGCAAGATAGAAATATATGTATACGATGCCCAACGGCGAAGATCAACACAAAGGATAAGAATAAAACAAGACATCAACCCAATAAGCGAACAAAAACCCTCGCTCTAAGTCACGCAACCACAAGTCTCTTCTAAGTCTTACTACTTATACAAATACTAGTTTCTGATTGATGGAGTTGTCTAGATACAATAGGAATAATAATACGAGAGTGGCATGATCAAACATGTACCACCTACCAAAGTGAATCACCCGAAAGTAAGCTGTGTGCTAGCGATGCCGCTACTGATCCATGCGGTCAACCTACAAGAACTGTGGAACAATGAGGGTGAGTTGCGAACTCGTGAGTAGAAAACATCAGCAGGTAGAAATCGAATAAAACAACGATTTCCTAGGTCAACTATATCATAAAGGTAATACTATGATATCTAAGGCGACCTTATATGCATATATGCCAACGATATAATCAATGCCTATCTGTATGTGGATATCATCCAACCATATAATCAATGCATGTATGCATGTGGATCTCATCCACGTGTCCATCAGTGACACAACAGCGTCATGCATGTAAATATCATAAAAGCATATGCATGAAAGTATGCGGATATAAATCAACGTGTGTCCCTTGCGACACATCAAAATCATTGAACCTTAGTGTCCAACAACGACACTCGAAACATCATGAAACCCATGTCCAGCATCGACACGTAAATCCTCATATCTCAGGCGCCGCATCCTCAGATCAGCCCTCATATCTATCCGATCTCAGGCGCCGCATCCTCATATCAGCCCTCATCCATTTCATGACTCCGGTCGATATCCTCTGGATAACCGAATGTTAGTTGTATGTATTCCCTAGAAGCCAGTATTGTACAGATGGTGTATATTATATTGGATGCTTGGACATATATAGAGATGACTTTCTTGCTCGATATGATAGTATGCTATCTGGTTACTCTTTATCTTAACATGTACACTTGTCTCTTTAAACTGTCTTATAGTTACATGTTGATAAAGCCCTTAGGATGTATACTTGACTACCTGGACTATGATGCAGATCATACTAGTGGGGACATGGTAGTCCATAAGTACATCCTTCAAGGTCCCTAGTGGTGGGTGTATCGAGACAGGGCATCGATATACCAGAGTAGACTAGCGTATACGCTTCTCGACCCATGAGATGGGCGATGGATGATCCCATATCCATTGGTGTTTGACATCAGAGATGGTATACGGGTGCTCAGTGGAGACTGGGTACACTGGACGGACTCGCCGAGAACTCCCAGATGGTATTATACCTCACGTCAGATGGCAATTCTGAGGTGACACTTGTACAGGTTAGTCTGTAGACCCGAGATCGTCATAGAGTCTTGTGTGATTCCCACTGTGCTTTGATCTCCACCTTACCACGTCCATGAGGGCGTGCAAAACGGTGGTCTTTGGGTACAGTCCCGAGTCACATGGAGGCAATGAGCGATAGGAGGGGTTTCGTCTCTCCCGGTATTGGGGGTTGATGTTGCGCTGTGCTCGATTGGCCGTAACAGGGAAGTCCCTGGCCAGGGCTGATCAGAGATTTGCTGGTAAGTGTTACCAGTAGTTTCTCGACCCGTTATGAGCCTCACATCGGCACGACTTATCGGTTATTGGGGTCTGACGTATACCACCCCTAGACTTGATATGCGACATATCAGACGAATAGACCGGACTGTACGGTAAGTGTTACTGGTTGGATTCACAGGAGTGTGAGCGGGCTAGCTCGTCGATCTTCTGATCGCTTAATACCCGGGTGGCCGTTACGTTTAGCAGACCGCTTGCGGCTTGTGGGTGCTTGATATGATCATCATCTGCTACCGGCGTATTGACGAGTCTTTAGAGTCCTACACAGAGGTTTCCTGGCTCAAGCGAAACGAAATAGGAGCGCATATGAGATATATGCGGGACCGAGAATAATGCGTGTATGTGATACCGTATTTTATTCTCGCGATGAATGTTTCGATTGGTTGTATGCGATATAACCTAGTTATCGAATCATTGATTCGATAAATCGATACATTGAATACTAGTCGGTTATGTGCGACATGACCGGATCATTGAATCAATTGTTGATTTAATGATTTAATGTATAATTGTATATTTGATATATTAATTTGCATTAACTAGTATTGGTTCATTTTAAAAGGATTTTCTCACTTGAAGTGCACATTGTATATATGATATGCTTTTGGTGTGCACTTGATTGTATCATGTTTGATGATACATACTTACTTAGGTTTGTGCAAAGAATTAAACCATGGTTATGATAATGGTTAGGGTTTTGTGTTATTCATCTATTTATTTATCCATTCTTTATTTATTTAAATAGATAAAAGAAGAGAAAATGGTTTCTTTTTATCATGAAGCTTGTTGAAGCTTCATGAAGCTTTGACTAAAGAGACCATTTGTCTTCATGCTTAACCCTAACCATTCCCATTGACCATGGTCTATTCTCTACACTTAACCTTAGTTAGCTTATGATAAGTATTGATTTATTTTTCATTTTAATTCAACACTTATCATATTCTTTCTTCTTCTTCATCATCTTCTTCTTCAAGAAAAGCTTGATGCCATCAATGGCAACTTGAGTTCTAAAGTGAGAAATCCAATTCTAAAGTGAACCCACCTCCTATTTCTTCACCCTCTACCTCTTGCCAAGTTGTTTTGGGTGTTTTCTTCATAAGTTTCACAAATTTGTGAAGTCGGAGCTTGAACTTGTGATGCCTCAACGTAGATCATCTTCGGCACGAAACCGACGACCTAGTCCTCCCATTTCTCCGATCAAGCCGACGATTGAGTCCGGGATTCGAGATGGACAGCGAGAGGACGCCAACGTGGAGACAAGGAAGTGGATATCCGGATCTACAAAGGTTGTAGCTTCTTATCTTTAGTTAAGTTGTTAACTAGATTCGTTTTTCGCCTAAAACTTCAAGTCAACGATCCGTATTAGGGTTTCTCGGCACCCGTAAAATTTGAAATTGCCATGGTTGATGCCTTGTGAGACTTCATTAGCGTGCCTAGGAACCCTACAGTGGTATCAGAGCCTAGCTAGAGCCTTAGACGAAGTCCAGACGGAGTTTGAAGTCCGAACGAACCGAAACCCTAATATCAAAGTTGCTCTCTGTACATTTTTTAAAAACTGGGTTTTTTCCAAATTAAAAATATGCAGAAAATTCAGCAGGACTTTCTAAGAATTACTGTGAAACACGATCACCCAATTCCTCCAAAGTGCGGCGGAACCGCGGCAGAAGCCTGGCTTCTGCGGCGGTTCCGCGGCCGTATGATGACGTCACCCACTCAATTTTGCACAGTAACTTCTTCTATTCAGTGCTGAGTTCTCTGGGAATTTTTAATATTTATTCAAGAGTTGAGTATTCTGGGTTGTATTGGGGACTCGGTATTTCGATCGGATTATCGAACTTTGTCTTAGTGCTTTCCGGATATTTTGGAATATGTTAAAAAGTTCGACCGGATGTAAATACCCAATCTTTCCCCGCCGGAAAATATCCAAGTGTAGGATTTTTCTGTGGTTTAAGGACGTTCTGAGTAGTGCAAGTAACGCGATGGTCCCTCTAGAAGACAACAAACCTTAACTCGATTATGTGACCGTCTTGAACTGCCCTTTGAACCTTCATGTTTGGGGCAGTACGGCGTGCCACATGTGAGGCGTTGGCTTGACCCTTCTACGGCTGGACCGTTGGTACTGAGGCATGAAGTGAATGTCTTTGAACTTATTTCATGTGTTGATCGGTTTCGGGAAAACTTGGGTGTTCGAATGTTTGATCGGAAAGTTTAATATTTTCTATTTATCCGGAATGGGATACAATAATTGGAATTCACAAACAGTTATGAGATAACTGTATGAACGTTATAAATCTAGCGGTTTAGTCTCACTTCATATTGAAAAGAGTTTTCGATAATGGGACTAAAATGCGGGGTTTGTAAGTGTTAGGCATGCGATGTCTAAAGAGGTTGCGGATTCCAATTGTTGTAGTTTTACACATTCTTTTCTGTGACCGTAAGTGTAATATGTGATATCGCAGGTTTCGTTGCTATATGTCAACGACAATTGGGATGCGCATATTTACTTACGTTGATGACATGTGATGTTATGTGTTGCTGGATATGTTATATTGGATTGTCGTGTTTGAATAGCCGGGGGTTTTTATGTGAGATGAGTGTTTTTCATTTTCATTCATGTAAAAACTTGTATGTAATATTCTTTTATTTGGGGCACTTCCAGGTTGCGGAAGATGTCACCTTTTGTATATTATTTACTTTTCCGCATTAGGATAGACCCAAGGAGGGGAGCACAAGTAACCGGGTTCTAGGGTTCAGTGGAGACCATCTCGAGGAGTCGAGTCCGGGTCTCCTAACCCTAGAATTGGTAGGGTTGCTTGCCGCTCTCGTAGGAGTCTAGGGGTGTGGGATTGGCTATTCATCACGACCGTGGAATCTGTGTTTTATACTGGCTCGTATTGAAAACACGGACGTCCTAGTATATCCAACGTTTCATATGTTTCTTCTGCTGCGATATCTATGATGTGATCATGTGATGTTCTGTGATAGATACAGTATATAGTATATATGATATATTATATAGACGTTACTTATGTTTTGCACCCGCGCTAGCCCTGCCCCGCTCTGCCGTTAGTTACCTAACCTAACGGTGCACGAGGGAACATCGAGGCGAATGCGGATGGCATAAGTGTACGTCGTATTTATCTGTGATGTTTAGGTATTTAAATGATGGGACTTCATTAATGTGATTAATGAAAGAAAAGAAACCTAAGATGTTGTAGAATCAAATTTTAAATAAAAAAGGGTAGCTACAGTTCTTGCTTTGCATAGCGGTATATATGATATACCCTGCACCTTATTCGATGAGGAAAGGACCGAGATCCCTTCACCGGGAGTGACTCCTTTAGCAATAACTGGCAGATGCTACATACTCGGTTTGCTTTTGATTGTTTTTAAGTTTTGCTTTGCACAGTGATATATATGATATATCCCGCACCTCATTCGATGAGGAAAGGGCCGACGATCCCTTCACCGGGAGTGACCCCTTTAGCAAAACTAGAAAAGCCTCAAAATCACTCCATTTCAAAACTTCAATTGATTCTATAACGATATCAAGTTCATTACGCTCATGGTTTTCAGAAAAACCTACGTAGCCCTCCGTCATTTCAGATAAGTAGTAGTTAGTATTCGTGCTACGTTTGTTGGCCTGCGTCAAGGCGTAGTGTGCGGTGGCTAACTAGTATTTACCTGCTTATGCATATGATGCAGATTGGATTAGGGTAGTTGTGCGACTTTGTTGGCCTGTGTCAAGGGTCGTACGGGTGGGTTTAATTCAATCAGGAAATGACGGGTTGAACTTGACTAGCGCACTATGGTTTGTTGGCCTGCGTCAAGGTCATAGGACGCTAGGGGCAAAATATTATCGGGAATTTCAAGTGTTGAAATTTGCAATGAGATTGCATACCATCTATGAGATAGTTGGATCCCGATACCCGCTGCGAGTAAGAGTTACTCCTGGGAGAGTTCTACACATTACAATTAGCCGATCAAGTAGGTGTCTAGAAAGGTGTTAACGAGGTTACGCCTCTGGGAAAACGAGGTTTACATTAATTAGGTTCGTGCGAAAGCACGGGGGACCTCCCTCAAAGTACCGACACTGGCCTGGCTGAAAGATTGGCGAACTTGTAGTGTGTAATTAATCCCGGCTAATCTTTCCTTTTAGGGTTTGAAGGAAGATTTGATAAAAAGCAGTGGGAGCCATCCTGATTAGATAAGATAATAACCAATCTGATCTTGCACGAGCATACGCTGAAGTGTTTTCTTCTCTCTCTCTCCAGGTAGCGACCATTTCATGCCCTAATGAAGATAATAAAATGGATGTATTGACCGAACCCGCATGTTATACTGTGCTGGGGAACGTTGGTTCCGTTTTTTCTTATAAGAGTTATATGAATGAACAGGATATAGGGGAATACCAGGATTCCCATGCCACCCGAATGAAGAAAGTACATGTTGATGCATTTTCTTCGGGTGTGTTCGTTACAGAGAACTGTTTCTCCATTTGCTCTACGTCCTGGGTATTAGATACCGGGTCAGGATCCCATATATGTAATCAGTTACATGGGCTTAGAAAAGGTAGAGAACTTGGAGAAGCTGATAAAGACATAAGAGTTGGAAATGGTGCAATTGTTGCAGCTAAGACTGTCGGGGAATATCACCTTATATTACCAACTGGTAATACATTGGTTCTGAACGAATGCGATTACATGCCGAACCTGATATGCAACATTATATCGTTTTCTTTGTTGAGTAAAGAGGGATATAATTTTGTATTACAAGACAATGTTAAGAACATTTTCCATAACCAAAAGTTGGTTGGATCAGGCACGTTGTGCAATGGCATTTATGTTCTAAATCAATCAACAGTTCTGAGCATAACAAACACACACAAGAGGAAGAGTTCAGAACTGAACGAATCCTTCTTGTGGCATTGTAGACTGGGTCACATCAATGCGACACGATTAGCTAAGTTGCATAAGGATGGATATTTAAATCCGTTTGAATTTTCATCTTATGACACTTGCCAATCATGTCTCAAAGGCAAGATAACCAAAACTCCGTTTACGGGACACGGAGAAAGAGTTACCGAACTCTTGGGACTGATACATAGTGATGTATGCGGTCCCATGTCTACACATGCCAGGGATGGTTCTTCGTACTTCATTACATTCACTGACGATCTCTCTAGATTCGGATATGTGTTCCTGATGAAACACAAATCAGAAGCTTTTCAGAAATTTAGAGAATATAAACAAGAAGTCGAGAACCAAACCGGAAAAAGTATTAAAATCCTTCGATCTGATCGATGAGGAGAATACTTAAGCAATGAATTCCTGGACTTCCTAAAAGAGAATGGGATTCTCTCTCAGCTGACTCCTCCATATACACCACAGCACAACGGTGTATCAGAACGGAGGAACCGCACCCTATTGGATATGGTGCGCTCTATGATGAGCACAGCTGAGTTACCTATTTCCTTCTGGGGATATGGACTGGAAACAGCTGCAGATCTATTGAATATGGTTTCCACCAAAACCGTGCCAACCACTCCATATGAGATATGGAAAGGAAAGAGACCATGTCTTAATTATGTTAAGATATGGGGTTGTCCGGCATATGTAAAAACGCAAAATCCGGACAAACTCGCGGCAAGGTCCATTCTGTGTAAGTTTATTGGATATCCCAAACATTCGCGCGGGTATATCTTCTACCACACCGAGGAACAAAAGGTGTTTATTTCTCGACATGCCACCTTTTTAGAAAAGGAATTTCTTGAAAAAGAGATTAGCGGCAAGGAGGTAGAACTGGAAGAGGTTCCAGCAATACAGACTACAACAGAAGATTTGGTTGAACCAGAGGATTCAGTAGTTCCCAATGAACCTCAGTCTCTCCGCCGATCTAGTAGGGTTCCTCGCCCACCTGAGAGATACTACGGTTTTCTCATGGATGGTGGGAGCGAGGATTGCATCATGGAGGATGATGACCCAACTAGCTTCGAGCAGGCCATCACGAGTAGGGACTCAGTGAAATGGCTGGATGCTATGCGGTCCGAGATGGAATCCATGTACACCAACAAAGTACGGACTTTGGAAGTTGCTCCTGAAGGGGTAAAACCCATCGGGAGCAAGTGGATCGTCAAGAAGAAACTTGGTGTAGATGGGAAAGTGGAGACTTTCAAAGCTAGACTTGTTGCTAAAGGTTTTCGCCAAAGACCAGGTGTGGACTATGACGAAACCTTTTCTCCAGTGGCTATGCTTAAATCCATCCGAATCATGCTTGCCATCGCTGCATATCATGACTACGAAATCTGGCAAATGGATGTTAAGACCGCCTTTCTAAATGGTTATTTAGAAGAGTGCGTGTACATGACTCAGCCAGAGGGCTTCGTAGACAGTGGGAGCAGCGGGAAGGTGTGCAAGCTGCATAAATCCATTTATGGATTAAAGCAAGCATCGCGGAGTTGGAACATCTGCTTTGACGTCGTTATCAAAGAGTTTGATTTCGTCAAAAACCCAGATGAACCTTGTATTTACAAGAAGGTGGCAGAGAGTAAGGTTGTCTTCCTCGTATTGTACGTGGACGACATACTCTTGATAGGAAATGATATTCCTATGCTGCAATCGGTCAAGCTCTTCTTATCACAAAGATTCTCAATGAAAGATCTTGGTGATGCCTCCTGCATATTGGGAATTAGGATCTATAGAGATAGATCCAAACGGATATTGGGATTGTCCCAATCCAGGTACATTGACACCATACTAAAGAGGTTTAGTATGGAAGAATCCAAGTGTGGGAACTTGCCCACGATCTCTGGAGTCACTCTCTCCAAAGAGATGTCTCCCAAGACTGATTTGGAGAGAGCTCGCATGCAAGGGATACCCTATGCTTCAGCTGTAGGCTCTATCATGTACGCGATGCTATGTACCAGACCCGATGTAGCATACTCACTAAGTGTAGTGAGCAGGTATCAAGCTGATCCTGGAGAGAGTCACTGGACAGCTGTGAAGAGCATTCTCAAGTACTTACGAAGGACTAAAGAGATGCTCTTGGTGTATGGTAACGGAGAACTCCAAGTGGAGTCCTTTACCGATTCGAGCTTCCAGAGTGATAAGGACGACTCTAAGTCGCAGTCGGGCTTTGTCTTTACCCTTTACGGAGGGGCGATTAGCTGGAAGAGTTCCAAGCAGGAAACCGTGGCAGACTCGATGATGGAGGCTGAATACATCGCTGCCAACGATGCTGCTAAAGAGGCTGTCTGGATCAAGAAGTTCATTACTGAACTTGGAGTGGTTCCATCCATTGAGCATCCAATACCTTTGTATTGCGATAACAATGGAGCGGTGGCTTTAGCCAAGGAACCCATGTCCCATCAGCGATCCAGGCATATTCTGAGGCGGTATCACCTGATCCGGGAGATAGTTGATCGCCGGGAGATCGAGGTCAGGAGGGTTGACACGAAGAACAACACGGCGGATCCACTCACGAAGGCCATTCCCCAGATACAGTTTGAGAGACTCTTCGGGATGCTCGGTATGCGATATTACAGCAGCTGGCCCTAGTGCAAGTGGGAGATTGTTAGTTGTATGTATGCCCTAGAGGCCAGTATTATACAGATGATGTATATTATATTGGATGCTTGGACATATATAGAGATGACTTTCTTGCTCGATATGATAGTATGCTATCTGGTTACTCTTTATCTTAACATGTACACTTGTCTCTTTAAACTGTCTTATAGTTACATGTTGATAAAGCCCTTAGGATGTATACTTGACTACCTGGACTATGATGCAGATCATACTAGTGGGGACATGGTAGTCCATAAGTACATCCTTCAAGGTCCCTAGTCGTGTGTGTATCGAGACAGGGCATCGATATACCAGAGTAGACTAGCGTATACGCTTCTCGACCCATGAGATGGGCGATGGATGATCCCATATCCATTGGTGTTTGACATCAGAGATGGTATACGGGTGCTCAGTGGAGACTGGATACACTGGACGGACTCACCGAGAACTCCCAGATGGTATTATACCTCACGTCAGATGGCAGTTCTCAGGTGACACTTGTACAGGTTAGTCTGTAGACCCAAGATCGTCATAGAGTCTTGTGTGATTCCCACTGTGCTTTGATCTCCACCTTACCACGTCCATGAGGGCGTCCAAAACGGCGGTCTTTGGGTACAGTCCCGAGTCACATGGAGGCAATGAGCGATAGGAGGGGTTTCGTCTCTCCCGGTATTGGGGGTTGATGTTGCGCTGTGCTCGATTGGCCGTAACAGGGAAGTCCCTGGCCAGGGCTGATCAGAGATTTGCTGGTAAGTGTTACCAGTAGTTTCTCGACCCGTTATGAGAATCACATCGGCACGACTTATCGGTTATTGGGGTCTGACGTATACCACCCCTAGACTTGATATGCGACATATCAGACGAACAGACCGGACTGTACGGTAAGTGTTACTGGTTGGATTCACAGGAGTGTGAGCGGGCTAGCTCGTCGATCTTCTGATCGTTTAATACCCGGGTGGCCGTTACGTTTAGCAGACCGCTTGCGGCTTATGGGTGCTTGATATGATCATCATCTGCTACCGGCGTATTGACGAGTCTTTAGAGTCCTACACAGAGGTTTCCTGGCTCAAGCGAAACGAAATAGGAGCGCATATGAGATATATGCGGGACCAAGAATAATGCGTGTATGTGATACCGTATTTTATTCTCGCGATGAATGTTTCGATTGGTTGTATGCGATATAACCTAGTTATCGAATCATTGATTCGATAAATCGATACATTGAATACTAGTCGGTTATGTGCGACATGACCGGATCGTTGAATCAATTGTTGATTTAATGATTTAATGTATAATTGTATATTTGATATATTAATTTGAATTAACTAGTATTGGCTCATTTTAAAAGGATTTTCTCACTTGAAGTGCACATTGTATATATGATATGCTTTTGGTGTGCACTTGATTGTATCATGTTTGATGATACATACTTACTTTGGTTTGTGCAAAGAATTAAACCATGGTTATGATAATGGTTAGGGTTTTGTGTTATTCATCTATTTATTTATCCATTCTTTATTTATTTAAATAGATAAAAGAAGAGAAAATGGTTTCTTTTTATCATGAAGCTTGTTGAAGCTTCATGAAGCTTTGACTAAAGAGACCATTTGTCTTCATGCTTAACCTTAACCATTCCCATTGACCATGGTCTATTCTCTACACTTAACCTTAGTTAGCTGATGATAAGTTTTGATTTATTTTTCATTTTAATTCAACACTTATCATATTCTTTCTTCTTCTTCATCATCTTCTTCTTCAAGAAAAGCTTGATGCCATCAATGGCAACTTGAGTTCTAAAGTGAGAAATCCAATTCTAAAGTGAACCCACCTCCTATTTCTTCACCCTCTACCTTTTGCCAAGTTGTTTTGGGTGTTTTCTTCACAAGTTTCTCAAATTTGTGAAGTCGGAGCTTGAACTTGTGATGCCTCAACGTAGATCATCTTCGGCACGAAGCCGACGACCTAGTCCGCCCATTTCTCCGATCAAGCCGACGATTGAGTCCGGGATTCGAGATGGACAGCGAGAGGACGCCTACATGGAGCCAAGGAAGTGGATATCCGGATCTACAAAGGTTGTTGCTTCTTATCTTTAGTTAAGTTGTTAACTAGATTCGTTTTTCACCTAAAACTTCTAGTCAACGATCCGTATTAGGGTTTCTCGGCACCCGTAAAATTTGAAATTGGCATGGTTGATGCCTTGTGAGACTTCATTAGCGTGCCTAGGAACCCTACACCGAAGAGTCCAAATACTATCACCGGTAGGTAGTAGTCCCTCTGCCAAGCTCATCGTCTACACCACGAAAATCATATCTCGCCCCGGAGTACCATACCGGGTCCACCATGTACCCGAAGACGGTGCTTACCACTCCTCGAATCGGGTATGACATGCCAATCTCAGAACCGATAAAACACATGGTGGATGTATCGAAATATCATATCACGAGAAGCCCGGTTTTTAAAACAATACATACTTTCTTTCGAAATATAACTACGGTTCTCAAATCCAGAATCTCAAGAAAACAGCAAATCTCAATGCGTATAATCATAGAGCACGATTTATGCAAAAATATCACAGAAATGTAAGCATATCCGTATATCATGCAACATGGAACAGTGATGTGATAATATCAGTATATCATGCGACATATCATAATGATGTGAGCATAGCAAGTATATCATAGCATGATATAGCAATTCTACTGTGTAAGTGACATAGCAATTATCGATGATGAAAGTGTGTGAGCCGGCCAATCTGTGTAAGTGTAACATACGCATCATCGATAATGGTGTAGGTGTACTAGCACAGGTATATGTAATGCAAAGAGAATGACATGAACGTAGCATAAAGTACATCATCAGCTAAATGCTATAAGGTATACGTATCTAACATGACCGAGTCGGTGAATCTATCAATCGGAATCTAGCCTCACAACATCACGTACGGTATAATCCATCGTACGGCATCCTCTAGTTAAGGGTATGGATCAATCATCAGGTAAAGCTCATCACCTACGGTAAATCATCGTACGGCTGTATTAAACAATTAGGGATCCTATCAACCTGTATGACACAGAGGGTACGGACCTAACATCTCGTAAGGCATATCACTCATGATTCACAATATTATATATATATATATATACCTATGTCCCAGGTCACATCCATAACAATCTCATATCAGGGGACCGACAAAGCTATCAATTATCTCATATCGACTCGCATCCATATAACGACATATCACACAAGTTATCATATCACATCGTATACTCTTTTCATCACGTTTATATCCCACATCAAGCCATTTTAAATATATATATATATATATATATATATATCCTATCTTATAAATCTCATACTTATTCTCGTGCACTACCTATCTATATGTCGTGATTCACGTGCACTTATCATATTCTTATATATCAATTCGAGACATCCTTTCTATCATATCATGTAACATTAAACTATACACTATAACCATAAGTCATGATCTATCTCGTCTCCTACCAGTTCTTTAACCATATCCATAAGTTTCTAATATGGTTTCCTTAACTATATTATATATATATATATATCGGTTTCCATTATAATTTCCGGTGGTGCTATACGCCATCCACCCGACTTCCCTCATATATATAAATCTACTTACCTGCGAAACTCGTTGTTTAGCCGTAGTCGGTGTGCATCGTCGTCTCGGAATCCACGGGAAGGTATCTACCATATCAACACATATCGCAATACCATTAAAATCAATGTCTGAAAACCGATACGGCACACGGTGCGCTCATAGGTTAGAACCTATAGCCTACGCATGCAAAAACATCCAAACAACCCTCGTCGTTGATGTATAAACCTCCAACGACCCAATACAATATGAAATACTAAAACCAAGAATTCTAAAATACGGAAAACATAACCAAAAACACCCCAATGTGCTCCCAGATTTTGGTTCAGGTCAAAAGGAACAAAACTAGCAAGTATAGGGTGTTGTATATGGAGTGTGTGAGCTGCAGAAACAACCTGGACACCAACCACTCCAACTTGGCCGACCACACTCCCCTTAGAACCGGCCTGCTCAGCCATACCAGCTCTGTTGGGGTTCATCTCCTCAGGGTGGTCTCCTATGGCTTTAACTTGGTCTCTAAAGTTGTTTGGTTAACTCAGAAACTTCCTACGTCATCCCAGATTCCCTGTAGGCATACAATACCTCACAAAACCGACATGAGACTATATCTAAGTTCGTATTTTGGTTTCTTTTCTCGTTTTCAGGTCTTGAAATTAATCCCTAAGGTCTTAAAGCACTCACTACACCTCTACTAATCCCTCAACAGCAACTTGGAAGAATCCAAGATCACAATCCACACTTTTTTGACTCTAAACTAAGACACGAAGCTTTTAAACTTAAAAACTAAACTAGGTTCTAGAATTATACCTCATTTGGCAACTTGGGAAAATTCTTGAGTTGCCCAAAGTCTTCAAAATCCAAACTTGAAGGGTTCCAAAGGATTAGAATGGGTGTGTGCATGTTTTGATGAAGGTTGCATAGGGTTTTAGCAAGGAAATGAAGATGGTGCATGGATGTAGTGAGGGGAATGAGCTTGAAGCAATTTAGTGGAGGAAACAATAGAGGAGATGAAGGAAAGGGGCAGCCAAGTTAAAGCCTTAGGCTCAATCTCTTCACAAATATCTTTCCCCTACACTCACCTCTCACAAAATATCAATATCTTTTGTTTTTCATACATAACTCCATTCACACATACACTCTTTCTATTCTTTTCTTTTCTTTTCCTTTGCTTTTCTTTTATGTTCTCTTTATTCCTCTAACTCTCAAAACTCACAAGTCACAATCCAACATGCATATGATACGGTGCACAAGTCACGAAAAAATGTAAAAATATGGTTTTGTTAGATATATCTATGCCCTAGAGGCCATTATATGTATAGTGGATGCGTGGACATGTATATATGAATATAAATGTCTTTCTCGCTCAACATGATAGTATGCTATCTGGTTTACTTTATCTTGACATGTTGATTAGATCATGCTTTTATTTATTTGCACATGTTGATAAAGCCCTCAGGATATTTGCTTGACTACTGTGACTATGATGCGGATCATACTAGTGGGGCATGTGTACTTTATAAGCATATCCTTGAACTGTTCCTAGTCGTGGGTGTATCGAGATAGGGCATCGATATTCCATAGTAGACTAGCGTATCCTATTCTTGTCCCATATGATGGGCGATGGATGATCCCATATCCATCTGGTGAGGTGACACCAAACATTGTATGCGGGTGCTCGGTGCAGACTTGGTACACTGAACGGACTCGCCGAGAACTCCTACGTGGTGTTATATCTATCGTCGGATAGCAGTTTTCAGGTGACACTTGTACAGGTTAGTCTGTAGACCCAAAATCGTCATAGAGTCTTGTGTGTCCTCCTACTGTGCTTTGATCTCCACCATACCACGGCTCTACTGAGTCGTGCAAACAGGTGGACTTTGGGTACAGTCCCGAGGCACATGGAGGCGATGAGAGATAGGAGGGGTTTCGTCTCTCCCGGTATTGGGAGTTGATGTTGTGCTATGCTCGATTGGCTATAACAGGAAGTCCCTGGCCAAGGCTGTTGAGATTTACTGATAAGCGTTATCAGTAGTTTCTCGATCTATTATGAGCCATACACCAACATGACTTATTGAGTTATTGGGGTCGACAATTCTATCCCTAGACTCGATATGCAACATATCTGACGAGGAGACCGGACTGTACAGTAAGTGTTTCCAGTTGGCTCGACGGGAGTTTTGACAGCTTCACTGGTTTTCTTCTGATCGCTCAATACCCGGGTGGCCGTTACGTTTAGCTGACCGCTTGCGGCTTGTAGATATTTGATATGATCATCACCTACTGCCGGCGTATTGAAGAGTCTTAGAGTCCCACAATGAAGTTTCCTGGCTCAGGAGAAAAGATGTGGTATACATATGAGATATGCGCGGGGACCCGATTAAATACGGATATATGATACCGTATATTAATCGGGCATTTTCTATTGGTCGGGTCGTATGTGATATGACCGGTTTGCTAATCAAGTGTCGATTTAACAAATGACTTTTAGATTAATTCTTTAATTAAACCCTTTTCTATTTTGTATGCATGCATGTATGCACATGATGATGTGCATGGACACATACATACATACATTGTATCATGGTTGTTGATGCACATTTGGTGGCAATGCAAGACTCATATGGTAGTAATTATATATATATTTATCATTTTGAATTAAAAGATAGGATAATTCACTCATGGTTAATGTTTATCGTCTTTGACCATACTTGACCTACTTTTTAACCTTGAGTTAATTTTCCTTTGGCATTATTAACTCATTGATAAATATCTAAATAATTACAAACCATGGTTAAGGTGAGAAAGATATAATATTGATTATTCATTCTCATCTCAATTATTAAACACAAATACTTTGAGCTCAAGCTAAGCCATCAACTTCTTCTTCCTCTCTTGAAATTTTCTTTGAGTGAGGTTGATAAAAAGATAGGGTTTTGATTATAGAATACAAACCACATCATCATACTACACACATCCAGCCCATTTGTGTAGGGTGTTTTCTCTACTTTACTCACAAATCAAGTAAATCAAGGAGCTTTGGGCAAAGGGACTTCGGGTGGATCTTCGTGGATTAAGAAGGCTTCCATCGATCCGTTCCAAACTCTCATTATGCCAAGGAATCACCAAGGGAGGTCTACAAAGGTTGTAATATCTACCCTTAGTGATAGTTTTTCATTTGCATGTGATGCTTAGTTGAATAAAACCCTAAATTTCTAGTTATAATTCTTGTCAAGTTCACTTAGCACCTTTAAAATTTGATTGTAGCATATGTGATGCTTCCAAACCATTGATGAAGTGCTAGGTAAACCCAACAATTGTATCAGAGCCAAGCTAGAGCTTTAGGTAATGCGTAGACGAAGTTAAAAGTCCGATCGAACCACGAAACACCTATTTAGACCCCTCTCTGGAAATTTTCTAAAAAATTGATTTTTCCACATTAAAAATACTCAAAAAATCAAGCAGGTAGTTGTATGGATTACTGTGAAATACGAGTCACTGTAGCCTTTAAGTAGCCGCGAAACCGCGGCCATACCATGATTTTAGCGGCAGTTCCGCGGCAGTACTTGGGTGTCAGGGATAGTTATTTCTAGGGTTCATCCGTATGTATTACTACATGCTTCTGGGTATTTTTAATATTACTCAGATGTTGAGTTTTCTGGAGATCTTTTGTATTCATTGATTCGATCGGAAAGTTTAACATCATTTAGTTTTTCAGGTAATTTAGAACGGGTTAAAATGTTCGAACAAATATCAATAACTCACTTTTTCCCGTATTGAAAGATTTTCAAGTGTTGGATTTTTCACGAGTTTGAAACTTTCGGAAAATCATGCAAGCGTATCTGTGGACCCTCTAGAAGAACGTAACCATAAATCGATTATGTGACCGTCAAAACTGCCACTGAACCCTAGGGTTCGTAGTAGTTTAGCATTGCCACATGTGAGGCGTTGGTTTGACCCTTCTACGGCTGGTTCTTAGGGGATGTGACATGCTCTGGAAATTTTTGAACTCGGCTCAAGTGTTCTGCTATTTGGGAAATCTTGGGTGTTTGTTTATTCGATCAAAAAGTTTAGCATTGCCTATTTATCTGGAATGTGATACAATATGAGGAATTCATAAAGTTAGGCATGAAATGCGAAGTATGTGATATTTCGGATATACGATGTCTAAAGCGATTGTGGATTCCAAATGTTGTAGTTTTTCACTTTATTTTCTGCGACCGTAAGTGTAGTATGTGGTGTATCACCAATCTGTCTATAGTGCTCTACTCTTACTATGTCGCTCCCCAGACCGAAGGACCTAGTGGACACAACTCTTTCGTTGCTATACATCAACGACAATCGGGATACGCATACTTACTTACGTTGATGATATGAGATATTATGTGTTGCTGAGATATGATGTGCAGGATTGTCGCGATTGAATAGCCGGGGTTTTATTTGAAATGAGAGTTTTATTTTCATTCATGTATAAATCAATTGTATGTAATATTCTTTTATTTGGGGCACTTCCGGGTTGAGAAAGATGTTTCCATCATTGTATATTATTTACTTTTCCGCATTAGGATAGACCCAAGGAGGGGAGCACAAGTGACCGGGTTCTAGGGTTCTGTTGGAGGCCATCTCGAGGAGTCGAGACCGGGTCTCCTAAACTCTAGAATTGGCAGGATCGCTTGCCGCTCTCGTAGGGATCTAGGGGTGTGGGCTTGGCTATTCATCGCGACCGTGGAATCCGTATTTTCTATTGTTGGCTAAATACAAAATACAGACATACTAGATATCCTTTTATTTTCATATGTCCTTCTGCTGTTGATATTCTGTAATGTGATTACTTAGTATCTGAGATGAATGGATTATTATTATATATATGATATATAATAAACGTTACTTATGTTTTACACCCGCACTAGTCCCGCCCCGCTATGCTGTTAGTTAAGTAACTTAACGGTGCATAACGGGACACTGTGGCGAATGCGGATGACATAAGTGTATGTTCTATTTTCGTTTCTTTTCTGTGATGGTTTAGGAACTTAAATGATGGGATTACATTAATGAGATTAATGTAAAGTAAAAGAAACCTAAAAGCTATTGTAGAATCGATTTGAAACCCACTCGGCCTATTTATGAAAAATGCAAGTTTCAAAAGATGCGGAGCTTAAGCCACTCCTTTTCTAAACTGTTTTGATTCTACAATGAGATCAAGTTCAAAGCGTTAAAGGTTTTCATAAAACCAGCCGAAACCCTCCGTCATTTTAGGAAGCAGAGTACTTAGTATTCGTGCTGCGTATTTTGATCATAGTTAAGGCGCAGTGTATGTATCTAAGTGATGTTTTCCTACAAAGCATATGATGCGATCAGTTAGGACATTCATGTGATTATGTTGATCATAGTCAAGGGTCATATGGGTGGGTCTAGTTAATCTCGAAATGACGGGTAGAACTTGACTAGTGCTTATGATATTTTGACCATAGCCATGGTCATAAGTAACGAGGGGTAAAAACCATATCGGGAGTTTCAACAGTTGAAATTTGCAATGAGATTGCATGCCATCTATATGATAGTTGGATCCCAATCCCACTGTGAGTAAGAGTTACTCCCAGGAAAGTTTTGCACTTTACAATTTGCTAATCCAGTTGGTGTCTAGAAAGGTGTTAATGGGGTTTGATCTCTGGGAAAACGAGGTTTATTTTAATTAGGTCCGTACGAAAGCACGGGGAACCTCCCTCAAAGTACCGACACTGGCCTGGCTGACCAGTTAGCGAAACTGTAGAATGTAATTAATCCTGGATAGTTTTCTTTTCAGGTTTTGAAAGAAAATTTGATAAAAGCAGTGGGAGACATCGATTAGATAAGATAATAACCAATCTAAATCTTTGCAATAGCATTCCGCTGAGTGTATTCTTTTCTCTCTCCTAATGGCAGATACCGATGACGGGACTTAAGCTTCTACTAGAGAAAAACAAACTGACAAGACCGAACTATAAAGAATGGTTAAGGAACTTGAACATTGCACTCACATATGATAAAGTATCATATGTCCTCACAACCAAAGTCCCACCCGTCCCAGGACCTGAATCATCTGTTTCGGATAGGGAGATCCGAAAAGCATGGGATATTGATTGTAACACGGCCAAGTGCCTTGCGCTTGCTTCTATGGACAATATCTATCAGAAGCAACACGAGAATATGGATGTGCAATCCATCTTTCTCCACACAAAGGACTTGTATGAAGAGCAATCTCGTACTTTGAGTTACGAGGCATCTCGAAAGTTGTTTCAGATGGGAATGGCCCCTGGTGCATCAGTAAGAGACCATTTTTTGAAGATGATTGGTCTTTTAGAAGAACTTGAGGAACTGGAATGGATCATGCATAATGAGCAATATACGGATATTGTTCTACAGTCTCTCTTCCCTGCCTTTCCTCCGTTCATAGTGAATTTCAATATTAACGATTTGGAGAAATCATTGCCTGAACTTCTCAATATGTTGAGAAGTGCAGAGAGTACGTTTAAAACAATGAAGACTCCTACTCTTCTTGCTGGGCCATCTTCCTCTTCAGTCCCAAAAGCCAAGGCCAAGGGAAAGCAGAAGAAGAAGTCCATCAAACCGAAAGGTGGAGTTAAAAAGGCGAATGGGAAAGACAAGTCCGGGGCTGCAGGAAGTGGGAAAGGAGAATGTTTTTACTGCCACAAGTCGAGACATTGGACACGCAACTGTGCTGTGTATCTTGCTGATCTCAAGAAGAAGAAGCATGATGATGCTTCCACTTCAGGTGTGTTTGTAATTGAAAACTGTTTTTCTTTAAACTCTGCATCTTGGGTATTAGATGCCGGTTCTGATTCTCACATCTGCAATTATATGCAGGGATTGAGAAACAGTAGAGTTTTGAAGATAGGAGACTGTAAGTCTACGCTAGCGCCCCGGCCGTCTACAGACGCCAAATGCGGAACAAAAACTTTTTATCTGGCGCTATCGTATACTTTAACCCGGATCTTCCATTATTGCTAAACTAACAAACTGTAAAGAGTGTAGAAAGGTTATACCGAACGATCCGAGTCCTTCGTTCTTTAACCATCATCCCACGCTCCGTTGCGGCTGCTCCGATCTCGTCGATCTCCGATCTGCTCGTCCAGGTGGCACCACATCAACGATTCTTTAAACGGGCTCCCGCCTCTGACTCGAGGCAACTCGGTCGTCAAGTTTGCTAAAAGAGACGACCAAGAATGATGTAGAGAATGAGTAGATGACTTTTTCTCGCTTCGTCCAAAACGATGGACGAACGGTTAATGAAGTTGCCGTGGGAATCGGGTGATGGAATGAAATGAGCTGTGAAATTCCATACACCCCAAAATCTATCATATCTTTTGTAACCAAATGAAAACCTCAAGTCGGTGAGAGAGAGAGGAGGGGCCGGCCATTTATAGGGAGGAGGTGAGTGTAGGAGAGAAGAGGGTGACCATAAAAAGCTTCACCCAAAAAAATATCAAGAACAAATATCCTAAGGAAAACAAAACCTCATTAATGCAAATAGTGATTCATTAACCTAGTCACCATTGCATTAATGGTTCCATTAAAGCACTAATGACTCACCATGTCAAGTCACCCTTTCTAGAACCTTCTAGAAGCATGACTCACCCTCATCCAAGAAAAGATAAATCCGTCTTTAACCGAATGTTAAAAGACGGCTGATAGAAAACTGGAAACTGGCAACTTCCAAAAGTGATCTTGAAACGACTTTCAGGATAACCCCGTAACTGTATAAATATACCCGCATTTGTATTACAACCGAATACAAATGCAACTGAGACAAAGATATTATACCTACTCAATATAATACTCGGATCCGGCTTAAACCAAAGCCGACCAGTATCATCTGCCCGAAAAATAACACGTGTGTAAACGCACGTGCACTTTCTGAACCCTGCCATAAAACCATACGGCCTCTACAACGTTTCTCCCGAACTTGGGAAACTGTCTGTGGGGGACTCTAATGACTCGTCAGTACCCTGGCAGTGGGTTTAACCACAAACCGTCAGCGGCACTAGCTATGCGTAACGGCTGCCCATGGACTGACCTCAAGGGAGGCCGATGAGCGAACTCATCCGGAAACCCTACTGAGCCTAACAGTGACAATGAATATACAGTCCGGTCCGTTCATCTATGAGTATCGCATATCTGCCTAGGGGGCTAGTAACGTCAGACCCCCAAAAGCAGTATAAGTCATGTCGGAGTGTAGCCCAATAACACCCTGAGATACTACCGGAGTACCTACCAGTAAATCTCCTGCCATGGCCATGGGCTTTGTGTAATGGCTCTCCTAGACACAGCACGACTCGCCCCCAATACCGGGAGAGACGAATCCCCTGCCGATCCGCTCACGTGCCTCCATATGGCTCGGGACTGTACCCAAAAGCTACCTGTTTGCACGACTCCTTTGAGCCGTGGTAGGGTAGAAATCAAAGCACAGTGGGAACTCACACGAGACAAATGACGACCTCAGGTCGATGAACTAACCTGGACACATGTCACCAGGGAACTGCCATCTGACGATAGGTATAGTACTAACTAGCAGATTCCCGGCGAGTCCTGTCCGGTGTACTCATAACCCAATGAGCACCTGTATACATCTTAGGTGATCCAACTGACACCAGTGGCTTGTGAGACTGGCCACCGCCCCTCGTCGGTGTCACGACCCGCAGGGTACGGAACGTGACTGGCACTTAAGTTTACGAAACGTCTAAAGGCGTCCGTAAAATAAGTAAGCCAAAAGCCCAGAAAACAAAACCAATTAAGCAAAAGAGTGAAGAAAACCCAACATTTGAAAGCAAGTTTATCAAATAAGTCATGTAAAACACTTTTTTAAAAACAACACCAACTTTTCCCGAAAATTTCGGCAGAGTCTCCTTTGTAAAAACTGGCCCCCAAAATGGGTACAACATAAATAAACATGAATCCAACAAAATAGGGCATCCCCAAGCGGGGGCTAGCTCTTCGCCATAAGGCGGTCACAAATCCCACGCAATGTAAATGACAACAAGCATAATAAAGCATAAGGAAGCATGAAAAAGTAGCATGTCGGCTCAAGTGAGCTCGACCCCAAAATACAGCATAAAATCCACAAACCTCACAGTCTCATCTCTAGGTCAATATACAATAATCTGGTAGAAACAGTAGATGGAGTACACTAGATACAAGAATATACAAGGTGGTACAAAATAATAACATAACCCACCTATGAGCAAATCTCGAGCCCAAGCAAAACAGGCAAAAGAACAAGTGCGCCCGCCGCTACTGAACTGACGGAGCGGACCTGCAAAAGACTGTGGCACAACGGGGGTGAGTTGCCAACTCGTGAGTAATAAATAACATCTGCAAAGGCTATCGTATGCATGCACACAAGCATCCTAGCATCTAAAATACAGGTATGACTGGATGCACTAGCAGGTGTGTATATCATATCAGTGTGCTAATATGTATGCAACATGAATATCTGAGGTCTCAATATGTATATATAAGAAATATTTATTCTCTTTTTGTTTTTGAAACTCTTTTAGAAAGCCAGCATAATGTCAATGAATCGACAAAAATCGGTGTCCCGCAACGACACCCAAAAGCTGTCTCAAATCTCATAAATGTATCTCTGGCCTCAGCCGTCCGGCTGACCCATCTCAAATATCAATATCTCATCATATAGCGGCCACGGTCGGTATCCTCTGGATATCCGCCGTCCCAAACAGTCACCGGTAGGTAATCCGTCCCCTGCCAGGCTCAACGTCATCACCACATTCCTCTTGCCCCGGGGTACCTTACCGGGCCCACCATGTACCCGTGCCGGTTCCTCCACTCCTCGACACGGATTTCCAAATCCACAGCAAACTCATGGTGGACGACACTTACATCACTAGAAAACCGCAATTTACATGTTTTAAAAAATATCATAAGTTTGGAAATTTTGCGGCTTTCCCCCGAAATCCAGCAATATCATAAAATCTCAAGAAATCCTCATAAGTGCATATATCAATGATAATGAATGCGTATGATATCAATAATCAAGTTGCGATGTGTGATTAATGTATTAAGCATGAACAATGAATATGATGAAGTACATGCACATGAATAGCAATCCTACGGTTTCATTTTAAGGAAATAGCACAATTTAAGTATCAATTAGTAAAAGGTTTAAATTAAAGGTTATCTAGTGTGGTGGCATGGCAATTACCAGGGTGTGTGTGTAAACATGAATAGTGCTCGTGCTGCATATAAAAACCTGGTAATGGTGCATGTGTCCTACAATTGAGTTTGCGTATATGGGTATGACATATTGATCTAATTGCAGCAATTATCATGCCAGTAATATTATTCTAATGTCACAAGTGGTTATCCAGTTTACTATTGTTCAGTTTACTAAATCTATCGGGCGACTTGCGCCATCCAAACGATCGTCCCTCGTAGATGTTAAATCTACTCACCGGGATCCCTGGCTAGCTGTGTCCAATCACCGCCTTTCCCTTTCGCGCCGCGTCTGACGTCTCCGCGACCGAACCTGGAATTTACATCAATACCAAATATAAGGTTACACATTCAAGAACGACGCAAAACCCCAACGAAACTACTAAAGTTCGCTAGCTAGGTACAACGTGCACAAAGTGCGCGGAACACACGCGAAAATCGCAAAACTGCCGAAAAACGCCGATTTGGGTCGCCCGGCGAAACTAAAACCCGACTACCCAAAAATCCGCACTCACGCATCCTAAAAGTCGTAGGACAAGCCATACAATCATCAAGATATCAAAAATAAATCATCACATAATTTATATACAAAACTAGTAAGCATTGCGTCCCAAAATCGGTGCAAAAATCGCCGATTTGCGACAAAACGACCACAATAAAGCATACTTACCCAAGCACACTACAAGCAATCTACCAACACTAATTACAACACAAAAGTAATGATTCCAATCCTATTTTCCATAACCACTAATTCTTGAATTCATAACCTAGCAATTTCCAAATCCATTTCCACACTTGAAAGCTTAATTTAACACTACAAAAGCCCACTTAAGAAAATTAACCTCTTAGGTTAGGTTAGCAAAACACTAGATAACAATTTAGGTTCAATCAACTAAATAATGTTTTCTAAAACTTAATCCACTCACTAATCAAGCTTCACAAACCAATTCCATACAAAAACCCTCTCTTGAAAATTTAAAACAACAATTTCACCCTTCTAAAATTAACTAATTTAGCAAAATTGAAAACTACATCAACAAGATAACTATATGGATTAGTTAATTAACCACTAGATTAACTATAAAACAACTTAATTAAGTATTATGGCTTCAAAAGCCTAGCTAAAATTTTCAAGCAAAACCTAAGAAACTAGATTAAACTACACTAAATTAACACTAAACCATCTAACATAAGAACTTAAACAAAAGAATTTAACATGATAGAAATTATACCTCTTGATCTATGGATCAAGCAAGAAAATTTTGCTCCAAATGATGGCCTCAACACCAAGATCCAAGCAAGAATGGCTAAGGATAATGATAGCTTAAGGATTTTGTTTGGATTTTTGAATTAAATCATGGATTTTGATGTATTTTCTTGAAGAAATTGAAGAAAATGAAAAGAAAAGAGAGGAAGAAGAGGGTGTGCAGGATTTTCGGCCAGAGGAGGAATGGGGGAGGGTGTGGGCAAGTGGGGAAGGTCATGGGTCAAGTCCACAAAGTCAAATGCACCTTACTTTATTCATTTTAATTAAAATAAATCCAAAAAAACCCTTAAATCACTCAAGAAAGCAACTAAAGAAAAAAGATCAGAATTTTCTGGTCTCACACAAGGTGGGGCTGTCCTAGGGCTGAGGAAAAAGAGAGAGGGGTTTTACAAAAGAAATTTTATGCAAAAAGGTCCCCTACAACTCAAAAATTGCAAGTTTTAGCTCAAAATTCAATAAATTCGTTTCAATTTATAAAAATTGTTAAAATTCAAAATAAATTACTAAAAATTCATGTTATCACTAGATTATAATTATCATAATTTTAGAGATTAAAATCAGCCCGGAAAAATTTGTATTTATCGCTTATTTAATGTATTTTCTTACCGGCTTAAAATAATATTAAAAAATTGAAAAATTGGGAAAAATTTTTAAATGACCAAAATTTCATAATTAACTCATTAGCTACTAAAAACAAGTAATTACCTACCCATTTAAGGTATAATTAGCCCTAAACTGCAAAATATCGAGAAAGACGGTTTTCCGAAAAATACCGAATTTTCACCGAATTTCAGGAAAACACCAAAACGACTTTTCAAGACGCTAAAGTCGGGGTCTCGACTGTATACACTAGTATACTCCGGAGTATCGATGCCATGTCTCGAAACTCCCACGACTAGGGACCACAATTAAGGATATGCATATAAACTACCTAGCTCTCACGTATATGATCGCCATCATACTGTTGGTAGTAAAGAAAGATCCTAAGGGCTCTATCAAAGTGTAACATGTAATCAGTCACCTGAACATGTACACGACTGATAAAGGCAAACCAGATAGCATACTATCATCTCGAGTAAGACTGTCCTACCGGTATAGGTCCTCCGCAATCATTGCAATCACGTACCTGCGATCCAATAATTGACTATGAGGGCACTATCTCCAACAATCTCCCACTTGCACTCAAGGCTAATTATTGCGATGTCGACTACTCACAGCCGTGTGAAACCGAACATCCAACTCCTCCACTAATCAGTTTCACAAAGCCCGTTTGTAAAACTATTGTGTTCGAGAAATAGCCTCAGTGAGTGGATCCGCCTAGATGTTTCTTTCTATATCTCTCTTAATCTCAAGTTCGCGGAGAAAACCATCTCCCGAATTGAGTAATACCTGTCTTAGAATATGTCTGGATATCTGATGGGACCTAGTTCATAAATGAACTCCAAATCCAAACTTCTTAGACTGTATCGATCACTGAACCTAATCAGTATCCGGCACCATGCCTGCCACAGTATCCTCTTGGACCACCTGTCCATAATACTGTCCCTCTTCATCAGAGGGAAAACTATAACTCTGACAATCACTCTGTCATCCATGTCACCTTTGAAGCTTGGAATGATGATCGTCTCCCGAAGGAGGCTGCCGTCATCAAATCCGTAGAACATGTACTTATGTTCTAAAACTGCTTCTTTATGTTTCTCCAGGATTGGATTAATACAAACTCATTGCATCTAGTGCAAAAACAACATCTGGTGTGGTACTTGACATCTCATGATTGACTCAATTGCCTAAGCAAGTGATCTTCCAATCATGCACTTCCCTCTCCCCTTTAGTCTATACGACACCTTTAGAGAGGGCGACACCATCACCTGCAGGTACACCACCATGCTAGGAGTCAACTATTCTAAAAACCATTAGAATATCTGTCAAAGTACCCACATTGGGAAACTACCCAAATCCAGATCAAAAAACCATAGATCTAGAAACCATAATGTCTGATATTATATCCATATCCTGTCTGGAGAAGCAACTGTGTGACGACCACAGTACAACCGATCGTAGTATAGGAATTTTACTTCCTACTCTGTGTATGTCATCCAAATACCATGACATCACACCCTACTACCTTCTTAACAGATCCATCCCCTATTCTGATTGAAGTCAAACCCATGACTGTCACATCAAAATTAGATGATCTATCTCCGCTATAACCGCTCTAGTCTATAAATAGACATAAGCTACTTGCCCACCATGCTTCCGCTGCTCCCACTGATTACGACAACCCTCCTACCGGGTCTCATAACCTGGAACAACAGTAGTGTCAAGTCTGGGTGGATAAGAACCTCCCTGTCACCGTCCTTGAGGCTACCGAAGTACCTCTCGGGTGTCTGAGGTTACCCACCATATCTGCGGAGTGGCTATTGGAATGTCAAACCTGATTGAATATATAGGTCCTATTAAATTTTCCGTAATCGTTCGCGGTTCTGGAATCACTTCCAGTTCTACCATACTCCCACTACTGTTTTCTGAAAAAGATCCATTTTTACTAAAACTGTGGCAAGTCAAGAACAATTTCACTATTGATCTTCCAAATGGTAGAATATCAACCCTCGTCATAGCCAGGGTCAACCCACAAACAGCCATTACAGAAACGTGCCCTGAGTTATCCAGAGTCTGGTTTTAAGCATAAGCTGGACAACTCCCCGTACCTTAACATCTTTTAAGGTACGATCCATTCTATATCCAATACAGAAACTTTGGCACTTATTTAATTGGAACCATATTCAAATCATGCAGCTGTCTCCAGTGCATATTAACTTAATGGAAAGAGGCTAATCAGCATTACTCAACTTAGGAATCCATCCAATTATGAGTAACCTGAAAGAGAAACACGTTTCTCAAAACCATCACTATCATCTGAATACCAATCACAAGAATCTACATCTTCGATCTCTTTGAAGAATCCCGACACTTGTGACACCTGGTTCTCAACTTTGTTCTTATACCCATAACTTCTCAAAACTTAGACCTTGTATTTCTACGAAACACTTGTCCAAATACTAGAGAAGTTATAAGTAAATAGAACATAGTACGAGGACCTACCCATTTGTCCTGATGGACACTGGACAACATACAATACTCTGTATAAGTCCGCTGAGTTGAACAACTCATAACCTGTGCATCGTAGGTTGAAAACTGTACCCTGGCGATTTCCTCAAATATCACCAATTACAACGAATTCCGATATAATGAGGATAATCACCTAATTCCCAATAACTTACTCCCACTCATCATCTGTAAAACCATACAGATATGAGAATGAAACCTGGTAAATACATACCCTTGGAGTAAGTGTCTAATCGGGAAAACAGTTTTTCTTTAACAATGCACTGAAACATGAAAATGTTTCGTAGGGGTGTCTTGGTATTCATAGCAATGCCTCTTCCATAATCCAATTCATGACTTCAACCGTATATTTTATTGCCATCTCTCCAAATCCCTTTATTTGTCTTTAGTCGTTACCTTCTGTACACCATCGTTAGGCTAAATGGTTTTCTTCCTTCCCTACCATTCGGCACTAGCCTATGGTTTGGAAGAAGACTATCCAGTAAGCATAATAGGTGTACCCTCTTAAACCAAGGAGTACTCGCATCTTGAGAGAAGGTGATGATAAAAGGCAACTGAATAATACCTTATTCTTTTAAAAGTGAAATAGGAGTGGCGATGAAGTACGCGGTTTGGTCGTGAATGATAACAGTCCCAATTTAGTTTGCCCTCTTTCTAATCACTTTATTTTGTCTTTACATATTACCTTCTGCACACCCTACTTAGGCTAATTGGTTTTCTTCATTCCCTACCTTTCGGCACCTGCCTATGGTTTGGAATAAGACTATCCAATAAGCGTAATAGGTGTACTCTCCTAAACCAAGGAGCCCTCGCAACCTGAGAGAAGGTGATAATAAAAGACAACTGAATAAACCAATTCTATTTCTCCTGAACCTAGATCCATCCTCGAAGAAGTCCCTTCGAGTTCATATATAACCATACGATGGATCTATCCAATGGAAGTGGATGTCCGTAGTAATACGGGTGTTCTGAGAAATTCAAAGGGTAGAAGAAAGAGTGGCAATGACTTATGCAACAAAGACAATCCAAAAGCCAGTATTTTTAAGAAGGTTCGGTCAACCTGGTCACTGAGTCATAGTCTAGGGTCGGTCAAAGGTCGCTGCCAAAGAGAGAGAGAAAAGAAACACTCTGCGTGCACTCTAACCTAGATCAGAATGGTTATCACTTTATCTAATCCGGAAACCTCCCACTGTCCTGTCAAATTCTCCTCCAAACCTAAAGAAGAATCAATCGGGATCACCCGAAGAGTAAACCAACTCATCAGTGGGAATCGGGATCCAACTCTCATCGCATGATAACGTGATGGAATGCATCCACGTTACTCATACTCCAGAAGGTATGCGCATACTTGGCAAGTTTAAGTTTCTTTAGAAACTCCCGATATGATTTTTGCCCCATGCTCTTATAACCTTGGCGTTAGGTCAAAATGTCATAAGTCACATGCCAAGTTCTACCCGTCACTATCTTGTTAATTTGAACCCACCCGCACATGCCCTTGGCGTTAGGTCAAAATGGCAGAACGGCTGTCCCAAACCAACTCATCTATCTATGCAACAATTGAATACCCAGCAGCTACCAAACACTATGCCTTGGCGTTAGGTCAAAATACATAGCTTGAATACTACTGAATACCCAAAAGAAGTGACGGAGGGCTACGGCTGGTTTTTGGCGAAAAACCTTTAACGTAGTGAACTTGATATCGCTGAAGGAACCTGATAGCTTTTTAAAATATAGTGGCGAAAACCTTTTGCTAAAGAGGTCACTCCCGGTAAAGGGATCTCGGCTCTTTCCTCGTGGAATGAGGTGCAGGATATTCCACTGAATACCGCTATGCAAAGCAACATGTAATCGACTATAGTGAAGTTATTACCCTGACGCAAACTTCTGCCCAAGGGGTCAGTCCTGGTGAAGGGATATCGGCCCTTGCCCCGTCGAATGAGGTGCAGGATATTCCAACCGAATATCTCTATGCAAAACAAAAGGAAACGTCTTTGCAATAACACTTTTTAAATTTGTTCCAACAACTATAAACAGGTTTGTTTAACTTTGCATTGATCAGAATCAACGCAGTCCCATCAATAATCACACCAGAAAAGAACGAAAATAAAATGTACGTATATGCCATCCGCATTCGTCATTGGGTCCCGTCATCACCCGTTAGGTTACTTAACTAACGAAAGAGCGGGGACTGGACTAGCGCGGGTGTAAAACATATACAACATCTAATAGTATATAAACCAATATACAATAATCGCTCCAGGCGTGATAATATGCAACATTACAGAAAAGTAATAAGCATCACAGAACAATACAGATAATCTGGGATCTCCGGGTTTCACAGAGCCGCTGCTGAAACCTGACGTTCCCCTGTCGTGTGGATAGCCTGTGCAATGAAACCTAGACCCCTACGGGTGCGGCAAGTTACCCGCCAAAACCTGAAGCGAGGCAGCCCCCTACAGCACAGTGAAAGGACCACCCTGCACTTCACGGAATCCGGTAATCTTGGGCACCCCTCCTTGGGTCAACCTGTACCCCCTACGAGTGCGGCGAATAGTCTGCCAATTCTAGAGTGGGACCCCTCTGCCTCTCAAAGCCATGAGATGCGGACCCGTTGCCCCCCAGAACCCGGCTATCCGTGCACTCCGTCGCGGGGCAAAACCTAGTACAGTAATGAAAAATAGTACAACAGGTACATCGACCGCAACCTGGTCGTGCCCCAAAAGAATATTATACAACAGGCAGTGACGGCAGTCCACAAGTTGGACGCTCGCCCCGCAATATCAAATGTACAAATAAACTCAAACTGCACTACCATTGCTCACTGCTATCCACCACGACAAATCCGCAACATCACAGCACAACACAGAACATCAACGCGAATGTCACGTTCGCAAACCCGTCTAAAAGAGCTATAGCAATCAGATGCGGTTTACCGATCAAATGACATTCCCGGTCGGAGATATAATGTAGCACTGTAAACTAACATGTTTAAATTTCGATCGACTAAATATCATAAAGTGGGCCCCATAAACAACTGGTGAACAGTAACAAAATCTGGGCCCAAAAGATATATACCAAAAACCCCAATTTCCAGAGGAGAACACACTGTACAAATTTGGGAGCATGATCTCACCAAGTGGTCGCGGATGCACGGCCAAACCATGGGTTTGGCCGCGTTTCCGCGGCGGTTTGGTGGAATCACGTGCCCAAATTTTGTCGGTGCTCTTATAAAACCCTGCATAGATTTCTGTGATATGTGGAATAATTTTAGGACACCATTTAAAATCAACAGAAACTGTCAAATTGAAAAATGCGGTTTTTGATTTCCGGTTCGATCGATGTTTTAAACACGTTAGCACAAGTTAGTATAGCAAAATGGTGAGGCTCTGATACCACTGTAAGTCTACGCTAGCGCCCCGGCAGTCTACAGACGCCAAATGCGGAACAAAAACTTTTTATCTGGCGCTATCGTATACTTTAACCCGGATCTTCCATTATTGCTAAACTAACAAACTGTAAAGAGTGTAGAAAGGTTATACCGAACGATCCGAGTCCTTTGTTCTTTAACCATCATCCCACGCTCTGTTGTGGCTGCTCCGATCTCGTCGATCTCCGATCTGCTCGTCCAGGTGGCACCACATCAACGATTCTTTAAACAGGCTCCCGCCTCTGACTCGAGGCAACTCGGTCGTCAAGTTTGCTAAAAGAGACGATCAAGAATGATGTAGAGAATGAGTAGATGACTTTGTCTCGCTTCGTCCAAAACGATGGACGAACGGTTAATGAAGTTGCCGTGGGAATCGGGTGATCGAATGAAATGAGTGAAATTCCATACACCCCAAAATCTATCATATCTTTTGTAACCAAATGAAAACCTCAAGTCGGTGAGAGAGAGAGGAGGGGCCGGCCATTTATAGGGAGGGGGTGAGTGTAGGAGAGAAGAGGGTGACCATAAAAAGCTTCTCACAAAAAAATATCAAGAACAAATATCCTAAGGAAAACAAAATCTCATTAATGCAAATGGTGATTCATTAACCTAGTCACCATTGCATTAATGGTTCCATTAAAGCACTAATGACTCACCATGTCAAGTCACCCTTTTTAGAACCTTCTAGAAGCATGACTCACCCTCATCCAAGAAAAGATAAATCCGTCTTTAACCGAATGTTAAAAGACGGCTGATAGAAAACTGGAAATTGGCAACTTCCAAAAGTGATCTTGAAACGACTTTCAGGATAACCCCGTAACTGTATAAATATACCCGCATTTGTATTACAACCGAATACAAATGCAACTGAGACAAAGATATTATACCTACTCAATATAATACTCGGATCCGGCTTAAACCAAAGCCGACCAGTATCATCTGCCCGGAAAAAAAAACGTGCGTAAACGCACGTGCACTTTCCGAACCCTGCCATAAAACCATACGGCCTCTACAACGTTTCGCCCGAACTTGGGAAACTGTCTGTGGGGGACTCTAATGACTCGTCAGTACCCTGGCAGTGGGTTTAACCACAAACCGTCAGCGGCACTAGCTATGCGTAACGGCTGCCCATGGACTGACCTCAAGGGAGGCCGATGAGCGAACTCATCCGGAAACCCTACTTAGCCTAACAGTGACAATGTATATACAGTCCGGTCCGTTCGTCTATGAGTATCGCATATCTGCCTAGGGGGCTAGTAACGTCAGACCGCCAAAAGCAGTATAAGTCGTGTCGGAGTGTAGCCTAATAACACCCTGAGATACTACCGGAGTACTTACCAGTAAATCTCCTGCCATGGCCATGGACTTTGTGTAATGGCTCTCCTAGACACAACATGACCTCGCCCCCAATACCGGGAGAGACGAATCCCCTGCCGATTCGCTCACGTGCCTCCATATGGCTCGGGACTGTACCCAAAAGCTACCTGTTTGCACGACTCCTTTGAGCCGTGGTAGGGTAGAAATCAAAGCACAGTGGGAACTCACACGAGACAAATGACGACCTCAGGTCGATGAACTAACATGTACACATGTCACCAGGGAACTGCCATCTGACGATAGGTATAGTACTAACTAGCAGATTCCCGGCGAGTCCTGTCCGGTGTACTCATAACCCAATGAGCACCTGTATACATCTTAGGTGATCCAACTGACACCAGTGGCTTGTGAGACCGGCCACCGCCCCTCGTCGGGGTCTCGACTGTATACACTAGTCTACTCCGGAGTATCGATGCCCTGTCTCGAAACTCCCACGACTAGGGACCACAATTAAGGATATGCATATAAACTACCCAACTCTCACGTATATGATCGCCATCATACTGTTGGTAGTAAAGCAAGATCCTAAGGGCTCTATCAAAGTGTAACATGTAATCAGTCACCTGAACATGTACACGACTGATAAAGGCAAACTAGATAGCATACTATCATCTCGAGTAAGACTGTCCTACCGGTATAGGTCCTCCGCAATCATTGCAATCACGTACCTGCGATCCAATAATTGACTATGAGGGCACTATCTCCAACAGTGACCATACTGTGCGGGTTAGAAATGGTTCTAATGTACATGCTGTATCCGTAGGAGAGTATCATCTTGGGTTGCCTTCGGGTTGTATTTTGGCTTTGAACCCGTCTTATTTTGTACCTAGTATGCTATGTAATATAATATCCGTTTCTTTGTTGGACAATGAAGGATATCATTTTGTATTACAAAATCATGTTATGAACATTAACTTGAATCAAAAGTTGATTAGGTATGGTACACTAAATAACGGTGTTTACGTCCTGAACCAACACACAGTTTTCAATATACAACATACTAATAAAAGAAAGTTTTCAGATATAAATGAAGCTTTTCTTTGGTATTGTAGACTTGGTCATATTAATGTAACAAGACTAAACAAGCTACATAAAGATGGATATTTAAATCCTTTTGAATATAAATCTTATCCGACTTGTCAGTCTTGTATCAAAGGTAAAATGATCAAAACTCCGTTTACTGGTCACGGAAAAAGAGCTGTGGAACTCTTAAGCCCAGACATAGTGATGTATGCGGACCAATATCTACACATGCTAGAGGTGGTTTTTCATACTTCATTACTTTTACTGATGATTTCTCAAGATTCGGACACGTGTTTTTGATAAAGCACAAATCCGAAGCTTTCGAGAAATTCAAGGAGTACAAACTTGAAGTAGAAAAATAAACAGGCTTGAGCATCAAGAAACTTCGATCAGATCGAGGTGGAGAATATTTAAGTACAGAGTTTTTAGACTTCTTAAAAGAGAATGGGATTCTCTCTCAGCTCACTTTTCCTTACACACCACAGCACAATGGTGTGTCAGAACGGAGGAATCGTACCCTATTAGATATGGTACGATCCATGATGTGTGATGCTGAGTTACCGCTTTCCTTTTTGGGGCATGCATTAGAGACAGCGATGTACCTGTTAAACAGGGTTCCAACCAAGACCGTGTCTACCACTCCATATGAAATATGGAGTGGAAAGAGACCATCTCTTAAAAGAGTTAGGATTTAGGGTTGTACGACTTTTGTTATAAAGCAGAATCCAGACAAACTCGAGACACGATCGTTCATGTATAAATTTGTGGGATATCCAAAACATTCATATGGATATCTATTCTACCACAAGGAGGAACAAAAGGTGTTTGTTTCTCAGCATGCCATATTTTTGAAAATGAAATCCTTACAGGTAGTACTGATGGCAATGCGGTAGAACTAGAAGAGGTTCTAGAGACACAAATTACTTAGGACGAATTGGTTGAAACTGATGTTGTAGTAGAACTTCAAGAACCTCAGCCGCTCCAGAGATCTAGTAGAACTTCTCGCCCACCAGAGAGATACTATGGGTTTCTCATTGATGGTGATAGAGAAGATTGCATCATGGATGATGATGACCCTACTAGTTTTCAGCAAGCTATCACGAGTGGTGACTCGGTGAAGTGGCTGGAACCCATGAGATCCGAAATGGAGTCCATGTACACCAACAAAGTATGGACTTTGGACGTTGTGCCTCCTGGGATAAAACCTGTTAGGTGCAAATGGATCTTTAAAAGAAAGATTGGTGTAGATAGACAGGTAGAGACCTTTAAAGAAAGGCTAGTAGCGAAAGGTTTTCGTCAAAGACCAGGATTGCACTATGATGAAACTTTCTCTCCAGTAGCAATGCTTAAATCCATTAGGATCCTACTTGTTATTGCTGCTCACTATGATTATGAAATCTGGAAGATGGACGTTAAAACAGCATTTCTAAATGGTGATTTAGAAGAATGCGTTTTTATGGATCAACTAGAGGGCTTCATTGACGGTGGGGGCAGCGGGAAAGCATGTAGATTGCTTAAATCCATTTATGGATTAAAGCAGGCCTCACGGAGATGGAACGTCTGCTTTGATGATACGATCAAAGAGTATGATTTTATCAAAAATATAGATGAACCATGCATTTATAAGAAGATTGTAGGGAGTACTGTCACATTTCTCGTATTGTACGTAGATGACATTCTCCTGATAGGAAATGATATTCCTATGCTACAATCGGTCAAACTATTCTTATCACAAAGGTTCTTCTGTTGGAGATAGTGCCCTCAGATTCAATTTTTGGATCATAGGCACGTGATTGCAATGATTGATGGAGGACATATACCGGTAGGACAGTCGTACTCAAGATGATAGTATGCTATCTGGTTTATCTTTATCATCGTGTACTACTTTAGGTGACCTTACAGGTCACTATTGCGCGCTGATAGAGCCATTAGGATTCTTGCTTGACGGCCAGCAGTATGATGGTGATCATATACGTGGGAGCTGGGGTCTATAAGCACATCCTTAAAAGGTCCCTAGTCGTGGGAGTTTTCGAGACAGGGTATCGATACTCCAGAGTAGACTAGTGTATACAGTCGAGACCTCGATGAGGGGCGGTGGCCGGTCTCACAAGCCCCTAGTATCAGTTGGTTCACCTAAGATGTATACAGGTGCTCATTGGGTTATGATTACACCGGACCGGACTCGCCGGGAACATGCTAGTTGGTCTTATACCTGACGTCAGATGGCAGTTCCCTGGTGACATGTGTACAGGTTAGTTCATTGACCTGAGATCGTCATTTGTCTCGCGTGAGTTCCCACTGTACTTTGATTACTACCCTACCACGCTCAAAGGAGTTGAGCAAACTGGTTTTAGTTGGGTACAGTCCCGAGCCACATGCAGACAGTGAGCGGATCTTCAGGGGTTCGTCTCTCCCGGTATTAGGGGTGAGGTTGCGCTGTGTCCAGGAGAGCCTTTACACGAAGTCCTTGGCCAAGACAGGAGATTTACTGGTAGGTAGTCCAATAGTATCTCAGGGTGTTCTGGGCTACACTCCGACACGATATGTACCGCTTTTAGGGGGCTGACTTTTACCAACCCCCTAGGCCCGCCATGCGATGCTCATAGACGAACGGACCGGACTGTACAGATATTGTCACTAACAGGCTCAGTAGGGTGTCAGGATGAGTTCGCTCATCGACGTCCCTTTTGGTCAATACCTGGTAGCCCGTTACATATGGCTAATACCTCTGACGTGCTAGTGGTTTAATCCACAACCAAAGTATTGACGAGTCTTTAGAGTCCCCCACAGACCATTTCTCAAGTTTCGGGCGAAACGCTGTAGAGGCCATATGGAGATATGGCAAGGTTCGATCATATACGTGCGGTATTGCACGGATCATGATCAGACGGATAATACTAGCGGGCTTTGGTTTAAGCCGGATCCTAGTATTGTACAGTGTAGATTTTGTTTCATTGCATTTGTATTCTGTCGGAATACAAATGCGGGTATGTATATACAGTCGCGGGGTTTTCCTGTAATTTATTACGGGATCAGTTTTTTGAAGTTGCCAGTTTGCTTTCCGTTTCGGCCATTTTCCTTTATTTCTTTCTTTGGATGGAAAATAGTGGAGAGGGGGTTATTTGCAAGCATACAAATTTGATTAGTGGAGGGTGTTATTTGCAAGTTGTAGTGTCATGATGGTTCTACCATCCCTTGACTTCTATTTCTTCATCATTGCTTGACTTTTGAGACATGATTGCTTACTTTATATGATGAGAAGGGTGATGGAGTGGAGTTTTGATTGTGATCATTGTTCTTCATGATAACCCTTTTCTCTCTCTTGCATGATTGCCCACTCCCTCTCTCATTTTCTCTAGAGCATTAGGCCGGCCACTTCTCTAGAGGGGCTGTCCCAATTTTTGTGAAGAGATTTGGTCTCATTTGCTTGCTTAAAAATGGTTTTGGTTCATCTCAAAAGCTCACTACTTCATTTCCACCTTCACTTCCTCATGGCAACTTCATACCCCTTTGAGACATAGCCTACTACACTTAGCCTAGAGTATTCTTAGGCACGTCGGCTCGCCAACTTCGTGCCCGAATTGCCTCGGTCCAGAGGTGGGAGCCCGTAAAAGAACCCGGCGGTGTGGTGCCCTTCCGATAAGGAGATGAAGACCGGAGATTCTGCGGGGAGATCGGGACAACGACGAGAAGACCGAAGGACACAGATCGCTCGGTATATCTCTCTACCCCTTCTCTTGTTAGCTAGGAGTAGGTTAATGGCCCGATCCGGGTTTATAAGTCAGCGGTAGCGCCGGTTCTAGTTTATAGAATAATTTTGTATTCCGCATTTTGGCCTCGTTCAGACGGCCGGGGCGCTGCCGTGCACTTACACTGGTATCAGAGCCACGCCATTAACCTTGTCTAGCTTGCTCTAACGTGTTTACAAGTTCGATCGAACGGATTTTCGAAAAACCGCGTTTCGATGTCGTACTTTCTGTCGAATTTTTCGGTGCTCTAAAAATTATTTGGTATATTGGAAAATTACGTGCAGGGTATTTTATGAATTCTGTGAAAATTTGATAGGCTGATGTTACTGTAGCACGGCGGATCAGCGGCCAAAACCACGTTTTGGCCGCGGATCCGCCGCCGTTCTGTGGCCAAACTGCTTCAAATTTTTACAGTGGCTCTCTGACATAGAAATAGGGTTTTTAGTATATTCTGTTTGGGCCCATATTTATTTTGAGTGCTACAGTTGTGCTTGGGGCCCACTTCGGTAAATTTAGTCGATCGAAAATTTTAAACATGTTAGTTCACAGTATTTACATTATATCTGCGACTGTGAATGTCATTTGATCGGTAAATCCTGTCTGACTGCTATAGCCCTTTTAGACGGATTTGCGAACGTGACATTCACGTTGATGTTCTGTGTTGTGCTGTGATATTGCGGATTGTCGTGTTGGATAGCCTCGATGCAATGGTAATACAGTTTGGTTGTATTTGTACATTTGATATTGCGGGACGAGCGTCCGACATATGGACTGCCATTACTTCCTATTTGTATATTATTCTTTTGGGGCACGACCGGGCTGAGGTCGGTCTACCCGTTGTATGTATATTTTACTTTCTGTACTAGGATTACCCCGCGGAGGGGTGCACGGATAGCCGGGTTCTAGAGGGCAACGGGCCCGCATCTCATGGCGTTGAGACGGGGGGGCTTTACTCTAGAATTGGCGGGCTATTCGCCGCACTCGTAGGGGGTACAGGTTGACCCAAGGAGGGGTGCCCAAGTTACCGGATTCCGTGAAGTGCTGGATGGTCCATTCACGTTGCTGAAGGAGGCTGCCTCGCTTCAGGTTTTGGCGGGTAACTTGCCGCGCCCGTAGGGGTCTAAGATTTCATTGCACAGGCTATCCACGCAACCAGGGGAACGTCGGGTTTCAGTAGTGGCTCTGTGAAACCGGGGGATCCCAGATATCTGTATTGTTCTGTGATGCTTATTACATTTCTGTGACATTGTATTTTTATCACTCCTTGAGCGAATATTATATATTGATATATATACTAGTAGATGTTGTATATGTTTTGCATCCGCGCTTGTCCAGTCCCCGCTCTGTCGTTAGTTAAGTAACCTAACGAGTAATGACGGGACTCAGTGGCGAATGCGGATGGCATATACGTACATCATTATTTTCGTTCGTTATTAGTGTGATCAATTGATGGGACTGCATTGATTCGGATCAATGCAAGCTAAACAAACCTATTCTGATGTTGTTGGAACAATTTTTCAAAAAGCTGTTATTGCAAGGACGTTCACTTTTGTTTTGCACAGTGGTATTCGGTTATGAATATCCAGCACCTCAGTCGACGAGGCAAGGGTCGAGATCCCTTCACCGGGAGTCACCCCTTGGACAGAAATTTGCGTCAGGGCAATAACTTCACTATAGTCGATTACTTTTGCTTTGCATCATGGTATTCAGTTGGAATATCCTGCACCTCATTCTACAGGGAAAGAGCCGAGATCCCTTCACCGGGAGTGACCTCTTTAGCAAAGGTTTTCGTCACTATATTTTTATAAAAGCTATCCGGTTCCTTCAACGATATCAAGTTCATTACGTTAAAGGTTTTTCGCCAAAAACCATTCGTAGCCCTCCGTCATTTCAGACGGGTAGCACGTAGTATTCATGCTATGTTTGTTGGCCTCAGTCAGGGGATAGTGTATGGTAGCTGCTTGTTACCTTTATGCTGCATAGATAGATGCGTTGGTTTGGGACAGTCGTACAGCCTTGTTAGCCCTAGTCAAGGGCTTGTACGGGTGGGTTCAAATTAACCTGGACAATGATGGGTAGAACTTGACATGTGACTTATGATTTGTTGGCCTTAGTCAAGGTCATAAGAGCATGGGGCAAAAATCACATCGGGAGTTTCTAAAGAAACTGATACTTGCCAGATATGCGCATACCTTCTGGAGTGTGATAACGTGAGTGGATTCCATCACGTTATCATGCGATGATAGTTGGATCCCGATTCCCACTGATGAGTTGGTTTACTCCTCGGGTGATCCCGACTAATTCTTCTTTCAGGTTTGGAGGAGAATTTGACGGTACAGTGGGAGGTTTTCTGATTAGACAAATTGGTAACCATTCTGATCTAGGTTAGAGTGCACGCTGAGTGTTTCTTTTCTCTCGCTCTTTGGCAGCGACCATGACCCGACCCTAGACTATGACTCAGTGACCAAATTAACCGAAGCTTCTTAAACACTGGCTTTTGGATTGTCAGAGTTGCAAACCTCATTGCCACTCATACTTTTACCCTTTTCTCCAGGACACCCCATATTACTACGAATGTCCACTTCCATTGGATAAAACCATCGTATGGTTATATACGAACTCGAAAGAATTTATTCGAGGATGGTTTCCGGTTCTGGAGAAAACGAATAGGATTATTCAGATGTCTTTTCCTCTTACCTTCTCTCAGGTTTCGAGTGCTCCTTGGTTTAGGAGATAGTACACCTATTACGCAAATTGGGTATTCTTCTACCAAACCTTAGGCTGGTGCCGAACGGTAGGGAATGAAAAAACCAATTAGCCTAAACGGTGTACAGAAGGTATTAAGTTAAGACAAATAAAGGGATTAGAAGGAGGGCAAAGTAAACTGCGACTGCTATTCACGACCGAACCAAGTATTTCAATACCACTCCCACTTCAACTTTGTATTTCTCCAGAACACTCCGTATCACTACGAAGATCCACAGTTATTTGGATACTCCATCGTATGGTTATATACGAACTCGAAAAGAACTTGTTCCAGTTCGGGGTTGGATTCTGGTTCAGGAGAAATAAGAATAAAGTTTATTCGGTTGTATTTTATCTTCACCTTCTCTCGCATTGCGAGTGCTCCTAGGATTAGGACAGTACACCCATTATGCTTATTGGATAGTTTTCTTCCAAACCATAGGCTGGTGCCGAACGGTAGGGAAGGAAGAAAACCATTTGGCCTAAAGGGGTGTGCAGAAGGTAATGACTAAACACATATGAAGGGATGTGGAGAGATGGCATAGAAATATACGGTTACAGTTGAGAATCTGGATAACTGAAGAGGCATTACTAGGAATATCAGGATACCCCTACGAAACATTTCAATGTTTCAGTTTCACTGTGTACTGTTAAAGGAAAACTGATTTCCCAATTAGACACTTGCTTCAGGGTATATATTTACCAGGTATGAATCTCACATCTGTATGGTTTTACAGATGATGAGTGGGAGTAAGTTATTGGGAATTAGGTGATCATCCTCATTATATCGGGATTCGATGTAATTGGTGATATTTGAGGAAGTCACCTGGGTTGTTTGCCGGACGGAAAATATTTAGTTTTGAATATCCGCTGTTATGCACCAATTTCAAATTAATATATCTGTACGTCTATTTTTATAGAGTGAGATATACCTTTTTGAAATTATGTCTATGACATTTACCTATATCAGTGGATGGTTTGGTAAGGAGCATTAAACAGCGGTGTAATTCTTCTTAACCATAAGTACAGTTATCAACCTACGACGCACAGGGTTTGAGTTATTCGACTCAGGAGACTTATACAGAGTATTGTATGTTGTCCAGTGTCCATTAGGACAAAGGAGTTGATCCTCATAGTATATTCGGTTTACTTATGACTTCTCTAGTTTTTAGACAAGTGTTTCGTAGAAACGCAAGGTCCGAATTTTGGGAAGTTATAGGTATAAGAATAAAGTAGAGAACCAGGTGTTGCAAGTATCAGGATTCTTCAAGGTAATCGAAGATGTAGATACTTGTGTATAGTATTCAGTTGATAGTAATGGTTTAAGAGAACTTGCTTCTCTTTCAGGTTACTCATAATTGGAAGTACTCCTAAGTTGAGTAATGCTGATCGGTGTTCTTATCATAATATTGCAATTCATACGCCCCACTTTTATGCATTTTATAAGTAAACAGGTACTTTTGACACTCGTTTGTTGCATGTTACAGGATACAGGCTCTTGGAGCAAATACAGTGAAAAAGACGAAAGATGCTACAGAAAAGGGACTTTTGACCAACAAGTCCAACAGAGAAAATAAGTACGAAAATAGGAAGCCCAAGAAAATACAAACAATGCCCAGAAGAATGGTGAGCCAAGCCCACCAAAGGGCCGCGGAACCGCGGCCCAAGCGCTCCATTGCCGCGGTTCCGCGGCCATACTAAGCCCGTGTCTGTGGAAATTTCTCCTGTCGGTGTGTCGGTGCAGATGTTGGGATTTTTAGGGGGCAAATCTGTAATTGCATGTCTACGAGAGTCTGTAACCCTAGCTTCACTGGTAGCTTATAAATTGTACTCAAAATCTGTAAAATGTTATGCCTCTTATCAATCAATAAAAATTCAGACCTGTTGAGAGATCAAGAGTATCATCTTGTAAGTTTTCTTTATTTTCATGCTTTAGTGTTAGCACTTTTCTTGCCTTAGCTAATATACTTATTGCAGTAGAGTAATCTTAATACCTGCCTTAGTTAACAACTATAGTTCCTTTTAAATTGCAGTAAATAATAATTCAAGATCAGAACAACACATTTTAAAACATAACAAATGTCTTTTTGCGAGAATTCCCTAATGAGCGAGTAAAATCCTCGCTTGTTAGGGTTAGGAACAAGGTAAGGAGTGAGAGATGAATATCTCTCACCTCCTTCAATGCCAACACATTTTCAAAAATAGAACTTCATGCACGCATGCATGATCTGCCCCCTACGGCACCCTACCTACGAGGTAACGGTGAACCGTAGTCTAAAAGGTCGGACATACATGACGTCCATGAAGATTGTAGCAATTAATAGGAAAGGACGGACAAGGATCTAGAGGAAGAAACTTCGTTTCTTCCCAATCATCCTAATCCCCTTTACTAGTAATTGTTGTGATTTCTAAAAAGTTTTAATCAAATGGCATTGAAAGAGGTGACAATATTAATCTCATCAACCCTTCCTTCGACTTAACCCTAACAAGTTCTTTCATATCATATAAATTAGTTCTTTAAATCACTCGACAAAAAAAAAACCAAACAACAATCTGAATCAACTCGTTATAACACAAAAACAGGAAATTACACATCTCTGCGGATCGACCCGTACTCACCGGCTAGCTGCAAAGCGACGCCGTTTCTGATTACGGTAAACTACAATTTTTTTTGGATTAATCAAATGGCGCCGTTGCCGGGGATGGCGTAATTTTTGGATTTGTATGATTTCGGGTTGATATAAATTTTGAAAAATCATAAAAATCAGAAAATACAAAAATACAAAAACATTTTAGCGATTTTTATCTGTTTGAAGGGTTCTATGTTTTGAATCTTGCAGGAACAGCAAAGAATTGTGAATCTGGAAATTTACAGAGAGAAAAACAGAAGTTGGTACATAAGAACAGAGAGGAATTGCAAGCACACAGCAGCACATTTTTTTCAGAGCCTAATCTGCTCAACTGACCGCGGTTCCGCCGCATCGGAGGGTCCCAGACCGCGGAACCGCCGCGTTTCTGCCACGTCAGCACATCAAAATTGCAAGGTTTGCTTTCTCCTTCTCCCCGCTTCAACCTCCCATATATCTCTCTGTAAAAACTTTCTGCAGGACTTCTTTGCGCAAAAATCTTCTCCTCCTTCTCAATAACAGATTTTCTGCAGGTTTCTTTGCGCCGCGCTAAAAATTGATTGCAAGTGAATTTTACTGTTTTGCATAATTTAATCGGACTTTAAGGGGCTAATTGACCGAACTCAGATTGGGTGGGGATTTCATCACCCTTCTCAGGACCCCAGAAAACACCTAAAGCATGTGCATTGACCACAACTAATAAAAAAGACTAGACTCAGACCTAAGGACATCGAGCTCAATAAGAAAAGGACTAGTATAGGCATCGGCCGTTTATCCTAACTGACATTGCGGTGTCTAGGCTAGTGGTTATTAATTAGGCCCACTTTAGTGGTGGTTCCTTCCCACTTACCTGGCCGTACTTGTCCGTGAAGAGGCGGTTTGAGGTCCTATTTCTAGCCCTAGTTACGAGCTGTCTAGCAGACCTAGGAGACCCTAGATCTAGGCCTGATTGTGCATGTGTGGTTGATACATTTGTGTCACGAGTCCCATTTCAAAAACCTTTTTGCAAAACTCTCACATAAAAAAAAAATCTTTTCAAAACTTGTAACTTGCCGCTAAGAAAACTTACAACTCACTTCCACCACTTTCCCTCACTGACGTTATCTTACCCCCACATTCTGTCTTTTTTTTTTCTGACTGCACTACCCTTTAGTGTATGTCACTTTGGACTAGGGATACTGACGCCCGATTAGTTCGTGTTTCGTTGGTACCGACCGACGAACCTTTCGACACTAAAGTCGACACTCCGTCCACTTTCATACCCTCAACTTCAAATTCTTTCACCGAAGGCATGTCGGGATTCAACCCCAACAATACCTTACCGACGGGAAGGATTCCACCTCCGTTAGGTGAGAATAACCCGAACCGGCCGCCTGTTGAAGCGCCCGTACGAGTTGCGCTCCAGGATCTCTTTTACCCCATCCGCACTTCTTTACCTACTTGTCTTTCACCCCCACCGGCAAATGGGGACAATTTTGATATAAAACCACATTTCATCAATATGCTGCCAAAATTTCATGGTTTGGAATCTGAAGACGCATATATATTTATAAATAAATTCCAAAATGTGTGCACTATGATGAAGACAACCCAATTGAGTGATGACGCTATAAGGCTAAGGGTCATTCCTTTCACTTTATGTGACCTAGCCGAGAAGTGGCTATATAGCACCGCATCACATTCCATAAGAAATTGGGACGAGTTTGTGAAGGCTTTTCTGAAAAAGTTCTATCCTCATCACAAACCTGCCAGAATCCGTAATGAAATAATTCAATTCTCACAACTTCCTTCCGAACCATTTTGGAAGTGTTTCGAGAGATTTAAGGACCTACTAGTTCAATGCCCTTATCATGGGATCGAAAGTTGGCAACTTTGCCAAACATTATACGAGGGATTGAACTGGGCAACGAAGCAGTTTCTAGAAACCATCTGTCAAGGTCATTTTCTCTCTAAGTCTAGTGATGAAGCGGGGCAGTTTCTTGAGGATCTTAGTGAGCAAACAATACGGTGGGAGAGTACCAAGACCACATCATCTTCTAGTGGTCAATCTAGGGCAGGCATACATCAAGTAGAGATGTCGATTGCCATGAAGGCCGAGATGGCCGCTCTTACGAAAAAGCTAGAAGCGATTGAGACCAAAATCTCATCGCCTTCTCCTGCCCCTGCTATGCCCCCACGAACTGTCTGTGCTTGTTGTGCGGATCCATCGCACCTAACCGAAGAGTGTCCTTATAATGCATTCACTCAAGGACAGGATCAAGTCAATGCTGCATTTCAGCAAAGACAAAGAAACGATCCGTACTCTTCGACATATAATCCGGGGTGGAGGAGTCACCAAAATTTCGCTTGGAACCAAAATCAACAATTCTAAGGAAATAACAACTTTCAAAGACCTCCTCCTCCACAACAACAACAACAAGCACCCTCACAAACTCAATTTCAACCGCAACAATTTCAACAACAACCTTACCCTAATCAGGTGAACAATTTTGTGCCTAACAATGCTTACCAGCCAAATAATTATGTTCAACCTAATAATGATAAGGTTAGCTCGCTCGAAAGAAGTCTAGATGCGTTCCTTAAGCAATCTACACAGTCTACAGCAAGACTTGAGGCTTCTATTCAATCTTTAGTGCAAAATAGTGCCTCACACGATCAAAGCATCAAATCAATTGAGGCACAAATTGCACAACTCAATGCAGCTTTGAGCGAGCGCGAAAAAGGAAAACTCCCATCTCAACCACTGCCCAACCCCGGTCACGCACACGCTGCATATCAACAGCAGAATCATAACGTAAATGCCGTGACCACATTGAGATCGGGAAAAGTGTTGCAGAAAAATGTGGGCATGAACAATGACACCCCTGCCGGTGGGACTTCTTCATCTTCTTCACCTTCTTCTTCAGAGCCTATTCTCCACCCTTCACATGGCTTTACCTCTTCTAGCTTGAACGGACCCATTTCTCACAACACGAACACATCTACACAGGGTGCCGTTCCAACTCGACAATCTGATCCACAAAAATTGGACTCAACCACTTTTCAAAATGTTCCTTTTCCTAATCGGTTGAGATCCAATAAACCAACTTCTCAGATGGAGAAGATTGTCGAGTTGTTCAAACAGGTTAGCATAAATATTCCTCTTTTGGATGCAATTCAGCAAGTTCCTTCATATGCAAAAATTTTAAAAGACTTATGCACCAAAAAGAGGAAGTCGCAAGTGCCAAAGAAAGTTTTTGTAGCTAGTGCTATTAGCGATGCTCTTGTAAATTCCTTACCCCCAAAGAAAAAGGACCCCGGGTGTCCCACCATTTCGATAACAATTGGGGACAAGAACATAAATAGAGCACTACTAGATCTTGGTGCAAGTGTCAATTTGCTACCCTATTCTGTGTACGAGCAATTGGGCGTTGGAGAGCTTAAGCCCACTCACTGTACTCTCCAAATGGCCGACCGGTCAATAACCCATCCTAGGGGAGAGCTGGAGGATGTGTTAATTAGAGTAGGGGATTTCATTTTCCCCGTTGACTTTATTGTGATGGATACACAACCTGTTGCTAACCCCCGGAACCAAATTCCGGTAATACTTGGTCGACCATTTCTGGCTACTTCCAACGCAGTGATCAATTGTCGTAACGGTTCAATGAATCTATCTTTCGGCAATATGACAATTGAGCTCAATATTTTCAAGTTGGGAAGTCAGCCGGCTGAGCCTAATGCTAGCGTACTCGATGTTTGCTCGATCAATGAGATCGCGGAGGAGGACTGTGAATTCGAGAATTTTTTGTTCGATCACAGCAATGTTAACGCCACTAGTGCGTTCCTCCTAGAATCCGACGCAGCTTTCACAACGGATAACGATTTTGAGTGCTTTACCTTTGTTGACGACTTTGAAGACTCATCACCTGAATTGGAGTCTTTTGTTTTTTCGGATGAGTTAGTTGAACCATCCGACACTGTTGCGTACACTCGGTTCGAACCTTTGATGGAATCATTCGAGTTTGAAACAACTACCCCATTGTTACCATCTATTGTTTCACCTCCTAAACTCGAATTAAAGATTTTGCCGACATACCTAAAATATGCTTATCTAGGTGATAATGAGACCTTACCTGTCATTATATCAGCCTCTCTAGCTCTTGAGCAAGAGACGGCTCTTTTGATGGTCTTACATAATAATCGGCAAGCTTTCGGCTGGTCTATGGCGGACATTAAGGGGATTAGTCCCCTCATAGTCGAACATCATATACACTTAATGGATGATGCCAAGCCAGCACGGGATCCACAAAGGCGCCTCAACCCCATCATGAAAGAGGCTGTTAAGAAGGAAATTGTCAAGTGTCTGGATAGCGGTATCATTTACCCTATCTCGGATAGCCAATGGATTAGCCCAATCCACGTCGTGCCAAAGAAATCGGGCATTACGGTCATTACCAATGAGGCAAATGAGTTGATTCCCACTCGCACCCAAACTGGGTGGCGAGTCTGCATAGACTATAGGAAACTCAATGCCGCAACAAGGAAAGACCACTTTCCTTTACCTTTCATTGACCAAATGCTCGAGCGATTGGCAGGGCACGAGTTCTATTGCTTTCTCGATGGCTATTCCGGTTACAATCAAGTCCCCATCGCCAAAGAGGACCAAGACAAGACAACATTAACTTGTCCCTTTGGCACGTTTGCTTATCGTCGCATGCCCTTTGGGTTATGCAATGCACCCGCGACATTTCAGCGGTGTATGATGGGGATCTTTTCAGACAAGGTTGAAAAGTTCTTGGAGATCTTTATGGATGATTTCTCCATCTTTGGCGACTCCTTCGACGAGTGTTTACGCCATCTTGACGCTGTTCTTACCCGCTGCAGGGATAAGAACCTGACATTGAATTGGGAGAAGTGCTATTTCATGGTGCGAGAGGGAATTTTCTTAGGACATGTCATCTCGCAAAACGGCATCGAGGTAGATAGAGAAAAAATCGAAGTGATTTCTAACCTCCCTCCCCCAAAATGCGTCAAAGATATTAGAGCCTTCCTTGGCCACGCCGGTTTCTACAGACGGTTCATCAAGGACTTTAGCAAGATCGCTAGACCCTTGACTCTCTTACTGGCCAAGGACACAACTTTTGCAATCGACTCCACTTGCATTGAAGCATTCGAGTCTTTGAAGCATTCCCTCATCACCGCACCCATCCTCTCATCTCCCGACTGGATGCACCCTTTTGAAATCATGTGCGACGCATCAGACTTTGCTATTGGCGCTGTTCTTGGACAGCATATTAATAAGATGCCGCACGTGATTTATTATGCGAGCCGAACACTAAATGAGGCCCAACTCAACTACACAACAACAGAGAAAGAGTTTTTAGCTGTTGTGTTTGCACTCGAAAAATTTCGGCCTTATTTAATCGGCTCTCCAGTCGTTGTATATACAGATCATTCAGCTCTTCACCACCTTTTTGCGAAGAAAGATGCTAGGTCAAGGCTAATACGTTGGATCCTTTTATTACAAGAGTTTGACCTTGTCATTAAGGACAAAAAGGGATGTGAAAACGTAGTAGCTGATCACCTATCACGATTTCCTTCTGTGCCCATGCTCGATCTTCCAATCACTGATGTTTTTCCCGACGAGCAACTCTTGACCGTTTCTTGCGAACCATGGTTCGCCGATATTGTGAATTACTTAGCCACCGGCCTGATACCCAATGATTGGCCGAGACAGGATAAACTTCGATTTTTATCCCAAGTAAAGCATTTTTACTGGGATGAGCCCTATCTTTTTAAATACTGTTCCGACCAAATCATTCGTCGGTGTGTACCTGAAAGTGAGGTCAAGAGCGTGCTGTCTTTTTGCCACGATCAAGCATGTGGCGGGCATTTTGGCCCAAAGAAGACAGCCGAAAAAGTTTTGCAGTGTGGTTTCTATTGGCCACGACTCTTCAAGGATGCATTTGAATACTCCTGTCTGACCTCTATTCGCCTCCTCTCGCGAGCAAAACTTGCTCCCGGTGCCAACACTTGGGCCGGATTTCGCGGAGAAACGAAATGCCGCTCCAACCTATTTTGGTTGTGGACATTTTTTATGTTTGGGGCATAGATTTCATGGGACCATTTCCTAACTCTTTTGGAAATGTGTATATTCTGTTGGCAGTTGACTATGTTTCTAAGTGGGTCGAGGCTGTGCCCAGCCGAACGAACGATAATAAAGTTGTCGTTCGGTTTCTTAAAGAACACATATTTTCTCGATTTGGGCACCCTCGGGCGATAATAAGTGATAATAGTTCTCACTTCTGCAATAGGACTTTCGAGTCCTTAATGCGCAAATACTCTATCACCCACAAATTGTCAACGCCATATCACCCTCAAACATGTGGGCAAGCCGAGGTTTTGAATCGGCAAATAAAGCAAATCTTGGAGAAAACGGTTTCCAAAAACCGTAAGGATTGGTCACTTAAACTGATAGATGCACTATGGGCTTTCCGTACTGCATATAAGACCGATCTTGGTATGTCTCCATACCGACTTGTGTACGGGAAGGCTTGCCACCTCCCAGTGGAGATCGAGCATAAAGCATTTTGGGCTATCAAAGAGCTGAATTTGTCTTTAGGAGATGCGGGCAGCAATCGAAAGCTGCAATTGAATGAGTTGGAGGAGCTGAGGGATGGGGCATATGATAATGCCATAACTGCTAAAAACCGAGCCAAGGTGTTCCACGATAAACACCTTTTGCGAAAAACTTTCGAACCTGGTCAACAGGTTCTACTTTATGACACTCGGTTACATTTTCATCCCGGCAAGCTCCGGTCCAGATGGAGAGGACCTTTTGTAGTCCGCACCGTTTATCCGCACGGTGCGTTTGATCTTGAGAACCCTGAAGACGGTACCTTATTCAAGGTAAATGGGCATCGACTGAAACCGTTCTTCACAGCGGACCCTACGGAGGAGCTCCTGTTTTTGCAGGAGCCGATTTACACTGATTGATCTTCCTCCACCTTCACCCCCAAATTTCTTTTCCCAAAACATTATTTCAAATAAGTTTGGGGGTGTGTATATTGTTTGTATATATATAAAAAAAAATAATAAAAAAATAATAAAAAAAATTTAAACTAAAAAAAATAATAATTTTTGTACCATATTGCAAATTTGCAGAATAAGAGCTGATTTTACAAATAAAACCCTCGTTTTAGAGGGTGTTTTATGCAAATCACCCTCCCATCCCCTATTTAAAGGAACCCGACCCCCCTGTGTTCTTAAACCTAAATATTTCCTCCTCATAAAACCCTAGCCGCCACCCCCTACCCACTGCAGAAGAATCTCGCCGCGCCGCCACCAACCGACCGCGGAACCGCCGCCGTTGCCACCTCCCGCCGCGCAACCGCCGCCGTCTGCTGTCTTCACCCCCTGAAATTTTCAGGGGAGGTAACTCTGTCTAAATCCTCTCTGTTACTGCATAACTTTTTACAGTAAACATCTAAATAGCATATAAAATGCAGTTTGAAAGGGATTTTTCACCTGTTTTCGCACACGAAGTATACGGTAGATATTTCGCGCATGAAATCGCACAACGGGACTGGAATTTCCTGCTCTATAATCATGCATCTGCGTTTGCCCTACCTAACCTAGTTGCCCTATTTTACGAATCCATGGAAGATAATAGCCTTGACAACTTAGGTTACATTAAGCTAAATTGGGGAAATCGTGAAATTCACATCGATAGGAACTTGTTACACGAGGTTACACTCATACCACGTGTACCTGCACATGAACACCCATTGCGCTTTGAAGATTATATGCCTTTGATGGGTAATGACTGTGCACGAGAACCGCGTAAGGGCATCCAAGCACGGACCCTTTTCGTGAACGTTTTAACTGTGTGCCGGTGGGCACAAAACAATATCTTTGGTAGTTCCCAAAACACGACCTTTTTCACCCCTTCGTTACATGTCGTACACACGCTGATGATGAAGAATCCTAGGTTCGACATGTGCACGGTTTTGCTCCAATCTATAGGTACGGGGAAACGAGGTTCCGTATACCCATGTCCCATGCTTGTTACACAAATCTGCCGTTATTTCCTCCCAGCCGAGGAATTTGACTCATATATGATAGACGGTGTCCCGGTTCGACCACTTGTAGAGGGCGTCTCGTCATCCTACTCTAGACTCACGGATATTTAGACACGAACGGAACCGGCAGAAAATGTACCTGCACACACTCCTAGCTCGAGCTCGACTTCGAGCGGGGAAGAACTAACTCCCCAGGAGCATGCGCGATTAGTGAGGAGAACAGTGAGGAGAATCGATTCTTTGATAGATGAGTTTCGGGCAACTGCACGAGATCATGACCGTCAGTTGACGGAAATTGAGAGGGGAATCCAAACACTTTTGGCTAGAGGGGAACGATCACATTCACGCTCACGAGCGCGACGTGGGGCCGGGCAGTGAGGGCACAACTTTGCTCAAGTTTGGGGGAGAGGGTAATGTATATAGTTATCTTTTGCATTGCATATTGTATATATTTTCTTTTCCTTTTTGCATATTTAATTTCTGCATTGCATCTTTATATAAAAAATTCATAAAAATTTAAAAATTTTACGAAACTGAAAAACCCATAAAAAATTGAAAAAATTCAAAAATTATAAAAATTATTCAATTTTGGTTAATTAACTTGAGTTTGATAAAAAGGTTAGCTGGCTAGGAAAAACTAGATCTTAGACTTAGCAAATTAAAAACCCTAAAAATAAACATTCCTTAAAGTTTAACGGTAGAGAATATATGTCTTTATAGGTTATTTAGGAATAGGCAAATTTTGGGTTCACTTCGTGGGTTAAGCCAAAACGAGGGAAGAGTATTAATGTTCTTATTAGAGTATAAGTTCGAAAAATAGTTCCTAGCTTAAGTTTAGATTCTAAAAACATGTACCCTACAAAATGCACAATAACGCACCTTGAAACTTGGATTAGTAGAAGAGACTTTGAATTACTCTTGTCTAAAGTCCTCAGCACAATGAAAATAAAAGAAAAAAAATGAATAAAAAAATGGACACTGGTTTTTATGAATACTTAGGGCTAGAAAATTAATTAGCGAGGGTGCTTCATCACCTAGTGCTTTAGACCAACTGGTTTGGGAGTCACTGCTAAAAGCCTTGGGTGTTGCAAAACTAGGAAATACGCTTTAAAGGGCTAACGCATCTTGTAATCGGCTGTTGGTACCTCAAGAAGTATTAACGGTCGCATGAAGGATGTGTAAGCGAAAGTTAGGAAAAATTCACAAATTAATAAGTGCTTTGGACAATGGACGAGAGTACGATTGCTTGATTTGAATTTCCAAGTGTAGGGGTAAAAATTACACACACGTGGGGATATGTGATTAGAGTTTAGATAAGAGAAAGGAATGAAAAATAAAACTTGTATCTTTAATAGAGTTGATAGAAATTCCTAAGTGGAGATGAAACTCTAGAAGAAAAACTTAAGAAATGCTGAATTCTAAGTAATTTTATAGAACATGTACAATCTTAAGTTACATAATAAGGAAGTGTGAAGAATATGGGTGGATAATTTGCGGGGCGACGATAATAGAATTCCTTGTTAGAAAACCTAATTGGAAAACAAAAGTCGAAAAACCAAGTTGATAGGATTTTGTGGGTGTAATCCGCTGAAAACCCTCAGGAGACAACACTCCTCCTACTAGGGACACCTAAAGGTTTAACGGCTTATTGCACATGCTCAGTGCAATCGCGTTTCCCTGCGAAAGTGCGGCTAGGTTAGAATAGATTAATAAGTTTGCTCGAGGACGAGCAAAAGATAAGTTTGGGGGTATTTGTTCTTATCATAATATTGCAATTCATACGCCCCACTTTTATGCATTTTATAAGTAAACAGGTACTTTTGACACTCGTTTGTTGCATGTTACAGGATACAGGCTCTTGGAGCAAATACAGTGAAAAAGACGAAAGATGCTACAGAAAAGGGACTTTTGACAAACAAGCAGACGGATCTTACTCAAGCCGAGACGAAGAACAGTGCAAGATCCAAAAGGCGAAAGTGAAACGGTCAAAAGATCCTTACAAGTTTTCACTGAGGATCTGGAGAAGACTAAGAAGCCCAACAGAGAAAATAAGTATGAAAATAGGAAGCCCAAGAAAATACAAACAATGCCCAGAAGAATGGTGAGCCAAGCCCACCAAAGGGCCGCGGAACCGCGGACCAAGCGCTCTATTGCCGCGGTTCCGCGGCCATACTAAGCCCGTGTCTGTGGAAATTTCTCCTGTCGGTGTGTCGGTGCAGATGTTGGGATTTTTAGGGGGCAAATCTGTAATTGCATGTCTACGAGAGTCTGTAACCCTAGCTTCACTGGTTGCTTATAAATTGTACTCAAAATCTGTAAAATGTTATGCCTCTTATCAATCAATAAAAATTCAGACCTGTTGAGAGATCAAGAGCATCATCTTGTAAGTTTTCTTTATTTTCATGCTTTAGTGTTAGCTCTTTTCTTGCCCTAGCTAATATACTTATTGCAGTAGAGTAATCTTAATACCTGCCTTAGTTAACAACTATAGTTCCTTTTAAATTGCAGTAAATAATAATTCAAGATCAGAACAACACATTTTAAAACATAACAAATGTCTTTTTGTGAAAATTCCCTAATGAGCGAGTAAAATCCTCGCTTGTTAGGGTTAGGAACAAGGTAAGGAGTGAGAGATGAATATCTCTCACCTCCTTCAATGCCAACACATTTTCAAAAATAGAACTTCATGCACGCATGCATGATCCGCCCCCTACGGCACCCTACCTACGAGGTAATGGTGAACCGTAGTCTAAAAGGTCGGACATACATGACGTCCATGAAGATTGTAGCAGTTAATAGGAAAGGACGGACAAGGATCTAGAGGAAGAAACTTCGTTTCTTCCCAATCATCCTAATCCCCTTTGCTAGTAATTGTTGTGATTTCTAAAAAGTTTTAATCAAATGGCATTGAAAGAGGTGACAATATTAATCTCATCAACCCTTCCTTCGACTTAACCCTGACAAGTTCTTTCATATCATATAAATTAGTTTTTTAAATCACTCGACAAAAAAAAAAAACCAAACAACAATCTGAATCAACTCGTTATAACACAAAAACAGGAAATTACACATCTCTGCGGATCGACCCGTACTCACCGGCTAGCTGCAAAGCGACGCCGTTTCTGATTACGGTAAACTACAATTTTTTTTGGATTAATCAATCGGCCTCTCTCCATTTTGTTGACATGAACTGGAGACAGCTGCATGATTTGAATCTGGTTCAATTAAATCAGTGCCTTTGTTTCTATATTGGATGTAGAACAGTTCATATCTTAACGATGTTAAGGTACGGGGAGTCGTCCGGCTTATGCTTAAAACCAGACTCCGGACTACTCAAGGCACGTTTCTGTAATGGATGTTTGTGGGTCGACCCGGGCTATGACGAGGGTTGACTTTCTACCATCTGGAAGATCAATAGTGATATTGTTCTTGACTCGCCACAGTTTTAATAAAAATAGATTTTTTCAGAAAACAGTATTGGGAGTATGGTAGAACTGGAAGTGATTCCAGAACCGCAAACGATTACTGAAAATTTGATAAGAACCTAAAGATTCAATCTATTTTGACATTCCATTGGCCACTCTGCAGATATGGTGGGTAACCTCAGGCACCCGAGAGGTACTCCGGTAGCCTCAAGGACGGTGACTGGGAGGTTCTTGTTTACCCAGACTTGCCATTGCTGTTGTTCCAGACTGTGAGACCCGGCAGGAGGATGAGTATAGCGTCGTTCTAAACTGGCTTTAGAAGTGTACGTCTATATGACTCTGCGAGAGGGTTGTCGCAGTCAGTGGGAGCAGCGGAAGCATTGGTGGACAAGTAGCTTATGTCTATGGACTAAAGAAGATATAGCAGAGATAGATCATCTATTTTTGATGTGACAGTCACAGGTTTGACTTCATCAGAATAGGGGATGGATCTGTTAAGGAGGTACTAGAGTGTGATGTCATGGTCTTTGGATGATATACACAGAGTAGGAAGTGATATTCCTGCACTACGATCGGTTATACATTGGTTGTCACACAGTGGTTTCTCCACATGGAACTTGGATATGATATCAAGACATTCTGGTTACTGGATCTATGGTTTTAGATCTAGATTTGGGTAGTTTCCCAATCTAGGTATTTAGACAGTATTCTAAAAGTGTTTTAGAATGGACGACTCCTGGCATGGTAGTATACCTGCAGGTGATGGAGTCACCCTCTCTAAAGGAGTCTTAAAAGGGGAGAGGGATGTGCATAATTGGCAGATCACTTGCTTGGGCAATTGAGTCAATCATGATATGTCAAGTACCACACCAGATGTTGTCTTTGCCGTAGGTGCAATAAGTTGATATTGATCCAATTCTGGAGAAACATTCGGAAGCAGTTTTAGAACATAAGTGGATGTTCTAGGGACATGATAACGACAGCCTCATTCGGGAGACAGTTATCATTCCAGGCTTCCAAGGTGATCTGGATGACAGAGTGGCTGTCAGAGTTATTGTTTTCCCTCTGACGAGGGGTAGTATTTTGGACAGGTGGTCCAAGCGGATACTGAGGGAAGCATGGCGCAGGATACTGATTAAGTTCTATTGACGATACAGTCTGAGAAGTTTGTATTTGGAGTTCATTTATGAACTAGATCCCATCAGATATCCAGACATACTCTAAGACAGGTATTGCTCATTTCGGGAGATGGCTTTCTCTGCGAACTTGAGATAAAGAGAGACATAGAAAGAAATATTAGTGTGGATCCACTTACTGAGGCTATTCCTCGAACGCATTAGTTTCGCAAACGGGTTTTGTGAGACTGATTAGTAGAGGAGTTGGGTGTTCGCTATCACACGGGCTGTGAGTATGCGACATCGCAATAATTATCCTTGAGTGCAAGTGGGAGATTGTTGGAGATAGTGCCCTCAGAGTCAATTATTGGATCCCAGGCACGTGATTGCAATGATTGATGGAGAACCTATACCGGTAGGAAAGTCGTAGTCAAGATGATAGTATGCAATCTGGTTTATCTTTATCATCGTGTACTGCTTTAGGTGACCTTACAGGTCACTATTGCACGCTGAAAGAGCCCTTCGGATTCTTGCTTGACGGCCAGCAGTATGATGGCAATCATATACGTAGGAGCTGGGGTCTATAAGTACATCCTTAAAAGGTCCCTAGTCGTGGGAGTTTTCGAGACAGGGCATCGATACTCCAGAGTAGACTAGTGTATACAGCCGAGACCCCGACGAGGGGCGGTGACCGGTCTTACAAGCCACTGGTGTCAGTTGGTTCACCTAAGATGTATACATGTGCTCATTGGGTTATGAGTACACCGGACAGGACTCGCCGGGAACATGCTAGTTGGTCTTATACCTGACGTCAGATGGCAGTTCCCTGGTGACATGTGTACAGGTCAGTTCATCGACCTGAGATCGTCATTTGTCTCGTGTGAGTTCCCACTGTACTTTGATTACTAACCTACCACGCTCAAAGGAGTTATGCAAACAGGTTTTAGTTGGGTACAGTCCCGAGCCACAAGGAGGCAGTGAGCGGATCTTCAGGGGTTCGTCTCTCCCGGTATTGGGGGTGAGGTCGCTTTGTATCTAGGAAAGCCCTTGCACGAAGTCCTTGGCCAAGGCAGGAGATTTACTGGTAGGTATTCCAGTAGTATCTCAGGGTGTTCTGGGCTACACTCCGACACGACTTGTACCGCTTTTGGGGTCTGACTTTTATCAACCCCCTAGGCCCACCATGCGATGCTCATAGACGAACGGACCAGACTGTACGGATATTGTCACTGACAGGCACAGTAGGGTGTCAGGATGAGTTCGCTCATCGACGTCCCTTTTGTTCAATAACTGGTAGCCCGTTACGTATGTCTAATACCTCTGACGTGCTAGTGGTTAAATCCACAACCAAAGTATTGACAAGTCTTTAGAGTCCCCCACAGACCGTTTCTCAAGTTTCGGACGAAACGCTATAGAGGCCCTATGGAGATATGGCAGGGTTCGATCATATACGTGTGGTATTGCACGGATCATGATCGGACGGATAATACTAGCGGGCTTTGGTTTAAGCCGGATCCTAGTATTGTACAGTGTAGATTTTGTCTCATTGCATTTGTATTCGGTCGGAATACAAATGCGGGTATGTATATACAGTCACTGGGTTTTCCTGTAATTTATTACTGGATCAGATTTTTGAAGTTGCCAGTTTGCTTTCCATTTCGGCCATTTTCCTTTGTTTCTTTCTTTGGCTGGAAATTGGTGGAGAGGGGGTTATTTGCAAGCATGCAAATTTGATTAGTGGAGGGTGTTATTTGCAGGTTGTAGTTTCATGATGGTTCTACCATCCCTTGACTTCTATTTCTTCATCATTGCTTGAATTTTGAGACATGATTGCTTACTTTATATGATGAGAAGGGTGATGGAGTGGAGCTTTGATTGTGATCATTGTTCTTCATGATAACCCTTTTCTCTCTCTTGCATGATTGCCCACTCCCTCTCTCATTTTCTCTAGAGCATGAGGCCGGCCACTTCTCTAGAGGGGCTGTCCCAATTTTTGTGAAGAGATTTGGTCTCATTTGCTTGCTCAAAAATGGTTTTGGTTCATCTCAAAAGCTCACTACTTCATTTCAACCTTCACTTCCTCATGGCAACTTCATACCCCTTTAAGACATAGCCTACTACACTTAGCCTACAGTATTCTTGGGCACGTCGGCTCGCCAACTTCGTGCCCGAGTTGCCTCGGTCCAGAGGTGGGAGCCCGTAAAAGAACCCGGCGATGTGGTGCCCTTCCGACGAGGAGATGAAGACCGGAGATTCCGCGGGGAGATCAGGACGACGACGAGACGACCGAAAGACACGGATCGCTCGGTATATCTCTATACCCCTTCTCTTGTTAGCTAGGAGTAGGTTAATGGCCCGATCCGAGTTTATAAGTCTACGGTAGCGCCGGTTCTAGTTTATAGAAAAGTTTTGTATTCCGCATTTTGGCCTCGTTCAGACGGCCGGGGCGCTGCCGTGCACTTACATCTCCAGGAAGTACCTGGGTGATGCCTCGTGCATTTTGGGCATTAGGATCTATAGAGATAGATCCAAGAAGTTATTAGGACTGTCACAATCAAAGTACATAGACACCATCCTAAAAAGGTTTAGTATGGAAGATTCCATGCATGGTGCCTTGCCTACTTGTCATGGAATCACTCTCTCCAAGGACTTCTGTCCGAAGACTGATGAAGAGAGAGATCGCATGAGCGTTATACCCTACGCTTCAGCCGTAGGATCTATAATGTATGCGATGTTATGTAGTCGCCCTGATGTAGCTTATGCACTAGCTGTAGTAAGAAGGTATCAATCCAACCCAGGGGAGAAACATTGGATAGCAGTGAAGAACATTCTTAAGTACTTGAGAAGGACCAAAGAATTGTTCTTGGTGTATGGTAATAGGGATTTCCAGATGGAGGCCTTTACCGATTGCAGCTTCCAAAGTGATAAGGATGACATCAAATCTATCTCAGGGTTTGTATTTACCCTCAATGGAGGGGCGGTTAGTTGGAAGAGTTCCAAACAGGATACCGTTGCAGACTCCACGATGGAAGCTCAGTATATTGCTGCAAATGATGCTGCCCAAGGAAGCCGTCTGGATGAGGAAGTTCATCACGGAACTAGGAGTAGTTCCAACCATTGTTGATCCAATACCATTGTATTATGATAATAAAGGAGCTATGGTGTTAGCCAAAGAACCAAGGTCCCATCAGAAGTCCAGACACATCTTGAGGCGATATCATTTGATCCGGGAGATAGTAGATCGCCAGGAGATCGAGATTCGGAGAGTAGATACAAAAGATAACACAGCAGATCCACTCACCAAGGCCCTTCTACAGCCGCAGCATGAGCGAATTTTTGAGATGTCGGTTATGAGATACGCCAATAACTGGCCTTAGTGTAAGTGGGAGATTGTTAGATATATGTATGCCCTAGAGGCCATTATATGTATAGTGGATGCTTGGACATGTATATATGAATATAAATGACTTTATCGCCCAACATGATATTATGCTATCTGATTTACTTTATCTTGACATGTTTATTTGATCATGCTTTTATTCATTTGCACATGTTGATAAAGCCCTCAGGATATCTGCTTGACTACTGTGACTATGATGCAGATAATACTAGTGGGGCATGTGAAGTTTATAATTGTTGGATATATGTATGCCCTAGAGGCCATTATATGATAGTGGATGTATTTGTACATGTATATATATTCAGTATACATTCTTGCTCGACATGATAGTATGCTATCTGGTTCTTCTTTATCTGACATGTTGATTTGATCATGCTTTTATTCATTCATACATGCTGATAAAGCCCTGAGGATATCGGCTTCACTGCTGTGATTATGATGGAGATCATACTAGTGGGACATCTGTAGTCTATAAGCATATCCTGGAAAGTCCCTAGTCGTAGGTATATCGAGATGGGGCATTGATATACCAGAGTAGACTAGCATATATGATACTAGACCCATACGATGGGCGATGAATGTTCCCACATTCATCGATGTTTGACATCAAGATCATATACGGGTGCTCAGTGGTGACTGGATACACTGGAAGGACTCACCGAGAACTCCTATATGGAATTATATCTATCGTCAGATAGCAGTTCTCAGGTGACACTGGTACAGGTTAGTCTGTAGACCCGAGATCGTCATAGAATCTTATGTGTTCTCCCACTGTACTTTGATTGCCACCCTACCACGACTCTACTGAGTCGTGCAAACAGGTGGCCGTTAGGTACAGTCCCGAGACACACGAAGGCAATGAGCGATAGGAGGGGTTTCATCTCTCCCGGTATTGGGAGTTGATGCTGTGCTGTGCCCGACTGATTATATCAGTAAGTCCCTGGCCAGGGCTGCTGAGATTTGCTGATAAGTGTTATCAGTAGTTTCTCGATCTGTTATAGACCATTCACCGGCACGACTTATTGAGTTATTGGGGTCGACGTGACCATCCCTAGGCTCGATATGCAGCATATCTGACGAAGAGACTGGACTGTACGGTAGTTTTGCCGGTTGGCTCGACGAGAGTTGTAGCAGGTTCTCTTGTTTTCTTCTGATCGCTCAATACCCGGGTGCCCGTTACGTTTAGCTGACTGCTTGCGGCTTGGGGGTGCTTGATATGATCATCACCCACTGCCGGCGTATTAACGAGTCTTAGAGTCCCACAAAGGAGTTACCTAGTCCAGGCAAAACATTGTGGTGCGCGTATGCGATATGCGCATGGACCCGATTAAAATGCGCGTATAGCATACCGTACATTGATCGGGCGGCTTGCTTTTGGTGGGGTCATATGTGATATGGCCGGATTGATAAATTAAGTGTTGATTTATCATTTAACCATTTGTTTTCTCACTTAAAACCTTTTCTTGTATATGATGGATGTATGCATGCATGTATGTTTTTCTTTCTTTCTTTCTAGTTTCTTGCACATATGGATGTGCATACATACATACATACATACATCATCTATCATGGTTGCTTATACATGGAATATGATGGCAATATAAGACTCACACCATGGTTTTTAATATGGATTATTATTGTTTTTATACTAAAACAAAAAGGAAAGAAAAAGGGTTAATTATTGGATTGTTTCTACACTCTTCTTCATCTTACCATGCTCACCCACTATTTAACCCTTGGTTATTTTTCCTTAGGTGTTTTAAACTATGATACAATAATATCTTCATATTCTAACCATGGTTTGAGATGAGAAGAAATAAATATATATAGATATATTTTCATTTCTTTTCTAAGGTTAATCTTTTTCTTCTTCAAAAGGAAAAGCCATCATCATCCTCCTCCTTCTTCCTTTGCTCTCTAGTTTCTTATAGTGAGCAAAGCACACATCAAGAAAAGTTTTTGAAGTGAGAATTAGATCCACAACATCATTCTACACAAGTTGAGCCCACTTTTTTAGAGTGTTCTCTTCATTTCTCCTCTTGAAAAGTGAAGTTGCAAGCTTGGACTAGGAGCTTCGGGTGGATCATCGTGGACGCTAGAAGACTTCAAGAGAACCTTCTTCTAACAGCCAAGAGGCCAAAGAGTCTAGCAAAGGGAGCTACAAAAGTTGTAGTCTCGAAACCCTAGTCTTTGTTGCCTTTATTGTTTAGAAACCCTAATTTTCTAGGATCGATCCTATGTATGCTTGCTTAGCACCATAAAAATTTGAACTTTGTGACATGTGATGCTTCCAAACTCTACATAGGATGCTAGGTAAACCTAACAATGGTATCAGAGCCGACCTAGAACATTAGGCGACACTTTTACGAAGTAAAAATCCCGATCGGATCAAAATACGATTTTTCGAGACCTTCTCTGGACAATTTTTAAAATCGGACATTTTTCAGAATTAAAAATACTTAAAAAATACAGCAGGAAGAACTAAGAACAACTGTGAAATTCGAAGCTCTGATGCTTACAAACCGCCGCGGAACCGCGGCAATTCCTGGCTTACGCCGTGGCTCCGCGGCCGTACAGAGGCATCATTGCTTCAAATTTGCATTATAATTCTTATAACTGCTTGTATAGTGTTTTAGGTATGTTTAATCTGAATATAGTACTGAATTTTCTGGAGATGGTTTTGGGCTCGTCGATTCGATCGGAATTTTCATTTCGTTTCTTTTCCGGGTAAACTAGAAAGTATTGAAGTGTTCAAACGAGTATCATTTGCTCACTATTCACGGGGTTTAAAGATTTTGGAGATACGTGCAAGTTTTGTGGTGGACCCTCTAGAAGACAACAAACCTTAACTCGATTATGTGACCGTCTTGAACTGCCCTTTGAATCTTAGGGTTTGGGGTAGTACGGCGTGCCACATGTGAGGCGTTGGCTTAACCCTTCTACGGCTGGACCGCTACTACTGTCTCACACTCTGGGTTTTTTGAACTTCGCTCAAGTGTTGAGCTTTAGGGGATCTTGGGTGTTTGATTATTCGTTCGAAAAACTTTAATACTGTCTATTTATCTGGAATGTGATACAATATGTGGAATTCATATAGTTTAGGCATGAAATACGAAGTATGTGACATTTCGCATTTATGATGTTTAAAGAGAATATGGATTCCAAATATTGTAGTTTTACACTTTCTTTTCTGTGACCGTAAGTGTAGTATGTTTGATATTGCCGGTTTCGTTGCTATACATCAACGAAAATCGGGGTACGCATACTTACTTACGTTGATGATATGAGATATTATGTGTTGCTGAGATATGATGTGCATGATTATCGCGATTGAATAGCCGGGGGGTTTTATGTGAGATGAGAGTTTTATATTTTCATTCATGTAAATTCAAATGTAATGTAATATTCTTTTATTTTGGGCACTTCCGGGTTGAGGTTGTGTCACCAGTGTTGTATATTATTTACTTTTCCGCATTAGGATGGACCTAAGGAGGGGAGCACAGGTGACCGGGTTCTAGGGTTTAGTGGGAGGCCATCTCGAGGAGTCGAGACCGGGTCTCCTAAACTCCAGAATTGGTAGGGTCGCTTGCCGCTCTCGTAGGGGTCCAAGGTATGGGCTTGGCTATTCATCGCGACTGTGGAATCCGTATTTTCTATTCTGGCTAAATACTAAATACGGACGTCCTAGTATATCCCACATTATATCTATGTTTCTGCTGCCTGTGTTCTGTGATATCTGAGACGAATGACATATTATATATATGATATATAGTAGACGTTGCTTATGTTTTACACCCGCACTAGTCCCGTCCCGGTATGCCGTTAGTTAAGTAACCTAACGGTGCATAACGGAACATTGCGGCGAATGCGGATGGCATAAGCGTACGTGTTATTTTCGTTTCTTTTCTGTGATTGGCTTAAGGACTTAAATGATGGGATTACATTAATGTGATTAATGTAAAGAAAATAAACCTAAAAAGATGTTGTAGAATCGGATTTGAAAACCACTCGGCTATTTATGAAAAAGCTATATTTCAAAACTGCGGAGCTTAAGCCACTCCTTTTGAAAACCATTTGATTCTACAACGATATCAAGTTCAAAGCGTTAAAGATTTTCTTAAAAATCATCCGCAGCCCTCCGTCATTTTAGGAAGTAGAGTACTTAGTATTCGTGCTACGTTTGTTGATTATAGTTAAGGCGTAGTGTACGGTAGCTAAGTGATGTCTTCCTACATTGCATATGATGCAGATTAATTAGGACATTCTTATGACTTTGTTGACCATATTTAAGGGTCATATGAGTGGGTCTAATTAATCAAGAAATGACGGGTAGAACTTGACTGGTACTTATGATTTGTTGACCTTAGTTAAGGTCATAAGTACTAGGGGTAAAAACCACATCGGGAATTTCAATAGTTGAAATTTGCAATAAGATTGCATACCTTCCATGTGATGGTTGGATCCAGATCCCACTGTGGGCAATAGTTGCTCCTAGGAGAGTTTTACAGTTTACAATTAGCTAACTCATTAGGTGTCTAGAAAGGTGTTAACGGGGCTCCGCCTCTGGGAAAACGAGGTTTACTCTAATTAGGTCCATGCAAAAGCACGGGGAACCTCCCTCAAGTACCGATACTGGCCTGGCTGAACGGTTAGCGAAGTTGTAGACTGTAATTAATCCTGGCTAGTTTTTCTTTTTAAGGTTTGAAAAAAAAACTCGATAAAAGCAGTGGGAAACATTGATTAGACAAGATAATAACCAATCTGATCTATGCAAGAGCTTTCATTGAGTGTATTCTTTTCTCTCTCTTAATGGCAGATACCCATGACTGGACTCAAGCTTCTACTGGATAAAAACAAACTGAATGGGACCAATTATAAAGACTGGCTGAGGAATATGAAAATAGCCTTGACTTATGATAAAGTATCATATGTCCTCACGGCTTCAGCTCCGCCCGTCCCAGGTCCAAAATCCTCAGTTGCGGACATTGAAGTCCGCAAGACATGGGACGCTGACTGTGCCACGGCCAAATGCCTCACGCTTGCATCGATGGACAATACACATCAAAAGCAGCACGAGGATATGGACATTCACGGTATATTGCTCCATACAAAGGAGTTGTATGGAGAGCAATCCCGCGTATTACGATACGAAGCATCAAAGAAATTGTTTGAGATGCGAATGGCCCCTGGCACACCAGTAGGAGACCATGTTCTGAAGATGATAGCTCTTATAGAAGAGCTTGACGACCTTGGATGGACAATGGACAATGAACAATATATTGATATTATTCTGCAGTCCCTCCCCTCCACCTTTGCTCAGTTCATAGTGAACTTCAACATGCATGGCATGGAGAAGGAACTCCCTGAACTCCTTAATATGTTAAGGAGTGCAGAGAGCACTATGAAATCAGTAAAAACTCCCGTTATAACTGTTGGACAGTCTTCCTCTTCTCTCCCAAAAGCTAAGGCCAAGGGAAAGAAAAAGAAGAAGCCCACCAATCCTAAGGGTGGAGTTAAAAAGGTGAAGGGAAAGGAAAAGTCCAAAGCTGGAGACTCGGGGAAAGGCGAATTTTTTCATTGCCACAAGACAGGACATTGGAAGCGCAACTGCACGGAGTACTTAAATCTCAAGAAGAAGCATGGGGATGCTTCTGCTTCAAGTGCGTTTGTGACAGAAAACTGTTTTTCAATAAACTCTGCTTCCTGGGTATTGGATACCAGTTCAGGTTCTCACATTTGCAATTCTATGCAGGGGCTGAGAAATAGCAAAGTTTTGAAGACAGGTGACCATACTCTCCGCGTTGGAAATGGTTCCAATGTACATACAGTCGCAGTGGGAGAGTATCACTTGGGGTTGCCATCTGGATGTATTTTGGTTTTGAATCCATGTTATTTTGTACCAAGTATGCTTTGTAATATAATATCCGTTTCTTTGTTAGACAATGAAGGATATAATTTTGTATTGCAGAACAATGTTACGAACATTCACCTGAATCAAATGTTGGTTGGGTATGGTACGCTTAATAACGGAATATATGTCCTAAATCAATACACAGTTTTCAGTATACAACACACTAATAAAAGAAAACTTTCAGAATTAAATGAAGCTTTTCTTTGGCATTGTAGAGTTGGTCATATTAACGAAACAAGACTAAACAAGTTACACAAAGATGGATATTTAAACTCCTTTGAATATAAATCTTATGCGACTTGCCAGTCTTGTATCAAGGGTAAAATGACCAAAACTCCGTTTACCGGACACGGAGAAAGAGCTACTGAGCTCCTAGGCCTCATACATAGTGATGTATGTGGGCCAATGTCTACACAGGCTAGAGGCGGTTTCTCATACTTCATTACATTCACTGAAGATTTCTCAAGATTCGGTCATGTATTTTTATTAAAGCACAAGTCCGAAGCTTTCAAGAAATTCATTGAATAAAAACAAGAAGTAGAAAAACAAACCGGCTTGAGTATCAAGATGCTTCGATCAGATCGAGGTGGTGAGTATCTCAGTACAGAATTTGCAAACTTCCTAAAAGAGAATGGGATTCTCTCTCAGCTCACTCCTCCTTACACACCACAGCACAACGGTGTGTCAGAACGACGGAATAGGACCCTATTAGATATGGTCCGGTCCATGATGAGTGACGCTGAGTTACCAGTCTCGTTTTGGGGGCATGCATTGGAAGACTGCAGCGTTTCTACTAAACAGAGTTCCAACCAAAACCGTGTCTACCACGCCATATGAGATATGGCATGGGAAGAGACCATCTCTTAAGAGAATTAAGATTTGGGGTTGCCCGGCCTATGTTAAAAAACAGAATCCGGACAAACTCGAGACACGGTCAGTCATGTGTAACTTTGTGGGATATCCAAAGAATTCTTATGGATATCTATTCTACCACAAAGAGGAACAAAAAGTGTTTGTTTCTCAGTATGCCACATTCTTAGAAAAAGAGTTTTTCACAGATAAAGATGATGGCAAAGTGGTGGATCGAGAAGAGGTTCTAGAAACACAAACTACAAATGACGATTTGGTTGAACCGGCTGTTGAAATAGAAACTGAGGAACCTCGGCCACTCCGTAGGTCTGGTAGGACTTCTCTATTGGAGATAGTGCCCTCAGAGTCAATTATTGGATCACAGGCACGTGATTGCAATGATTGAGGGAGGACCTGTCCCAGTAGAACAGTCTTACTCGAGATGATAGTATGATATCTGGTTTATCTTTATCATCGTGTACTGCTTTAGGTGACCTGACATGTCGCTATTACACGTTGATAGAGCCCCTAGGATTCTTGCTTGACTGCCAGCGGTATGAGGGCGATCATATACGTGAGAGCTGGTGGTCTATAAGCACATCCTTAAATGGTCCCTAGTCGTGGGAGTTTCAAGACAGGGCATCGATACTCCAGAGTAGACTAGTGTATACAGTCGAGACCCCGACGAGGGGCGGTGGCCAGTTTCACAAGCCACTGGTGTCAGTTGGTTCACCTAAGATGTATACAGGTGCTCATTGGGTTATGAGTACACCGGACAGGACTCGCCGGGAACATGCTTGTTGGTCTTATACCTGACGTCAGATAGCAGTTCCCTGGTGATATGTGTACAGGTTAGTTCATCGACCTGAGGATCGTCATTTGTCTCGTGTGAGTTCCCACTGTACTTTGATTACTATCCTACCACGTTCAAAGGAGACGTGCAAACAGGTTTTAGTTGGGTACAGTCCCGAGCCACAAGGAGGCAGTGAGCGGATCTTCAGGGGTTCGTCTCTCCCGGTATTGGGGGTGAGGTCGCGCTGTGTCTAGGAGAGCCATTACACGAAGCCCTCGGCCGAGACAGGAGATTTACTGGTAGGTATTCCAGTAGTATCTCAGGGTGTTCTGGGCTACACTCCGACACGACTTGTACCGCTTTTGCGGGTCTGACTTTTACCAGCCCCCTAGGCCCGCCATGCCATGCTCATAGACGAAGGACCGGACTGTACGGATATTGTCACTGACAGGCTCAGTAGGGTGTCAGGATGAGTTCGCTCATCGACATCCCTTTTGGTCAATACCTGGTAGCCCGTTACGTATTGGCTTATACCTCTGACGTGCTAGTAGTTAAATCCACAACCAAGGTGTTGACGAGTCTTTAGAGTCCCCCACATTCAGTTGCTCAAGTTTTCGGGCGAAACGCTGTAGAGGCCGTATGGAGATATGGCAGGGTTCGATCAGATACGTGCGGTATTGCACGGATCAGGATCGGATGGATTATACTAGCAGGCTTTGGTTTAAGCCAGATACTAGTATAGTACAGTGTAGATTTTGTCTCATTGCAATTGTATTTCGATCGGAATACAGATACAGGTGTGTATACACAGTATCGGGGTTTTCCTGTAATTTATTACGGGACCAGTTTTCTGGAGTTGCCAGTTTGCTTTCTGTTTCGGCCATTTTCATTTGTATCTTTCAATGGCCGAAGTTTGGTGGAGGAGGGCTTATTTGCATTTGTGCAAATAAGTATTAGTGGAGGGTGTTATTTGCATATTCTTGTATCATGATAATTCCTCCACCATTTGACTTCTTCTTCTTCTCATCATGGCTTGACTTTTGAGTCATCATAGTTGTTGATGATGTTAGTTGTATGTATGCCCTAGAGGCCAGTATTGTACAGATGATGTATATTATATTGGATGCTTGGACATATATAAAGATGACTTTCTTGCTCGATATGATAGTATGCTATCTGGTTACTCTTTATCTTAACATGTATACTAGTCTCTTTAAACTGTCTTGTAGTTACATGTTGGTAAAGCCCTTAGGATGTGTACTTGACTACCTGGACTATGATGCGGATCATACTAGTGGGGACATGGTAGTCAATAGGTACATCCTTCAAGGTCCCTAGTCGTGGGTGCATCGAGACGGGGCATCGATATACCAGTGTAGACTAGCGTATACGCTTCTCGACCCATGAGATGGGCGATGGATGATCCCATATCCATTGGTGTTTGACATCAGAGATGGTATACGGGTGCTCAGTGGAGACTGGGTACACTGGATGGACTCGCCGAGAACTCCCAGATGGTATTATACCTCACGTCAGATGGCAGTTCTCAGGTGACACTTGTGCAGGTTAGTCTGTAGACCCGAGATCGTCATAGAGTCTTGTGTGATTCCCACTGTGCTTTGATCTCCACCTTACCACGTCCATGAGGGCGTGCAAAACGGTGGACTTTGGGTACAGTCCCGAGTCACATGGAGGCAATGAGCGATAGGAGGGGTTTCGTCTCTCCCGGTATTGGGGGTTGATGTTGCGCTGTGCTCGATTGGCCGTAACAGGGAAGTCCCTGGCCAGGGCTGATCAGAGATTTGCTGGTAAGTGTTACCAGTAGTTTCTCGACCCGTTATGAGCCTCACATCGGCACGACTTATCGGTTATTGTTTACCACCCCTAGACTTGATATGCGACATATCAGACGAACAGACCGGACTGTACGGTAAGTGTTACTGGTTGGATTCACAGGAGTGTGAGCGGGCTGGCTCGTCGATCTTCTGATCGCTCAATACCCGGATGGCCGTTACGTTTAGCAGACCGCTTGCGGCTTGTGAGTGCTTGATATGATCATCATCTGCTGCCGGCGTATTGACGAGTCTTTAGAGTCCTACACAGAGCTTTCCTGGCTCAAGCGAAACGAAATAGGAGCGCATATGAGATATGTGCGGGACCGAGAATAATGCGTGTATGTGATACCGTATTTCATTCTCGCGATGAATGTTTCGATTGGTTGTATGCGATATAACCTAGTTATCGAATCAAAGATTGATTGGATAAGTCGATTCATTTGATACTAGTCGGTTATGTGCGACATGACCGGATCATTGAATCAAGTGTTGATTTAATGATTTAATGTATAATTATATATTTGATATATTACTTTCCATTAACTAGTATTGGTTCATTTTAAAAGGATTTTCTCACTTGAAGTGCACATTGTATATGTGATATATTTTGTGTGCACTTGATTGTATCATGTTTGATGATACATACTTACTTAGCTTTGTGCAAAGAATTAAACCATGGTTATGATAATGGTTAGGGTTTTGAGTTATTCACCTTTTTATTTATCCATTCTTTTAAGAGAAATAGATAAAAGAAAAACAAAATGGTTTCTTTCTTTCATGAAGCTTGTTGAAGCTTCATGAAGCTTTGACTAAAGTGACCATTTTGTCTTCATCCTTAACCCTAACCATTCCTACTAACCATGGTCTATTCTCTACACCTAACCAAGGTTAGAAGATGATAAGTATTCATTTTATTATTCTTTTCAAGATGAACTTATCATATTCTATCTTCTTCTTCTTCTTCATCTTCATGAAGAAAACCTTGCCTCCATCAATGGCACCTTGAGAAAAAGAGTGAGAAATCCAATTCTAAAGTGAACCCACCTCATATTTCTTCACCCTCTACCTCTTGCCAAGTAGTATAGGGTGTTTTCTTCACAAGTTTCACAACTTGGTGAAGTTGGAGCTTGATCTTGTTTAAGCTCGACGTAGATCATCTTCGACATCGTAGCCGACGACTAGTCCGCTCATTTTCTCCGTTGAAGCCGATGCAAGAGTCCGGGATTCGAGATGGACAGCGAGGGGACGACTACGTGGAGCTAAGGAAGTGGATAACCAGATCTACAAAGGTTGTAGCTTCTTATCTTTAGTTAAGTTTTTAACTAGTTTAATGTTTCGCCTAAAATTCTAGTTAACGATCCGTATTAGAGTTTCTCGGCACTTGTAAAATTTGAAATTGGCATGGTTGATGCCTTGTGAGACCTCTTGAGAGTGCCTAGGAACCCTACAGTGGTATCAGAGCCTAGCTAGAGCCTTAGGCAAAGCCTAGACGACGTTTGAAATCCGAACGAACATCGAAACCCTAACTTTGCATGCTCTCTGGTCTTTTTTAAAAAACTGGGTTTTTTCCAGATTAAAAATTCTTAAAAAATTCAGCAGGAAATTCTAAGGATTACGGTGCAAAATTTTCCAAAAGATACCTCCAAAGAGCGGCGGAACCACGGCAGAAGCCTGGCTTCTGCGGCGGTTCCGTGGCCATCTGATGACGTCAGCCTTCGTGTTTTGCACAGTAATCTGTTATTTGAGGTGCTGAGTTTTCTGGGATTTTTTAATCTGAACTCAAGAGTTGAGTTTTCTGGGGTGTTTTGGAGCCTCGTAGATTCGATCGGATTATCAAACTTTGTCTATGTGTTTTTCCGGATAATTTTAGAATATGTTGAAAAGTTCGACCGGATGTAAATACCCAATCTTTCCCCTGCCGGAATATTTCCAAGTGTTGGATTTTTCTGTGGTTCAAGGACGTTCCAAGTAGTGCAAGTAACGCGATGGTCCCTCTAGAAGACAACAAACCTTAACTCGATTATGTGACCGTCTTGAACTGCCCTTTGAACCTTAGGGTTTGGGGCAGTACGGCGTGCCACATGTGAGGCGTTGGCATGACCCTTCTACGGCTGGACCATTGGTACTGAGGCATGAAGTGAATGTCTTTGAACTTATTTCATGTGTTGAACGGTTTCGGGAAAACTTGGGTGTTCGAATGTTCGATCGGAAAGTTTGATATTTTCTATTTATCCAGAATGGGATACAACAATTGGAATTAACAAACAGTTATGAGATAACTGGATGAATGTTACAAATCTAGCGGTTTAGTCTCACTTGATATTGAAAAGAGTTTTCGATAATGGGACTAAAATGCGGGGTTTATAATTGTTAGGCATGTGATGTCTAAGTATTTCATTTGATTAGGCATGCGATGTCTAAAGAGGTTGCGGATTCCAACTGTTGTAGTTTTACACTTTCTTTTCTGTGACCGTAAGTGTAATATGTGATATCGCCGATTTCGTTGCTATATGTCAACGACAATTGGGATGCGCATATTTACTTACGTTGATGACATATGATGTTATGTGTTGCTGGATATGTTATATTGGATCGTCGTATTTGAATAGCCGGGGGGTTTTATGTGAGATGAGTGTTTTTCATTTTCATTCATGTAAAAACTTGTATATAATATTCTTTTATTTGGGGCACTTCCAGGTTGCGGAAGATGTCACCGTTTGTATATTATTTACTTTTCCGCATTAGGATGACCCAAGGAGGGGAGCACAAGTAACCGGGTTCTAGGGTCCAGTGGGAGACCATCTTGAGGAGTCGAGTCCGGGTCTCCTAACTCTAGAATTGGAAAGGTTGCTTGCCGCTCTCGTAGCGGTCTAGGGGTGTGGGTTTGTCTATTCATCACGACCATGGAATCCGTGTTTTATACTGGCTCGTATTGAAAACACGGACGTCCTAGTATATCCAATATTTCATATGATTCTTCTGCTGCGATATCTGTGATGTGATCATGTGATATGTTCTGTGATGGAAACTTTATATAGTATATATGATATATTATATAGACGTTACTTATGTTTTACACCCGCACTAGCCCTGCCCTGCTCTGTCGTTAGTTACCTAACCTAACGGTGCACGAGGGGACATCGAGGCGAATGCGGATGGCATAAGTGTACGTCGTATTTATCTGTGATGTTTAGGTGACTTAAATGATGGGACTTCATTAATGTGATTAATGAAAGAAAAGAAACCTAAGATGTTGTAGAATCAAATTTTAAACAAAACAGGTAGCTACAGTTCTTGCTTTGCACAGCGGTATATGTGATATATCCTGCACCTTATTCGATGAGGAAAGGACCGAGATCCCTTCACCGGGAGTGACTCCTTTAGCAATAACTGGCAGATGCTACACACTCGGTTTGTTTTTGATTGCTTCTATAGTTTCTGCTTTGCACAGTGATATATATGATATATCCCGCACCTCATTCGACGAGGAAAGGGCCGACGATCCCTTCAATGGGAGTGACCCCTTTAGCAAAACTACAAATGCCTCAAAATCGCTCCATTTCAAAACTTCATTTGATTCTACAACGATATCAAGTTCATTACGCAATAGATTTTCAGAAAAACCTGTCGTAACCCTCCGTCATTTCAGATAAATCCTACTTAGTATTCGTGCTACGTTTGTTGACCTCCGTCAAGGCGTAGTGTGCAGTAGCTAACTAGTATTTATCTGTTTATGCATGTGATGCAGATTGGATTAGGGTAGTCGTACGACCTTGTTGACCTCCGTCAAGGGTCGTGCGGGTGGGTTTGATTCAATCAAGAAATGACGGGTTGAACTTAACTTGCACCCTGTGGTTTGTTGACCTCCGTCAAGATCATAGGATGCTTGGGGCAAAATATTATCGGGAATTTCAAGTGTTGAAATTTGCAATAAGATTGCATACCTTCTATGAGATAGTTGGATCCCGATACCCGCTGCGAGTAATTGTTACTCCTGGGAGAGTTTTACACATTACAATTAGCCGATCAAGTAGGTGTCTAGAAAGGTGTCAACGGGGTTACGCCTCTGGGAAAACGAGGTTTACATTAATTAGGTTCGTGCGAAAGCACGGGGGACCTCCCTCAAAGTACCGACACTGGCCTGGCTGAAAGATCGACGAAGTTGTAGGGTGTAATTAATCCCGGCTAGTCTTTCCTTTTAGGGTTTGAAGGAAGATTTGATAAAAACCAGTGGGAGCCATCCTGATTAAATAAGATAATAACCAATCTGATCTTGCAAGAGCATACGCTAAAGTGTTTTCTTCTCTCTCTCTCCAGGTAGCGACCATGTCATGCCCTAATAAAGATAATAATATGGATGTATTGACCGAACCCGCATGTTATACTGTGCTGGGGAACATTGGTTCCGTTCTTTCCTATAAGAGTTATAGGACTGAACAGGATATAGGGGAATACCAGGATTCCCATGCCACCCGAATGAAGAAAGTACATGATGATGCATTTTCTTCGGGTGTGTTCGTTACAGAGAACTGTTTCTCCATTTGCTCTACGTCCTGGGTATTAGATACCGGGTCAGGATCCTATATATGTAATCAGTTACATGGGCTTAAGAAAGGTAGAGAACTTGGAGAAGGTGATAAAGACATTAGAGTTGGAAATGGTGCAATTGTTGCAGCTAAAACTGTCGGGGAATATCACCTTGTATTACCAACTGGTAAAACATTGGTTCTGAACGAATGCTATTACATGCCGAACCTGATATGCAACATTATATCAGTTTCTTTATTGAGTAAAGAGGGATATAATGTTGTATTAAAGGATAATGTTATGAACATTTTCCGTAACCAAAAGTTGGTTGGATCAGGCACGTTGTGCAATGGCATTTATTTTCTAAATCAATCCACAGTTCTAAGTATAGCAAACACACACAAGAGGAAGAGTTCTGAACTGAACGAATCCTTCTTGTGGCATTGTAGACTGGGTCACATCAATGCGACACGACTGGCTAAGTTACATAAGGATGGATATTTAAATCCGTTTGAATTTTCATCTTATGACACTTGCCAGTCATGTCTCAAAGGCAAGATGACCAAAACTCCGTTTACGGGACACGGAGAAAGAGTTACCGAACTCTTAGGACTGATACATAGTGATGTATGCGGTCCCATGTCTACACATGCCAGGGATGGTTCTTCGTACTTCATTACATTCACTGACGATCTCTCTAGATTCGGATATGTGTTCCTGTTGAAACACAAATCAGAAGCTTTTGAGAAATTTAGAAAATATAAACAAGAAGTCGAGAACCAAACCGGAAAAAGTATTAAAATCCTTCGATCTGATCGAGGAAGTGAATACTTGAGCATTGAATTCCTGGACTTCCTAAAAGAGAATGGGATTCTCTCTCAGCTGACTCCTCCATATACACCACAGCACAACGGTGTATCAGAACGAAGGAACCGCACCCTATTAGATATGGTGCGCTCTATGATGAGCACAGCTGAGTTACCTATTTCCTTCTGGGGATATGCGCTGGAGACAGCGGCATACCTACTGAATATGGTTCCCACCAAATCTATGCCTACCACACCATATGAGATATGGGAAGGGAAGAGACCATATCTTAATTTTATAAAGATATGGGGTTGCCCGGCCTATGTCAAAAGACAAAAACCGGACAAACTCGAAGCAAGGTCTGTTTTGTGTAAATTTGTTGGATATCCCAAAAATTCGCGAGGGTATATCTTCTACCACAGTGAGGAACAAAGAGTATTTGTTTCTCAACATGCCACCTTTTTAGAAAAGGAATTTCTTGCAAAAGAGATTAGTGGCTCTGAGGTAGAACTGGAAGAGGTTCCAGCTGAACAAAACACAACAGAAGATTTAGTGGAACCAGAGGATTCGGTAGCTCCAAATGAACCTCAGCCTCTCCGCCGATCTAGTAGGGTTCCTCGCCCACCTGAGAGATACTACGGTTTTCTCATGGATGGTGGGAGCGAGGATTGCATCATGGAGGATGATGACCCAACTAGCTTCGAGCAGGCCATCACGAGTAGGGACTCAGTGAAATAGCTGGATGCTATGCGGTCCGAGATGGAATCCATGTACACCAACAAAGTATGGACTTTGGATGTTGCTCCTGAAGGGGTAAAACCCATCGGGAGCAAGTGGATCTTCAAGAAAAAACTTGATGTAGATGGGAAAGTGGAGAATTTCAAAGCTAGACTTGTAGCAAAGGGTTTTCGTCAAAGACCAGGTGTGGACTATGACCAAACCTTTTCTCCAGTGGCTATGCTTAAATCCATCCGGATCATGCTTGCCATCGCTGCATATTAAGATTACGAAATCTGGCAAATGGATGTTAAGACCGCCTTTCTAAATGGTGATTTAGAAGAGTGCGTGTACATGACTCAGCCAGAGGGCTTCGTAGACAGTGGGAGCAGCGGGAAGGTGTGCAAGCTGCTTAAATCCATTTATGGATTAAAGTAAGCATCGCGGAGTTGGAACATCTGCTTTGACGTCGTTATCAAAGAGTTTGATTTCGTCAAAAACCCATATGAACCTTGTATCTACAAGAAGGTAGCAGAGAGTAAGGTGGTCTTCCTCGTATTGTACGTGGACGACATACTCTTGATAGGAAATGATATTCCTATGCTGCAATCGGTCAAGCTCTTCTTATCACAAAGATTCTCAATGAAAGATCTTGGTGATGCCTCCTGCATATTGGGAATAAGGATCTATAGAGATAGATCCAAACGGATATTGGGATTGTCCCAATCCAGGTACATTGACACCATACTAAAGAGGTTTAGTATGGAAGAATCCAAGCGTGGGAACTTGCCCACGATCTCTGGAGTCACTCTCTCCAAAGAGATGTCTCCCAAGACTGATTTGGAGAGAGCTCGCATGCAAGGGATACCCTATGCTTCGGCTGTAGGCTCTATCATGTACGCGATGCTATGTACCAGACCCGATGTAGCATACTCACTAAGTATAGTGAGCAGGTATCAAGCTGATCCTAGAGAGAGTCACTGGACAGCTGTGAAGAGCATTCTCAAGTACTTGCGAAGGACTAAAGAGATGCCCTTGGTGTATGGTATCGGAGAACTCCAAGTGGAGTCCTTTACCGATTGGAGCTTCCAGAGTGATAAGGACGACTCTAAGTCGCGGTCGGGATTTGTCTTTACCCTTTACGGAGGGGCGGTTAACCGGAAGAGTTCCAAGCAGGAAACCGTGGCAGACTCGACGATGGAGGCTGAATACATCGCTGCCAACGATGCTGCCAAACAGGCTGTCTGGATCAAGAAGTTCATTACTGAACTTGGAGTGGTTCCATCCATTGAGCATCCAATACCTTTGTATTGCGATAACAATGGAGCGGTGGCTTTGGCCAAGGAACCCAGGTCCCATCAGCGATCCAGGCATATTCTGAGGCGGTATCACCTGATCCGGGAGATAGTTGATCGCCGGGAGATCGAGGTCAGGACGGTTGACACGAAGAACAACACGGTGGATCCACTCACGAAGGCCATTCCCCAGATACAGTTTGAGAGACTCTTCGGGATGCTCGGTATACGATACTACAGCAGCTGGCCCTAGTGCAAGTGGGAGATTGTTAGTTGTATGTATGCCCTAGAGGCCAGTATTGTACACTGTTAGGTCCACGTTACCTCTCCCGGTACTTTCGGGGTTGCGGAAACGGTAAACAAAATTTTTAAAAGGTTTGTAACATGGACCGTAAAAGCCGGATCTTTGCTAAACGAAAAACTAGCTAACCCTAACTACAAAGTAGCTAAGTGAAGAAAGGTTATACCTTTGGTCTTTAGTCCTTCTCTCCTTGCTCCTAGGTATGGTAGAAAAGGATCACCTTGCTTGTCTTCTCCCGTCAAAGAAGGATCCACCCGAAAGCCATCACCTTTAGCTTCAACTCCAAGCTAGGAGTAACTAGAGTGCAAGAAATGCTAAGACTTGAACCCTAGAAGTGAGTAGAGAAGATCAAGAGAGGGTTTTTCTCAAGCCTTTTGTTTCTCAACACATGAGAGGGAGAGAGCTTGAGGGAGAGGATGAACAAGAGAGAGAAAAGAAAATGAGAGAGTGAGAAATTAGTGAGCCATTCTCACTAATATGTGAGGATAATTTTAATTAGATAATTAGCTTGAAAATTGTCATGATAAATCATGAATTGACCATTATCATTTCATTTTTGCAAAGATCAAAGAGCATCTTCCAAATGAAATGATTATGGTCAAGTTGTCAACATGGTCAACAAGTCAATGAAGTCAAATTGTCAACAACAACCATGCACAATAATTAAGCTAATTATCAATTAACAATAATCCACACAAAAACAATAGGGTTAATAAAATGACAAAAGCCATTAACCCTAAACAAGGTCCTCTCCCCCAATCTCAAGCAACTGTGCATACGCACCCGCATTCGTGATCCGAGGAACACGAACACAATGAGAAAAAACCAATCTCAAATCATATACTAGGATCCGGCTTAAACCAAAGCCCGCTAGTATAAACTGTCCGGACAGCAAACGTGCACAAGTGCGCGGATGCGAACGAACCCTGTCGCAAAACCATGCGACCTCTACTCGTTTTGCCTAAAGGCGAATAGCTCTCTGTGTGGGACTCTAAAGACTCGACACTACGCTGGCAGTGGTTTTAACCACAGACCGCAAGCGGCACTAGCTGTACGTAACGGTCCCCAGGTAGATGTCGATAAGAAGACTGACGAGGTGAACCCCATCTGCACTCCTACTGAGCCTGTATGTGACAGTCTCCGTACAGTCCGGTCTGTTCGTCTGATACATCGCATGGCGGGCCTAGGGGGGCGGTAAACGTCAGTCCCCTAATAGCGGTACAAGTCGTGTCGGAGTGAAGCCCAATACACCCTGAGATAACACTGGAAACCTACCAGTATATCTCGCTTGCCCTGGCCAGGGACTACTCGTGTAATGGCTCTCCTAGACACAGCGCGATGTCAACTCCCAATACCGGGAGAGACGAATCCTGTCTAACCGTCACTGCCTCCAAGTGCTTCGGGACTGCTCCCAACTACTACCTGTTTGCACGACTCAGTAGAGCCGTGGTAGGGTAGCAATCAAAGAACAGTGGGAACACACTCGAGGCGAAGTGACAGTGTCAAGTCAGCGGACTAAGCTGTACTCATGTCACCTGGGAACTGATAACTGACGATAGGTATAATACCAACCATCAGTTCCCGACGAGTCCTGTCCAGTGTACTCGTAACCTAACGAGCACCCGCATACTATCTCAAGTACGACGTACTGACGGCTGTGGGACAGACCGTCTCCCGAGCTGGGATGAGAAGCGCATACGCTAGTCTACTCCGGAGTATCGATGCCCTATCTCGATACTCCCACGACTAGGGACGTGTATAAGGATGTGCTTGTAGATTACCCAGCCCCCACGAGTGTGATCGCCATCATAACGCCGGTAATCAAGCAAAGATCCTAAGGGCTCTACTAATGCGTATAGGTGATATAATAAATAAACACACATGTACACATTAAAGCAGAGACAAACCAAGTAGCATACTACTATATTGAGCAAGATTGTCTGTACAACTGTGAATATCCCAAGCTTCCATCAAGTAATATACATACTAGTATGATACAGTAATGGCCTCTAGGGCATATACACCAACAATCTCCCACTTGCACTAAGGCCATGTACTGGCGTATCGAAGACCTATCATCTCGATCAGCCGCTCGAACTGAGTCTGGGGTAAAGCCTTCGTGAATGGGTCCGCAGTGTTGTCCTTTGTGTCCACTCTCCGCACCTCGATCTCCTGTCGATCAATGATCTCCCTGATCAGGTGATACCGCCTTAAGATGTGCCTGGATTTCTGATGGGACCTTGGTTCCTTCGCTAAAGCTATAGCCCCATTGTTATAGCAATACAAAGGTATTGGGTCAACAATGGACGGAACCACCTGAAGTTCACTAATGAACTTCTTAATCCAGACCGCCTCTTTTGCGGCATCGCTTGCAGCAATGTATTCAGCCTCCATCGTCGAGTCTGCGACGGTATCCTGCTTGGAACTCCTCCAACATACCGCCCCTCCGTTGAGGGTAAACACAAAACCCGAGACGGACTTGCTATCATCTTTGTCACTCTGGAAGCTTGAATCGGTAAAGGACTCGACCCTGAGGTCTCCATTACCGTAAACCAGGAACATCTCCTTAGTCCTTCTCAGGTACTTGAGAATGTTCTTCACTGCTGTCCAGTGGTCCTCCCCTGGGTCCGACTGATACCGGCTTACCGTACTCAACGCGTAAGCTACATCTGGTCTTGTACATAGCATCGCATACATTATAGATCCTACCGCCGAAGCGTAGGGTATAGTGCTCATGCGAACCCTCTCCTCGTCAGTCTTAGGAGACATCTTCTTGGAGAGGGTAATTCCGTGCAATGCGGGTATGTTACCGCGCTTGGAATCCTCCATACTAAATCTCTTTAGTACGGTCTCTATGTACCTGGACTGCGAAAGTCCCAACAGTTTCTTGGATCTATCTCTATAGATCTTGATCCCCAGAATGTACGAGGCATCACCCAGGTCCTTCATGGAGAACCTTTGTGACAAAAACAGCTTGACCGATTGTAGCATAGGAATGTCATTTCCTATCAGAAGAATGTCGTCCACATACAAGACTAGGAATACGACAGTTCGTCCTACAATCTTCTTATAAACACAGGGTTCATCTTCGTTCTTGATGAAATCAAATTCTTTGATTGCCTCATCAAAACAGATGTTCCAGCTCCGCGATGCCTGCTTTAATCCATAAATGGATTTAAGCAACTTGCACACCTTTCCGCTGCTCCCACTGTCTACGAAACCTTCTGGTTGATCCATGTAAACGCACTCTTCCAAACAACCGTTTAGGAAAGCCGTTTTAACATCCATCTGCCAGATTTCATAGTCATGGAAGGCAGCAATGGCAAGTAGGATCCGAATGGATTTGAGCATAGCCACCGGAGAAAAAGTTTCGTCATAGTCCAAACCAGGTCTTTGACGGAAACCTTTTGCAACGAGTCTAGCTTTATAGGTTTCCACCTGCCCATCTACACCAAGTTTCCTTTTGTAGATCCATTTGCATCCAACGGGTTTTACCCCAGATGGAGCAATATCCAAGGTCCACACTTTATTGGCGTACATGGACTCCATTTCGGATTGCATTGCTTCCTGCCACTTATCAGAGTCCCTACTGATAATGGCCTGCCTGAAACTGGTAGGGTCATCTTCTTCCAAGATGCAATCCTCTCGATCCCCGTCTATGAGAAAACCGTAGTATCTCTCGGGCGGATGAGAAATCCTACCAGATCTGCGGAGTGGCTGAGGTTCGCTTGGGGTTATTGAATCTAGCGGTTCCTCCAAATTTTCTGTTAAAGCTTGTGTTTCTGGAATTTCATCCAGTTCTACCGTGCTGCCACTAATGTTTTTAACAAGAAATTCTTTTTCTAAAAATGTGGCATTTCTTGAAACAATTATCTTCTGTTCCTCTGCATGGTAGAATAGATACCCACTTGAATCTTTTGGGTATCCCACAAACTTACACAAAACTGCCCGTGCCTCAAGTTTGTCTGGGTTCTGCTTTTTGACATAAGCTGGGCAACCCCAAATCTTAATACGTTTAAGATACAAACTTTTACCACTCCATATTTCATACGGAGTCTTAGGCACGGATTTGGATGGAACTTGATTCAATAGATGTGCTGCAGTTTGAAGTGCATATCCCCAGAATGAAAGAGGTAACTCAGCACTACTCATCATGGAGCGAACCATATCCAGTAGGGTACGATTCCTCCGCTCCGATACACCGTTGTGCTGTGGTGTATAAGGAGGAGTAAGCTGAGAGAGAATACCATTCTCTTTTAAGTAATCTAGGAATTCCGTGCTTAAGTACTCCCCTCCCCTGTCAGACCGGAGGATCTTGATACTTTTGCCAGTCTGGTTCTCTACTTCGTTTCTGAATTCCTTGAATTTCTCAAAAGCTTCAGATTTGTGTTTCATCAGATACACATATCCGAACCTAGAGAGATCGTCAGTGAATGTGATGAAGTACGAGAACCCACCCCTTGCATGTATAGACATCGGACCACACACATCACTGTGTATGAGTCCCAAGAGCTCTCTTGCTCTTTCTCCATGTCCGGTGAACGGAGATTTGGTCATCTTTCCTTTGAGACAAGACTGACAAGTTTCATAAGATGAAAACTCGAACGTATTCAAGAGTCCATCTTTATGCAACTTACTCAGTCTTTTCTCTCCGATATGACCAAGCCTACAATGCCACAAGTAGGATTCATTCGTATCTGAATTCTTCCTCTTGCGTGTGTTTTGTATATTGAGAACTGTATTCTGATTTAGAACGTAGATACCATTACACAGTGTACCCTCTGCAACCAGTACCTTATGAAGGTAAATGTTCATGATATTCTTTTCAAGAACAAAGTCATATCCATCTTTATCGAGTAAAGAAACTGATATGATGTTGCAAACCATGGAGGGTACATAGTAGCAATCGTTCAAAATCATAGTCTTGCCATTAGGCAATACTAGGTGATATTCACCGACGGCTGCCGCATTAACTTGTGCTCCGTTCGCTACTCTGAGCGACATATCACCCGGTGCAACTTTCCTACTTTTTCTCAGTCCCTGCAATAAATTACAGATATGAGATCCTGATCCGGTATCAAGTACCCAGGAGGTAGGGCTGACCGTAAAACAGTTCTCAATTACAAGAACACCTGAAGTAGATGCAAAACCATGCTTCTTCTTCAACTGGGTATCCTGGAAATCCATACTTTCCTCTTTCCCATCCTCATACTCATGACTGTTGTCACAAGTTAGAGCTGAACCAACTTTCCCCAGTCCCGAATAAGAATTCGGATCGGTCAAGCGATACATTTTATTATCTTGATTAGGGCGTGAAAAGGTTGCTGCCTGGAGAGAGAGAAAAGAAACACTCAGCGTATGCTCTTGCAAGATTAGATTGGTTTATTAATTTATCTAACCAGGATGTCTCCCACTGTTTACTCAAATTCTTCTTAAAACCTTTTAAAAGAAGAACTAGCCGGGTTTTAATTCACGTCACAATACTTGCTTAACCTTTCAGCCAGGCTAGTGTCGGTACTTCGAGGGAGGTTTTCCAACGCTTTCGCGAAGTTCCTTAATTAAATAACCTCTTTTCCCTGGGGGCGTAACCCCGCTAACACCTTTCTAGACACCTACTAGATTTATAGCATTGATCGTTAAGTGAAATAATCTCCCGAGGGTAAACCAACTCATCAGTGGGATCGGGATCCAACTGTCATTGTGTGATAACCTAGATGGAATCCACTCTAGTCACCACACTCCAGAAGGTATGCTAAATCTGCAAGTTTCAGTTCTTTTGAAACTCCCGATGTGGTTTTTGCCCCTAGGACCCAAGTGATCTTGACACAGTCAACAAATCAAAAGGTCCTAGTCAAGTTCATCCCGTCATTATCTTGATTGCATTAAACCCACCTGCATAACCCTTGACACAGTCAACAAGGTTCTACAAATGTCCTAACCAATCACTTTGTATCCAGCAAATAAGCTACACTTAGCTACCGTTCACTGTGCCTTGACACAGTCAACAAACGCAGCACGAATACTAAGTATAACTTATAAGAAACGACGGAGGGCTACGGCTGGGTTTTTGGCGAAAAACCCGTTAACGTAATGAACTTGATGTCGTTGAAGGAACGTGATACATCCTTTTGAAAAACATAGTGGCGAAAACTTTTGCTAAAGAGGTCACTCCCTGTGAAGGGATCTCGGCTCTTTCCTCGTCGAGTGAGGTGCTGGGCATTCGTAAGATGAATACCTCGATGCAAAGCAAGAATAATCGACTATGGTGAAGTTATTGCCCTGACGCAAAGTTTTGTCCAAGGGGTCACTCCCGGTGAAGGGATCTCGGCCCTTGCCTCGTCGACTGAGGTGCTGGGCATTCATAACCGAATACCGCGATGCAAAACAAAAATGAACGTCCTTGCAATAACAGCTTTTTGAAAAACTTGTTCCAACAACGTCTTTTAGGTTTATTTTCTTGCATTAGTTCTTTTAATGCGTCCCATCATTTAAATCCTACCATTGCAGAAAACAACCAAAATATGACGTACGCTTATGCCATTCGCATTCGCCACGGGGCCCCGTCATCACCCGTTAGGTTACTTAACTAACGACAGAGCGGGGGCTGGGCTAGCGCGGCTGTAAAACATAAGCAACGCCTAAATAGTTATTATATATAGCAATATAGCAATGATAGACATTACAGATCACAGATGAACACTTTGGATATACTAGGAATCCGCAATTCGTTCGAGCCTGCAACGAAAAACGGATTACACGGTCGCGATGAATAGCCAATACCCCACCCAAGACCCCTACGGGTGCGGCAAACTACCCGCCAAGTACCCGAAGCGAAGCAACCTCCCTCAATGCCATGAGTAGGCCACTCGGCACTTCGAGCTACCCGGTAGTTTGTGCACCCCTCCATGGGTCTATCCTAGGAGCAAAAACAGTAAAAAGAATTATACAATGACGGCTACAACCCCGACCCGGTTGTGCGGCCAAACAAATAATATTACATCAATTTACAAATTTATTACATGAATGAAAGAAAAAGAAACTCTCATCTCACATCCACCCCGGCTATTCATCCGCGACAATCCAACGAGTTCATATACACAAACCATCAACAACAATCACAGATCACAGATATGTATAACCCCGACTAATCGACATATAGCGATTAGCCGACGTTCAATACATAAGAACATCACAGATATAACCTTTATAGTCAAAGTATATTGAAGTTCGGAAAAATACGGAATTATAGGCCCCCAAAAACAAATTTCTATTCTGGCAAATCTGGGAACATATAATATATCAGAAAAATCCTAAAACCATGTAAGAAACAAACTGCACCAAAAACGAGACAGCAACTCCACCAGAGTGCGGCGCTTCCGCGGCAATAGCAAGCTATTGCCGCGGAAGCGCGGCCGATCTGGTGAGTTACTGTGTCGTTTTTGGTGGGTTTCTTCTAAAAAGCCTGAGATGATTTTTGGGATATAACAAATTTTGTTTTGACCAGAAAAAGTTTTAACAGAAACTCAGATTTTTTATAACTTGGTTTTTTCGATTTTTCCGTTTCGAACTTCGATACACTTTACTACCAAGCTAGTTTATGTTTAGTTAGGCTCTGATACCACTGTTAGGTCCACGTTACCTCTCCCGGTACTTTCGGGGTTGCGGAAACGGTAAACAAAATTTTTAAAAGGTTTGTAACATGGACCGTAAAAGCCGGATCTTTGCTAAACGAAAAACTAGCTAACCCTAACTACAAAGTAGCTAAGTGAAGAAAGGTTATACCTTTGGTCTTTAGTCCTTCTCTCCTTGCTCCTAGGTATGGTAGAAAAGGATCACCTTGCTTGTCTTCTCCCGTCAAAGAAGGATCCACCCGAAAGCCATCACCTTTAGCTTCAACTCCAAGCTAGGAGTAACTAGAGTGCAAGAAATGCTAAGACTTGAACCCTAGAAGTGAGTAGAGAAGATCAAGAGAGGGTTTTTCTCAAGCCTTTTGTTTCTCAACACATGAGAGGGAGAGAGCTTGAGGGAGAGGATGAACAAGAGAGAGAAAAGAAAATGAGAGAGTGAGAAATTAGTGAGCCATTCTCACTAATATGTGAGGATAATTTTAATTAGATAATTAGCTTGAAAATTGTCATGATAAATCATGAATTGACCATTATCATTTCATTTTTGCAAAGATCAAAGAGCATCTTCCAAATGAAATGATTATGGTCAAGTTGTCAACATGGTCAACAAGTCAATGAAGTCAAATTGTCAACAACAACCATGCACAATAATTAAGCTAATTATCAATTAACAATAATCCACACAAAAACAATAGGGTTAATAAAATGACAAAAGCCATTAACCCTAAACAAGGTCCTCTCCCCCAATCTCAAGCAACTGTGCATACGCACCCGCATTCGTGATCCGAGGAACACGAACACAATGAGAAAAAACCAATCTCAAATCATATACTAGGATCCGGCTTAAACCAAAGCCCGCTAGTATAAACTGTCCGGACAGCAAACGTGCACAAGTGCGCGGATGCGAACGAACCCTGTCGCAAAACCATGCGACCTCTACTCGTTTTGCCTAAAGGCGAATAGCTCTCTGTGTGGGACTCTAAAGACTCGACACTACGCTGGCAGTGGTTTTAACCACAGACCGCAAGCGGCACTAGCTGTACGTAACGGTCCCCAGGTAGATGTCGATAAGAAGACTGACGAGGTGAACCCCATCTGCACTCCTACTGAGCCTGTATGTGACAGTCTCCGTACAGTCCGGTCTGTTCGTCTGATACATCGCATGGCGGGCCTAGGGGGGCGGTAAACGTCAGTCCCCTAATAGCGGTACAAGTCGTGTCGGAGTGAAGCCCAATACACCCTGAGATAACACTGGAAACCTACCAGTATATCTCGCTTGCCCTGGCCAGGGACTACTCGTGTAATGGCTCTCCTAGACACAGCGCGATGTCAACTCCCAATACCGGGAGAGACGAATCCTGTCTAACCGTCACTGCCTCCAAGTGCTTCGGGACTGCTCCCAACTACTACCTGTTTGCACGACTCAGTAGAGCCGTGGTAGGGTAGCAATCAAAGAACAGTGGGAACACACTCGAGGCGAAGTGACAGTGTCAAGTCAGCGGACTAAGCTGTACTCATGTCACCTGGGAACTGATAACTGACGATAGGTATAATACCAACCATCAGTTCCCGACGAGTCCTGTCCAGTGTACTCGTAACCTAACGAGCACCCGCATACTATCTCAAGTACGACGTACTGACGGCTGTGGGACAGACCGTCTCCCGAGCTGGGATGAGAAGCGCATACGCTAGTCTACTCCGGAGTATCGATGCCCTATCTCGATACTCCCACGACTAGGGACGTGTATAAGGATGTGCTTGTAGATTACCCAGCCCCCACGAGTGTGATCGCCATCACAACGCCGGTAATCAAGCAAAGATCCTAAGGGCTCTACTAATGCGTATAGGTGATATAATAAATAAACACACATGTACACATTAAAGCAGAGACAAACCAAGTAGCATACTACTATATTGAGCAAGATTGTCTGTACAACTGTGAATATCCCAAGCTTCCATCAAGTAATATACATACTAGTATGATACAGTAATGGCCTCTAGGGCATATACACCAACATACAGATGATGTATATTATATTGGATGCTTGGACATATATAGAGATGACTTTCTTGCTCGATATGATAGTATACTATCTGGTTACTCTTTATCTTAACATGTATACTAGTCTCTTTAAACTGTCTTGTAGTTACATGTTGGTAAAACCCTTAGGATGTGTACTTGACTACCTGGACTATGATGCGGATCATACTAGTGGGGACATGGTAGTCTATAGGTACATCCTTCAAGGTCCCTAGTCGTGGGTGTATCGAGACGGGGCATCGATATACCAGTGTAGACTAGCGTATACGCTTCTCGACTCATAAGTTGGGCGATGGATGATCCCATAACCATTGGTGTTTGACATCAGAGATGGTATACGGGTGCTCAGTGGAGACTGGGTACACTGGACGGACTCGCCGAGAACTCCCAGATGGTATTATACCTCACGTCAGATGGCAGTTCTCAGGTGACACTTGTGCAGGTTAGTCTGTAGACCCGAGATCGTCATAGAGTCTTGTGTGATTCCTACTGTGCTTTGATCTCCACCTTACCACGTCCATGAAGGCGTGCAAAATGGTGGTCTTTGGGTACAGTCCCGAGTCACATGGAGGCAATGAGCGATAGGAGGGGTTTCGTCTCTCCCGGTATTGGGGGTTGATGTTGCGCTGTGCTCGATTGGCCGTAACAGGGAAGTCCCTGGCCAGGGCTGATCAGAGATTTGCTGGTAAGTGTTACCAATAGTTTCTCGAACCGTTATGAGCCTCACATCGGCATGACTTATCGGTTATTGGGGTCTGAAGTTTACCACCCCTAGACTTGATATGCGACATATCAGACGAACAGACCGGACTGTACGGTAAGTGTTACTGGTTGGATTCACAGGAGTGTGAGCGGGCTGGCTCGTCGATCTTCTGATCGCTCAATACCCGGATGGCCGTTACGTTTAGCAGACCGCTTGCGGCTTGTGGGTGCTTGATATGATCATCATCTGCTGCCGGCGTATTGACGAGTCTTTAGAGTCCTACACAGAGGCTTCCTGGCTCAAGCGAAACGAAATAGGAGCGCATATGAGATATGTGCGGGACCGAGAATAATGCGTGTATGTGATACCGTATTTCATTCTCGCGATGAATGTTTCGATTGGTTGTATGCGATATAACCTAGTTATCGAATCAAAGATTGATTCGATAAGTCGATTCATTTGATACTAGTCGGTTATGTGCGACATGACCGGATCATTGAATCAAGTGTTGATTTAATGATTTAATGTATAATTATATATTTGATATATTACTTTGCATTAACTAGTATTGGTTCATTTTAAAAGGATTTTCTCACTTGAAGTGCACATTGTATATGTGATATATTTTGTGTGCACTTGATTGTATCATGTTTGATGATACATACTTACTTGGCTTTGTGCAAAGAATTAAACCATGGTTATGATAATGGTTAGGGTTTTGAGTTATTCACCTTTTTATTTATCCATTCTTTTAAGAGAAATAGATAAAAGAAAAACAAAATGGTTTCTTTCTTTCATGAAGCTTGTTGAAGCTTCATGAAGCTTTGACTAAAGTGACCATTTTGTCTTCATCCTTAACCCTAACCATTCCTACTAACCATGGTCTATTCTCTACACCTAACCAAGGTTAGAAGATGATAAGTATTCATTTTATTATTCTTTTCAAGATGAACTTATCATATTCTATCTTCTTCTTCTTCATCTTCATGAAGAAAACCTTGCCTCCATCAATGGCACCTTGAGAAAAAGAGTGAGAAATCCAATTCTAAAGTGAACCCACCTCCTATTTCTTCACCCTCTACCTCTTCCCAAGTAGTATAGGGTGTTTTCTTCACAAGTTTCACAACTTGGTGAAGTTGGAGCTTGATCTTGTGTAACCTCGACGTAGATCATCTTCGGCATCGTAGCCGACGACTAGTCCGCTCATTTTCTCCGATGAAGCCGATGCAAGAGTCCGGGATTCGAGATGGACAGCGAGGGGACGACTACGTGGAGCTAAGGAAGTGGATAACCGGATCTAAAAAGGTTGTTGCTTCTTATCTTTAGTTAAGTTGTTAACTAGTTTAATGTTTCGCCTAAAATTCTAGTTAACGATCCGTATTAGAGTTTCTCGGCACTTGTAAAATTTGAAATTGGCATGGTTGATGCCTTGTGAGACCTCTTGAGAGTGCCTAGGAACCCTACAGATGATTAGCTTATTGGAGTGTTGGTTTTGGTGCAATCATGGTTGTTGATGATTGGTTGATGGAGTGTGAGTTTTAGTGGGTGATCATTTCCTTTTTCATGATAACCCTTTTTCTCTCTCTTGTTTATTGGCTCACACTCATTCCTTTGATACTCACTCCACTCTAATTCCATCATGCATGGCCGGCCAAGCTCCTTTGGGGCTGTCCAAAATTCTAGAGGTGGGGTTTTTGTGCTTTTGCTTTGGTAAAAATCCCACAAGATCAATCTCCATTAGCTTGTATCATCCCTCCACCAAAAGGCAACATCCATGAACCCCAAAATGAGACACGAGCACTACACATTCTACAGCAAGCCTTGGGGACGTCGGCTCGCCAACTTCGTGCCCGAGTTGCCTCGGTATAGAGGCGGGAGCCCTTAAAAGAAGCCGGCGACGTGGTGCCCTTCCGGCGAGGAGGTGGAGACCGGTCATTCCGCGGGAGATCGGGACGACGACGAGAAGACCGGAGGACACGGATCACTCGGTATATCTCTCTTCCCATCTTGTAGTTAGTTAGGACTAGTTAATGGTATGATCCGGGTGTTAGTGCGCGGTGGTGCCCGTTTGAAAAATTAAAGTTAACCATCGCTTCCGCATTTGGCCTCGGGATGGTGGCCGGGGCGCCGCCGTGCACTTATAGTGGTATCAGAGCCTCGCCATTAACATAGTCTAGCTTTGTCTAATGTGTTTTACATTTCCGATCGAACAATTTTCCAAAAACCGTATTTTTCTTCACATCAGTTTCTGTCGAAATTTTTTGAAGTCCAAAAATTTTTCAGGTTGTTTCAGAATGATGTGTAGGACATTCTAAGAGTTCTGTGAAAGTTTGGGCTCGTGAACAGTCCAATCCACCGCGGAACCTCGGCCAAACCTATGCTTGGGCCGCGGTTCCGCCGCGACTTGAACTGTTCAGTTCCCCAAAATTCTACAGAATGCTCCTGAGTGGAAAATAGGTTTTCTGGAATGTTATTTTTTGGGCCCAGATTTCTTGATGTGCTACAGTAGTACTTGGGGGCCCACTTGGTAAATTTTGATCGATCGGATATTTTAAACACATTAGTTCACAGTATTTACATTATATCTGCGACCGTGAATGTCACTTGATCGGTAAATCCTGTCTAGCTGCTATAGCCCGGTTAGACTGATTTGCGAACGTGACATTCACGTTGATGTTCTGTGATTTTGCTGTGATGTTGCGGATCGGTCGTGGGGATAGCCTGGTTGCAGTGGTAGTACAGTTTTGTTGTATTATGTACATTTGATTTTGCGGGGCGAGCGTCCGACATGTGGACTGCCGTCACTGCCTGTTTGTATTATTATTTTAGGGCACGACCAGGTTGCGGTCGATGTACCCGTTGTATGTATATTTTACTTTCTGTACTAGGATTGCCCCCCGGAGGGGTGCACGGGTAGCCGGGTTCTAGAGGGCAACGAGCCCGCATCTCATGGCATTGAGAGGGAGGGGGCCTCACTCTAGAATTGGCGGGCTATTCACCGCACTCGTAGGGGGTACAGGTTGACCCAGGAGGGGTGCCCAAGTTACCGGATTCCGTGAAGTGTTGGGTGGTCCATTCATGTTGCTGAAGGGGGCTGCCTCGCTTCAGGTTTTGGCGGGTAACTTGTCGCGCCCGTAGGGGTCTAAGATTTCATTGCACAGGCTATCCACACAACCAGGGGAACGTCGGGTTTCAGTAGTGGCTCTGTGAATCCCGGGGATCCCAGATATCTGTATTGTTCTGTGATGCTGTACATTTCTGTGATCTTGCATTTTATCACGCCTTGAGCGAAATATTATATATTGATATATATACTAGTAGATGTTGTATATGTTTTGCATCCGCGCTAGTCCAGTCCCCGCTCTGTCGTTAGTTAGCTAACCTAACGGGTAATGACGGGACCCAGTGGTGAATGCGGATGGCATATACATACATCAGTATATTTTCGTTCTTTATGGTGTGATCAATTGATGGGACTGCATTGATTCGGATCAATGCAAGTAAAACAAACCTAATCTGATGTTGTTGGAACACTTTTCAAAAAGATGTTATTGCAAGGACGTTCTCTTTTGTTTTGCATCATGGTATTCAGTTGGAATATCCTGCTCCTCAGTCGACGAGGCAAGGGCCGAGATCCCTTCACCGGGAGTGACCCCTTGGACAAAAGTTTGCGTCAGGGCAATAACTTCACTATAGCCGATTACTTTTGCTTTGCATCATGGTATTCAGATGGAATATCCTGCACCTCATTCTACGGGGAAAGAGCCGAGATCCCTTCACCGGGAGTGACCTCTTTAGCGAAGGTTTTCGTCACTATATTTTTAAAAGCTATCCGTTCCTTCAACGATATCAAGTTCTTTACGTTAACGGTTTTCGCCAGAAACCATTCGTAGCCCTCTATCATTTCAGTTAAAAATTCGGTAGTATTCAAAATATGTATTTTGACCTCACGCCAAGGCATAGTGTTTGGTAGCTGCCGGGTATTTATCTGTTGCATAGATAGATGCGTTGGTTTGGGACAGTCGTACTACTATTTTGGCCTACGTCAAGGGTATGTACGGGTGGGTTCAAATTAACCTGGACAATGATGGGTAGAACTTGACATGTGACTTATGATATTTTGACCTCACGCCAAGGTCATAAGAGCATGGGGCAAAAATCCACATCGGGAGTTTCAAAAGAAACTGAAACTTGCCAGATATGCGCATACCTTCTGGAGTGTGATGACTTGAGCGGATTTCGTCACATTATCATGCGATGATAGTTGGATCCCGATTCCCACTGATGAGTTAGTTTACTCCTCGGGTGACCCCGACTAATTCTTCTTTCAGGTTTGGAGGAGAATTTGAGGTGACAGTGGGAGGTTTCCAGATTAGATAAATTGGTGACCATTCTGATCTAGGATAGAGTACACGCTGAGTGTTTCTTTTCTCTCTCTCTTTGGCAGCGACCATTGACCCGACCCTAAGACTATGACTCAGTGACTAAGTTGACCGAACCTTCTTAACACTAGCTTTTGGATTGTCAGAGTTGCAAACCTCATTGCCACTCCTACTTTTACCCTTTTTCTCCAGGACACCACGTATTACTACGAATGTCCACTTCCATTGGACAAAACCATCGTATGGTTATATACGAACTCGAAGGGATTTATTCGAGGATGGTTTCCGGTTCTGGAGAAAACGGATAGGACTATTCAGTTGTCGTTTCCTTTTACCTTCTCTCAGGTTGCGAGTACTCCTTAGTTTAGGAGATAGTACACCTATTACGCAAATTGGAAAGTCTTCTTCCAAACCATAGGCAGGTGCCGAACGGTAGGGAATGAAGAAAACCAATTAGCCTAACGATGGTGTACAGAAGGTATTAAGTTAAGACAAAGCAAGGGATTAGTAAGAGGGCAAAGTAAATTGCAACTGATATTCACGACCAAACCAGGTATTTCTTTACCACTCCCACTTCACCTTTATATTTCTCCAGGACACTCCGTATCACTATGAAGATCCACAGTTTAATGGATACTCCATCGTATGGTTATATACGAACTCGAAAGATAGTTGTTCCAGTTCGGGGATGGATTATGGTTCAGGCGAAATAGGAATAAGGTTTATTCGGTTGTCTTTTATCTTCACCTTCTCTCGCATTGCGAGTGCTCCTAGGATTAGGACAGTACACCCATTATGCTTATTGGATAGTCTTCTTCCAAACCATAGGCTTGTGCTGAACGGTAGGGCAGGAAGAAAACCATTTGGCCTAATGGGTGTGCAGAAAGGTAATGACTAAAGACATATAAAGGGATTTGGAGAGGTGGCAAAGAATTATACGGTTACAGTCATGAATCTGGAAGAGGCATTACTAGGAATACCAGGATACCCCTACGAAACGTTTCAATGTTTCAGCTTCACTGTGTACTGTTAAAAGAAAACTGATTTCCCGATTAGATACTTACTCCAAGGTATGTATTTACCAGGTATGATTCTCACATCTGTATGGTTTTACAGATGATGAGTGGGAGTAAGTTATTGGGAATTAGGTGATCATCCTCATTATATCGGAATTCGTTGTAATTGGTGATATTTGAGGAAATTGCCTGGGTTGTTTGCCGGACGGCGAATATTTGGTTTTGAATATCCGTTATAATGCACCAATTTCAAATTGATATATCTGTATGTCTATTTTTATAGAGTGAGATATAACTTTTTGAAATTATGTCGATGGCATTTACCTATATCAGTTGATGGTTAGGTAAGGAGCATTAAACAGCGGTGTAATTCTTCTTAACCATAAGTACAGTTTTCAACCTACGACACACAGTGAATGAGTTATCAGACTCAAAGGACTTATACAGAGTATTGTATGTTGTCCAGGGTCCATCAGGACAGAGGGGTTGGTCCTCGTACTATATTCGGTTTACTTATAACTTCTCTAGTTTTTAGACAGGTGTTTCGTGGAAACACAGGGTCCGAATTTTGAGAAGTTATAGGTATTTGACTAGAGTAGAGAACCAGGTGTAGCAAGTATCGGGATTCTTCAAAGTGATCAAAGATGTAGATACTTGTATATGGTATTCAGTTAATAGTAATGACTAAGAGACCTTGCTTCTCTTTCAGGTTACTCATAATTGGAAGCATTCCTAAGTTAAGTAACGCTGATCGGCCTCCTTCCATTTAGTTGACATGCACTGGGGACAGCTGCATGATTTGAATCTGGTTCAATTAAATCAGTGCCTCTGGTCCTATATTGGATATAGAACAGTTCGTATCTTAACGATGTTAAGGTACGGGGAGTTGTCCGGCTTATGATTAAAACCAGACTCTAGATAACTCAAGGCACATTTCTGTAATGGATGTTTGTGGGTTGAGCCAGGCTATGACGAGGGTTAGCTTTCTACCATCTGGAAGATCAATAGTGATATTGTTCTTGACTTAGCACAGTTTTATTAAAAATGGATTTTTTTTCAGAAAACAGTAGTTGGAGTATGGTAGAACTGGAAGTGATTCCAGAACCACAAACGATTACTGAAGATTTTGATAGGAACCTAAAGATTCAATCTGGTTTGACATTCCATTGGCCACTCCGCAGATAAGGTGGGTAACTTCAGGCACCCGAGAGGTACTTCGGTAGCCTCAAGGACGGTGACAGGGAAATTCTTGTTTACCCACACTTACCATTGCTGTTGTTCCAGACTGTGAGACTCGGCAGGAGGATGAGTATAGCGTCGTTCTAAACTGGCTTTAGAAGTGTACGTCTATATAACTCTGCCAGAGGATTGTCATGATCAGTGGGAGCAGCGGAAGCATTGGTGGACATGTGGCTTATGTCTATTTATAGACTAAAGAAGATATAGCGGAGATAGATCATCAATTTCTGATGTGACAGTCATAGGTTTGACTTCATCAGAATAGGGGATGGATCCGTTGAGAAGGTAGTAGGGTGTGATGTCATGGTATATGGATGACATACACAGAGTAGGATGTGATATTCCTATACTACGATCGGTTATACTTTGGTCGTCACACAGTGGTTTCTCCACAAAGGAAATGGATTTTGTATCAGACATACTGGTTACTAGATCTATGGTTTTAGATCTAGATTTGGGTGGTTTCCCAATCTGGGTACTTAGACAGCATTCTAAGAGTATTTAGAATGGATGACTCCTGGCACGGTAGTGTACCTGCAGGTGATGGAGTCACCCTCTCTAAAGATGTCTTACAGACTAAAGGGGAGAGGGATGTGCATGATTGGCAGATCACTTGCTCAGGCAATTGAGTCAATCATGAGATGTCAAGTACCACACCAGATCTTGCCCTTGCACTAGATGCAATAAGTTGACATTGATCCAATCCTGGAGAAACAGTCGGAAGCAGTTTTAGAACATAAGTGGATGTTCTAGGGATATGATAACGACAGCCTCTTTCGGGAGACAGTTATCATTCCAGGCTTCCAAGGTGACCTGGACGACAAGGAGGTTGTCAGAGTTATAGTTTTCCCTCTGACGAGGGGCAGTATTTTGGACAGGTGGTCCGGGTGGATACTGAGGGAAGGATGGCGCTGGACACTGATTAAGTTCAGTTGACGATACAGTCTAAGAAGTTTGGATTTGGAGTTCATTTATGAGCTAGGTCCCATCAGACATCCAGACACATTCTAAGACAAGTATTGCTCATTTCGGGAGATGGCTTTCTCCGCGAACTTGAGATATAGAGAGACATAGAAAGAAACATCAAAGCGGATCCACTCACTGAGGCTATTCTTCGAACGCAATAGTTTCGCAAACTAGCTTTGTGAGACTGACTAGTAGAGGAGTTGGGTGTTCTGTATCACACGGGATGTGAGTATGCGACATCGCAATAATTAGCATTGAGTGCAAGTGGGAGATTGTTGGAGATAGTGCCCTCAGAGTCAATTATTGGATCACAGGCACGTGATTGCAATGATTGAGGGAGGACCTGTCCCAGTAGAACAGTCTTACTCGAGATGATAGTATGCTATCTGGTTTATCTTTATCATCGTGTACTGCTTTAGGTGACCTGACATGTCGCTATTACACGTTGATAGAGCCCCTAGGATTCTTGCTTGACTGCCAGCAGTATGAGGGCGATCATATACGTGGGAGCTGGTGGTCTATAAGCACATCCTTAAATGGTCCCTAGTCGTGAGAGTTTCGAGACAGGGCATCGATACTCCAGAGTAGACTAGTGTATACAGTCGAGACCTCGACGAGGGCGGTGGCCGATCTCACAAGCCACTGGTGTCAGTTGGTTCACCTAAGATGTATACAGGTGCTCATTGGGTTATGAGTACACCGGACAGGACTCGCCGGGAACATGCTAGTTGGTCTTATACCTGACGTCAGATAGCAGTTCCCTGGTGACATGTGTACAGGTTAGTTCATCGACCTGAGGATCGTCATTTGTCTCGTGTGAGTTCCCACTGTACTTTGATTACTACCCTACCATCCTCAAAGGAGACGTGCAAACAGGTTTTAGTTGGGTACAGTCCCGAACCACATAGAGGCAGTGAGCGGATCTTCAGGGGTTCGTCTCTCCCAGTATTGGGGGTAAGGTCACGCTGTGTCTAGGAGAGCCATTACACGAAGCCCTCGGCCGAGGCAGGAGATTTACTGGTAGGTATTCCAGTAGTATCTCAGGGTGTTCTGGGCTACACTCCGACACGACTTGTACCGCTTTTGGGGGTCTGACTTTTACCAACCCCCTAGGCCCGCCATGCGATGCTCATAGACGAACAGACCGGACTGTACGGATATTGTCACTGACAGGCTCAGTAGGGTGTCAGGATGAGTTCGCTCATCGACGTCCCTTTTGGTCAATACCTGGTAGCCCGTTACGTATTGGCTTATACCTCTGACGTGCTAATGGTTAAATCCACAACCAAGGTGTTGACGAGTCTTTAGAGTCCCCCACATTCAGTTGCTCAAGTTTTCGGGCGAAACGCTGTAGAGGCCGTATGGAGATATGGCAGGGTTCGATCAGACACGTGCAGTATTGCACGGATCAGGATCGGACGGATTATACTAGCAGGCTTTGGTTTAAGCCGGATACTAGTATAGTACAGTGTAGATTTTGTCTCATTGCATTTGTATTTCGGTCGGAATACAGATGAAGGTGTGTATACACAGTATCGGGGTTTTCCTGTAATTTATTACGGGACCAGTTTTCTGGAGTTGCCAGTTTGCTTTCCGTTTCGGCCATTTTCATTTGTATCTTTCAATGGCCGAAATTTGGTGGAGGAGAGCTTATTTGCATTTGTGCAAATAAGCATTAGTGGAGGGTGTTATTTGCATATTTTTGTATCATGATAATTCCTCCACCATTTAACTTCTTTTTCTTCTCATCATGGCTTGACTTTTGAGTCATCATGGTTGTTGATGATTAGCTTGTTGGAGTGTTGGTTTTGGTGCAATCATGGTTGTTGATGATTGGTTGATGGAGTGTGAGTTTTAGTGGGTGATCATTTCCTTTTTCATGATAACCCTTTTTCTCTCTCTTGTTTATTGGCTCACACTCATTCCTTTGATACTCACTCCACTCTAATTCCATCATACATGGCCGGCCAAGCTCCTTTGGGGCTGTCCAAAATTCTAGAGGTGGGGTTTTTGTGCTTTTGCTTTGGTAAAAATCCAACAAGATCAATCTCCATTAGCTTGTATCATCCCTCCACCAAAAGGCAACCTCCATGAACCCCAAAATGAGACATGAGCACTACACATTCTACAGCAAACCTTGGGCATGTCGGCTCGCCCACTTCGTGCCCGAGTTGCCTCGGTATAGAGGCGGGAGCCCGTAAAAGAAGCCGGTGACGTGGTGCCCTTCCGGCGAGGAGGTGGAGACCGGACATTCCGCAGGAGATCGGGACGACGACGAGAAGACCGGAAGACACGGATCACTCGGTATATCTCTCTTCCCATCTTGTAGTTAGCTAGGACTGGTTAATAGTACGATCCGGGTGTTAGTGCGCGGTGGTACCGGTTTGAAAAATTAAAGTTAACCATCGCTTCCGCATTTGGCCTCGGGATGGAGGCCGGGGCGCCGCCGTGCACTTACATTCTCGCCCACCAAAGAGGTACTACGGTTTCCTCATTGATGGTGACGGAGAAGACTGCATCATGGATGATGATGATCCTACCAGTTTTCAGCAAGCTATCACGAGTAGAGACTCTGTGAAGTGGTTGGATGCCATGAGATCCGAAATGGAGTCTATGTACACCAACAAAGTATGGACTTTGGACGTTGTACCCCCTGGGGTAAAACCTGTGGGGTGCAAATGGATCTTTAAAAGAAAGATTGGTGTAGATGGGCAGGTGGAGACCTATAAGGCAAGACTTGTGGCGAAGGGCTTTCGTCAAAGACCAGGTTTGGACTATGACGAGACTTTTTCTCCCGTAGCCATTCTTAAATCCATTCGGATCCTACTTGCTATTGCTACTCACTACGACTATGAAATCTGGCAGATGGACGTTAAAACCGCATTTCTAAATGGAAATTTAGAAGAATGCGTTTATATGGATCAGCCAGAGGGCTTCGTTGACAATGGGAGCAGCGGGAAAGCATGTAAATTGCTTAAATCCATATATAGGTTAAAGCAGGCATCACGGAGTTGGAACATCTGTTTCGATGATGTCATCAAAGAGTTTGATTTCATCAAAAATCCAGATGAACCTTGTGTTTATAAGAAGGCTGTTGGAAGAGCTGTCACATTCCTCGTATTGTACGTGGACGACATTCTTCTGATAGGAAATGATATTCCTATGCTACAGTCGGTCAAATCTTTCTTATCACTGAGGTTCTCCATGAAAAACCTGGGTGATGCCACATACATTCTGGGCATAAAGATCTATAGGGATAGATCCAAAAGGTTATTAGGATTGTCCCAAACCAGGTACATTGACACCATCCTAAAAAGGTTTAGTATGGAAGACTCCAAACGGGGTGCCTTACCCGCTTGCCATGGGGTCACCCTCTCTAAGGATTCTTGCCTAAAGACCGATGAAAAGAGAGCTCGCATGAGTATTATACCCTATGCTTCGGCAGTAGGATCTATAATGTATGCGATGTTATGTACATGCCCAGATGTAGCTTACGCACTTAGTGTTGTAAGCATGTATCAATCTAACCCAGGAGAGAATCATTGGACGGCTGTGAAGAACATTCTTAAGTACTTGCGAAGGACTAAAGAATTGTTCTTGGTGTATGGTAATGGAGATCTCCAAATGGAGGCCTTTACCGATTCGAGCTTCCAGAGCGATAAGGACGACAACAAATCTATCTCTGGGTTTGTATTTACCCTCAATAAAGGGGCGGTAAGTTGGAAGAGTTCCAAACAGGATATCGTTGCAGACTCTACGATGGAAGCTGAGTACATTGCTGCGAATGATGCCGCCAAGGAAGCCGTCTGGATGAAGAAGTTCGTCTCGGAGCTAGGAGTAGTTCCAACCATTATTGATCCAATACCTTTGTATTGTGATAATAATGGGGCTATGGCGTTAGCCAAGGAGCCCAGATCCCATCAGCAGTCCAGACACATCATGAGGCGTTTTCATTTGATCCGGGAGATTTTAGATCGCCACGAGATCGAGATTAGGAGAGTAGACACAAAGAATAACGCCCTGGATCCATCCACCAAGGCCCTCCCTCAACCGCAGCATGAGCGACTTTTTGAGATGTTGGGTATGAGATAAGCCAATAACTGGCCTTAGTGCAAGTGGGAGATTGTTGGATATATGTATGCCCTAGAGGCCATTATATGATAGTGGATGTATTTGTACATGTATATATATTCAGTATACATTCTTGCTCGACATGATAGTGTGCTATCTGGTTCTTCTTTATCTGACATGTTGATTTGATCATGCTTTTATTCATTCATACATGCTGATAAAGCCCTGAGGATATCGGCTTGACTGCTGTGATTATGATGGAGATCATACTAGTGGGACATCTGTAGTCTATAACCATATCCTGGAAAGTCCCTAGTCGTAGGTAATCGAGATGGGGCATTGATATACCAGAGTAGACTAGCGTACATGATGCTAGACCCATACGATGGGCGATGAATGTTCCCACATTCATCGATGTTTGACATCAAGATCATATACGGGTGCTCAGTGGTGACTGGGTACACTGGACGGACTCACCGAGAACTCCTATATGGAATTATATCTATCGTCAGATAGCAGTTCTCAGGTGACACTGGTACAGGTTAGTCTGTAGACCCGAGATCGTCCTAGAGTCTTGTGTGTTCTCCCACTGTACTTTGATTGCCACCCTACCAAGGCTCTACTGAGTCGTGCAAACAGGTGGCCGTTGGGTACAGTCCCGAGACACACGAAGGCAATGAGTGATGGGAGGGGTTTCGTTTCTCCCAGTATTGGGAGTTGATGCTGTGCTGTGCCCGACTGGTTATATCAGTAAGTCCCTGGCCAGGGCTGCTGAGATTTGCTGATAAGTGTTATTAGTAGTTTCTCGATCTGTTATAGACCATTCACTGGCACGACTTATTGAGTTATTGGGGTCGACGTGACCATCCCTAGGCTCGATATGCAGCATATCTGATGAAGAGACCGGACTGTACGTTAGTGTTGCCGGTTGGCTCGACGGGAGTTGTAGCAGGTTCGCTTGTTTTCTTCTGATCGCTCAATACCCGGGTGGCCGTTAAGTTTAGCTGACCGCTTGCGGCTTGGGGGTGCTTGATATGATCATCACCCACTGCCAGCGTATTGACAAGTCTTAGAGTCCCACAAAGGAGTTACCTAGTCCAGGCAAAACGTTGTGGTGCGCGTATGTGATATGCGCATGGACCCGATTAAAATGCGCGTATAGGATACCGTACATTGATCGGGTGGCTTGCTTTTGGTGGGATCATATGTGATATGGCCGGATTGATAAATCAAGTGTTGATTTATCATTTAACCATTTGTTTTCTCACTTAAAACCTTTTCTTGTATATGATGGATGTATGCATGCATGTATGTTTTTCTTTCTTTCTTTCTAGTTTCTTGCACATATGGATGTGCATACATACATACATACATACATACATCATCTATCATGGTTGCTTATACATGGAATATGATGGCAATATAAGACTCACACCATGGTTTTTAATATGGATTATTATTGTTTTTATACTAAAACAAAAAGGAAAGAAAAAGGGTTAATTATTGGATTGTTTCTACACTCTTCTTCATCTTACCATGCTCACCCACTATTTAACCCTTGGTTATTTTTCCTTAGGTGTTTTAAACTATGATACTATAATATCTTCATATTCTAACCATGGTTTGAGATGAGAAGAAATAAATATATATAGATATATTTTCATTTCTTTTCTAAGGTTAATCTTTTTCTTCTTCAAAAGGAAAAGCCATCATCTTCCTCCTCCTTCTTCCTTTGCTCTCTAGTTTCTTATAGTGAGAAAAGCACACATCAAGAAAAGTTTTTGAAGTGAGAATTAGATCCACAACATCATTCTACACAAGTTGAGCCCACTTGTTTAGAATGTTCTCTTCATTTCTCCTCTTGAAAAGTGAAGTTGCAAGCTTGGACTAGGAGCTTCGGGTGGATCGTCGTGGACGCTAGAAGACTTCAAGAGAACCTTCTTCCAATACCCAAGAGGCCGAAGAGTCTAGCAAAGGGAGCTACAAAGGTTGTAGTCTCGAAACCCTAGTCTTTGTTGCCTTTATTGTTTAGAAACCCTAATTTTCTAGGATCGATCCTATGTATGCTTGCTTAGCACCGTAAAAATTTGAACTTTGTGATATGTGATGCTTCCAAACTCTACATAGGGTGCTAGGTAAACCTAACAATAAGCATATCCTTGAACTTGAAAGGGTTCCTAGGCACCCTAGTGGGTTCTCACAAGGCATCGTGCATGCCAAATTAAAATTTTTAGTGCCAAGAAACCCTAGACAACGGATCTTTAACTAGATGTTTAGGCGAAAAAGAAAGCTAGTTAACTGTTAACTACTAGGATACGGATATACAACCTTTGTAGATCCGGATATCCACCTCCACGGCTCCGCAACGTCATGTCCTCGCTGTCCATCATGAATCCTTGACTCGATCATCGGCTTCATCGGGAAAGCAAGCGGAATAGCTCGTCGGCTTTGTGTCAAAGACGATCTACGTCGAGGTTGCACAAACTCAAGCTCCGACTTCACAAACTTGTGAAACTTGTGAAGTAAACACCCAAAACAACTTGGCAAGAGGTAGAGGGTGAAGAAATAGGAGGTGGGTTCACTTTAGATTTGGATTTAACTCACTAGATCTCAACTTGCCATTGGAGTAGCAAGCTTGAAGAAGAAGAAGAAGATGAGCTCAAGAAAAGATTATGATAAGTGTTCTCTTTTTTTTTCAAAATAAAACTAATATCAATTACTTATCATATCTTGAACTAGGGTTAAGTGTAGAGAATTAACCATGGTCAAAGAGTGGGTTAGGGTTAAGCAAGAGGATAAGAATGGTTGCTAAAGTCAAGGGTTCAAGAAGCTTCATACAAGAAACAAATATAGCCACCATTCTCATTTTGAATTTATCCACATAAATAAACAAATAAATGGATAAATAAATATGTATGCAAAACCCTAATTATCAATTAACCATGGATTAATTCTATAAACTTAACTAATGATCAAGTATCATCAAACATGATACAAAAAGTGCACAAAAGTATATCACATATACAATGTGCAATCCAAGTGAGAAAAATCCGTTTAAAGTGAACCAATACTAGTTAATGCAAAGTAATATATCAAATATATAATTATACATTAAATCATTAAATCAACACTTGATTCAATGATCCGGTTATATCGCATACAACCGACTAGTATGTAATGTATCGATTTATCGAATCAATGATTCGATAACTAGGTCATATCGAATATAACCAATCGAAACATATATCGCGAGAATGAAGTGCGGTATCACATACACGCATTATTCTCGGTCCTGCACATATCTCATATGCGCTCCTATTTCGTTTCGCTTGAGCCAGGAAACCTCTGTGTAGGACTCTAAAGACTCGTCAATACGCCGGTAGCAGATGATGATCATATCAAGCACCCACAAGCCGCAAGCGGTCTGCTAAACGTAACGGCCACCCGGGTATTGAGCGATCAGAAGATCGACGAGCTAGCCCGCTCACACTCCTGCGAATCCGACCAGTAACACTTACCATACAGTCAAGTCTCTTCGTCTGATACGTCGCATATCAAGTCTAGGGGTGGTATACGTCAGACCCCAATAACCCGATAAGTCGTGCCGATGTGAGGCTCGTAACGGGTCGAGAAACTACTGGTAACACTTACCAGCAAATCTCTGATCAGCCCTGGCCAGGGACTTCCCTGTTACGGCCAATCGAGCACTGCGCAACATCAACTCCCAATACCGGGAGAGACGAAACCCCTCCTATCGCTCATTGCCTCCATGTGACTCGGGACTGTACCCAAAGACCACCGTTTTGCACGCCCTCATGGACGTGGTAAGGTGGAGATCAAAGCACAGTGGGAATCACACAAGACTCTATGACGATCTCGGGTCTACAGACTAACCTGTACAAGTGTCAACTGAGAACTGCCATCTGACGTGAGGTATAATACCATCTGGGAGTTCTCGGCGAGTCCGTCCAGTGTACCCAGTCTCCACTGAGCACCCGTATACCATCTCTGATGTCAAACACCAATGGATATGGGATCATCCATCGCCCATCACATGGGTCGAGAAGCGTATACGCTAGTCTACTCTGGTATAACGATGCCCCGTCTCGATACACCCACGACTAGGGACCTTGAAGGATGTACTTATGGACTACCATGTCCCCACTAGTATGATCTGCATCATAGTCCAGGTAGTCAAGTACAAATCCTAAGGGCTTTACCAACATGTAACTATAAGACAGTATAAAGAGACTAGTGTACATGTTAAGGTAAATATCAACCAGATAGCATACTATCATGTCGAGCAAGAAAGTCATCTCTATATATGTCCAAGCATCCAATATAATATACATAATCTGTACAATACTGGCCTCTAGGGCATACATACAACTAACAATCTCCCACTTGCACTAGGGCCAGCTGCTGTAGTATCTCATACCGAGCATCCCGAAGAGTCTCTCAAACTGTATCTGGGGAATGGCCTTCGTGAGTGGATCCGCCGTGTTGTTCTTCGTGTCAACTCTCCTGACCTCGATCTCCCGGCGATCAACTATCTCCCGGATCAGGTGATACCGCCTCAGAATATGCCTGGATCGCTGATGGGACCTGGGTTCCTTGGCCAAAGCCACCGCTCCATTGTTATCGCAATACAAAGGTATTGGATGCTCAATGGATGGAACCACTCCAAGTTCAGTAATGAACTTCTTGACCCAGACAGCTTCTTTAGCAGCATCGTTGGCAGCGATGTATTCAGCCTCCATCGTCGAGTCTGCCACGGTTTCCTGCTTGGAACTCTTCCAGCTAACCGCCCCTCCGTAAAGGGTAAAGACAAAACCCGACTGCGACTTAGAGTCGTCCTTATCACTCTGGAAGCTGGAATCGGTAAAGGACTCCACTTGGAGTTCTCCGTTACCATACACCAAGAACATATCTCTAGTCCTTCGTAAGTACTTGAGAATGCTCTTCACAGCTGTCCAGTGACTCTCTCCAGGATCAGCTTGATACCTGCTCACTACACTTAGTGAGTATGCTACATCGGGTCTGGTACATAGCATCGCATACATGATAGAGCCTACTGCCGAAGCATAGGGTATCCCTTGCATGCGAGCTCTCTCCAAATCAGTCTTTGGAGACATCTCTTTGGAGAGAGTGACTCCAGAGATCGTGGGCATGTTCCCACGCTTGGACTCTTCCATACTAAACCTCTTTAGTATGGTGTCAATGTACCTGGATTGGGACAATCCCAAAATCCGTTTGGATCTATCTCTATAGATCCTGATTCCCAATATGCAGGAGGCATCACCAAGATCTTTCATTGAGAATCTTTGTGATAAGAAGAGCTTGACCGATTGCAGCATAGGAATGTCATTTCCTATCAAGAGTATGTCGTCCACGTACAATACGAGGAAGACAACCTTACTCTCTGCCACCTTCTTGTAGATACAAGGTTCATCTGAATTTTTGACGAAATCAAACTCTTTGATAACGACGTCAAAGCAGATGTTCCAACTCCGCGATGCTTGCTTTAATCCATAAATGGATTTAAGCAGCTTGCACACCTTCCCGCTGCTCCCACTGTCTACGAAGCCCTCTGGCTGAGTCATGTACACGCACTCTTCTAAATCACCATTTAGAAAGGCGGTCTTAACATCCATTTGCCAGATTTCGTAGTCATGAAAGGCAGCAATGGCAAGCATGATTCGGATGGATTTAAGCATAGCCACTGGAGAAAAGGTCTCGTCATAGTCCACACCTGGTCTTTGACGAAAACCTTTTGCTACAAGTCTAGCTTTGAAAGTCTCCACTTTCCCATCTACACCAAGTTTCTTCTTAAAGATCCACTTGCTCCCAATGGGTTTTACTCCTTCAGGAGCAACTTCCAAAGTCCATACTTTGTTGGTGTACATGGAATCCATCTCGGACCGCATAGCATCCAGCCATTTCACTGAGTCCCCACTCGTGATGGCCTGCTCGAAATTAGTTGGGTCATCATCCTCCATGATGCAATCCTCACTGCCACCATCAATAAGAAAACCGTAGTATCTCTCAGGTTGGCGAGGAACCCTACTAGATCGGCGGAGTGGCTGGGGTTGGTCGGGTACTACCGAATCTTCTGGTTCCACTAAATCTTCAGTTATTGTTTGTGCTTCTGGAACTTCTTCCAGTTCTACCTCAGAGCCACTAATCTCCTTTGCAAGAAATTCCTTTTCTAAAAAGGTGGCATGTTGAGCAACAAACACTTTTTGTTCCTCACTGTGGTAGAAAAAATACCCATAAGAATTCTTTGGATATCCCACAAACTTGCAGAGAACTGACCGTGCCTCGAGCTTGTCCGGATTTTGTCTTTTGACATAGGCCGGACAACCCCATATCTTAACTCGTTTAAAATATGGTCTCTTCCCACTCCATATCTCATATGGTGTGGTAGGTACAGATTTAGATGGAACTTGATTCAATAGATATGCTGCTGTCTCCAACGCATATCCCCAGAAGGAAATAGGTAACTCAGCTGTGCTCATCATAGAGCGCACCATATCTAATAGGGTGCGGTTCCTCCGTTCAGATACACCGTTGTGCTGTGGTGTATATGGAGGAGTTAGCTGAGAGAGAATCCCATTCTCTTTTAGGAAGTCCAGGAATTCATTGCTCAAGTATTCACCTCCTCGATCAGATCGAAGGATTTTAATACTTTTTCCGGTTTGGTTTTCGACTTCTTGTTTATATTCTCTAAATTTCTCAAAAGCTTCAGACTTGTGTTTCATCAAGAACACATACCCGAACCTAGAGAGATCGTCAGTGAATGTAATGAAGTATGAAGAACCATCCCTGGCATGTGTAGACATTGGACCGCATACATCACTATGTATCAGTCCTAAGAGTTCGGTAACTCTTTCTCCGTGTCCCGTAAACGGAGTCTTGGTCATCTTGCCTTTGAGACATGACTGGCAAGTGTCATAAGATGAAAATTCAAACGGATTTAAATATCCATCTTTATGCAACTTAGCTAGTCGTGTCGCATTGATGTGACCCAGTCTACAATGCCACAAGAAGGATTCGTTGAGTTCAGAACTCTTCCTCTTGTGTGTGTTTGTTATGCTCAGGACTGTTGATTGGTTTAGAACATAAATGCCATTGCACAACGTGCCTGATCCAACTAACTTTTGGTTATGGAAAATGTTCATAACATTGTCCTGTAATACAAAATTATATCCCTCTTTACTTAATAAAGAAACCGATATAATGTTGCATATCAGGTTCGGCATGTAATAGCATTCGTTCAGAACCAATGTATTACCAGTTGGTAATACAAGGTGATATTCCCCGACAGTCTTAGCTGCAACAATTGCACCATTTCCAACTCTAATGTCTTTATCACCTTCTCCAAGTTCTCTACCTTTCCTTAGCCCATGTAACTGATTGCATATATGGGATCCCGACCCGGTATCTAATACCCAGGACGTAGAGCAAATGGAGAAACAATTCTCAGTAACGAACACACCCGAAGAAAATGCATCATCATGTACTTTCTTCATTCGGGTGGCATGGGAATCCTGGTATTCCCCTATATCCTGTTCAGTCCTATAACTCTTATAGGAAAGAACGGAACCAATGTTCCCCAGCACAGTATAACATGCGGGTTCGGTCAATACATCCATTTTATTATCTTTATTAAGGCATGAAGTGGTCGCTACCTGGAGAGAGAGAGAAGAAAACACTTTAGCGTATGCTCGTGCAAGATCAGATTGGTTATTATCTTATCTAATCAGGATGGCTCCCACTGCTTTTTATCAAATCTTCCTCCAAACCCTAAAAGGAAAGACTAGCCGGGATTAATTACACACTACAAGTTCGCCAATCTTTCAGCCAGGCCAGTGTCGGTACTTTGAGGGAGGTCCCCCGTGCTTTCGCACGAACCTAATTACTGTAAACCTCGTTTTCCCAGAGGCGTAACCTCGTTAACACCTTTCTAGACACCTACTTGATCGGCTAATTGCAATGTGTAAAACTCTCCCAGGAGTAACTCTTACTCGCAGTGGGTATCGGGATCCAACTATCTCATAGAAGGTATGCAATCTCATTGCAAATTTCAACACTTGAAATTCCCGATAATATTTTGCCCCGAACGATCTATGACCTTGACAAGGTCAACAAACCATAGACCGCAAGTCAAGTTCAACCCGTCATTTCTTGATTGAATCAAACCCACCCGCACGACCCTTGACAAGGTCAACAAGGCCGTACGACTACCCTAACTCAATCTGCATCATATGCATAAGCAGATAAATACTGGTTAGCTACCGCACACTGCGCCTTGACAAGGTCAACAAACGCAGCACGAATACTAAACAGGACTTATCTGAAATGACGGAGGGCTACGCAGGTTTTTCATAAAAACCATGAGCGTAATGAACTTGATATCGTTGTAGAATCAAATGATGTTTTGAAATGGAGTGATTTTGAGGCTTTTCTAGTTTTGCTAAAGGAGTCACTCCCGGTGAAGGGATCTCGGTCCTTTCCTCGTCGAATGAGGTGCGGGATATATCATATATATCGCTGTGCAAAGCAAAAACCCAAAAGCAGTCAAAAGCAAACCGAATGTGTAGCATCTGCCAGTTATTGCTAAAGGAGTCACTCCCGGTGAAGGGATCTCGGTCCTTTCCTCATCGAATAAGGTGCAGGGTATATCATATATACCGCTATGCAAAGCAAGAACTGTAGCTACCTTTTTTATTTTAAAATTCGATTCTACAACATCTTAGGTTTCTTATCTTTCATTAATCACATTAATGAAGTCCCATCATTTAATACCTAAACATCACAGATAGATATGACGTACACTTATGCCATCCGCATTCGCCTTGATGTCCCCTCGTGCACCGTTAGGTTAGGTAACTAACGACAGAGCAGGGCAGGGCTAGCGCGGGTGTAAAACATAAGTAACGTCTATATAATATATCATATATACTATATACTATATCCATCTCAGAATCACAACACAGATATCGCAGCAGAATAAACATATGAAATATTGGATATACTAGGACGTCCGTGTTTTCAATACGAGCCAGTATAAAACACGGATTCCACGGTCGTGATGAATAGCCAATCCCACACCCCCAGACCCCTACGAGAGCGGCAAGCAACCCTGCCAATTCTAGGGTTAGGAGACCCGGACTCGACTCCTCGAGTTGGTCTCCCACTGGACCCCAGAACCCGGTTACTTGTGCTCCCCTCCTTGGGTCTATCCTAGTGCAGAAAAGTAAATAATATACAAAGGGTGACAACTCCCGCATCCTGGAAGTGCCCCGGAAAAAAAGAATATTACATACAAGTTTTTACATGAATGAAAATGAAAAACACTCATCTCACATAAAAACCCCCGGCTATTCAAACACGACGATCCAATATAACATATCCAGCAACACATAACATCACATGTCATCAACGTAAGTAAGTATGCATACCCCAATTGTCGTTGATGTATAGCAACGAAACCGGCGATATGTACATACTACACTTACGGTCACAGAAAAGAAAGTGTAAAACTACAACAATTGGAATCCGCAACTTCTTTAGACATCACATGCCTAACAGTTATAAATCCCGCATTTTAGTCCCATCATTGAAAACTCTTTTCGATATTTTGTGAAACTAAACTGCTAGATCTATAACATTCATCCAGTTATCTCATAACCTTTTGTGAATTCCAATTATTGTATCCAAATCCGGATAAATAGAATATATCAAACTTTCCGATCGAACATTCGAACACCCAAGTTTTCCCCGACACCGATCAACACATGAAATAGGCTCAAAGACATTCACTTCATACCTCAGTACCGACGGTCCAGCCGTAGAAGGGTCAAGCCAACGCCTCACATGTGGCACGCCGTACTGCCCCAAACCCGAAGGTTCAAAGGGCAGTTCAAGACGGTCACATAATCGAGTTAAGGTTTGTGTCTTCTAGAGAGACCATCGCGTTACTTGCACTACTTGGAACGTCTTTTAACCACAGAAAAGTCCAACACTTGGAATTATTCCGGTAAGGGAAAACCTGGGTATTTATATCCGGTCGAACTCTTTAACATATTCTACAATTATCTGGAAAAACACTCAGACAAAATTTGATACCCCGATCGAAACATCGAAACCCCAAAACAACTGCAGAAAATTAAACTCTGAAATAAATGTTAAAAATTCCCAGAAAACTCAGCAGAATTTATCAGGAACTACTGTGCAAAAATTGAGGGGTGACGTCATCAATGCGCGGCGGAAGCGCCGCATAAACCAGGTTTATGCCGCTCTTCCGCCGCGGAATTTACTGTTCATGGGAAAAATTTTGCGTCGTAATTCTTATATTTTCCTGCTGAAATTTTTAGCAATTTTTAATTTGGAAAAATCCCAGAATTTGGAAAAAGTCCAGAGAGCTATTTCGGGTTCGGATTTTTGGTTCGATCGGGTTTCAAACGTCGTCGGGACTTCGCCTAAGGCTCTAGCTAGGCTCTGATACCAGTGAAAGGGTTCCTAGGCACCCTAGTGGGTTCTCACAAGGCATCGTGCATGCCAAATTAAAATTTTTAGTGCCAAGAAACCCTAGACAACGGATCTTTAACTAGATGTTTAGGCGAAAAAGAAAGCTAGTTAACTGTTAACTACTAGGATACGGATATACAACCTTTGTAGATCCGGATATCCACCTCCACGGCTCCGCAACGTCATGTCCTCGCTGTCCATCATGAATCCTTGACTCGATCATCGGCTTCATCGGGAAAGCAAGCGGAATAGCTCGTCGGCTTTGTGTCAAAGACGATCTACGTCGAGGTTGCACAAACTCAAGCTCCGACTTCACAAACTTGTGAAACTTGTGAAGTAAACACCCAAAACAACTTGGCAAGAGGTAGAGGGTGAAGAAATAGGAGGTGGGTTCACTTTAGATTTGGATTTAACTCACTAGATCTCAACTTGCCATTGGAGTAGCAAGCTTGAAGAAGAAGAAGAAGATGAGCTCAAGAAAAGATTATGATAAGTGTTCTCTTTTTTTTTCAAAATAAAACTAATATCAATTACTTATCATATCTTGAACTAGGGTTAAGTGTAGAGAATTAACCATGGTCAAAGAGTGGGTTAGGGTTAAGCAAGAGGATAAGAATGGTTGCTAAAGTCAAGGGTTCAAGAAGCTTCATACAAGAAACAAATATAGCCACCATTCTCATTTTGAATTTATCCACATAAATAAACAAATAAATGGATAAATAAATATGTATGCAAAACCCTAATTATCAATTAACCATGGATTAATTCTATAAACTTAACTAATGATCAAGTATCATCAAACATGATACAAAAAGTGCACAAAAGTATATCACATATACAATGTGCAATCCAAGTGAGAAAAATCCGTTTAAAGTGAACCAATACTAGTTAATGCAAAGTAATATATCAAATATATAATTATACATTAAATCATTAAATCAACACTTGATTCAATGATCCGGTTATATCGCATACAACCGACTAGTATGTAATGTATCGATTTATCGAATCAATGATTCGATAACTAGGTCATATCGAATATAACCAATCGAAACATATATCGCGAGAATGAAGTGCGGTATCACATACACGCATTATTCTCGGTCCTGCACATATCTCATATGCGCTCCTATTTCGTTTCGCTTGAGCCAGGAAACCTCTATGTAGGACTCTAAAGACTCGTCAATACGCCGGTAGCAGATGATGATCATATCAAGCACCCACAAGCCGCAAGCGGTCTGCTAAACGTAACGGCCACCCGGGTATTGAGCGATCAGAAGATCGACGAGCTAGCCCGCTCACACTCCTGCGAATCCGACCAGTAACACTTACCATACAGTCAAGTCTCTTCGTCTGATACGTCGCATATCAAGTCTAGGGGTGGTATACGTCAGACCCCAATAACCCGATAAGTCGTGCCGATGTGAGGCTCGTAACGGGTCGAGAAACTACTGGTAACACTTACCAGCAAATCTCTGATCAGCCCTGGCCAGGGACTTCCCTGTTACGGCCAATCGAGCACTGCGCAACATCAACTCCCAATACCGGGAGAGACGAAACCCCTCCTATCGCTCATTGCCTCCATGTGACTCGGGACTGTACCCAAAGACCACCGTTTTGCACGCCCTCATGGACGTGGTAAGGTGGAGATCAAAGCACAGTGGGAATCACACAAGACTCTATGACGATCTCGGGTCTACAGACTAACCTGTACAAGTGTCACCTGAGAACTGCCATCTGACGTGAGGTATAATACCATCTGGGAGTTCTCGGCGAGTCCGTCCAGTGTACCCAGTCTCCACTGAGCACCCGTATACCATCTCTGATGTCAAACACCAATGGATATGGGATCATCCATCGCCCATCACATGGGTCGAGAAGCGTATACGCTAGTCTACTCTGGTATAACGATGCCCCGTCTCGATACACCCACGACTAGGGACCTTGAAGGATGTACTTATGGACTACCATGTCCCCACTAGTATGATCTGCATCATAGTCCAGGTAGTCAAGTACAAATCCTAAGGGCTTTACCAACATGTAACTATAAGACAGTATAAAGAGACTAGTGTACATGTTAAGGTAAATATCAACCAGATAGCATACTATCATGTCGAGCAAGAAAGTCATCTCTATATATGTCCAAGCATCCAATATAATATACATAATCTGTACAATACTGGCCTCTAGGGCATACATACAACTAACAGAACTGTTCCTAGTCGTGGGTGTATCGAGACGGGGCATCGATATTCCAGAGTAGACTAGCGTATACTATTCTTGTCTCATATGATGGGCGATGGATGATCCCATATCCATCTGGTGAGGTGACACCAAAGATTGTATGTGGGTGCTCAGTGCAGACTGGGTACACAGAACGTGCTCGCTGAGAACACTTATGTGGTATTATATCTATCGTCGGATAGCAGTTCTCTGGTGACACTTGTACAGGTTAGTCTGTAGACCCAAGATTGTCATAGAGTCTTGTATGTCCTCCTACTTTGCTTTGATCTCCACCATACCACGGCTCTACTGAGTCGTATAAACAGGTGGACTTTAGGTACAGTCCAGAGGCACATAGAGGCGATGAGCGATAGGAAGGGTTTCGTCTCTCCCGGTATTGGGAGTTAATGTTGTGCTATGCTCGATTGGCTATAATAGGAAGTCCCTGGCCAGGGCTCCTGAGATTTACTGATAAGCGTTATCAGTAGTTTCTCGATCTATTATGAGCCATACACCAGCATGACTTATTGGGTAATTGGGGTCAACGATTCCATCCCTAGACTCGATATGCAACATATCTGACGAGGAGACCGGACTGTACGGTAAGTGTTGCCAGTTGGCTCGACGGGAGGTTTGATAGCTTCGCTGGTTTTCTTCTGATCGCTCAATACCCGGGTGGCCGTTACGTTTAGCTGACCGCTTGCGGCTTGTAGGTATTTGATATGATCATCACCTACTGCCGGCGTATTTACGAGTCTTAGAGTCCCACAATGAAATTTCCTGGCTCAGGCGAAAAGATGTGGTATGCATATGAGATATGCGTGGGGACCCAATTAAATACGGATATGTGATACCGTATTTTAATTGGGCGTTTTCTATTGGTCGGTTCGTATGTGATATGACCGATTTACTAAATCAAGTGTTGATTTAACAAATGACTTTTAGAATAATTCTTTAATTAAACCCTTTTCTATTTTGTATGCATGTATGCACATGATGATGTGCATGGACACATACATACATACATTGTATCATGGTTGTTAATACACAATTAGTGGAAATTCAAGACTCATATGGTAGTAATTATATATATATATATAGATATATATATATATATTTATCATTTTAAATTAAAAGATAGGATAATTCACTCATGGTTAATGTTTATCATCTTTGACCATACTTGACCTACTTTTTAACCATGAGTTAATTTTCCTTTGGCTTTATTAACTCATTGATAAATATCTAATTAATTACAAACCATGGTTGAGGTGAGAAAGATATAATATTGATTATTCATTCTCATCTCAATTATTAAACACAAATACTTTGAGCTCAAGCTAAGCCATCAACTTCTTCTTCCTCTCTTGAAATTTTCTTTGAGTGAGGTTGATAAAAAGATAGGGTTTCGATTATAGAATATAAACTACATCATCATACTACACACATCTAGCCTATTTGTGTAGGGTGTTTGCTCTACTTTATTCACAAATCAAGTAAAGTAAGGAGCTTTGGGCAAAAGGACTTCGGGTGGATCATCGTGGACTAGGAAGGCTCCCATCGATCCGTTCCAAACTCTCATAGTGCCAAGGAGTCACCAAGGGAGGTCTACAAAGGTTGTAATCTCTACCCTTAATGATAGTTTTTCATTTGCATGTGATGCTTAGTTGAATGAAACCCTAAATTTCCAGTTATGATTCTTGTCAAGTTCACTTAGCACCTTTAAAATTTGATTATGGCATATGTGATGCTTCCAAACCCTTGATGAGGTGCTAGGTAAACCCAACAGGTTTTTGCCAAAAATCCGACAAATATCATTAAAATAAATAAATCATTTTAATCTCAGATTAATTTCCAAATATTGGTATATACTTATACCATTTTACGAAAAATCCCAATTCGCAAATCGAATAGTTTTCGCGAAATATATTATTTTAATATTAAATTCCAAAAATTATATTTTATATTTTCTGAAATGTTACAAACACCGAGTGTACCAAGGTGTACAAAATCATAAACGTGTGCACTGCATGCACAAAATCCATATCAATGCACTGCAAGCACATGTGAACTATACCGAGGACATAAATCAAATCGAGTGCGTATCACATGCACCCAATCAACTCAACTATATGAAATCCATGAAATCATAAACTCGTGCTACCAAGGCACAAAATCGACATCAAGTGCAATAGACATGCACAAATCGCAAACCGATGTAGCGATGCATAAATATAAATCAAGTGCAATAACTGTGCACAAAATGTAGATACCCAATAAGTGCAACCATGGTGCATGAAAATAATATCATGAAACTCAATCATTAAAACTCAAATCCAAGCGATATAAGCGTGATACTCAGATCACAACGCAAATCACAACAAATGACATTGAGGTACACATTCTACAATGTCGAAAAATGTCAGTGCGCCCAAAACTGGCAGAGCAAGAACATCCGCTTATCTCCTGCTCACGGTCTAGCGACCTCTGTCTCTAGGTCCTCATTTTCTCTGTGGATTACCAATCTCGCAATCCATTTGCTCGTCGGCCCGGTCAGGTGTACTAACGGAAACGATTCCACCCTAGCACTCCTCTGATCATCTCTCGGCCAATCATTATGACCACTCGTAAAGCAGCACGTCACTGGCGTCGGCCTATGGCCCTCTGAATACACGTGACACAACTGATCCTCGGTGCAAATCTTATCGCAGCAGTGTCCTAGAAGGAACCTGCTCAAGGTCTCTTCCGATCTCGCCTATGCCGAACTATACGGAGGCTGGTACTCCTGCATAATCTTTTCTCATCTTCTGGACGTCTGCTTTCTCAGCACAGCATTTCCTCAGGAACTGGATGTATCCCAACGCCTCTTATACATATCAGATCTCTAATCTCAGCGGGGAGTAACAACAGCTCATCCATATCTCGCACGAACTATTTGTTCCACTCGTCTTTATTATCGTCCACTTCGACGTCACGTCTTGCTATCTTTGTACTGCAATTGTTCTCTGCAACAGTCAATCTGGAGTCTCTCACCCGGACTCGAAATTACGAACTCTGTATCTTCAGCACTCTGTAGAAAATATATAGCCAAACACATCCTCAGAAACTCGTCCCAATCATCGTAAGAATACTCTATACTCGTCCGATCTCGATCAACTCACAACGGATCTGGGTGAGGTCCTCTATCCGAAACTGGTCAACTTATTGATCTCCTATCGGATCATCGAACGAACAACGTCATCTCTGGATTGATCTACTCTAGATCTGAATAAGATTCTCCATACTGGAAATCATCAATTCAACTGGGCCTGTCAGCGCATCAAATCTGACGAATCACCTTCGTATCTCAACTCAAGATAGACTAGCTATCATCTGTCGCTTCTCTGTCTGAAAGCTCCAGCAATCTCAACTCGTAAGCTCTGGAAGCGACATCCCATCAATCTCAGCAACAGCTGGGTCAGCTGTGTGCAAGGTAGACGACATCACGATCTCTGAGATAGGCTGTACATCATCAGTCCTCTCACAAAAGGCAGCCTCTAACAATGGCCCGATCATACGGTGCAAAACCGAACACTCGCCTCAAACGAGAGGTCAAAACATAAATACTAAATCGAGGCATTCCCATGTCACCAGAAAACACGATGGTCAGTCCTCGTCCATGACGAGCTTGCTCTAACCGCATCACTAGCAGCAGCTCAATCTGCGCTCAAACCATGGTGACATGAAGCTCAAGCATGTATCAATGAAAACAGATCAAAGGAATGAAAGGAATCAATAGATCCCAAAATGGATACATGATCATAAGGAGGAACAGAATCAATGAGAGTATGATCATGGAAACGAATAGAATCAAGAATCTCAAATGGATTGTATAATCATGGGAACGAAGAGAATCACAGATCTCAAAATATATACATTCTAAGGTTTCTTATGTGGAGTATCGTATCGTAAATATGCCGCGGAACATACGTACGGTACATCACTCTACTCAAGCTGCCTACTCCATCAATCAGGGTCAGCCTATGAAATGAAAGTTCGGGTCTAATACCCCCATGTTCAAGTCTAAGTTCCGAAAGGTCAAGCCTAGGTTCCGAAATATATATACGCCCTAGACTCCGTATAGTCAAACATAGACTCGAACCAAGGTTAAACCTAGTGCTTTGATACCAACTTTATCACGACCCGAAAATATTAGCTCGCGACCGGCACTTAAATCAAGCCACGTCTGCTGGCGTAACGTAATTCAAGTAAGCCGAAGCCTAGAAATCTAAACCTTTTGAAAGAAAATAGAAGAGATGAAGTTTGGAAATAAAAGTATGATGAAATCAAAAGTTTCTTAAATACATAAATAATGGAACATGAAAAATGTAAGTGGAATTTATTAGTTGAAAAACATGTTTCGTCTTTTAAAAATTTAGGCAGCACCTCCTTTCTATATTTTGATCCAAAACCACATATACATGATAATATAAAAGGCATCCCCAAGCGGGAGCTAGCTCTTCGCCAATCGGCTGAATCACAACCACGCAAGACATAATATACGTATACGATGCCCAACGGCGAAGATCAACACAAAGGATAATGAATAAAGTAAGACATCAACCCAACAAGCGAACACATAACCCATCGCTCAAGTCTCGCAACTACAAGTCTTTGCAAAGTCTTACTACTTATACAAATCCTAGTTTCTGATTGATGGAGTTAACTAGATACAACGAAATAGTAAATACAAGAGTGGTATGATCCAACATGTACCACCTACCAAAGCAAGTCACCCGAATGCAAGCTGTGTGCCAGCAATGCCGCTACTGATCCATATTGTCCACCAGCAAGAACTGTGGCACAACGGGGGTGAGTTGCCAGCTCGTGAGTAGAAAACATCATCAGGTAGAAATCGAATAAAACAACGATTTCCTAGGTCAACTATATCATAAAGGTAATACTATGATATCTAGGGTGACCGTGTCTACATATATGCCAACAATATAATCAATGCCTGTATGCATATGGATCTCGTCCATGCGGAACATCATTAAAGCATATGCATGAAAATTTTAGTATATAAATCAACGTGTGTTCATCAATGACACGTCAAAATCATGGAACCTAAGTGTCCAACACCGACACTCGAAACATCATGAAACCCGTGTCCAGTATCGACACGTAAATCCTCATATCTCAGGCGCTGCATCCTCAGATCGGCCCTCAAGCATCGCACGACTCCGGTCGGCCCTCATATCCATCTCACGACTCCGGTCGGTATCCTCCGGATAACCGCCGAGTCCAAATACTATCACCTGTAGGTAGTGCTCCCCTGCCAGGCTCATCATCATCCTTATAAAATCTCTCTCTTGCCCAGGGGTACCATACCGGGTCTACCATGTACCCGCAGACGGTCCCTCCACTCCTCGAATCGGGTCTCGAAAACAAATCTCAGAACCGAGAAAACTCATGGTGGACATCTCGAAATATCATATCAAGAGAAACCGGTTTTTAAAACAATACCTACCTTCTTTTGAAATATGACCACGGTTCTCAAATCCAGAATCTCGTGAAAACAGCATCTTAATACGTATAATCATAAAGCATGATGTATGCAAACATGGAACAGAAATGTGAGCATATAAAGTATATCATGCGACATAGTATGGTAATGTGAACATAACGATATATCATAACATGATGTAACAATTCTAATGTGTAAGTGATATAGCAATTATCGATGATGAAGTGTGTGAGCCGGCAAATCTATGTAAGTGTAACATATGCATCATCGATAATAGTGCAGGTGTACTAGCACAGGTATATGTAATGCAATGAGAATGACATGAACGTTGCATAAGGCACATCATACGCGAAATGCTAACAGGTATACGTATCTACAATATATCCGAGTCGGTGAATCTATCAATCGGCATCCAGCCTCACAACATCACGTACGGTATAATCCATCATACGACAACCTCTAGTCAAGGGTTTGAATCTATCATTAACTAAAACTCATCACGTACGGTATCCATCATACGACGGTATTAAACCATTAGGGATCCTATCAACCTATATGACAATGAGGGTACGGACCTAACGTCTCGTACGGCATATCACTCATGATTCACAACATTATATATATCTATATACCCATAACCCAGGTCACATCCGTATCAAACTCATATCATGGGACCGAAAAAGATATCAATTATCTCTTATCGACTTGCATCTACATAACGACATATTGATCAAGTCATCATATCTCATCGTATACTTTTTCCATCACATCAATATCTCACATCAAGTCATCTTATATATACATTCTATCTTATAAATCTCATGTCATGCTACCCTAAATTTCATACTTATTCTCGTGCACTACCTATATATATATCGTTATTCGCGTTTACGTTTCACATCCTTATATATATCTTCGAGACATCCTTATCAATCATATCATTTCATACTAAACCTTTAATCACATCCATGGGTTCCTAGTATAGGTTTCTCCGGCCCTATTCATAAGTTTCTAACATGATTTCCTTAACTATATATATATATATCGGTTTCCGTCAAAATTTGCGGGGGTGCATTACGCCATCCACACGACTTCCCCTGTAGATATAAATCTACTCACCCTGATCCTTGCTTGTTGAAATCGATGACGCTATGCTCCGTCGTCTCGGTATCCACACGAAGGTACCAACAATAAATGCACAATCGCAAATTCTATTAACAAGTTCGGAAAACAAATACGGCACACGGTGCGCTCATAGGTTAGAACCTATAGCCTACGCACGCAAAAACCACCAAGCAACCCTCATTGTTGACGTACAAACATCAAACGACACAATACAATATCAAATACCAAAACACAAATTCATAAATCATAAATTCCATATTCAGTAACCTAGGAAAATGGTTCCAGATTTCATCTCAGGTAAAATGGGACAAAACTAGCAGTACAGTGGGGTTGTATAGGGGGTAAGTGAGCTACAGACCAAACCTGGACACTATTTCCCATACTGAGGCCGGCCACACTGCCCTCAAAACCGGCCTGCTAGGCCAAGGATGCTCCGTTGGGGTCCGTCTTCTCAGGGTGGTCTCCTAGTGTCTTAAATAGGTCTCTAGAGTTGCTAGATTTTATCAGAAACTTCCCAGGTTGTTCCAGATTCCCTTTAGGCCACTAAAATGTCACAAAACCGACATGGGGAATTTCCTAAGTCCGTATTTTGGTTTCTATAATCATTTCCAGGTCCTGAATCCCTAAGGTCTTAAAACACTCACTACACCTCATGATTCCACATAAACACCCAAACCCTTCTCTTGAATTTTCCAAACATCACATACCCTAACCAAATCATATTCTAAACTAAACTAGGGTGCAAGAAACTAAAATTGAACTAAATGAAAGAAGATATATCTCATTTAGGCAACTCAAGAAAAACCCTACCTTCCCAAAGTCTTCAAAATCAAACTTTGATTGGTCAAAAGTGCTGAGGATGAGGTGGGGATCAACTTTAATGAAGAGGGTGTGGGTTTTGGTGAAGAAATGGAGATGATTCTTGGGGCGGAGGTGGACGGAGATGAGGAGGAAGAAGATGAAGCAAACAAAAAGGGGAGGAAATGAATGGCTTCCTCCCCCCTCCTCTCTCTCTCTTTCTTATTCTCACCCCTCTCAACTCATTTCTCACTCTCTCTCTCTCCCCCCCAATAATTGTCTTTTTAACCCTTTTCACTTTTAAAGTCAAATATCAATAAAGCAACACATATTAATGAAACAACATGCAACAAAATACAACATGTCATGATGCACTAACCATGGAAAATGTAGAAACACAGATTTGGCTTAATCGCGATTAGTAGTGCATTAATCAATTTTTATTCAAACTGTATATAATTAATTATAAAAATGTCAGATCCAATTAATATATTTTTAAATGAATAAATCATTTTAATTTTCAATTATTTCACAATTATTGGTATATATTTATACCATTTTACGAAAACCCCAATTTCACAAATCGGGCAGTTTTCGCGAAAAATATTATTTTAATATTAAATTCCACTTTGTAATGTTACAAATTTCCCCCTTAAATAAATTCAGTCCCTGAATTTAAATTTAAACCTCCAAATACTAAAACATTTCAATAATCAGCTTAAATCAACGGGGTTCCGAAATCACTGATGATACAGAAATACCACAGCGCATCCTGTGCGCCTAAAAACGAGTATGAAACTCAAAATCGAACTCCATAAAGCGTCACGCAAATTATCGGATTTGTACGCATATCATCGGAGTTACAAAGGAGATACAGATCTCGAAATCCACTACTGAAATCCAATATGCACTAGTCAAATACTATAATATGTGTGTAGTACGCATCCTTATAAAAACTTTCAAAAACTGAATAAAATACATGCAAAATCTTTTCTGAATCACCGTGTAATGCGTAACTCACGGCACAAGTGACGGACGCTCATTTGTAAAGTAATAAATATACGTTCATAGAGGTTTTGCTAAAATATACGTTCCGCCCTTTTAAAATATCCACAAAGGTTTTCTTTTGTAAACGTTCGTGTCACTCACGGACACGTAGAAAATAGCGAGACTATAGCTCCTTTTCGAAAACCTCTTGGTAAACTTTTTATGCATGCAAAGTACTCAGGTACTGTCCTCAGATCAGTCATGTTCGGCTACTACACATATAGTGCCCATCATGAACATAAAGCGCTCAAGAGCAAAATCAGCCCCAAAAGGCGTATCCAACTATCACGTGCATCTGGTGCACACAGAAATCAAATCCAAATACAAGTGCCGCAATATGCACAAAAGAAAAACTAAGTGCAACGGGTGTGCACTAAAGCACATGTCCAGTGCAATGGGTGTGCATGACAACAACATCTAGTGCATCTATTGTGCACGAAAATCTCAATCCAGTGCAACTAACATGCACGAATGAAAATCCTAATCGAGTGCATCCGGTATGCACAAAATCACATCTCATATCATGCGCCCAACATGTGCGAAAATCCAAATCAAGTGCATCTGTCATGCAGGGATGAAATCTAAATCAAGTGCATCCAACATGCACGAAATCCAATACCAAGCGTCTAATATGCAGAAAAATCCAACCCTAGCGCGTCAAGTCCGTATAAATGCCCAGTGCGGTAAAGCGCACAAAAAACGAACGTCAAGCGCAAACGCGCACGAAACATAAATCCGGTGCAACCAATGTACAGAATACAAATCTAGTGCAACTAATGCACGAAATATCAATCTGGTGCAACAAATGCACGAAATATCAATCTGGTGCAACAAATGCACGAAACACAAATCCGGTGCATCCAGTGCACGGAATACAAATCCGGTGCATATAGTGCGTGAAATACAAATTCGGTGCATCTAGTGCACGAAAACCATCAATAACTCAATTGCGTATAAAAACAACACCGAGTGTATCAAGGTGTATAAAATCATAAACATGTGCACTGCGTGCATAAAATCCATATCAATGCACTGCAAGCACATGTGAGCAATACCGAGTGCATAAATCAAATCGAGTGCGTATCACATGCACCCAATCAACTCAACCGTATAAAATCCAAGAAATCATAAACTCGTGCTACCAAGGCATAAAATCGACATGAAATGCAATAGACATGCACAAATCGCAAACCGATGTAGCGGTGCATAAACATAAATCAAGTGCAATAACTGTGCACAAAATGTAAATACCCAGTAGGTGCAACTATGGTGCATGAAAACAATATCATGAAACTCAATCATCAAAACTCAAATACAAGCGATATAAGCATGATACTCGGATCACAACGCAAATCGCAACAAATGACATTGAGGTACACCTTCAACAATGTCGAAAAATGTCGGTGCGCCCAAAACTGGCAGAGCAAGAACATCCGCTTGCCTCCTGCTCACGGTCTGGCGTCCTCTGTCTCTAGGTCCTCATTTTCTCTGTGAATTACCAATCTCGCAATCCATCAGCTCGTCGTCCCGGTCAGGAGTACTAACGGAAACGATTCCGCCCTGGCACTCCTCTGGTCATCTCTCGGCCAATCAGAATGACCACTCGTAAAGCAGCACGTCACTGGCGTCGGCCTCTGGCCCTCTGAATACACGTGACACAACTGATCCTCTGTGCAAATCTTATCGCAGCAGTATCCTGGAAGGAACCAGCTCAAGATCTCTTCCGATCTCGTCTATGCCGAACTATACGGAGGCTGGTACTCTTGCATAATCTTTTCTCGTCTTCTAGACATCTGCATTCTCAGCACAGCATTTCCTCGGGAACTGGATGTGTCCCAACACCTCTGTATACATATCAGATCTCTAATCTCAGCGGGGAGTAGCAACAGCTCGTCCACATCTCGCACGAACCTCTTATTCCACTCGTCTTTATTATCGTCCACTTCGGCATCATGTCTTGCTATCTGCGTATTGCAATTGTTCTCTGCTACAGTCAATCGGGAGTCTCTCACCCGGACTCGAAATTACGAACTCGGTATCTTCATCACTCTGTAGAAAATATCTAGCCGAACACGTCTTCGGAAAGTCATCCCAATCATCGTAGGAATACTCTATACTCGTCCGATCTCGATCAACTCACAACGCATCTGGGTGAGGTCCTCTATCCAAAGATGGTCAACTTAAAAATATCCTATCGGATCATCCAACGAACAACATCATCTCCGGATCGATCTACTCTAGATCTGAATAAGATTCTCCACACTGGAAATCTTCAACTCAACTGGGCCTGCGTCGGCGCATAAAATCTGACGAATCACTTTCATCTCTCAACTCAAGATACACTAGATATCATCTGTCGCATCTCTACCTGAAAGCGCCAGCGATCTTAACTCGTAAGCTCTGGAAGCGACATCCCATCAATATCAGCAATAGCTGGGTCAGCTGTCTGCAAGGTAGACGACATCACGATCTCTGAAGTAGGCTGTACGTCAACAGTCCTCTCACAACAGCCAGCCTCTAACAATGGCCCGATCATACGGTGCAAAACCGAACACTCGCCTCAAACGAGAGGTCACAACACAAATACTAAATCGAGGCATTCCCATGTCAACAGAAAACACGATGGTCAGTCCTCGTCCATGACGAGCTCGCCCTGACCGCATCACTAACAGCAACTCAATCTACGCTCAAACCATGGTGACAGGAAGCTCAACCATGTATCAATGAAAACAGATCAAAGGAATGAAATGAATCAACAAATCCCAAAATGAATACATGATCATAAGGAGGAACGGAATCAATGAGAGTATGATCAATGAAACGAATAGAATCAAGGATCTCAAATGGTTTGTATAATCATGGGGACAAAGAGAATCACAGATCTCAAAATATGTACATCCTAAGCTTTCTTAAGCGGAGTATCGTATCGTAAATATACCGCGGAACAAACGTATGGTGCGTCACTATACTCAAGCTTCCTATTCCATCAATCAGGGTCATCCTTTGAAACGAAAGTTCGGGTCTAATACCCCGCTGTTCAAGTCTAAGTTCCGTAAGGTCAAGCCTAGGTTCCGAAATATATATACTCCATAGACTCCGCATAGTCAAACATAGACTCGAACCTAGGTTAAACATAGCGCTTTGATACCAACTTTGTCACGACCCGAAAATATTAGCTCGCGACGGCACTTAAATCACGCCACGTCTACTGGCATAACGTAATTCAAGTAAGCCGAAACCCAGAAATCTAAACATTTTTAAAGAAAATAGAAGAGGTGATGTTTTGAAATAAAAGTATGATGAAATCAAAAGTTTCTTAAATGAATTGATAATGGAACATGAAAAATGCAAGTGGAATTTATTAGTTGACAAACATGTTTCGTCTTTTAAAAATTTGGGCAGCACCTCCTTTGTATATTTTGATCTAAAACCACATATACATGATAATATAAAAGGCATCCCCAAGTGGGAGCTAGCTCTTCTCCAATCGGCGGAATCACAACCACACAAGACCGAATATACGTATACGACGCCCAACGGCGAAGATCAACACAAAGAATAATGAATAAAACAAGACATCAACCTAACAAGCGAACGCATAACCCATCGCTTATGACTCACAACTACAAGTTTTGCTAAGTCTTACTACTTATACAAATACTAGTTTCTGATTGATGGAGTTAACCAGATACAACGGAATAGCAAATACAAGAGTGGTACGATCCAACATGTACCACCTACCAAAGCAAGTCACCCGAATGTAAGCTTTATGCCAGCGATGCCGCTACTGATCCATGCGGTCAACCTGCAAGAACAGTGGCACAACGGGGGTGAGTTGCCAACTCGTCAGTAGAAAACATCATCAGGTAGAAATCAAATAAAATAACGATTTCCTAGGTCAACAATATCATAAAGGTAATACTATGATATCTGGGGTGACCGTGTCTACATATATGCCAACAATATAATCAATGCCTGTATGCATGTGGATATCATCCAGCAATATAATCAATGCCTATATGCATGTGGATCTCGTCCACTTGAAACATCATGAAAGCATATGCATGAAAATATGAGGATATAAATCAACGTGTGTCCATCAATGACATATCAAAATCGTGGAACATGAGTGTCCAACACTGACACTCGAAACATTATGAAACCCATGTCGAGTATCGACCCGTAAATCCTCATATCTCAGGCGCCGCATCCTCAGATCGGCTCTCAGGCACCGCATACTCTGGTCGGCCCTCATATCCATCTCACGACTCCGGTTGGTATCCTCCGGATAACCGCCGTGTCCAAATACTATCCCCGGTTGGTCTCCCCTGCCAGGCTCATCGTCATCCCCATAAAATCTCTCTTACCCCGGGGTACCATACCGGGTCCACCATGTACACTCCTCGAATCAGGTCTCGAAAACAAATCTCAGAACCGAGAAAACTCATGGTGGACATCTCAAAATATCATATCAAGAGAAACCGGATTTTTAAAACAATACCTACCTTCTTTTGAAATATGACCACGGTTCTCAAATCCAGAATCTCGTGAAAACAACATCTCAATGCGTATAATCATAAAGCATTATGTATGCAAACATGGAATAGAAAGTTGAGCATATAAAGTATATCATGCAACATAGTATGGTGATGTGAACACAACAATATATCATAACATGATGTAGCAATTCTAATGTGCAAGTGACATAGCAATCATCGATGATGAAGTATGTGAGCCAGCCAAAGCCAATCTGTGTAAGTGTAACATACGCATCATCGATAATGGTGTAGGTGTACTAGCACAGGTATATGTAATTCAATGAGAATGACATGAACGTAGCATAAGGTACATCGTACGCGAAATTCTAACAGGTATACGTATCTCCAATATATCCGAGTCGGTGAATGTATCAATCGGCATCCAGCCTCACAACATCACATACGGTATAATCCATCGTACGACATCCTCTAATCAAGGATATGGATCAACCATCAAGTAAAACTCATCACGTACGGTATCCATTATACGACGGCATTAACCCATTAGGGATCCTATTAACCTATATGACAATGAGGGTATGGACCTAACATCTCGTACGGCATATCACTCATGATTCACAACATTATATATATCTATACACATATAACCCAGGTCACATCCGTATCAAACTCATATCATGGGACCGGCAAAGGTATCAATTATCTCATATCGACTCGCATCCACATAACGACATATCGATCAAGTTATCATATCTCATCGTATACTCTTTTCATCACATCAATATCTCACATCAAGTCATCTTACATATACATTCTATCTTATAAATCTCATGTCATGCTACGCTAAATCTCATACTTATTCTCATGCACTACCTATATATATATATATCGTGATTCACGTTTTCGTTTTACATCCTTATATATATCATCGAGACATCCTTATCAATCATCTCATTTCATATTAAACCTTTAATCACATCCGTGGGTTCCTAGTATAGGTTTCTCCAACCCTATTCATAAGTTTCTAACATGATTTCCTTAACCATATTCTATACATATATATATATATATATATATATATATATATATATATATATATATCCATCAAAGTTTGCGGGGGTGCTATACGCCATCCACCCGACTTCCCCCGTAGATATAAATTTACTCACCTTGATCCTTACTTGCCGATGTCGATGACGCCATACTCCCTCATCTCGGGATCCACACGAAGGTACCTACAATAAATACACAATCAAAAATGCTATTAACATCAAGCCCGGAAAACCAATACGTCACACGGTGCGCTCATAGGTTAGAACGTATAGCCTACGCATGCAAAAACCACCAAACAACCCTCGTCGTTGACGTTCATATATCAAACGACCCAATACAATATCAAATACCAAAACACGAATTCATAAATCATAAATTCCATATTCGGTAACCTAGGAAAATGGTTCCAGATTTCATCTCAGGTAAAATGGGACAAAACTAGAAGTATAGAGGGGTTGTATAGGGGGTAAGTGAGCTACAGACTAAACCTAGACACAATTGCCCACACTGAGGCTGGCAACACTGCCCTCAAAACCTACCTGCTCGGCCAAGGATGCTCCGTTGGAGTCCGTCTTCTCAGGGTGGTCTTCTAGTGTCTTAAATAGGTCTCTAGAGTTGCTAGTTTTTCTCAGAAACTTACCACGTTACTCCAGATTCCCTGTAGGCCACTAAAATGTCACAAAACTGACATGGGGAATTTCCTAAGTCTGTATTTTGGTTTCTATATGTAAGTCGATGTGCAACACCCCACAAGTTGCGGGGAGGCGGAAATATGAAAAACGATCTTGTTCTTGAAGCATACATCGACTAACCGAAGATCTTTGCTAAACGATAATTAATAACTACCATAGAAGTTCTTAGCTACTATGTAAAGAGATTATACCTAGTGATACGTGTCCTTCGTCTTTACGATCTCTACATCCTCCTCGGCCTCCTCCAAGTGATAGATGATCCACTCGAGAACCCTAATCCAAGCTTCACCTCCAAACTTGAGGTAACTAGGTTTCTCTAGTTGCTAATCAAAGGAACTTAGATCATATAGAGTTAGGTTATGGGATGTTTAGTCTTTTCTAATCCTTGTTCTCAACTCATGAACGGTAGGATTAGAGCTTGAAGAAAGAGTGAGCTTGAGGAGAGAGAAGGTGAACTAAAATAATGAAAATGAAATTGTTTCTCACTTGATATATGAAGCATAATGAATAAATCAATAAATGTATAAAAAGAGATTATTCATCATGCTACATAAATGCATTTGAGTGATTCACTATATGAGTCATTAAGCAATTAATGATGCATTAATGATATGATGAATCACACAAAATGAGCCACAATTGCATTTAATGATAATGCCACCTAAACCCCTCAAGTCACCATGCTTCTAGAAGCTTCCCGGAAATTACGAGAACGCCCCTCCCATCCGTGAAAACACGGAAAAACTTTAGACTGTATAAATCCAATAACCTGATACTAGAATCTGGCTTAAACAAAAACCGTCTAGTAAAAACTGTCTGAATGTCGTACGTGCGTTTAAACACGTTTTCATCCGAACCCTTATCGTAAAACCGTACGACCTCTATATAGTTTCGCCTGGAGTTAGGAAAACTCTGTGTGGGACTCTAAAGACTCGACTACTACGCCGGCAGTGGGTTTAACCACAGACTGCAAGTGGCACTAGCTGTACGTAACGGTCCCCAGGTAGATGTCGATAAGAAGGCCGATGAGGAAACCCATCCGAACTCCTACTGAGCCTGTACGTGACAATATCCGTGCAGTCCAGTCTGTTCGTCTAAGAGTGTCGCATGTATGGTTTAGGGAGGTGGTAAACGTCAGACCCCTAATAACCGTACAAGTCGTGTCGGTATGGCTCAATCACCATCCGAGAATCTACTGATCAGTCTATCAGTAATTCTCAATCAGCCCTGGCCAGGGACTTATGGTAATGACCAACCGATCACCGTGCGATATCAACTCCCTATACCGGGCGAGACGAATTCCTAACAGTCACTTACTACCTCCACGTGGCTCGGGACTGTGCCCAACTAAAACCTGTTTGCACGACTCCTTTGAACCCTGGTAGGGTAGTAATCAAAGCACAGTGGGAACTCATACGAGACAAATGACGACTTTAAGTCAACGGACTATCTGCACACATGTCACCTGAGAACTGCTATCTGATGTTAGGTATAAATACTATCGAGTCAGTTCTCGGCGAGTCCTGTCCGATGTACTCACACCCAGTGAGCATCTGTATACAATCTTAGGTGCACTCCACCAATGGCTGCAGGACCAATCCATCGCCCCTCCTCAGGGTCTAGATATGTATACACCAGTCTACTCCGGAGTATCGATGCCCAGTCTCGATACTCCTGCGACCAGGGACATCTAAGGATGTGCCTATTGACTATCCAGCTCCCATTAGTACGACTGCCATCACAACGCCGGTAGTCAGGCTAACACCCTATGGGCTTTATCAACATGTATATATATATATGAATACTACGCAAAATATATCATATGTTAAGATAAATACAAACCAAATAGCGTACTATCATATTAAGCAAGATTGTCATGTACATACATATCCCTAGCATCCTATACAATGAAGGCTTCTAGGGCATATATATCCAACAATCTCTCACTTGCACTAAAGCCTATAATTGGCCCAATGAGTACCCACTGTCTGCACTAGATCCAGTTGTTGGCGTACCGCATGCCCAACATCTCAAACAGCCTCTTGAACTGGACTTGAGGGATGGCCTTGGTGAATGGATCTGCCTTGTTGTCTTTTGTGTCCACTCTCCATACCTCGATCTCCCGACGATCAACGATCTCCCTGATCAGGTGAAACCGCCTTAAGATATGCCTGGATTTCTGATGGGACCTCGGTTCCTTCGCTAATGCTACAGCCACATGGTTATCACAATACAAAGGTATTGGATTGGCAATGGACGGAACCACCTGAAGTTCAGCAATGAACTTCCTCATCCTGACAGCCTCTTTTGCGGCTTCACTAGCAGCTATATACTCAGCCTCCATAGTTGAGTATGCGACGGTATCCTGTTTGGAACTCTTCCAACATACCGCCCCTCCATTGAGGGTAAACATAAAACCCGAAATGGATTTAGAATCATCATTGTCACTTTGGAAGCCGGATTCGGTAAAAGCCTCTACTTGGAGGTCCCCATTACCGTAAATCAAGAACATCTCCTTAGTCCTTCTCAGGTACTTGAGAATGTTCTTTACCGCTATCCAATACTTCTCACCTGGGTCAGACTGATACCTGCTTACCATACCAAGTGCGTAAGCTACAGCTGGTCTTGTACATAACATCGCATACATTATAGATCCTACTGCCGAAGCATAGGGTATAATGCCTATGCGAGCCTCTCTTGATCAGTCTTTGGAGACATGTCTTTTGAGAGGGTGATCCCGTGACAAGCGGGTATATTACCGTGCTTGGAATCTTCCATACTAAATCTCTTTAGTATAGTGTCAATATACCTGGACTGTGAAAGTCCCAACATTCTATTAGATCTATCACGATAGATCTTAATGCCCAAAATGTAGGTTGCATCACCCAAGTCTTTCATGGAGAATTTCTGTGACAAGAAGAGCTTTACTGATTGTAGCATAGGGACATCATTCCCTATCAGTAGTATGTCGTCGACGTACAAAACGAGGAAGACTACTGCTCCTTCTACAATCTTCCTATAAATATATGGCTCATCTACATTTTTGATAAAGTCAAATTCTTTAACTGTCTCATCAAAGCAGATGTTCCAACTTCGTGATGCTTGCTTTAATCCATAAATGGATTTAAGCAACCTGCACACTCTTCCGCTGCTCCCACTGTCTAAGAAACCTTCTGGTTGATCCATATAAACACTCTCTTCTAAATGTCCATTTAGAAAAACTGTTTTTACGTCCATCTGCCAGATTTCATAGTCATGGAAGGCAGCAATGGCAAGCAGGATCCGAATGGATTTAAGCATAGCAACAGGTGAAAAGGTTTCTTCATAGTCCAATCCAGGTCTTTGACGAAAACCTTTTGCAACGAGTCTAGCTTTGTAGGTTTCCACTTGTCCAGGTGCACCAATCTTCTTTTTGAAGATCCATTTGCATCCAACTGGTTTCACCCCAGGAGGAGCAACTTCTAAAGTCCATACTTTATTGGTGTACATGGATTCCATTTCGGATCTCATAGCATCCAGCCAATTCACCGAGTCAATACTCGTGATAGCCTGCTGAAAACTAGTAGGCTCATCATCATCGACGATGCAATCCTCTCGATCCCCATCTAGAAGAAAACCATAGTATCTTTCAGGAGGATGAGAAAGCCTACTAGATCTGCGGACTGGCGTTGGTTCGTTATGTTCTATTGAAATATGAGGTTCTACTAAGTCCTCGGTAGCAGTTTGAGGTTCTGGAATTTCTTCCAACTCTACCGCGCTCCCACTAATTTCTTTTGCAAGAAATTCGCTTTCTAAGAAGACAATGTTGCGAGCGACAAACACCTTTTGTTCTTCAGTGTGGTAGACCATGTACCCCATAGAATGTTTAGGGTATCCTACAAATTTGCACAAAACCGATCGTGCCTCGAGCTTGTCCGGACTATGCTTTTTAACATATGCCGGACACCCCCATATCTTGATATACTTGAGATATGGTCTCTTCCCGCTCCATATTTCATATGGAGTGATAAGCACAGACTTAGTTGGAACTCTATTCAATAAGTATGCTGCTGATTCTAGAGCAAATCCCCAGAAGGAAAGTGGTAACTCAGCACTACTCATCATTGAACGCACCATATCTAATAGCGTGCGATTCCTCCTTTCTGATACACCATTATGCTGAGGTGTATAAGGCGGAGTAAGCTGAGAGAGAATTCCATTCTTTTTTAAGTATTCAAGGAAACTGGTACTTAAGTATTCTCCACCTTGATCAGATCGAAGTGTCTTGATGCTTTTACCAGTTTGTTTCTCTACTTCATTTTTATACTCTTTAAACTTCTCAAAAGCCTCGGCTTTATTTTTCATTAAGAACCCATGTCCATACCTAGAGAAGTCATCAGTAAAAGTGATGAAGTAGGAGTGACCGCTTCTCGTATGTGTAGACATTGGACCACATACATCACTGTGTATAAGTCCCAAGAGTTCTGTGGCTCTTGCTCCGTGTCCGGTGAACGGAGATTTGGTCATTTTTCCTTTGATACATGATTGACAAGTTGCATATGATGAATATTCAAACGGATCAAGATATCCATCTTTATGTAACTTAGTCAACCTTGTTTCGTTTATATGACCAAATCTACAATGCCATAGGAAGGCTTGATTTGAATCTGGAGCCTTTCTTTTAAGTGTGTTTTGAATATTGAAAATTCGAGATTGATTAAGTATGTATATGTCGTTTTTCAGTGTGCCATACCCAATCAGTTCTTGATTTAGGAGAATGTTCATGACATTTCTTTCAAGCGCAAAATTATATCATTCATTAGATAACAAAGATACTGATATAATATTACACAATATACTGGGAATACAAAAACAGCTGTACAACACCAAAATGTGCCACTAGTCAACCCTAGGTGATATTCCCCTATTGCAATAGTATCTACATGCATTCAATTGCCCATCCGGAGAGTCATATCACCTGTCCCCAGTACTCTACTATTTCTCAGATCCTGCAATGAATTACAGATGTGAGAACCAGAACCGGTATCAAGTACCCATGATGTAGAGTTTACTGAAAGACAATTTTCGACTACGAACACACCTGAAGCAGAAGCAACAGCTTGCTTCGTGTCCATTGCCTTGAAGGCCATACAGTCCTTCTTCCAGTGCCCTGCTTGTGATAATAATGGCATCCGTTTATATCCGCTTTCACCCATCTTGCCTTGTTCTTTCCCTGCACCTTCTTGACCCCACCCTTCGGTTTGGTGGCTTTTATCTTCTTCTTCCCTTTAGCTTTCGCTTTAGATGTAGAAGAGGATGATTGGCCAACATACAGAACGGGGGTCTTCTCCTTTTTCAAGGAGGTCTCTGCTACCCTCAACATGTTGAGGAGCTTTGGAAGATCAGCTTCCATTTCGTGCATGTTGAAGCTTAGCACGAACTAAGAGAAGGTGTGGGGAAGGGACTGCAAAATCAAGTCGATATACAAATCATTCTCTAGCACGCATCCCAGGTTTGCGAGTTCCTCAATGAGGCTGATCATTTTGAGGACGTGCTCTCTTACAGACGATCCTGGAGCTAACTTCATCTGGAAGAGTTTCCTTGAGGTCTCGTACCTCGCGATACGGGAGTGCTCTCTATATAATTCCTTGACATGGAGAAAGATGGATATAATATTCATACTCTCGTGTTGTTTCTGGAGTTCATTGTTCATGGACGCCAGCACGATACACTTAGCTCGTTCACAATCTAGATCCCAGGTTTTGCGAACATCCTTGTCCACAACTGAGGAATCTAGTCCTGGGATAAGGGGAGGAACAGCGGTGGTAACATATGCTACTTTGTCATAAGTCAGTGCAATGTTGACGTTCCTTAGCCAATCTTTATAGTTCTGCCCAGTCAGTATATTTTTTTCAAGTAATTGTTTTAGTCCTGTCATGGTAGCTGCTAGAGAGAGAGAAAAGAAAACACTCAGCATATGCTTCTTGCAAGTTTAGATTGGTTATTAGTTTATCTAAACAGGATGGCTCCCACTGTTCCCTCAAATTCTTCTTCAAAACCTAAAAGAAGAACTAGTCAGAATTTAATCACACGTCACAATACTTTCTTAACCTTTCAGCCAGGCCGGTGTTGGTACTTCGAGGGAGGTTTTCAAACGCTTTCGCGAAGTTCCTTAATTAAATAACCTCTTTTTCCTGGAGACGTGGCCCCTCTAACACCTTTTTGGACACCTACTTGGTTTATAGCATTGATTGTTAAGTGAGAAAGTTTCCCGAGAGTAATCCTACTCATCAGTGGGATCGGGATCCAATAATCATTGCATGAATTACTAGATGGAAGCCACTCTAGTCACCACACTCCAGAAGGTATGCTAAATCGGCAAGTTTCCTTTATGTTTGAAACTCCCGATATGATTTTTACCCTAAGCTCTTATGACCTTGACGTAGGCCAACAAATCATAAGACGCAAGTCAAGTTCTACCCGTCGTTGTCCTGATTAGTTTAGGTACATCGTACATGCCCTTGACGTAGGCCAACAAGGCTGTACGTCTGTCCTATACTAATGCATCTATCTATGCAACAAATAAGCAAACCACACTGCTACCATCCACTATGCCTTGACGTAGGCCAACAAGCATAGCATGAATACGATGTGCTGTCTATTTGAAACGACGGAGGGTTACGGCTGGTTTTTGGCAAAAAACCGTTAACGTAATGAACTTGATATGATCGAAGGAACCATGATAGCCTTTATTAAAAGGAGTGGTTTAAGCTCCGTATTTAAAATTTGCTTTTTGAAGAAAACCGAGTGGTTTTAGAAATTGTTCCAACGATTCAGTTTAGGTTTTATTTTTCTTTGCATTAAAAATAATGCGTCCCATAATTAACCTATCATCACAGATAACAACGAAAATACAACGTCCTCTTATGCCATCCGCATTCGCCACGGGGTCCCGTCATCACCCGTTAGGTTACTTAACTAACGGCAGAGCGGGGGCTGGGCTAGTGCGAGTGTAAAACATAAGTGACGTCTAAATAGCTATCATATATAGATATTGTACATTCGTCAGACGCAATAATAGGCATTCCAGATCACAGATAAACTTTATTGGATATGCAAGCAATCCGCGTTTTTTTTGAGCCTGTAAGAAAAGACGGATTACACAGTTGTGATGAATAGCCATTACCCCATCACAGACCCCTACGGGTACGGCAAACTACCCGCCAAGTACCCGAAGTGAAGCGGTCTCCCTCAACAACGTGAGTAGGCCACTAAGCACTTCGAAATACCCGGTAGTTTGTGCACCCCACCTTGGGTCTATTCTAGGAGCAAAAACAGTAAAAATAAATAATACAACTGTGGCTACAACCGCAACCTGGATGTGTCCCGCAAAATAATATTACAACTTATTACAATTACATCGAATGAATTAATACAATAACCCATCACAAAACCCCGGCTAATCATCACAACAATCCAATACAGTTCATAATCACAAACAGTTAAAACATTACAGATATGTTCAACCCCCTGCCAACCGACATACTAGCAGTTAGGGGAGGTTTACGAACACATAATACAGTTCACAGATTTAATCAAATAAGCAAACATCGTATAATTTCGATCGATCAAACACTTTAGATTCTACTCCAAAACTTCTCTGTAAATCTGAAACTTGAGAAGAAAATAAATCACACCAGAAAAGACAAAATATCACATAAGATGCACAGAGAAAAACTGGGCTGAATCGGCCCCAACTCGGCCGCTGATCCGCAGCGGATCGGTGGGACCGGCCGCGGTTCCGCGGCTCAGTGGCCAATTCAGGAGCCCATTTTTTTTTGTGTTCTTATAATTTCATATAGGTTATTCTGAAGGAACCTGAAAAAATTTTGGGCCTCATTTTAAAATCGACAGAAACTATGTGATATCGAGGTATTTTTCGGTTCGTTTTGCGTTCGAAATTCATACGACTTAGCAAATGAGTTAATTATTATTTAGTGAGGCTCTTATACCACTGTAAGTCGATGTGCAACACCCCATGAGTTGCGGGGAGGCGGAAATATGAAAAACGATCTTGTTCTTGAAGCATACATCGACTAACCGAAGATCTTTGCTAAATGATAATTAACAACTACCATAGAAGTTCTTAGCTACTATGTAAAGAGATTTTACCTAGTGATACGTGTCCTTCGTCTTTACGATCTCTACGTCCTCCTCGGCCTCCTCCAAGTGATAGATGATCCACCCGAGAACCCTAATCCAAGCTTCACCTCCAAACTTGAGGTAACTAAGTTTCTCTAGTTGCTAATCAAAGGAACTTAGATCATATAGAGTTAGGTTATGGGTTGTTTAGTTTTTTCTAATCCTTGTTCTCAACTCATGAGTGGTAGGATTAGAGCTTGAAGAAAGAGTGAGCTTGAGGAGAGAGAAGGTGAACTAGAATAATGAAAATGAAATTGTTTCTCACTTGATATATGAAGCATAATGAATAAATCAATAAATGAATAAAAAGAGATAATTCATCATGCTACATAAATGCATTTGAGTGATTCACTATATGAGTCATTAAGCAATTAATGATGCATTAATGATATGACGAATCACACAAAATGAGTCACAATTGCATTTAATGATAATGCCACCTAAACCCCTCAAGTCACCATGCTTCTAGAAGCTTCCCGGAAATTACGAGAACGTCCCTCCCATCCGTGAAAACACGGAAAAACTTTAGAGTGTATAAATCCAATAACCTGATACTAGAATCTGGCTTAAACCAAAGCCGTCTAGTAAAAACTGTCCGAATGTCGTACGTGCGTTTAAATACGTATTCGTCCGAACCCTTGTCGTAAAACCGTACGACCTCTATATAGTCTCTCCTGGAGTTGGGAAAACTCTGTGTGGGACTCTAAAGACTCGACTACTACACTGGCAGTGGGTTTAACCACAGACCGTAAGCTGCACTAGCTGTACGTAACGGTCCCCAGGTAGATGTCGATAAGAAGGCCGATGAGGAAACCCATCCGAACTCCTACTGAGCCTGTCCGTGACAATATCCGTGCAGTCTGGTCTATTCGTCTAAGAGTATCGCATGTATGGTCTAGGGAGGTGGTAAACGTCAGACCCCTAATAACCGTACAAGTCATGTCGGTATGGCTCAATCACCATCCGAGAATCTACTGATCAGTCTATTAGTAATTCCCAATCAGCCCTGGCCAGGGACTTATGGTAATGACCAACCGATCGCCGTGCGATATCAACTCCCTATACCGGGAGAGACGAATCCCTAACTGTCACCCACTGCCTCCACGTGGCTCGGGACTGTGCCCAACTAAAACCTGTTTGCACGACTCCTTTGAACCGTGGTAGGGTAGTAATCAAAGCACAGTGGGAACTCACACGAGACAAATGACGACTTTAAGTCAATGGACTATCTGCACACATGTCACCTGAGAACTGCTATCTGACGTTAGGTATAAATACCATCCAGTCAGTTCTCGATGAGTCCTGTTCGGTGTACTCACACCCAGTGAGCATCTGTATACAATCTTAGGTGCACTCCACCAATGGCTGCAGGACCAATCCATCGGCCCTCCTCAGGGTCTAGATATGTATACACCAGTTTACTTCGGAGTATCGATGCCAAGTCTCAATACTCCTGCGACCAGGGACATCTACGGATGTGCCTATTGACTATCCAGCTCCCACTAGTATGACTGCCATCACAACGCCGGTAGTCAGGAAAACACCCTATAGGCTTTATCAACATGTATATATATATGAATACTACACAAAATATATCATATGTTAAGATAAAGACAAACTAAATAGCGTACTATCATATTAAGAAAGATTGTCATGTACATACATATCCCTAGAATCCTATACAATGAAGGCCTCTAGGGCATATGTATCCAACACTATACTCATTTCCAGGTCATGAAAACAATCCCTAAGGTCTTAAAACACTCACTACACCTCATGATTCCACACAAACACCCAAACCCTTCTCTTGAATTTAACAAATATCACATACCCTAACCAAATCACATTCTAAACTAAACTAGGGTGCAGGAAACTAAAACTAAACTAAATGAAAGAAAATATACCTCATTTAGGCAACTCAATAAAAACCCTAGCTACCCAAAGTCTTCAAAATCCAACTTTGATTGGTCCAAAGTGTTGAGGATGAGGTGGGCATCAACTTTAATGAAGAGGGTGTGGGGTTTTGGTGAAGAAATGGAGATGATTCTTGGAAGTGGAGGTGGAGGGGGATGAGGAGGAAGAAAATGAAGCAAACAAAAATAGGTGGAAATGAATAGTTGCCCTCTCTCTCTCTCTCTTTCTTATTCTCACGATCTCTCAACTCATTTCTCACTCTCTCACTCTCTCCAATAATTGTCTTTTTAACCCTTTTCTCTTTTAATGTCAAATATCAATAAAATAACACGTACTGATGAAACAACATGCAACAAAATGCAACATGTCATAGTGCTCTAACCATGGAAAAATGTAAAAACACTGATTTGGCTTAATCGCGATTAGTAGTGCATTGATCAATTTTTATTCAAACTGCATATAATTAATTATAAAAATACCAAATCCAATAAATATATTTTTAAATGAATAAATCATTTTAATCTCCAATTATTTCACAATTATTTGTGTATATTTATATCATTTTACGAAAACACCAATTTCGCAAATCGGATAGTTTTCGCGAAATATATTATTTTAGTATTAAATTCCAAAAATGTTATATTATATTTTCTGAAATGTTACAATAAGTCTGAGCAATAGGAGAATATCAGTATTCCTACGCCGCCTGTACTGTAACGCCTTAGATTTCGATTAGTGTTAATTAGACGATACTGCAGGTTTTCTGTAAAAAGTTTACCAATTTGGGTTTCTCACAATTTATAACATTTAATTAATAAATTATTATTATTTGTTATGGTCTTGCACACACTTGTGCATGTTAATGTGAGGGTGTGTTTGTTTTAATCTAGTTTAGCAATCATGACAACTTAACCTAATCCTAATCCTTGCTTTAACCTTAACCCTAATCCCTTGATATTTTGAGTGAGATATTTCCTTTGGGTTTTGTTTTGGAGAGGAGGTGGCATGGTGACATAGTGGGCATTAATGGTTGCATTAATGTGAAGTTATTGCAATGGTGCACTCACCTCTTACACTCACATCTCTCTCTCTTTTCTTCACACCCTCTCTCATTCTCTCTCACTTCATCTCTTATCATTATCTATCATCTCCCTCTTCTCTCAACTGAACACTCACTAATCCATCATTAAACCTTCACTAAACTTCTTCAAATCTCAAAAAAATAACATCTTAAGCCTTGTTTTGCCTCTTGGATGCCTTGGAGCTTGGAAAGCTAGGATCTTTGAGCCTGTGGGAGTAGGTAATGATCTCTATCTGTTAAGTAGGTGCTTTTTATGTTGTGTAGCCTTGTAGTTTTAGTTTAGAACGCTTAAATTAACGTTTCGTGCACATATCGTATTTTTAGTATCAATATATAATATCTGTGATCTGCTGTGACCCCGAGAGTATACTAGAAAATCTAGCAGTGTAGTTCTATTGTACCAGAGACCCTAAGCCTTCATCTGAAACACGAGACCTACTTGCTCGGAGGGGGCCGGCGACATTCCATGAAATTCCGGCGACCTCGGCCGACTAGGGGAGTTGGGGTGTGGGTTTTTGTGGGTAGCTGTCTTCTGTGGTTTAAGTGTGTTTGGTCTTATTTGAATTTTGGGTTTTCACTGTATACAAAATCTGGGATCACATGTGTTACGATTTCGTGTTTTACGTTATCCGAAACGGTGCGTGTACTTGTGTAGCTTTTGCTCTTGAGTTGGTTTTGTAGTGTCGCTACACACGTTAGCCACTAGACGAACACTTGAGAGTATGTTTGGAGTTGGTGCGTCGGTCGAACGTAGTTTGTACGTTTTATTGGTCGATTGCTAATATACACTTGCTTTGTTGTTTTGTGATTTTAGGATCGCAGGAGGGGGCTTTGGACGTTGCAAAGAAGGGGAAGCGAGTGGTTGGTTTTACTTAGCCCCAGGATCTTCAGTGAGTAGATTTAACATCTACAGGGGAATCGCCAGCATGGCGTTATACGTCTAGGCTAGAGATGATATGATATTAGTCGCATGTTTATATTGCATATATAGAGTTTGCGCATAAACTTCATTGCATATTATTACTTGTTGTACTTGGACTTGTACCCTTTGGACATTTCACTATTATTGACGGCTCATTTTGCACGAGCACTGATTGTATGCCACTCACACCGTCAGTAATTGCCATGACATGCACAACACACATACCTATATGATATTGTTTGGTTAGGGATATTGAGACATTGATTCATATTCCTTCGTGCATATGACATATAGCATACCTGTATACCTACATGCTTACACATATGCCTTGCCATGACTACATGCTAGTTACTTATATACCTATATGGTATTATACAATTAGAGATAGGTATATACACATATGAGACATAGCTACATGTACATCTTGCATACATACTTACATGTACACCCGTATACCTTGAGATAGTTACACATATACCTGGAGGGTATTATATCATTCGTGACATGTATATACACATACCTAGCTTGATATAGCTACACATATACCTGGAGGGTATTGCATCATTACTGATTGGTAGATACACATATCTTGCTATACCGACATGGTTACGCATACCTGGCTATAGCTATATGTTCACCTTTATATGATGTTGTATGGATTTGGAGAAATTAGGAACCGCATGATATATTTAATAACTTGTTGCAGTTAAGTAGCGGTTTTCCTTTATATGCTCATATTACTGTTTCATGCTGCATATATTATATTTCATGGATTTCGCATTGATATATGGATTTCACATGATGTTTTCTGGATTTGAGGACCGTGGTAGTTTCATGAAATTATGCATTATTTGAAAAACCCGGTTTCTCTTGATATGATATTTCAGCATCCACCATGAGATTTCTCGGTTCTGATATATACCCCTTGCGAGGAGGTGTCGTAGGCCGTGTGCGGGTACAGGGTGGGGCCCGGAGGTACCCCGGGGCAAGAAAGCTATGACGAAGGTTACGCCGATGAGCCTGGCAGGGGAATCATACCTACCGGTGACAGTATTTGGACTCGGCGGTGATGGTGGAGATATTGACCAGAGTCATGTACGTATGCATATGTGGAATTCGAGTGCCGACAGTTGGGGCACTCGGGTTTCTGATGAACGTATGATACGTACATATCAGGGGCAGTCGTGGTGACGACGCCTGATAGATGAGTATTTATGTGTTGATGCTAGACACTAGTTTTCATGATATTTTACCTCTAAGTATATATATCAGTGGTATGGGACGCTGTTATATATGCATGTATTTATATATATCAGTGGTATGGGACGCTGTTATATATATATATATATATATATATATATATATATATATATATATCAGTGGTATGATCTGTGCATGTATTCTTATTCATTACTTGATATGGGGGCCGATATGAAACCCGATCTGAGGGCCGATCTGAGGATATTGGGATTAGGATTGTCTTGATGGACTTTGGTCCTGCCACGATGAGGATTCCGTAAGGATGACATGTTTTATCCCATATTCCGCATTTATTTTAAATGCATTGCTTCATGTATTAGTTGTACCAGCTAGAGTACCTTTCATGACTGTTGCATATACATATTGCCATATTATTGCTTCATGTATTAGTTGTACCTGCTAGAGTACCTTTCATGACTATTGCACATACATATGGTCATTTATTGCTATTAGCTTCCATGTGTTAGATTCGCGCAGTACGTGCATACTTGCGATTACCTGCATATGTTATTTACTATTCACGAGTTGGCAACTCACCCCCGTTGTGCCACAGTGTTTTGCAGGTAGTCCCTCAGGGTAGTCATTGGCAGGGTTTTTCATCTATCGTATCATCTTTTGCTGCAGATACCGCTACGGCTGACTCTGTGCAGTTTTGCTATAGGTGGGTTTTGCGGTTATCCGATATTGCTCATTATATATCTTTGTACCATGTACTCTCCATCTACCATTATCATGTATTGACTTAGAGACGAGTTGTGAGGACGATATTGTATATTATTTGGTGGCTTGGAGGTCTTTTATACAGTTTTTATTTATATCGTCTTTTTCTTTGCTACGGCGTCGTATATCTGTTGTGGTGGTTGTTTTCCGCCTTTGGGCGTAAATTTGCTCCCGTTTGTGTCACGTCCCTCCTCCAATATAGAGAGTATTGTCCGCTCTGGCCGAAGCCGCACGGTTTTGTCCTTTGTAGCGAACTGGACCCGACCAGGGTCCACTTCCCAGGAGGTCACCCATCCTAGGACTTCCCTGGCCCGAGCACGTTTAATTACGGATTTCTCAAACTCCTGTAGTGCCATTTCACTTAAAAGGCGCCTCTGTATTGAAGAGTGGTATCACTCCATTTATAGTACAGATCTGTCCTCTTTTGGAATGTATTCCGAAGATTCCCTATTGTTTTACAGTGGGTCCCCAAGCTTATCTGGCAGAAATGGGTATACCGGATAATACTTGGGGTATTACATTCTCCCCCATATAGAACAATGGTTCGTCCTCGAACCACAGACCTACTATTGAGAAACTAGCTCTGATACCAACTTTGTCACGACCCGAAATTGGCACGTGACGGCCCTAATACTATGCAACGTCTAAAGGCGTAACAAAGTAAAAGAAAGCCAAAACCCAGAAATCTAAACCATTAAAAAGACAAGAAAAGCTAATAGAAGTTTTGAAACATTTGAAATCACAACCCAAATTCTTTAAAAGTCCAACTTTATTTCCTTTAAAATTTTGGCAGCACCTCTTTTGTAAAAGCTAGCACCAAAAATGGGTACAACATAAATATAAATTAAGCATCTCCAAACGGGAGCAAATACACGCTCAAAGGCGGAAAAAAACCACCAAAACAAATATACGACGCCGTAGCGAAGAAATAAAGGACGATAGAAAGGAAACTGAATAAAAGACAAACAAGTCACAAATAATATACAATATCGTCCTCACCAAGTCTCTAAGTCAACCAAAATAATAGTAGATGGAGAGTACAAGGATACAACGAATATACAATACAACAATACGGATAACCACAAAACCCACCTAAGCAAAACTGCACACTATGAGCTTAAGCGGTATCCGTAGCAAAGATGATCAGATAGATGAATAGCCAGCCTCGACTTCTCTGGGGAACACCCTGCAAAACAACTGTGGCACAAAGGGGGTGAGTTGCCAAATCATGAATAGTAAAAAGCATATGCAAGTAATCGTAAATATGCACGTACAGCGTGAATCTAACATATGCAATTAATAGCAATAACAGGTCATATGAATGCAATAATCAAGAAAAGTACACTAGCAGGTACAATGAATACATGACGCAATAATATGACAATCAATATGCAATAATCATGCAATAACGATATGAAAATGTATATATATGCAATAATCATGAAAGGTACACTAACAGGTACAACTACAAATGAAGCAGTGCATATAAATGAAGGTATGTAAATGCAACAGTCATGAAAGGTACACTAACAGGTACTACTATTACCTGAAACAGTGCATAAACAATAAATATGGAGTATGGAATGAAATATGTCATTTCCACGGAATCCTGACATCGTGGTAGGATCACAATCCATCAAGACAATCCAAGTTCCAATTCCTCAAATCAGCCCCCAAATTGGCTCTCATATCATATAAGTCCCACAACTCCTCAATGTACAATATCGAATAAATCTCCTATATCCTGAATGTACAAAATCAAGTGAGTCTCATATATCCTTTATCAAATCTCAAGTAAATATCATATGTCCTAAATCCAATATCAAGTGAATCTCTTATAATCTAGGTATATTTGCATGAATAAATATGATGAAGTATCTAAATTGATATCAATACACATATATTAGCGTCTCATTCCACTAATATTGGTGTAAGAGCATATATAACAGCGTACCATTCCACTGTTATATATACATAGAAGTAAAAAGAAATATCATGAAACCAATGTGCCAAGCATCGACACAGAAATACTGATCTATCAGGTGCTGTCACCAAGACTGGCACCCTGATAGGTACGTATCATACGCTATATCGAAAGCATGAGTGCCTAGCTCTGACCCTCGCCTTTCGACGTATCTATACGTACATGACTCCCGTCGATATCCCCATGATAACCGCCGAGTCATAGGTAATGTCACCAGAAGGTATGGTTCCCCTGTCGGACTCATCGGCGTGGTACATCGACATCCTTTTCTTGCCCCGGGGTACGTCCGAGCCCCACCATGTACCATCATACGGCCTCGATGCCTCCTCGTAGGGGTATATATATATATATATATATATATATATATATATATATATATATATCAGAACCGATAAAACTCATGGTGAATGCTAAAATATCATATCAAGGGAAACCGGGTTTTTCAAATAATGCATAATTTCATGAACTCCCATGGTCCCCAAATCCAGAAAACATCATGAAAAATCCATATAACAATGCGAAAATCCATGAATATGATATATGCAACATAAACTGAAATGTAAGCATATGAAGGAAAAGCCGCTAATTAACTGCAACAAGTTAATATAAAATATCATGTGGTTCATATTTTATCCAATTCTAAATAACAACACCTAAAGGTAAATATGTAGCTATAACTGTTGTATGTGTAAACACAAAGGTACAGCTAGGTATATATATCTACCTATAAGTAAATGATGTAGTATACCCCCCTGGGTATAAGTGAAATATATGTAAGGTATACCTGTAGCTATGTCGTAAAGTGTGTATGTACCTATCACTAATGGTACAATACTCTATAGGTATACGGCTATCTAGCATATAAGTATATGAAGGTATATATGTAAGCATGTGAGTATACAGGTATGCTATATGTCATATGCGATAAGAAATATGAATCAATGTCACAATGTCCCTAACCAAGCAATATCATGTCTATAAGTGGTTTGTGTGTGACATGGCAATTATTGACGGTGTGTGTAGCATACAATCAGTGCTTGTGCAACATGAATCGTCAATAATATGTGCAGTGTCCTAAGGCTACTAGTCCAAGCACAACAATATCTAAGTAATAGGGTAAATGCGCAATTCTAAATATGACATAGAATATACGACAAGTATTAACATCTCTAGCCCAGACGCATAACGCCATGCGGGCGATTTCCCTGTAGATGTTAAATCTACTCACCAACTCTCCAAACTAGGTGAATCCTACCACCTGTTTTCCTTTTGTAGCAGCGTCCGAAGTTCCCGCCTGCGAACCTGCAACATTAAAAAAGAAGAAGAAAATATATTTTACTAATAAACCTAAAATACATACAATCTACACGGACAAACACGACACACAAACGTACTCTAAAGGGTTCGTATTGTAGCTAACGCGTATAGCGACACTACGAAACCAACTCAGCGCAACAGCAACACGTAACACGCATTGTATCGGATAACGTATCGCACGAAACGAAACACTAGAAATATGCAAAGTGATTTCAGATTTTTCTGTGCTAACAATTTGTAAAAATTGCAAGTACCAAGAGACTACAAATAACCCCAGAGACCCCTACCCAAAAACCCAAACCCTAACTCCCTACTCTGGCCGCAAATTGCGGCCAGAACCAATAAATCTGCGGCTTGAACAAGGAGAAACTGGCTCATATTCTGAGGGTAGGTTCTAGGTCTCTATATTAGGTTACTGTCAAGTCAATTTTTGCAACAAATATTTAGTTTAACAGCAGATCATCCGAGACCCCAAATCGACACTAAAAATACGCCGAAATGATACGATACGCGATAAAAACAGCAACTTTAAAGCTAAGCTACACAAAAATGACTTAAAGAACAGAAAAGAAACATTACCTACACAAAAGAACTTAAAGATCCAAGCTTTGTATGCTCCATGGAAACCAAGAGGGAAAATCCAAGAAAAGGTGTGATTTTGATGAAGATTTCTGAGTATTGTGATGGATTTTGTGTGAAGAAAAGAGAGAGTTCAGTTTAGAAAGAGAATGAGATGAAGAAATGAGAAAGAGATGGAGAAAAAGAGAGAGGGTGTGAGGAAATGAGAGAGGGAGGTGAGTGTAGGGTGAGGTGAGAGGTGAGTGTAACATTAGCAATTAATGTTAACCATGCCTCACCATTAATACTCCACACCTCATCTTGCCACCACAAATATCTCTCTCTCTTTCTCTCTCACAAAAGATTAATAGTTAATTCAAGGCAAAGGATTAAAGCAAAGGGATAAGATTGAGGTTAAGTGTCATGGTTGCTAAAACTAGATTAGCACAAACAAAACTCACATTTACGTGCACACGTGCGTGCATGCTTATAACAAATAATAATAAATTATTAATTAAATATTATAAAATGTGAGGAACCCGAATTGGTAAACTTTTTACAGTAAACCCGCATTAACGTCTAAACGAACACTAACCGAAATCTAAGGCGTTACAATAACTTTGTCACGACCCGAAATTGGCACGTGACGGCCCTAAAACTACGCAACGTCTAAAGGAGTAACGCAGTAAAAGAAAGCCAAAACCCAGAAATCTAAACCATTAAAAAGACTAGAAAAGATAATAGAAGTTTTGAAACATTTGAAATCACAACCCAAATTCTTTAAAAGTCCAACTTTATTTCCTTTAAAATTTTGGCAGCACCTCTTTTGTAAAAACTAGCACCAAAAATGGGTACAACATAAATATAAATTAAGCATCCCCAAACGGGAGCAAATACACGACCAAAGGCGGAAAACAACCACCAAAACAAATATACGACGCCGTAGCGAAGAAATAAAGGACGATAGAAAGGAAACTGTATAAAAGACAAACAAGTCACAAATAATATACAATATCGTCCTCACCAAGTCTCTAAGTCAACCAAAATAATAGTAGATGGAGAGTACAAGGATACAACGAATATACAATACAACAATACGGATAACCACAAAACCCACCTAAGCAAAACTGCACACTATGAGCTGAAGCGGTATCCGTAGCAAAGATGATCAGATAGATGAATAGCCAGCCTCAACTACTCTGGGGAACACCCTGCAAAACAACTGTGGCACAACGGGGGTGAGTTTCCAACTCGTGAATAGTAAATAACATATACAGGTAATCACAAGTATGCACGTACAGCGTGAATCTAACATATGCAATTAATAGCAATAACAGGTCATATGAATGCAATAATCAAGAAAAGTACACTAGCAGGTACAATGAATACATGAAGCAATAATATGACAATCAATATACAATAATCATGCAATAACGATATGAAAATGTATATATATACAATAATCATGAAAGGTACACTAACAGGTACAACTACACATGAAGCAGTGAATATAAATAAAAGTATGTAAATGCAACACTCATGAAAGGTACACTAACAGGTACTACTATTACATGAAACAATGCATAAACAATAAATGTGGAGTATGGAATGAAATATGTCATTTCCACGGAATCCTGATATCGTAGTAGGATCACAATCCATCAAGACAATCAAAGTTCCAATTCCTCAAATCAGCCCCCAAATTGGCTCTCATATCATATAAATCCCACAACTCCTCAATGTACCGTATCGAATAAATCTCCTACATCCTGAATGTACAAAATCAAGTGGGTCTCATATATCCTTTATCAAATCTCAAGTAAATATCATAAGTCCTAAATCCAATATCAAGTGAATCTCTTATAATCTAGGTATATCTGCATGAATAAATATGATGAAGATCAAAATTGATATCAATACACATATATTAGCGTCCCATTCCACTAATATTAGTGTAAGGGCTTATATAACAGCGTCCCATTCCACTGTTATATATACATAGAAGTAAAAAAGAAATATCATGAAACCAATGTGTCAAGCATCGACACAGAAATACTGATCTATCAGGTGCTGTCACCAAGACTAGCACCCTGATAGGTACGTATCATACGCTATATCGAAAGCACGAGTGCCTAGCTCTGACCCTCGCCTTTCGACGTATCTATACGTACATAACTCGCGTCGGTATCCCCATGATAACCGCCGAGTCATAGGTAATGTCACCGGAAGATATGGTTCCCCTGTCGGGCTCATCGGCGTGGTACATCGACATCCCTTTCTTGCCCCGTGGTACCTCCGGGCCCCACCATGTACCCTCATACAGCCTCGACGCCTCCTCGTAGGGGTATATATATATCAGAACCGATAAAACTCATGGTGGATGCTGAAATATCATATCAAGGGAAACCGGGTTTTTCAAATAATGCATAATTTCATGAACTCCCACAGTCCCCAAATCCAGAAAACATCATGAAAAATCTATATAGCAATGCGAAAATCCGTGAATATGATATATGCAACATAAACTGAAATGTAAGCATATAAAGGAAAAGCCGCTAATTAACTGCAACAAGTTAATATAAAATATCATGCGGTTCCTATTTTATCCAATTCTAAATAACATCATGTAAAGGTAAATATGTAGCTATAACTGATGTATGTCTAAACACAAAGGTACAACAAGGTATATGTATCTACCTATAAGTAAATGATGTAGTATACCCCCTGGGTATAAGTGAACTATTTGCAAGGTATACCTGTAGCTATGTCGTAAAGTGTGTATGTACCTATCACTAATGGTACAATACTCTATAGGTATACAGGTATCTAGCATATAAGTATATGAAGGCGTATGTGTAACCATGTGAGTATAAAGGTATGCTATATGTCATATGCGATAAGAAATATGAATCAATGTCACAATGTCCCTAATCAAGCAATATCATGTCTATAAGTGGTTTGTGTGTGACATGGTAATTATTGACGGTGTGTATAGTATACAATCAGTGCTCGTGCAACATGAATCGTCAATAATATGTGCAGTGTCCTAAGGCTACTAGTCCAAGCACAATAACATCTAAGTAATAGGGTAAATGCGCAATTCTAAATATGACATACAATATGCGACAAGTATTAACATCTCTAACCCAGACGGATAACGCAATGCGGGCGATTCCCCTATAGATGTTAAATCTACTCACCAACGCTCCAAGCTAGGTGAATCCTACAACCTGTTTCTTTTTGTAGCAGCGTCCGAAGTCCCCGCCTGCGAACCTGGGACATTAAAACAAACAAGAAAATATATTTTAATAATAAACATAAAATACATACGATCTACACGGACCAACACGAGACACAAACGTACTCTAAAGGGTTCATATTGTAGCTAACGCGTATAGCGACACTACGAAACCAACTCAGCGCAACAGCAACACGTAACACGTATCGTATCGGATAACGTATCGCACGAAACGAAACACTAGAAATATGCAAAGTGATCCCAGATTTTTCTGTGCTAACAATTTGTAAAAATTGCAAAGACCATGAGACTACAAATAACCCCAGAGACCCCTACCCAAAAGCCTAAACCCTAACTCCCTACTCTGGCCGCAAATTGCGGCCAGAACCAATAAATCTGCGGCCTGAACAAGGAGGAACTGGCTCGTATTTTGAGGGTAGGTTCTAGGTCTCTATACTAGGTCACTGTCAAGTCAATTTTTGCAACAAATACTTAATTTAACAGCAATTCATCCGAGACCCCAAATTGACACTAAAAATACGATATTTATCCGAAACGATACGATACGCGATAAAAATAGCAACTTTAAAGCTAAGCTACACAAAAATGACTTAAAGAACAAAAAAGAAACATTACCTACACAAAAGAACTTAAAGATCCAAGCTTTGTATGCTCCATGGCAACCAAGAGGGAAACTCCAAGAAAAGGTGAGATTTTGATGAAGATTTATGAGTATTGTGATGGATTTTGTGTGAAGAAAAGAGAGAGTTCAGTTTAGAAAGAGAATGAGATGAAGAAATGAGAAAGAGATAGAGAAAAAGAGAGAGGGTGTGAGGAAATGAGCGAGGGAGGTGAGTGTAGGGTGAGGTGAGTGGTGAGTGTAACATTAGCAATTAATGCTAACCATGCCTCACCATTAATGCTCCACACCTCATCTTGCCACCATAAATATCTCTCTCTCTCATAAAAGATTAATGGTTAATTCAAGGCAAAGGATTAAAGCAAAGGGATAAGATTAAGGTTATGTGTCATGGTTGCTAAAACTAGATTAGGACAAACAAAACTCACATTTACGTGCACACGTGCGTGCATGCTTATAACAAATAATAATAAATTATTAATGAAATGTTATAAATTATGAGGAACCTGAATTGATTAACGTTTAAACGAACACTAACCGAAATCTAAGGCGTTACAATCTCCCCCTATAGAAAATTCGTCCCCGAATTTAAAATTCTTACTAAGCGTTCCTTCAAAGAGAAAATTACAAACTCTCAAATCTCGCTCGCAGCCTCCCAAGTGATTACCTCACTATACGGCTACGTCCAAGAAAAACCCTTCACAGATGGCAAGACCCTTGACCAAAGTTTCTTCACCTGCCGAGCCATTAACACAATTGGCTACTGGTGAACGAAAGATCGCGTCTAAGCTAAATGGTCTGGTGCTGAATAATGTGAGAAAGGTCATGAAGGTAATTGCAAAGTATCGACACCAGGAATACAGGGTGAATACTCATAATCTGGGCGGAAGTGCCAAATTAAAGGCAACAGAACTAACTCGCCTTAAGGATCTTAAAAAGACCTACAATTCTGGGATAAGCTTCCCAAAACTCAACACATCATATATCGGAAAAATCCGTAGGAATACATGATCTGCCACTGTGAACTCAAGTTTACGACCAACACGGTCGGCATAAGACCTATGTCCGCAATGGACAATTCTCATCCTGACCTAAAACAACTGGATCATCTCCGAAATCTCTAGACTAGCTGGGGTCCAAAAATCCTACTACGCAGAATCAGAAAAACAGACTGGTGATCGACACGACCTAACCCCTAAACCTAAAGGTTGCCAATTGGAATGACTCCCAATAACAGCTATCGAAAAAGTATCCTAACGATGGCAAGTGACGATCCCAACTGCCGAAAACAGTTAATACGTACGCACAAACTAAACAAAGAACAACTGAGCAAACTGAGCATAACCGGACAAGAAGCATCCGCATGGAGTCACGCCCTGACTAAACCTGGGTAGACACCATAACGAAATTTGTGGAGACCTGCTCTCACACCCACATCAGAATGGTTAAAGGTTGCAACTCTCCAGCCGGTCTCAGATGCTCAACCCAAGCACACAACAAGACAGACACCTTGAAATGAAACCCGAAACTTCTCTTTACATCCCTGCCCACCCGTAACTATCTCACAAGTCACGTCAAATGTTGGTGGAACTCGAATGAATACAGAGAGTTGACTGATGTGCCTGCTATAGGATTTCACGTCTCTACCCAATAGTAGCAGGTACACAAACGTGTTCCTAACTTAGCACATCGAGTCACAAATCAAGGACTTCGAATCTTTACACAGCCGAGTATGCTCAAGTATCTCTAACGAACGAGCATCGGCAAGCAGTGTCTCGTGAATGCGATTAAAGAAAAGTGTGTAAGTGCACGGCGGCGCCCCGGCCGTCAATCCGACGGCCAAAAGCGGAAGTGGTGAATAACTTTAATTTTCTTGAATTGGCAAACCGCCGCGCACTAATTCTCGGATCGAACCATTAGCTAGTCCTAGCTATCTACAAGAAAGGTTAGAGATATACCGACGATCCAAGTCCTCCGGTCTTCTCGTCATCGTCCCGATCTCCTGCGGAATGTCCCGTCTCCTCCTCGTCGCCGGAAGTGCACCACATCGCCTTCTTCTTTTACGGGCTCCCACCTCAATGCCGAGGCAACTCGGGCACGAAGCCGGCTACTCGACGTGCCCAAGGTTCGCTTTAGAATATGTAGTCGTCAAGTCTCATTTGGGGTTTTGGAGCTTTGCCATTTGGTGGAGGGATGATACAAACTCATAGAGGTGGAACTTGTAGGATTTTTCCTAAAGCAAAAGAGCAAAAATCCCACATGAACAAATTTGGACAGCCCCCTTTGGGAAGTGGCCGACCATGCATATGAGGGAGAGTGAGAATAAGGAGGTTGTATCAAAAGAATATGAGAGAGGCCAATAATAATACCCATACCAGAGAGAGAGAGGAAAGGTTATCATCCAAAAAGGAAATGATCACAAGTGTAAACTAACACTCCACCAACCTCACCCCTCATCATCATCAACCATCATGTCCCTCCATCACCATACATAAGTCAAGCCATGATGAGGTTATGAAGTCAAGCCATCATGAAGAAATCAAGTCAAAGGATGGTGCTATCATGATACAACAAAAATGCAAAGACCCCCTCCGCAAATGCCTATTTGCAACAATGCAAATAAGCCCTCCTCCACCATTCTTCGGCCAATGAACGGAACAATGGAAATTGGCCGAAACGGAAAGCAAACTGGCAACTCCAGAAAACTGGTCCCGTAATAAATTACAGGAAAACCCCAATACTGTGCATACACACCCGCATCTGTATTTCGACCGGAATACAAATGCAATGAGACAAAATCTACACTGTACTATACTAGGATCCGGCTTATACCAAAACCGGCTAGTAATATCTGTTCGATCCTGATCCGTGCAATATCGCACGTATCTGATCGAACCCTGCCATATAACCATACGGCCTATAGTACAAACTGTCCGATCCTGATCCGTGCAATACCGCACGTATCTGATCGGACCTTGCCATATCTCCATACGGCCTCTACAACCTTTCGCCCGAAAGCTGAGTAACTGAATGTGGGGGACTCTAAAGACTCGTCAACACCATGGTTGTGGATTTAACCACTAGCACGTCAGAGGTATAAGCCAATACGTAACGGGCCACCAGGTACTGACTAAAAAGGGATGTCTGTGAGCGAACTCAGCCTGACAACCCTACTGAGCCTGTCAGTGACAATATCCGTACAGTCCGGTCCGTTCGTCTATGAGTATCGCATGGCGGGCCTAGGGGGTTGGTAAAAGTCAGACCCCCAAAAGCGGTACAAGTCGTGTCGGAGTGTAGCCCAGAACACCCTGAGATACTACTGGAATACCTACCAGTAAATCTCCTTGCCTTGGCCAAGGACTTTGTGTAATGGCTCTCCTAGACACAGCACGACCTCACCCCCAATACCGGGAGAGACGAACCCCTGAAGATACGCTCACTGCCTCCATGTGGCTCGGGACTGTACCCAACTAAAACCTGTTTGCACGACTCCTTTGAGCCGTGGTAGGGTAGTAATCAAAGTACAGTGGGAACTCACACGAGACAAATGACGATCCCCAGGTCGATGAACTAACCTGCACACATGTCACCAGGGAACTGCCATCTGACGTCTGGTATATGACCAACTAGCATGTTCCCGGCGAGTCCTGTCCGGTGTACTCATAACCCAATGAGCACCTGTATACATCTTAGGTGATCCAACTGACACCAGTGGCTTGTGAGACCGGCCACCGCCCCTCGTCGGGGTCTCGACTGTATACACTAGTCTACTAATGGAGTATCGATGCCCAGTCTCGAAACTCCCACGACTAGGGACCTTTTAAGGATAAGCTTATAGACCCCCAGCTCCCACTTATATGATCGCCCTCATACTGCTGGTGGTCAAGCAAGAATCCTAGGGGCTCTATCAACGTGTAATAGCGACGTGTCAGGTCACCTAAAGCAGTACACGATGATAAAGGTAAACCAGATAGCATACTATCATCTCGAGTAAGACTGTCCTACCGGGATAGGTCCTCCCTCAATCATTACAATCACGTACCTGTGACCTAATAATTGACTCTGAGGGCACTATCTCCAACAATCTCCCACTTGCACTCAAGGCTAATTATTGCGATGTCGCATACTCACAGCCCGTGTGATACCGAACATCCAACTCCTCTACTAGTCAGTCTCACAAAGCTCGTTTGCGGAACTATTGCGTTCGAGGAATAGCCTCAGTGAGTGGATCCGCTTAGTTGTTTCTTTCTATGTCTCTCTATATCTCAAGTTCGCGGAGAAAGCCATCTCCCGAAAAGAGCAATACCTGTCTCAGAATATGTCTGGATGTCTGATGGGACCTAGCTCATAAATAAACTCCAAATCCAAACTTCTTAGACTGTATCGGCAACTGAACTTAATCAGTATCCTGCGCGCCATGCCTCCCTCAGTATTGCCTTGGACCACCTGTCCAAAATACTGCCCCTCATCAGAAGGAAAACTATAACTCTGACAACCTCCTTGTCGTCCATGTCACCTTGGAAGCCTGGAATGATAACTGTCTCCTGAATGAGGCTGTCGTTATCATATCCCTAGAACATCCACTTATGTTCTAAAACTGCTTCCGACTGTTTCTCCAGGATTGGATTAATGTCAACTTATTGCATCTAGTGCAAGAACAACATCTGGTGTGGTACTTGACATCTCACGATTGACTCAATTGCCTGAGCAAGTGATCTGCCAATCATGCCCGTCCCTCTCCCCTTTAGTCTGTAAGACACCTTTGGAGAGGGTGACTCCATTACCTGCAGGTACACTACCGTGCCAGGAGTCGTCCATTCTAGATACTCTTAGAATGCTGTCAAGTACCCTGATTGGGAAACCACCCAAATCTAGATCTAAGACCATAGATCTAGTAACCAGTATGTCTGATATAAAATCCATTTCCTTTGTGGAGAAACTACTGTGTGACGACCAAAGTATAACCGATTGTAGTATAGGAGTTTCTTTTCCTACTCTGTGTATGTCATCCAAATACTAGGATATCACACCCTACTACCTTCTCAACAGATCCATCCCCTATTCTGATGAAGTCAAACCCATGACTGTCACGTCAGAAATAGATGATCTATCTCCGCTACATCTGCTTTAGTCTATAAATAGACATAAGCTACCTGTCCACCAATGCTTCCGCTGCTCCCACTGACTACGACAACCCTCTGGCAGAGTCATATAGACGTACACTTCTAAAACTGGTTTAGAACGACGCTATACTCATCCTCCCGCCGGGTCTCGTAACCTGGAACAACAGCAATGGCAATTATGGGTAAACAAGAACTTCCCTGTCACCGTCCTTGAGGCTACCGTAGTGCCTCTCGGGTGCCTGAAGTTACCCACCTTATCTACGGAGTGGCCAATGGAATGTCAATCCAGATTGAATCTTTAGGTTCCTTATCAAATCTTCAGTAATCGTTTGTGGTTCTGGAATCACTTCCAGTTCTACCATACTCCCACTACTGTTTTCTGAAAAAATCCATCTTTAATAAAACTGTGGCGAGTCTAGAACAATATCGCTATTGTTCATCCAGATGGTAGAAAGTCAACCCTCATCATAGCCTGGGTCAACCCACAAACAGCCATTACAGAAACGTGCCTTGAGTTGTCCAGTGTCTGGTTTTAATCATAAACCGGACAACTCCCCGTACCTTAACATCGTTAAGATATGAACTGTTCTATATCCAATATAGAAACAGAGGCACTGATTTAATTGAACCAGATTCAAATCATGCAGCTGTCCCCAGCGCATGTCAACTAAATGGAAGGAGGCCGATCAGCGTTACTCAACTTAGGAATACTTCCAATTATGAGTAACCTGAAAGAGAAGCAAGATCTCTTTATCATTACTATCAACTGAATACCATACACAAGTATCTACATCTTCGATCTCTTTGAAGAATCCCGATACTTGCTATACCTGGTTCTCTACTCTATTCAAATACCTATAACTTCTCAAAATTCGGACCCTGTGTGTTCCACGAAACACTTGTCTAAAAACTAGAGAAGTCATAAGTAAACCGAATATAGTACGAGGACCATCCCCTCTGTCCTGATGGACCCTGGACAACATACAATCCTTTGTATAAGTCCCTAGAGTCTGATAACTCATTCACTGTGTGTCGTAGGTTGAAAACTGTACTTATGGTTAAGAAGAATTACACCGCAGTTTAACGCTCCTTACCTAACCATCCACTGATATAGGTAAATGTCGTAGACATAATTTCAGAAAGGTATATCTCACTCTATGAAAATAGACGTACAGATATATCAATTTGAAATTGGTGCATAACAGCGGATATTCAAAACCAAATATTTGCCGACCGGCAAACAGCCCAGGTGATTTCCTCAAATATCACCGATTACAACGAATCCCGATATAATGAGGATAATCACCCAATTCCCAATAACTTACTCCCACTCATCATCTGTAAAACCATACAGATGTGAGAATCGTACCTGGTAAATACATACCCTGGAGTAAGTATCTAATCGGGAAATCAGTTTTCCTTTAACATTACACAGTGAAACTGAAACATTGAAATGTTTCGATGGGGTATCCTGGTATTCCTAGTAATGCCTCTTCCAGATTCACGACTGTAACCGTATAATTCTTTGCCACCTCTCCAAATCCCTTCATATGTCTTTAGTCTTTACCTTCTGCACACCCTTTTAGGCCAAATGGTTTTCTTCCTTCCCTACCGTTCGGCACCAGCCTATGGTTTGGAAGAAGACTATCCAATAAGCATAATGGGTGTACTGTCCCAATCCTAGGAACACTCGCAATGAGAGAGGGTGAAGATAAAAGACAACTGAATAAACCTTATTCATATTTCTCCTGAACCAGAATCCATCCCCGAACTGGAACCAGTTCCATTCGAGTTCGTATATAACCATACGATGGAGTATCCAAATAAACTGTGGATCTTCGTAGTGATACGGAGTGTCCTGGAGAAATACAAAGGTGATGTGGGAGTGGTAACGAAATATTTGGTTTGGTCGTGAATATCTGTTGCAATTTACTTTGCCCTCTTACAAATCCCTTGCTTTGTTTGAACTTAATACCTTCTGCACACCATCGTTATGCTAATTGGTTTTCTTCATTCCCTACCGGTCGGCACCAGCCTAATGCTTGGAAGAAGACAATCCAATTTGCGTAATAGGTGTACTACCCCTAAACCAAGGAGTACTCGTAACCTGAGAGAGGGTAAAAGGAAAAGACAACTGAATAATCCTATCCGTTTTCTCCAGAACCGGAAACCATCCTCGAATAAATTCTTTCGAGTTCGTATCTAACCATACGATGGTTTTGTCCAATGGAAGTGGACGTTCGTAGTAAAACGGGGTGTCCTGGAGAAATGGGTAAAAGTAGGAGTGGCAATGAGGTTTGCAACTCTGACAATCCAAAAGCCGGTGTTTAAGAAGGTTTGGTCAACTTGGTCACTGAGTCAAAGTCTTAGGGTCGGGTCAATGGTCGCTGCCAAAGAGAGAGAGAAAAGAAACACTCAGCGTGCACTCTAACCTAGATCAGAATGGTCACCAATTTATCTAATCTGGAAACCTCCCACTGTACCTCAAATTCTCCTCCAAACCTGAAAGAAGAATTAGTCGGGGTTACCCGAGGAGTAAACTAACTCATCAGTGGGAATCGGGATCCAACTATCATTGCATGATAACGTGACGGAATCCGCTCACGCTATCACACTCCAGAAGGTATGCGCATATCTGGCAAGTTTCAGTTCTTTTGAAACTCCCGATGTGATTTCTGCCCCATGCTCTTATGACCTTGACTTTGGCCAACATATCATAAGTCACATGTCAAGTTCTACCCGTCATTCTCCAGGTTAATTTGAATCCACCCGTACATACCCTTGACTTTGGCCAACATGGCAGTACGACTGTTCCAAACCAACGCATCTATCTATGCTGCATATGAATAACCAACAGCTACCAAACACTGTGCCTTGACTTTGGCCAACATACACAGCTTGAATACTATTGACTATCCATATGAAACGACGGAGGGCTACGAATGGTTTCTGGCGAAAACCTTTAACGTAATGAACTTGATATCGTTGAAGGAACGGATAGCTTTTTAAAAATATAGTGACGAAAACCGTTGCTAAAGAGGTCACTCCCTGTGAAGGGATCTCGGCTCTTTCCCCGTAGAATGGGGTGCAGGATATTCCAAATGAATACCGCGATACAAAGCAAAAGTAATCGGCTATAGTGAAGTTAATGCCCTGACGCAAACTTCTGTCCAAGGGGTCACTCCCGGTGAAGGGATCTCGGCCCTTGCCTCGTCGACTGAGGAGCAGGATATTCTAACTGAATACCACGATGCTAAACAAAAGTGAACGTCCTTGCAATAACAGCTTTTTGAAAAAGTGTTCCAACAACATCAGATTAGGTTTGTTTTTAACTTGCATTGATCCGAATCAATGCAGTCCCATCAATTGATCACACCAAAAAGAACGAAAATATACTGATGTACGTATATGCCATCCGCATTCGCCACTGGGTCCCGTCATTACCCGTTAGGTTAGCTAACTAACGACAGAGCGGGGACTGGACTAGCGCGGATGCAAAACATATACAACATCTACTAATATATATACCAATATATTATATTCGCTCAAGGCGTGAATAAAATGCAACATCACAGAAATGTACAGCATCACAGAAACAATACAGATATCTGGGATCCCCGGGTTTCACAGAGCCGCTGAAACCCGACGTTCCCCTGGTCGTGTGGATAGCCTGTGCAATGAAAACCTAGACCCCTACGGGCGCGGCAAGTCACCCGCCAAAACCAGAAGCGAGGCAGCCCCCTTCAGCGCCGTGAATGGACCACCCAGCACTTCACGGAATCCGGCAACTTGGGCACCCCTCCTGGGTCAACCTGTACCCCCTACGAGTGCGGCGAATAGCCCGCCAATCCTAGAGTGAAGCCCCCTCCGTCTCAATGCCATGAGATGCGGGCTTGTTGCCCTCCAGAATCCGGCTATCCGTGCACCCCTCCGCGGGGCAATCCTAGTACAGAAAATAAAATATACATACACCGGGTACATCGACCGCAACCAGGTCGTGCCCCAAAAGAATAATACAAACAGGCAGTGACGGCAGTCCACATGTCGGACGCTCGCCCCGCAATATCAAATGTACATAATACAACCACAACAGTACTAGCATTGCATCCAGGCTATCCCCACGACCGATCCGCAACATCACAGCAAAAACAAAACATCAACGTGAAAGTCACGTTCGCAAATCCGTCTAACCGGGCTATAGCAGTTAGACCGGATTTACCGATCAAGTGACATTCACGGTCGCAGATATAATGTAAATACTGTGAAAAATGTGTTTAAAATATCCGACCGATCGAATATTAACAAGTGGGCCCAAAACAATACTGTAGCAGTTACAGAAAATATGGGCCCAATTTTAATGTTCCAAAACCCATATTTTAAGCCCAGAAGGCCTCTGTAAAAATTGGTAAAGTGTTCTCCACAGTGTGCGGCGGAAGGGCGGCGGGAAGGGGGTTTTCGCGGCGGTTCCGCGCTCCCACTGTGGAGTTACTTCGTCGAATTTTTACAGAGCTCTTAGATTTTCCAGTACATCAATATTTTACAACCTGAAAAATTTTTCGACACCAAAAATTTCCAACAGAAAACTGATGCTAACAAAAATGTAGTTTTGGAACATTCGATCGATCGAAACAGAAAAACACACTACACCAAGCTAGACTAAGTTAATGGCGAGGCTCTGATACCACTGTAAGTGCACGGCGGCCCCCCGGCCGTCAATCCGACGGCCAAAAGCGGAAGTGGTGAATAACTTTAATTTTCTTGAATTGGCAAACCGCCGCGCACTAATTCCCGGATCGAACCATTAGCTAGTCCTAGCTATCTACAAGAAAGGTTAGAGAAATACCGACGATCCAAGTCCTTCGGTCTTCTCGTCATCGTCCCGATCTCCTGCGGAATGTCCCGTCTCCTCCTCGTCGCCGGAAGTGCACCACATCGCCTTCTTCTTTTACGGGCTCCCACCTCAATGCCGAGGCAACTCGGGCACGAAGCCGGCTACTCGACGTGCCCAAGGTTCGCTGTAGAATATGTAGTCGTCAAGTCTCATTTGGGGTTTTAGAGCTTTGCCATTTGGTGGAGGGATGATACAAACTCATAGAGGTGGAACTTGTGGGATTTTTCCTAAAGCAAAAGAGCAAAAATCCCACATGAACAAATTTGGACAGCCCCCTTTGGGAAGTGGCCGACCATGCATATGAGGGAGAGTGAGAATAAGGAGGTTGTATCAAAAGAATATGAGAGAGGCCAATAATAATACCCATACCAGAGAGAGAGAGGAAAGGTTATCATCCAAAAAGGAAATGATCACAAGTGTAAACTAGCACTCCACCAACCTCACCCCTCATCATCATCAACCATCATGTCCCTCCATCACCATACATAAGTCAAGCCATGATGAGGTTATGAAGTCAAGCCATCATGAAGAAATCAAGTCAAAGGATGGTGCTATCATGATACAACAAAAATGCAAAGACCCCCTCCGCAAATGCCTATTTGCAACAATGCAAATAAGCCCTCCTCCACCAATCTTCGGCCAATGAACGGAACAATGAAAATTGGCCGAAACGGAAAGCAAACTGGCAACTCCAGAAAACTGGTCCCGTAATAAATTACAGGAAAATCCCAATACTGTGCATACACACCCGCATCTGTATTTCGACCGGAATACAAATGCAATGAGACAAAATCTACACTGTACTATACTAGGATCCGGCTTATACCAAAACCGGCTAGTAATATCTGTTCGATCCTGATCCGTGCAATATCGCACGTATCTGATCGAACCCTGCCATATAACCATACGGCCTATAGTACAAACTGTCCGATCCTGATCCGTGCAATACCGCACGTATCTGATCGGACCTTGCCATATCTCCATACGGCCTCTACAACCTTTCGCCCGAAAGCTGAGTAACTGAATGTGGGGGACTCTAAAGACTCGTCAACACCATGGTTGTGGATTTAACCACTAGCACGTCAGAGGTATAAGCCAATACGTAACGGGCCACCAGGTACTGACTAAAAAGGGATGTCTGTGAGCGAACTCAGCCTGACAACCCTACTGAGCCTGTCAGTGACAATATCCGTACAGTCCGGTCCGTTCGTCTATGAGTATCGCATGGCGGGCCTAGGGGGTTGGTAAAAGTCAGACCCCCAAAAGCGGTACAAGTCGTGTCGGAGTGTAGCCCAGAACACCCTGAGATACTACTGGAATACCTACCAGTAAATCTCCTTGCCTTGGCCAAGGACTTTGTGTAATGGCTCTCCTAGACACAGCACGACCTCACCCCCAATACCGGGAGAGACGAACCCCTGAAGATACGCTCACTGCCTCCATGTGGCTCGGGACTGTACCCAACTAAAACCTGTTTGCACGACTCCTTTGAGCCGTGGTAGGGTAGTAATCAAAGTACAGTGGGAACTCACACGAGACAAATGACGATCCCCAGGTCGATGAACTAACCTGCACACATGTCACCAGGGAACTGCCATCTGACGTCTGGTATATGACCAACTAGCATGTTCCCGGCGAGTCCTGTCCGGTGTACTCATAACCCAATGAGCACCTGTATACATCTTAGGTGATCCAACTGACACCAGTGGCTTGTGAGACCGGCCACCGCCCCTCGTCGGGGTCTCGACTGTATACACTAGTCTACTAATGGAGTATCGATGCCCAGTCTCGAAACTCCCACGACTAGGGACCTTTTAAGGATAAGCTTATAGACCCCCAGCTCCCACTTATATGATCGCCCTCATACTGCTGGTGGTCAAGCAAGAATCCTAGGGGCTCTATCAACGTGTAATAGCGACGTGTCAGGTCACCTAAAGCAGTACACGATGATAAAGGTAAACCAGATAGCATACTATCATCTCGAGTAAGACTGTCCTACCAGGATAGGTCCTCCCTCAATCATTACAATCACGTACCTGTGACCTAATAATTGACTCTGAGGGCACTATCTCCAACAAAGTGGTCGGGCGCGGACATGAGCAAGTTGTCCCCTCAGTAGAGACGAACTTAAGCTGTACTCAACGATCGCACAAGAACTGTAAATCTGCAGAAGACTATTACAACAATCAAAATCCACTACAGGAAGATGTACATTAAGCTCTGGTGGTCCATGAAAATCTGACACGACTCTCGAACAAGTAGTGACTCCAAATCTCCAACGCAAAACCACCGCGGCCATCTTCAGATCATGAGTGGGATATCCTTCTCGTACTTCCTCTAATTGTAGGGAAGCAAAAGCGATAACTCTATAATGCTACATCAGCGCAAAATCAAGCCCCACTCGCGAAACATCACAGTTAAACCACAAAGTCGCCCGAACCAGAAAGCAAAGAAAGAACTGATGCAGTTGTTAACCGAATCCTCAACTGCCGAAAACTCCGCACACATGTCTCAGTCTAAAGAAAAGAAACCTCCATTCCGGTCAACTTAGTCAACGGTGCAACACTACTCTAGCAATCCTGCACGAAACGGCGGTAAAAACCTGCTAAGCCCAAAAATCTGCGGATCTCAGTCCTGTATACAAGTCTGGGCCTAAGCTGTACGTCCTCCATCTTCCTCGGAACCATACAAAAACCGTCTCCCATAACTACAAGACCTAGGAGTCAATACAAACAAGCCAGAAGAAACACTCCGAGAATCTAGCAAACCGCTGGGGCTCTTCCAACATCTGCAAAAAAAATCCTCAAGTGCTACTCCTGTCCCTCAAGACATATTAAATAGACCAGAATGTCGTTAATAACACAACAATAACTGGTCGAGGAACGGCCTGAAGAAATCTGGTTCATCATAACTACGAATGATGCTAGGGCATTGGTGAATCCAATGACACACCAATACACACAAAGCCCGTAGCACGCACAAGGCAGTCTTTAGAATGTCATCACTCCGAACCCGCAACAATGATGACCTAATCCCAAACAAACTTAGAAAAAGTCTCGCACTCTGGAGCTGATCGAAGAAATCGTCAATGCGAGGTAAAGGATACCTATCCGCACCGTAAGCCGGTTCAATTAACGATCCATCAATATACAACCTCAATCTGTCGTCTTTCTCCTTGACATACAGAAATAGGAGCTTCTAAAAGCGAAACACTCAGATGCACAACCCCCCCAATAAACAACTCTGCAGCTGATCCTTAAGCTCCCTAAGCTTCGCCGGCTCATCTGGAACAACGTCGGAAAACTCTCGCACGAAAGAAAACTAGTCCAACAAACCAACTGTGGCTACGGTATCATGAATGAACGCCAAGAATCCACGACATCTCCTCAAAAGTCGACTAGCGAAAAAGGCTGAATTCAAGCTGTGAGAGGCGGCACAACTATCCATCTGCACAATAAGAACTGACTCGCCGGGGAAAACAAAACCTGACTGTTTCCTCACGGTAGTCCATAGACGCCTAGCTTGTAGCTAACCAGTCCATTCCCAGGAGAACTCTAAATCCAATATCTCTAGAAGGATCAAAATGACAGACGAATCTCTATCTCCTATCCGATTGGCACACGACCGAAATACGTGTCGTGCAACAAAAGAATCGTTGACAGAAATTAACACAACAAATGGCTGATCTACCTAACACGACTCTCGTCCCAACCACGGCACAAGTGTGAAAAATAAATAAATACATCAAATGAACATACGAATTAAGGATACCTGAAAACTCTGCATTGGACTCCCGCGCGTCCCGATAAGTAGAAGTAAACTCTCGTGTCTGCCCTCTACCCGCAACAGGCTGAACTCCTCCTCGAATAGACTGACCCCTCTGAGCGAACCCTCCGGGTCCATGACGTCTCTGAATATGACCCTGACATGGTGCTAAGGAACAATGTCTGACGAAGTGTTGAAGGCTTCCGCATCGAAAACATCCACGCGCTGACTGCTGACCCTCCTGGGTATGAGAGCAGAATGACTGTCTTCGTCCTAAGCCTCTGCTACTCCCGTGACGGTCATGAAATCTGTCTCGACGACTAAGCCTCTGTCACTGGGCTGGTACACCGGTACGAGTCCTCTTCTGTTCCGGAACTCTCAGAATCTTTGGAAGACGTGTCTCGTAAACTGGGGTTGCGTCTACTGGTGCTATGTAGGTGACGGACTGCTGCATGCTGATTGCAAGGAACAACTGGTTAACAGGGGTGACAACCTCCTGTCGCTGCGCTCGAATGGCCTCAACCAATGAACTCATCGTCTGGCGCAAGTCCTGCATCTCTACCATAAGCCTAACGATACTATCTGTCGAAGGCGGATCCGTCTGCTCCTGTGCAACGAGCACGCCATCCTGGTAAGTCCTCGTCCTACCCGAGTCAATTCTGACCTCGGCCCTCGCTGCACCTCTCTGAATCCCTATAGTCATCGACGGCAAGGCTATAAATGGAATAAGATTCGATAAGAACACGGAAATCGAATCACAAGGATATGAATCATCAAAGAAGGAATTTCAAGAAATGTACTTAGGTCACTTTAGGCGATGTACCGTATCATGAGTATGCTGCAGACATACACACACTATGTTACTCTGCTTAAGTTACCTACTCCATCATACCAAGGTCATCCTACACTCCGAAAGGTAAAACCTAGCGCTCTGATACCAACTGTGTCACGCCCCTCCCCCAATAGAGAGTATTGTCCGCTCTGGCCGAAGCCGCACGGTTTTGTCCTTTGGAGCTAACCGGACTCGACCAGGGTCCACTTCCCAAGTGGTCACCCATCCTAGGACTTCCCTGGCCCGAGCACGCTTAACTACGGAGTTCTCAAACTCCTGTAATGCCAATTCACTTAAAAGGCGCCTCTGTATTGAAGAGTGGTATTATTCCATTTATAGTACAGATCTGTTCTCTTTCGGAATGTATTCCGAAAATTCCACATTGTTTTACAGTGGGTCCCCAAGCTTATCTGGTATAAATGGGTATACCGGATAATACCTGGGGTATTACAGTTTGGGGATTCTTTACTTATATATTTATGTTGTACCCTTTTTAGGGGCTTTTTTTACAAAGGAGGCGCTGCCAAATTTTTAAAGGAAATAAATTAGGACTTTAAAGAATTTGATTGAGATTTTCAAAAGTTTTAACAATGTTATTATCACTTACTATTTTTGATGGTTTAGATTGCCGAGTTTTTGGCTTACTTGAATTACGTTACGTCTGGAGACGTTACGTAGTTTAAGGGCCGTTACGTGCCAATTTCGGGTCATGAAAAAGTTGGTATCAGAGCGCTAGGTTTTACCTTTCGGAATGTAGGATGACCTTGGTATGATGGAGTAGGTAGATTAAGCAGAGTAACATAGTGTGTGTATGTCCGCGGCATACTTAAGACACGGTACTCTGCCCAAAGTGACCTAAGTACTAATTGCTTGAAAATTCCTTCCTTGATGATACATATCCTTCTGATTCGATTTCCGTGTTCTTATCGAATCCTTTTCCATTTATAGCCTTTTGCCACCGATGACGATGAGGGCTCAGAGAGGTGCAGCGAGGGCCGAGGTCCGAGTTGACTCGTGTGGGACGAGGATTGACTAAAATGGCACGCTCGTTGCACAGGAGCATATTGATCCGCCTTCGGTAGATCGTATCGCTAGGCTTGATGAAGAAATGCAGGACTTGCACCAGACGATGAGGTCGTTGGTTGAGGCCAGTCGAGCACAGCGACAGGTGGTTGTCACCCCTGTTACCCAGTTATTCCTTGCGATCAGCACCCAGCATTATGTCACATACACAGCACCAGTGAGCACAGCCCTATTAGACGAGGAGCGTCTTTTTGAGACTTTGAGAGTTCGAGGACAAAGGAGAGCTCATGCAGGTGTACCCGCCCAGAGACAGAGCTTCAATCGCCGTGACAGATTTTGTGCACGTCGCGGGAGTAGCAGAGGCTTTGGACGAGGACGGTCGTTTAGCTCTTATCCCCAGGAGGATCAGCAGCCATCGTATGGATGATTTCCGGTGCGGGAGTTTCCATCACCTCATCAGAGATTGTACCTTGGTACGCCGGAGGAGGACAGCTGTACCACATGATACCTTACTACCTTCACCTTAGGGAGAGTCGCCTGTTGCGCCTGTTGTTGATCCGCGTCAGACTTATGTTCAGAGAGGTCGTGGTCGCGGAGGATTCATTCCGAGTATGCGGGATGATAGAGGAGGATTGCCAGCTGCGGGTAGAGAGTAGGCACGAGCATTTGCTTCTACTCATCGGGACGCGCGGGCGTCCAATGTAAAGTTTTCAGGTAATCTTATTCGTATGTTTTCTTATTACACTTGTTTGTTTAATTCGGGATCTATGCACTCGTTTGTTCTACACACTTTGTGCCATAGTTGGGCCGAGAGTCGTGTATTCTAGATCATCCGTTGTTGTGTTAACTCCTGTTAGCGATCCCTTTGTTGCGCGACACGTGTTTCGGTCATGTGCCAATTGGGTAGGAGATAGAGATTCGTCCGTCGATTTGATCTTTCTAGAGATGTTGGACTTTGACGTTCTCCTAGGCACGGACTGGTTAGCTACGTACTATACGTCTGTGGACTGCCGCAAGAAGAGAATCAGGGTTTGTTTTCCCGGCGAGTCAGTTCTTGTTGTGCAGGGGGACTGTGGTGCCGCCCCTCATAACTTGAATTCAGCCTTTTTAGGTAGTCGTCTTTAGAGTAGAGGATGTCATGGAATCTTGGCTTTCATTCATGATACGGAGCCACAGTGGGTTCGTTGGACCGGGTTCCTATCGTACGAGAGTTTTCCGACGTTGTTCCAGATGAGCCGGCGGAGCTTAGGGAGCTTAAGGATCTGCTGCAGAGTTGCTAGATAGGGAGACTTGTGCATCCGAGTGTTTCGCTTTGGGAAGCTCCTACTCTGTTCATCAAAGAGAAAGACGGCAGTTTGAGGCTGTGTATTGATTGATCGTCAATTGAACCGAGTTATGGTGCGGATAGGTATCCCTTACCTCGCGTTGACGATTTGTTCGATCAGCTCCAGGGTGCGAGACATTTTTCTAAGTTTGTTTTGGATCAGGTCATCATTGTTGCGGGATTGGAGTGATGACATTCTAAAGACTGCTTTTGTGCGCGCTACGGGCACTATGAGTTTTTGGTGGTGTCATTGGACTCACCAATGCCCTAGCAGCATTCGTGGATATGATGAACCAGATTTCTTCAGGCCGTTCCTCGACCAGTGGATTGTTGTGTTATAGATGATATTCTGTTCTATTCCAAGAGTCGTGAAGAACGTGAGCAGCACTTGAGGATTTCCTTTGCAGACATTGGGAGAGCGCCAGCTGTTTGCTAGATTCTCGGAGTGTTCCTTCAGGTTTGATAGTGTTGACTTCCTTGGTCATGGGGTTACGGGAGACGGTTTTCGTATGGACCCGAGGGAGATCGAGGCCGTACAGCTTGGCCCAGACTTGCATCAGGGACAGAGGTCCGCAGCTTTTGGGCTTAGCTATTTTTTTTACCGCTGTTTCGTGCAGGATTTCTTAAGTATCGCTGCACCGTTGACCGCACTGACAAGGAAGGGGTTCCTTTTCTTTAGACTGTGGCATGTGTGCTGAGTTTTCAGCAGTTGAAGACTCGGTTGACGACTGCACCAGTTCTATACTTATTTCTGGATCGGGCGACTTTGTTGGTTACTGTGATGTTTCATGAGTGGAGCTCGATTGTGTACTGATGTAGCATGATAGAGTTATCGTATATGCTTCCCGACAGTTGGAGGAAGTACGAGCAGGATTTATCCCACTTATGATCTGGAGATGGCCGCAGTTGTTTTGCGCTGGAGATTTGGGGACACTACTTGTTCGGAGAGTCGTGTCAGATTTTCACGGACCACCAGAACTTAGTGTACATCTTCCTGCAGCGGGTTTTGATTGTTGAGACAGCGCCGTTGGATGGAGCTAGTGAAGGATTATGATTGTGAGATCCTTTATTACCTATGGCAAGACGATAGTGGTAGCTGATGCTTGAGTCATAGGCCGGGGGGTAGTTTGTTCCAGTTGTGCGCAGTTCGGAAAAAGTTTTCTGCGGATTTACAGTTCTTGTGTAACCGTTGAGTACAGCTTGGGTTCGCCTCTACTGAGGGGACAGCTTGCTCATGTCCACGCCCGTCCACTTTTACTAAATTGTTTTCGTGAGGCACTGCCCGCCGATGCTCGATGTCGGAGATTCTTGAGCATGTTCGGCTGGGTAAAGATTCGGAGTCCTTGATTATTGACCAAGGTGTGCTATGTTAGGGACGCGTTGGCGTGTACCCGATACTGATGGGTAGAGACACGAAGTCCTAGAGCAGGCACATCGGTCAGCTTTCTGTGATCATCCAAGTGCCACCGAGATGTGACGTGACTTGTGAGATAGTTACGGATGGGAAGGGATGATAAGTGAAGTTTCAGATTTCGATTCGAGGTGTCTGTCATGTTGCAAGCTAAGGTTGAGCATTTCAGGCCGGCTGTAGAGTTGCAACCTTTTTACCGTTCCAGAGTGGGAATAGGAGCAGATCTCCATGAATTTCGTTGTGGTGTCTACCCAGGTCTAAACAGGGTATGACTCCATTCGGGTGATTGTTATCCGGTTATGCTCAGTTTGCACTGTTGTTCTTCGGTAAGTTTGTGCATTTGCACGAAGTTCCTTCATGTGTTGTATTCGATAGAGGCATCCAGTTCACTAGCCGTCGTTGGCAGAAACTTCAGGAAGCCTTGGATACTGGTTGAGCGTTAGCTCCGCTTTCCATCTGTAGGCCGATGGTCAGGTAGAGCGGACTACACAGACTCTGGAGGATATGCTTGTGCGTACGTACTAACTGTTTGTTTGTTGTGGGATCGCCACTTGCCATTGATGGAGTTCTCCTACGATAACTGTTATCAGGAGACATCTCAAATGGCAACTTTCAGGCCTTGTGTGATAGGTTGTGTCGAACGCCAGTCTGTTTTACTGACTTCGCGAGAGTAGGATTTTTGGACCCCACCTAGTCGAGAGGCTTCGGAGAAGATCCAGTTGATTCAGGTCAAGATGAGAGTAGCCCAGTGCAGAGAGAACTCTTATGCCGACCGTAGTTGTCGCAGACTTGAGTTCGCAGTGGGAGATCATGTATTCCTACGGAATTTTTTGATGTATGGCGTGTTGAGTTTTGGGAAGCTTAGTCTCAGATTGTAGCTCCTTTTGAGATCCTTTATCGAGTTAGTACCGTTGCCTATAAGTTGGCACCCCCGTCCAGATTTTTGAGTATTCATCCCGTATTCCTTGTGTCATTACTTTGCAAATACCTTCATGACATTTTCACATGATTTAGCACCAGACCATTTAGCTTGGACGTGATCTTTTCGTTCACCAGCAGCCGATAGTGTTAGTGGATCGGCAAGTGGGGAAACTTCGGTCAAGGGTCTTGCCATCTGTGGAAGTTTTTTTTGGCGTAGCCGTATAGTGAGGTGATCACTTGGGAGGCTGCGAGTGAGATTGGGAGTTTTGCACTCATCTCTTGAAGGTATGCATAGTAAGAATTTTAATTCGGGGATAAATTTTCTTTAAAGGGGGAGATTGTAACGCCTTAGATTTCGATTAGTGTTAATTAGACGATAATATGGGTTTTCTGTAAAAAGTTTACCAATTCGGGTTCCTCACATTTTATAACATTTAATTAATAAATTATTATTATTTGTTATGGGTGTGCACACACTTGAGCATGTTCATGTGAGGGTGTGTTTGTGTTAATCTAGTTTAGCAACCATGACAACTTAACCTAATCCTAATCCTTGCTTTAACCTTAACCTTAATCACTTGAAATTTTGAGTGAGATATTTCCTTTGGGTTTTGTTTTGGAGAGGAGGTGGCATGGTGACATGGTGGGCATTAATGGTTGCATTAATGTGAAGTTATTGTAATGGTGCACTCACCTCTTACACTCACCTCTCTCTCTTTTCTTCACACCCTCTCTCATTCTCTCTCACTTCATTATCTCTCATCTCCCTATTCCCTCAACTGAACACTCACTAATCCATCATTAAACCTTCACTAAACTTCTTCAAATCTCACAAAAATCACATCTTAAACCTTGTTTTGCCTCTTGGATGCCTTGGAGTTTGGAAAGCTAGGATCCTTGAGCTTGTGGGAGTAGGTAATGATCTATATCTGTTAAGTAGGTGCTTTTTATGTTGTGTAGGCTTGTAGTTTCAGTTTAGTGTTAGTGTATATGCCGTAGAGGCCATTACTGTATCATACTAGTTTGTATATTACTTAATGGATGCTTGGGATATTCACCTTGTATATACAATCTTGCTCAAAATAGTAGTATGCTACTTGGTTTGTTTCTACTTCAATGTGTACATGTGTTTATTTTAGTATATCGCCTATACACATTAGTAGAGCCCTTAGGATCTTTGCTTGATTACCAGCGATGTGATGGCCGTCACACTAGTGGGGCTGGGTAATCTATAAGCACATCCTTATGCAGGTCCCTGGTCGCAGGACTATCGAGACAGGGCATCGATACTCCGGAGTAGACCAGCGCATGCGCTTCTCATCCCAGTGTGGGAGACGGTCTGTCCCACAGCCGTCAGTACGTCGTACTTGAGATAGTATGCGGGTGCTCGTTAGGTTACGGGTACACTGGACAGGACTCGTCGGGAACTGACTAGTTGGTATTATACCTATCGTCAGTTATCAGTTCCCAGGTGACATGAGTACAGCTTAGTCCGCTGACTTGACAATGTCACTTCGCCTCGGGTGTGTTCCCACTGTACTTTGATCACTACCCTACCACGGCTCAAAGGAGTCATGCAAACAGGTAGTGGTTGGGTGCAGTCCCGAAGCACTTGGAGGCAGTGACGGTTAGACAGGATTCGTCTCTCCCGGTATTGGGGGTTGACATCGCGCTGTGTCTAGGAGAGCCATTACACGAGTAGTCCCTGGCCAGGGCAAACGAGATATACTGGTAGGTTTCCAGCGTTATCTCAGGGTGTTTTGGGCTTCGCTCCGGCACGACTTGTACCGCTATTGGGGGACTGACGTTTACCGCCCCCTAGGCCCGCCATGCGATGTATCAGACGAACAGACCGGACTGTACGGAGAATGTCACACTCAGGCTCAGTAGGAGTTCAGATGGGTTTCGCCTCGTCGGTCTTCTTGTCGGCATTACCTGGGGACCGTTACGCACAGCTAGTGCCGCTTGCGGTCTGTGGTTAAACCCACTGCCAGCGTAGTGTCGAGTCTTTAGAGTCCCACACAGAAAGCTTTTCTCCTTTAGGCAAAAGAGTAGAGGTCGCATGGTATTGCGACAGGTCGCATGGTTTTGCGACAGGGTTCGGTCACATCCGTGCACTTGTGCACGTACAGTGTCCGGACAGTTTACACTAGCGGGCTTTGGTTTAAGCCAGATCCTAGTGTACCTTATGGGATTGGATTTATCCAGTTTGCATTCGTGTTCCTCGGAATGCGGATGCAGGTGTGTATGCACAGTTGACAGGGAGGCAGAGGCAGCGGATTCTCATTAGGGTTGTTGACAGTTGACCGTTGACTTTTTGACTTTTTGCTCAACCCTAATGAGAATATGATATGCGATTAACTATTATATTAATTAAGTATTATGGTGACTTGGTTGTTGACTTTTGTTGACCTTGTTGACTTGTTGACTTTTGTTGACTTGTTGACTTTGTTGACCGGTTGACTAGGCTTGACTAGTTGACCATCATGATAACCATGGTTATCATTTCATGCCAAAGACTTTTACTTGCTTGTTCATTTGAGTAAAATGAGTGCATGACATGATAAGGTTATGGTTGCTTCAACCATCACATAAGACTTTTGTTGATATGATGAGTTATCATTGCTTTGGATTATGAGAGGGTGAGAGACAAAATACTTGCTCATTCGTTCTTGCTCATTCTCTCTCTTGTTCTTGAGCTTTCCTCTTGCTCTCACCCTCAACCTCTTGCTCCCTCTCTTGATCTATGGTTCTCTTGTCTCATGAGTTGAGAATCAAGAACCATAGATAAAATCCCATTCTATTTCCTCTCTACTCATTCTAGTTCACTAGGTTTGGCAAACCAAGTGAACTAGTTTCTTCAAAGAACGAAGAAGGAGCTAAAGGTTGGAGCTTTCAGGTGGATCTATCTTCGGCGTACGGAGACGACGAGAAGAAGCCATTGGACCACCATCGGAGCTTGGAAGACGAAGGAGTTCAAGACAAGCAAGGTATAACCATCTCCATCCGAGTAGCTAACTCTCTTTAGCTAAGTTTGCTAGTTTTAGTTTAGTCAAAGATCCCGACTTTGCTTAGTCCATGTTGCCCCTTGCGCTAAAATTTTGCTTTTTATACCGTTTCCGCCTCCCCGTAAGAACCGGGGGTCGCAACGTGGACTTACAGTGGTATCAGAGCCTAACTAAACTTAAACTAGCTTGGTAGTAAAGTGTAACGAAGTTCGGAACCGAAAAAAAATCCAAAAACCTAACTTTTACAAAACCTGAGTTTCTGTTGAAATTTTTTCTGGTCAAAATGAAAAACTTTATACTCCTAAATTCGGCTCAGGGTTTTGTGTGAACACCCAAGAAAAACGTTGCCCTAATTCGTTCAAACCGCCGCGCTTCCGCCGCACGAGGTAGGCATGTGCCGCGGAAGCGCCGCAGTTTGTCGTCTTCTCTGCATCGTTTTTCGTGCAGTGTGTGTCTGTGTTGGTTTTGGGATTTTTGAAATATATTATATGTGCCCAGATTTTCCAGAAAAGAAATTTCCTTTTGGGGTCCTATAATTCCGTATTTTTTCCGAACTTCACTGCACTTTGACTATGATGGTTATATCTGTGATATTTGCATGTATTGAACGTCGGCTAATCGCTATAAGTCGATTGGTCGGGGTTATACATGATCTGTAATGTGCTGAAATGTGTATATATAAATGTTGGATTGTCGCGGGTGAATAGCCGGGGGTTGTGAGACGAGAGTTTTCTTTTCTTGCAATTCATGTAAATTTGTAAATTGATGTAATAATTATTTGTATGGCCGCACAACCGGGTCGGGGTTGTAGCCGTCATTGTATAATTTCTTTTTACTGTTTTTGCTCCTAGGATAGACCCATGGAGGGGGTGCACAAACTACCGGGTATGCCGAAGTGTCGAGTGGCCTACTCATGGAGATGAGGGAGGTTGCTACGCTTCGGGTACTTGGCGGGTAGTTTGCCGCACCCGTAGGGGTCTTGGGTGGGGTTTTGGCTATTCACCGCGACCGTGTAATCTGTTTTTGTTACAGGCTCGTACAAATTACAGATTCCTAGTATATCCAATGTATTTATCTGTGATCTGAAATGTTTATCGTTGCAGTATATCTATATATGATATTATTTAGGCGTTGCTTATGTTTTACAGACGCGCTAGCCCAGCCCCCGCTCTGTCGTTAGTTAAGTAACCTAACGGGTAATGACGGGGCCCCGTGGCGAATGCGAATGGCATAAGCGTACGTCATATTTTGGTTGTTTTCTGCAATGGTAGGATTAAATGATGGGACGCATTAAAAGAACTAATGCAAGAATATCACGCATTAAAAGAACTAATGCAAGATAATAAACCAAGTTAAAGTCGTTGGAACACTCTCGAAAAACCACTCGGTTCTTTTCAAAAACAACTTTTAAATGCGGAGCTTGAGCCACTCCTTTTAAAAGCTATCTCGTTCCATCGACCAAATCAAGTTCACTACGTTCACGGTTTTGCCAAAACCATCCGTAGCCCTCCGTCGTTTCACATGAATAGTCAATAGTATTCAAGCTGTGTATGTTGGCCAAAGTCAAGGCACAGTGATTGGTAGCTATTGGGTGTTCATGTGTAGCATAGATAGATGCGTTGGTTTGGGACAGTCGTACTGCCATTTTGGCCAAAGTCAAGGGTAGGTACGGATGGATCCAAATTAACCTGGATAATGACGGGTAGAACTTGACATGTGACTTATGATATTTTGGCCAAAGTCAAGGTCATAAGAGCATGGGGCAAAAATCCACATCGGGAGTTTCATAAGTACTGAAACTTGCTAGATTTGCATACCATTTGGAGTGTGATGATTCTGGTAGGATTCCTTCAGTTTCGTCACGCAATGATATTTGGATCCCGATCCTACTGTGAGTATATGCTACTCCTCGGGAAATTTCTCACTAATCGATCAATGCTATAAACCTAGTAGGTGCCTAGAAAGGTGTTAGCGGGGCTACGCCCCCAGGGAAAAGAGGTTCTTTAATTAAGGAACTTCGCGAAAGCGTTGGAAAACCTACCTCGAAGTACCGACACCGGCCTGGCTGAACGGTTAAGCAAGTATTGTGCGGTGGGATTGATCCCGGCTAATTCTTCCTTTATGGTTTGAGGAGGGATTCGAGAAACAGTGGGAGCCATCCTGTTTAGACAAACTAAAAACCACTCCAAACTTGCAAGAGCATCATGCTGAGTGTTTCTTCTTCTCTCTCCTAATTGCAGCGACCAATCAACATGACTGGACTTAAGTTACTCCTAGATAAAAACAAACTGACAGGGCCAAACTACAAAGATTGGCTCAGGAATGTCAAGATAGCAATCACTTATGACAAGCTGGGGTATCTTCTTACCACTAAAGCTCCCCCTGTCCCTGGTCCAACTTCCAGCGTCGCGGATAAGGAAATCCGCAAGACTTGGGAGATTGATAGCGCGAAGGCCAAGTGCCTCCTGCTTGCCTCGATGGACAACGAACATCAGAGGAGGCATGAGAATATGGACATGGAATCCATATTGCTTCATACAAAAGAACTGTATGGAGAGCAATCACGTATCGCAAGATACGAAGCGTCGAAAAAGTTATTTTCGACAAGAATGGCCGTCGGATCATCAGTAGCCGAGCACGTGCTAAAGATGATCGGCTTCATTGAGGAGCTCGCTGACCTAGGGATCACATTGGAGAGTGAGCTATATACAGATATAGTTCTCCAGTCCCTTCCTTCCACTTACGCCCAGTTTATACTGAACTTCAACTTACAAGAAAAAGAGGTTGAACTTTCAGAGCTCCTCAACATGCTGAGGAGCGCAGAGGGCACCCTACAGAAAGGTAGGGATACATCCACTTTGTTTGTAGGAGGATCATCTTCTTCTAGGTCCAAGGCGAAAGCCAAGGGAAAGAAAAAGAAGGCCCCCGCCAAACCAAGGGGCGGTGTTAGTAAAGTGGATACGAAGGGAAAAGGTAAAGCAACAAAGATAGCGGGGAAGCTTGTGGATAAGGAAGAATGCTTCTATTGTCATAAGAAAGGACACTGGAAGAATGATTGCAGGGCCTGGAAGGCCAGAACACAGGAATTGAAGCAGGTTGCAGCTTCAGCTTCAGGTGTGTACGTTATTGAAAATTGTCTTTCAATAAACTCTACTTCCTGGGTATTGTATACCGGATCAGGATCTCATATCTGTAATTCTTTGCAGGCGTTGAGAAACCGTAGGGTTTTGAAGGCAGGTGACATGACCCTCAAAGTTGCGAACGGAGCTAGCATGGATGCTAAAGCCGTGGGGGAC